>CM046817.1:14021162-15221162 GCA_025617385.1 Murraya koenigii | reverse complement strand
CATACTTATGGCAGAATCATGGTTGTTATTGCATCATCTTCATTGTTGTAATTGGTCATCCATTTCTAGAAATTCCAGTAGAAATTCTATTGTGTAAAATGGCTGATAAACGATAGCAAACTTTTTGGTGGCCATTTCAATTTTGTGAATTCTTTGTTGTTGTCTTTACTCAATTGCAGATCCTGAACTTTTGACTTGTGGGGCAATAAAAAACTAATCATCAATATCAATCTATTAACATGTAAAAGAAAATTTTGTTCTAAGAATTAATTGAATTTCAAATAGTCAGTTTCATTTTGCCAATCATAAGTACCATCTTATTCAAGTACATCTTGACCATGGAGATCACATAACCTACTAGAACTTTAAATCAAAATTCTAAACTTTTCCTTTTTTTGAGTCGTGTATTTTAAGTTTGTGGTGTTCCTGATTGATCCCCAACACTAATTCTCAGATGAAGCAATTTGAAAAGTAAGCTTAAGAGTTCACTATATCTCTGAGAGACCTAATTCCCCACCTTAATATTTAAGTGCATAGTGGATGCTCCCTTGTTATCTCTCTTCTCCATAGAGATTTCACTCTCTTTTGTCTTATACTTTTCTTTCTCAATTCTTGTTTTCACTTTTTTCGCCTTAACAAATTTCAGGTCCGGAAGAAGATGGGTGAACATCCCCTTGCTCACAGGTATTGTCAACTGTAAAAATGTTAAATTTCTACTCACAAATGTTAAAGTTTTACAGTTTCAGAAAATAGGAATTAAATGCCATGCAGGCTGTTTTTATTTATGCTTAAACCTTAAGTTGAGATGGGCTTTGCTTATGCTTGACATGGACCACATAAAGTGATGAATCAATGAAGCTTATAACCAAACGTTACAGACCATTTAAGGATTTTGGATATGATTTTGTGTTTTTATATACTTTAAAACTTACAAAACATGGAATTAGAGGAAGAAAAAAAGTGCATTTGATTTAAGCTTGGGTGTCCCTTCCAGTGGTTTTATGAATAAAAATTTGGTAATACAACTTAAGCATGTGTGCAAGTGATTATAATATGATTAAAACATTTCAGTGGTTGCCAAATTTATGTCTCTGAGAAGTTTGGTCAAGGTGGAGAATTTCGAACTTGAAATTTTAAATTCTGGGAGGCTTAAACATCATCCATGGGATGTTGTCTGAGCATTGCATGAAAAACCGATGTTAGTCCCATGATCACTAAGAATTTTCTTATGGTCAGGAGCATTCGATGGTCTAATAATCAAACAACTGTGTCTAGTTGGTTCAGATATTTGTCTTGCTTAAATATCACTTATCATGATATTTATCAGTCTATCAATAATAAACATGGGTCTTATTAGAAGTTTTCTTTTCTCCTTTCTGAACCTTTAACGCGAATCATTGACGCTCCACAAAACAACCATGTGTAACACAATTTATGACCTTCAAAGATTGGGAATTCAAAATCAATTCTCTTGCAGTGATGAGAGCAAGGCAAGAATAAGTTATGCATTAAAACATGTTTGGGCCAAGCGTCTGAGATGGAAACAGTTGGGGGAGAAGTTCTTACTGTCATGGTCAGAAAGCATAGCAAAAGCTGCTAAGGATGGAGGGAATGACCAACAAGGGCTTGATTGGGATAGCTATGATAAGATAAAGCAGGAAATGGCTTTGCAACGGCTGCAATGGGCTGTGAACAGGGCAAAGGCGAAGGAGATGACGAAGAAGCAAGCAGCTCTTGCAAGAGCAGAGAAAGCAGCTCTAAAAAAGGCAGAAAAGATAGCAAAGCTTGCTGAAAAGAAGAAAGAGCGGGAGGAGAAAGCCAAAGCAAGAAGAGAAATGAAGAGAAAGGCTGGCAGGAAATCTGAGAAAAAAGGAGTTTCCCCAGGATTGAAACTTATGAAGAGATTAATCAAGGTAAAAACTCATGGGATTGCATGAATTTAAACCGCATAACTTTCAGAAATAATGTAGGTAACTAAGGCCAGGCTGCACATATGCCATATCAATGGTGAATAAGTAGGTGGATGAGGGCACAATTTCTGGAATGGAAAATTTTAGTTGTTGTGGAAAAGTCAGGGAAATTATAGAAAATTTAAGAAAGACACCAAATGAGAGTACATATAATATGTGTGAGAGTAAAGGAAAAAATGAAAAATGTACTGGCAGACTCTTGTCGCTGGTTTACATTTGTAAATAGGAACCTTGTATACTAGGCGTTGACTGAGCACATAATCCATGAGATAGAACCATTTAGTTATTTTTAATCATGTTTCCAAATAAGCTGTCTGAAAAATATTTTTGAATTTATTGTTGCACATAGCCACGTACTATCATCACACAGGTGTATTTAGATGCACATTTGTCTAATGGAAGTATAGCTACCTTGACAGGCCTTCCTATATATATATATATATATATATGAATGTTCTATGAATATTACCATGCTCTTAGCAATCCAAAATTCCTAAGACGATGTGTTCTGTAGATTACATAATCTTGTTATATTATAATCTATTTTTGGTCTTCAAGTTGTAACGATGCTAAAGCTAAACTGTGTATTTATGTTAGATTCACAAAAAGAAATCGGTAACTGGTCCAGTTAGTATTCCTGAGAACACAGGAGATTTACATATCCGAGCTTGGGAGAAGCTGGACATTGACCTTGTGAAGAAAGAAAAAATGCAGAGTGAAATTTCACTTGCAGATCAGATCCGAGCTGCTAAAGAAAAAAGAATGGAGTCTGTGACTGAGGAAGCTCTTCAGCCTCGTCCTCTGGTCATCCACTAAGTGTGAGATCCACAGTTGCAGTAAAAGTAAAATAAGGCACATTGAGGACCATGTATGTGACCCCCTTTCTTACTAGTTTCATTGTATTCTTGCTTACAAGTGTTTCTTCTATGGCTACACGCCTACACCCCTTTTCTCCTGTTGGAAACATAGTTAGTTTTCTAGTTACCGAGTTATCATCTATTCTCCCATCTCATCCAGACTGGTTATTAGCAGTGTTCTGGTTTCCATTATGCTTTTTACTAGATAGAAAAATTAAAAGAAAAGGCTTCCAATTCTTTTACTTGATTATGTTACTTTGTTAAAGCTGGAAGATCACATTACAGCCTTGTTTTTATGATTCTCTTCTTACATTTGCAATCTTGTAAATGTAAGATTGCATTTACAATTCTTCCAATTCTCTTCCATTGTGGCGTGATACATCTTGTCTCTCTGGCAGTGTAGGTTGATTGGAGCTGGAACGGAAAAGAGCAGCAGACAGAAATTTTGCTGCCTAACAACATGATTTCAACTTTGGTCGCTAGCTGTCAATGATACTAGAGAGGTCAGGATTTTGTACATCCAGAGGCAGGCACATTCTTAACTCCGTTGAAGTCCATAGATTTTATGCATTCGCATGGATATCAATGCATAACATGCCAGAAAATTTTGTATTGACTCGTACCACTGCAATTTTAATATGATAATATTATTCAGATTATTGTAGCAAGGGTAGAATATTGTTAGATTGCTAATGAAACTAGTTACCACCCATTATAATCTTAAAATTTTCCATTATGTCCTTGTTGAGCAAGCTTAAAAATTTCATAAACAGATTTGCCACTTTCAATGTTGTTTTCTTGATGTCACATTGAATATAAGAGGTCAACATCCTCTTGCTGTTAATGAGATTATCCATGAAGCAGATACACAAAATCTCTAATGAGAGCAGGCACTACTGCATTTTCAAGAATGGAGAGTCAAGAGTACCTCGTTATCCGTGTATTCATCCAATAAAATTAGGTTGTGAACTATCAGTCACTTAATAAATAGATATACATATGGAAAAAATTTATTACATCGATTTGTTTTATTGCAATAAGACTGCAGATACTGTTACAGGACTCTTTTGAGTAGAATTTGATATAGGATCACCAGAACGTGTGCAGCAAAACCGTTATTTAACACTTACCTTAAACATGAATATGGAGATGGCAACACCGATCACCTTTATTTCTCATCCTGGTTTCCTCCATCTTAGTTAATGCTGCAAATAACCAAAAAGAACAAATCAAAGTGAAGCTTGAGTTATCAAGTTTCTAAGGGAAACAAATATGTTAGTCATATATCTGAATATTTTTCAGGTAAAACTGTAAAAGATATGCAATGAAAGGACTTGCTTTGCACAGTTGGTGATCCTGGAGATGGGAATATTCATTTCAACTCCACACTTCGTAGGAAGAGAGGGGCAGCATCTTCCTTGATATTTGGATATTGAGAAGCAGCTGGCTTGACACAATCACAAGCTGCCCGTCTATCAGCTGTGGTTGGTGTGATTGTCTTGAGATTCTTGACACCATCACAGCACACAGCAGAAGGCTGCCTCCAGCCTTCAAATAAGAGATGCAAGAAGCCAAAGATGCATCGACTTGTCCGCAAGTGCAAGCCTCTCCTGGCTTTACCATGACCTGAACCATGGCAACAACCAACATCAATATGACAACAATTTTCATCCTTGCTAATGTATGCTTGTAAACTCAATGACATTGAAGGCTCATATGGGGTATTTGTAGCAGATTGGTGATGGAAAGAATTGCAATATGTTGGCTTCTTATTCTCTACCTTTTCAGTTTTCAAGTGTTCTTGGCTACACTAAAAATAGTAGTGTGGATAAGCTTTTGGATCATATTTCCTTCACTGAGAACAAGGAAAGAAAAGAAAAATGCACTGATAGACTCTTGTCCCTGGTTTATATTCGTAAATAGGAACCTTAACATACTAGGATTGACTGTACACATAATCCATAAACTAGAACCATTTAGTTAATTTCTTAATTACAATTCTCCAAATAAACTGTCAGCTGATAAATGTTTCGGAATTTACTGTTTCACATTGCTGCACACTACCATCACACTGGCATATTTAGCTGCACATTTGTCTCATGGAAGTATAACTACCTTGAAAATCCTACCTATTTATATATGAAAGTCCAGGAATATGATCATGCACTTGGCAATTCGAAAAATCCTAAGATGATGTGTCTTCTACGTTATATGCATAACATAATCATGCAGTTTTGTAATTTATTTTTCCAAGTTGTAATAATGCAATGCTATATATCCTGTCTTGTTAGATTCACCAAAAGGAATCAGTAAATGGTCCAGTCAGTATTCATGAGAACACGAGGGATATACATGTCCAAGCTTTGCAGAAGTTGGATATAAACCTTATGAATAAAGAAAAAATGCAGAGCGAAACTTCACTTGCTTATCAGATCTGAGCGGCTAAAGGAAAACGAGTGGAGTCTCTGACTGATTGGAACTGGAGCATGAAGAGCAGCAGACAGAGATTTGTAATGCAAGTTCACTTCCTAACAACATGATTCAACTTTGTTGCGCTAGCTGTCAATGATCCTAGAGAGGTCGGGACATTGAACATCCAGAGGCAAGCACATTCTTAACTCCATTGAAGTTTGTAGACTATGTATTCACATGGACATCAATGCATATAACGTGCCAGAAAATTTTGTACTGGATTATAATACTGCAATTTTAATATGATAACATTGTCCAGATAAGACTTGAAAGAGTACCGATTAATAAATATGCTTGTCTCTGTTTGGTGTCATTAAAATTAAAAGGAGAGCCAAGTTTATTTGAAGGCCATTATTACTGGATGAGAAAAATTCATTGTGGCAAATCATTTCTTTTAATTTTTTTTCCCCTTAAAATTTACTGGCAGAACTGCAAGTCAAGAACAATTTTATCCATTATATTTTCATATGATCACATTGTGTTTGTCTGATCAAAAAGTTGGATCGTGTTATACATGAATCAATTTTTTTGGTTTCGTTTCTCCAATGAGTGCTGCAATTGTAGCAAGGATATGGCCTCTGACTATTGTTAGAATGTAAAAATTAAGCTAGCTTACCACCCTCTAAAACTTTTCCATTATGTCTTTGTTGATTAAGTTGGAAGTTTCATAAACAGATGCATTTTCAAGAATAGGAGAGTCAACCGTACCACGTCATTTGTGTATTCATCCGATAAAATTAGGTCGTGCATACATTCATTTTTAAAACTATCACTCAATAGATGGGTATAGATGTAGTACACACATCCATTATACTGAGATTATCTCAATACTAATAACACTGATGTGTTTTTATTGCAATACTGCATACACTGTTACAGGACTCTTTAAAGCTGAATTTGAAACATGATCACCAGGACCTGTGCAACAAAACCATTATTTAATGCTATCATAGATATGATTATGGAGATGGCAACACCCAAGGCTCCATTGGCCATCACTTTATTTATCATCCTGGTTTCCTCCATCTTAGTTAATGCTGTAATTAACGAAAAAGAACAAGCCAAAGTTAAGCGTGAGTTACCAAGTTTCTAAGGGAAACAAATATATGAGTTATGAAGCTGGAAGTTTTGCATGTGACAGAAGATATGCAATGAAAGGACTCACTTTGCACGGTTGGTGGACTTGGAGATGGGATGTTCATTTCAACTCCACATTTTGTAGGAAGAGAGGAGGCTGCATCTTCCTTGATATTCGGGGTATTGAGCAGCAGCTGCCTTGACACAATCACAAGCCGCCGGTCTATCAGTTGTGGTTGGTGTGATCGTCTTGAGATTCTTGACACCATCACAGCACACAGCAGAAGGGCTGCCTCCGGCCGTCAAGAATGAAATGCAAGTAGCCAAAGATGCATCGACTTGTCCGCAACTTACAGCCTCTCCTGGCTTTACCATGACCTGATCCATGGCAACGACCAACATCAATATGACGACACTTTTCATTTTTGCTAATGTATGCTTTTAAACTCAAAAAGACTTTGAGGTTATAGTTCAGTGAGCTTCTGCCTTGGTGAACTGGATTGGTCTCATCTGGGGTATTTGTAGCAGATTGGTAATGGAAAGAGTTGCAATATGTGGGTCCTGGCATAACAATAACGGTTACAGAATTTTGGCTTCTTCTTTACCTTTTCAGTTTTCAAGTGTTCTTGGATACACTAAAAATAATAAAGAGGATAAGCTTTTGGATCATATTTCCTTCTCTTTTAATGTTTCTTTCTGTTTGTGCCTTCATTGGAAGAAACAATGTTTGTTGTCTCCCAAAACTACACAAGGGATCATTTAGACTGCAATAAAACTTCAATCAATCACGATTTTCTGGTACCTTTGCTAGTATCATGTTATCTGTCTATGCTAGATCAACCTGTTCATTAGTTCCCTCCCCACCCCTGGAGCTAAAACAAAAGATCATAACGAACAATATAAGGTGAATAGTTCTGATCTATCTTATATTTTCATTTATCAAACAAGGAAATTACTTATGATACGACTAAGTATTCCAAGTAACATGAAACAGGAAATCTTTTCAATGACAATGGTTCCAGTTTGTGATAACAGATTCATACAGCCGCTAACTAGAGGCTTTCCCTCAGAACCATAGCTACTACCAGGAACTACCTAAAGCTTCAAGCAAAGGATGAAAAAGCATCAAATAGTGATAACTATTTGAATGATAACATCATACAGACAATAGTGCAAATTAAAAAACTAAGCTTCTATCTCTGTTGATGTCATGAAATAAAAAGGAGAGCCAAATTTATTTGAAGGCCATTAGTACTGCAGAAGAAACCGATATTTTCTGTGACAAAATCATTTTCTTTCATTTTTTTTCTTATTTTCTTAAAATTTACTCGTAGCACTGTATATCGCACTCAAATTATCAAATTGTATTATATGATCACGTTGTGTTTGTCTGATCCAAAATTTGGATCATGGTATACATGAATCGATTCTTTCCATTTCATGCTGCCAATGTGGTCAACGAAGCTAGCTTACCATCAATTCTGGTCCATTGTTATGTCTTTGTTGAGTGAGCTAAACATTTCAGAAACAGATTTTTCCACTTTCAAAGTGCTTTTCTTGTTGATCCCAAATCTGAATGCAAGAGGACAACATCTCTCTTGCTGTTAATGAAATTATCCATGAACAAGATAGATAAAATCTCTAATAAGAGCAACCACAGATGCAATTTCAAGCATTGAGAGTCAAGTGCATCATGCCATCCACGTTGTTAAGATTTATATTTAATACTATTGTGCGCTCTTATCTATGAGCTTAAACTTTGGATCAAATGGTTTCACTAACATGTGAATTCATCCAATATAGTTAGAAACATTCATTGACATATTTCTCAATACTTATAAGATGGATAGTCGTGTGCAATAAGGCTGCAAACACAGTTACAAGACCCATTAAGTAAAATTTGGTATATGATCTCCAGGACGTTTACAACAAAAGTAAGAAGCCATTATTTAACATTATCAAATTATAAATAAGACTAAGGAGATGGCAACACCCAAGGCTCCATTGGCCATCACTTTCTTATCCTGGTTCTATCTTAGTTAATGCTGTAGATAACCAAAAGGAACAAATCAAAGTTAAGCTTGAGTTACCAAGTTTCTAAGGGAAACAAATATGTTAGTTATGAAGCTGGAAGTTTTGCACATGAAGATATGCACTGAAAGGACTCACTTTGCACATTTGATGGACTTGGAGATGGGAATGTTCGTTTCAACTCCACATTTTGTAGGAAGCAAGGAGGCTCCATCTTCCTTGGTATTTGGATATCGAGCAGCAGCTGTCTTGACACAATCACAAGCTGCCCGTCTATCAGCTGTGGTTGGTGTGATCGTCTAGAGAATCTTGACACCATCACAGCACACAGCCGAAGGGCTGCCTCCAGCCGTCAAGAATGAAATGCAAGAAGCCACAAGAAGCCAAAGATGCATCAACTTGCCTGCAAGTGACTGCCTCTCCTGGCTTTACCATGAATTGAAGCATGGCAACCAACATAAATATGACTAACACTTTTCATCTTTACTATTTAGCTAGTTAAAGACTTTTGAGGTTATACTTTAATGAGCTTCTGACTGGGTGAACAATATCGGACGCTCATCTAAGGTACTTGTAGCAGATTGGTGATTGAAAGAGTTGAAATATGTGGGTCATGGCTTTAACATAAACAGTTACAGAATTTTGGGCTTCTCTGCCTTTTTCAATTGTTCCCATAATTCCTTCTCTTTTAATGTTTCTCTGTTAGTACCTTGGCTAGGAAGAAACATGTTGGTTGGCTCTCAAAACTTAATAAGAGATCCTTTCGAGTGCAATAAAACTAGTAACAATCATGATTTTCAGCCATCCTGCTTGTATCATGACTACCATCAATCTACCCTTCGATCAACCTGCTCATTCACATCTTTCAGATCTTCCGCCATTTAAAGCTAATACTAAAGAATAACAAACAATTTAAGGCAACTCAATTTCATCCATTGTTGGGATTAAATAGTAATAGCAATAGTCATACAAGGCAATCACTGATGATTTAGCAATAGTAACACAAGGCAATTACTGATGATATAAATATATATTCTCCAAGTACATGAAACACTGTTTTTCGACGACAATGGATCCAGTTAGGGATATCCCAGTCCTATAACCGCTAACTGGAGGCAATTCTCAGAACCTTAGCTAAAAGCTACCACCAGGAATTACCTAAAGCTTCAAGCGAAGGATGAAAAAGCACCAAATAGCAATAACTATTTGAAATTGTAATTGTATTTTAGTCAAACATTAAACCAGATCTCAACATCTCTGTGCCAGAAAACATCAATAAAATTCCTAAATCTTAAAAAACTCTGAACATTGACACCATTAACCCAAGGGTCCAGGCCATCATCCATATCTACAATATGCCAAATGTAGTCTACTCAGGAGGAGTACAACACAACAGATCTAGGCATGTTTCAAGGCTGGTAAAGGTTTCCACCAGGCATGCCTCTATTTCACTGTCTTGGTGCGTAGCTATTCTGATAGGAAGGACTATCGGCACTCTGGTTAATATTCCCAGGCGTGTTACCTGACCAACTGGCATTCGCCAGCATTCCTCCCACGCTCCCTGTGTTGTAATTAGGCGGTGGCTGCGTTCCTCCATAGCTGTTCTGCGGTGACTTCGTTCCTCCATAGCTGTTCTGCGGTGGCTGCGTTCCTCCATAGCTGTTCTGCGGTGGCTGCGTTCCTCCATAGCTGTTCTGCGGTGGCGGCGTTCCTCCATAGCTGTTCTGCGGTGGCGGCGTTCCTCCATAGCTGTTCTGCGGTGGCGGCGTTCCTCCATAGCTGTTCTGTGGTGGCGGCGTTCCTCCATAGCTGTTCTGCGGTGGCGGCATTCCTCCATAGCTGTTCTGCGGTGGTGGCATTCCTCCATAGCTGTTCTGCGGTGGTGGCATTCCTCCATAGCTGTTCTGCGGTGGCGGCATTCCTCCATAGCTGTTCTGTGGTGGTGGAGTTCCCCCATTGTTGTTCTGTGGTGGTGGAGTTCCCCCATAGTTGTTTTGTGGTGGCGATGTTCCTGCATAGTTGATTTGTGTGGGTGGCGTTCCACCATAGTTGTTGGATGGTGGTGTTCCACCATAGTTGTTCTGCGGCATTCCTCCAAGGTTGTTCTGTGGCATCCTTCCCATATTTGGTGACATGTTGCTGCTGGGAGGGCCATTGTTGGGGGGCATACCACTCATATTAGGTGCAGGGTTAGGCACACCCTGGTTCTGAAAATTGCGGTTCTGCATGTTCTCCCTTCTTCTTTCAAAGTTTCTTGATCTATCATAGCTGCGAGGCCTATCATTGCGCCTATTACGCTCATTGGCACGAGCATTGTTCCTGACCCATTCCTCGTGGTACTTTGGGTCATAAGGAACTGCCTGCCCATTAATGAAAGGTTCCCCTGAAAATGCAGAAAAAAAAAAGGTAATAAAGCATATGAACCTATTCTAGTAGAGGAGCCAACCCCCAGAAAACCTGACCAAAAATCCAACTTCCATGAAAGAGGTCTAGGATTACATAAAATGATGGCCATTGAGATTATCTGCATCACCAGAATGTTGAAAGACATATTTCAAGGCTGAACTCAGAATTTATTTATTTATTTTTTGGGGTTTTTGATAAAAGGGAAGGGGGTGGGGTTGCTATGAACACAACAAATAGTATCTAGATTCCTAAAGGCGTTAAAATTTAGGTTATGCAGTTTCTTCACAAAATAGCAGGTAAGTGTCCAGGAAAAACTTTTAACAAGCTTTCTGCTTCAACGAAAAAAGATCAAACATGTAGCATACCAGCCTTTAGTAGCTGAGTGCTGTACTTTTAATCCCACCCCAAAAAAAAAAAAATCAACAACACAGAAAGCATTGGATAACCATACAAAAAATGGTTGAGGAAAAAATTGAAGGTATTCAAATTTGAGATACTGTCCTCGGATTATCCCAACACCACACTCAGCAAAGATTTTGGATAAGTAAGAAGACCAAGAAAAAACAAGATTTTATTGCACTTTATAAAGTCCAATCTTTCCAAATTTATTTGTGAAAAGAAACATAATAGAACCACTGAATTTGATTGAAATAAATCTTCAAGAGTAAATCAAGCCAATTGAATGCTACAAGAGGGAAAAACTATCAAATGTTATCCTGCACTATACAAAAACATTTGAGCTCAAATGTCAAAGTCCTATCTCAAATTTTCCTTTTTAAACAAAGAAAGCATATCTTACCTCCATAATCTTTGTTCTTAACATCCAAATATGAATCAGGAAGAACCCAGCGGACTCCTGGCAACTCTGCAGATCCAAAAATATATATTCATAAGTTTCCCTTTGTAAGGGCCAAAGCCAAAAACAAGAATATAAATAAAATAAAATATGTACCTTTGAGCTTGTATGAAGTTTCTTCATCCACAAGAGCCCCAAATGCAAAGTAGTGCTTAGTTGAAACTGAGTAGATCTTCATCCTTGCTTCATCCTCACTATATTGAAAAGATATTGAAGGTCAAAGGCCAAAAGGGAAAAAGTACCAAAAAAAAAAAAAAACTCAATTCAGATGCAAAACAAAACATTAAAAAAAATAAAAAATAAAAAAATATCACATCATCAAAAAAGAAATAAAAATAATCAATAGATATTCGATCTGACCTGCCACCAAAAACCGTAGCTAGGGTTTTGATATAACGATCAATAATCTCCTCCCTAGTGGGGTCCCCTTCAGGCTTTTCCATCACAACGAGCCAGTGCTCGAAATCACACCCATCAAGCAAAATCGTTTCTTTAGGCGGCCGGTTCGACCAGTTGGGGCTGCCGTCGTTGAGCGAAGCGGTGGAAACACGTGTCGACATCCCACGAGCGGAGGGTCCGGGGACGATGCCGTCAGAGCCGAAACGAGCCGCGGCGGATAAAGGGCGGAGGCCGTTGAGTAAGAGGGCAGGGATAGAACGGGAAGAGGGCTTGATGGTGGTGGCGGTAGCGGAGAACGAGCGAGACAAGAGAAACGCTAGCGCTTTGGTGGCGGCGGGATTTGAGATAAACATGCGCGAGAATATCTGGGTCGCCATTTCAGCTAAACCCTAAGAGATAGAGAGAGTCAAAAATGAAAAGGAAATTAGATGATAGGGTTTATGGTGGGGACTTTATAACAGTCGTAGAAGCAGTCCCTGCATTTTTTATGAAATTGCATTTAGGGGTTCTGTTAAAACGAAAAGAGTTTTTTTTTTTTTTCTTTCTTTCTGATTTTTATTTATATGATAAGAGCCTTATAATCAAAAGTAATAAATTTTAAAATCAATCTAATTTATCCTAAAATCTTTCATAATTTTGAAATTTGTTAAAAAAAAAAAATCAGTATGAAGGTTCTCGATATCTCCAAGTCAGAAATTTTTTTCTTTAAAATTATTTATTTACCTATCTTCATTTTGCAGTTAGCCCTTGAATCTTTTTAATGGCCCAAAAGTTTTTGGGCCTTTACCTATATTCACTTCCGAGGTTGGCCCATTTATTACGTTTGGCTGTGTTTGCGTGGCAAAACAAATGGATGGTGGTGGACTGTAATCTTTATCTCATTCACCCCACTCCTCAATTAATCTCAATAAGAATTTTAAAATAATTTTTATCTCTCAATACAATATATTTCATCCAATATCTAAATTACCTTTATTATAATTTTATGATTTTATGTTTTTTCATACACCAAACTGTATAAAACTTAAAAAATCTACTTTAAAAATAGTCTCAAGTAATCTTTCTCTTTCTTTACTATTGCAGCCGTCTGTTTTATATACATACGTACCTCTTCAATAGTGCAGCCGTGGCTTGTGGGCCTGGTTGAAATTAATTTATGAAGGCCATTTCCATATTTGTTTATAAAATTTGGGTGAACAACGTGCTCCGAACCTATATTATGAAAACAAATGCAAGATAGTACAAATTAGTAGGAAACAACTTTGCATTCTCTACATTTTATATTCCCTGAAACAAATTAAAACATGCGAATATGCATCTTTTCTGCAGCCTCTTTGGCTTTCTCTCCTACCAAATTAAACACAAATATTCAATCTCTTCCTCTATTCCTTATTTATCCAGTAAGTGGTCTGGTTTTTCCCTCTGTTTTTTTTTTTTCTAATTCTTAGAAATTCTTTTTTTTTTGGGCTCCCTCGTCTGCAGAAAACCTATCTTTCTCTCTGACTCTCCAAAAGATGACTAACGTGTAAGAAGACCAATATCATTAATTTTTTTAAACTTCTTTTATTAATTATAATAATAATCATAAAAAATTTTCTTAAGAGTATGGGTCTTGTTTTCTTTTATTATTTTATTTTTTACCCTCGTAATAATGATCATTATTATTCTCGTTTATTTTTTTTCTTATTATTTTCCCTCAAGTCACCCCTGATTGTTTTCTTTTTCTCCTCTTCTTACTTCTCTTTTTGCTTTTTCTCTTCCTTCAGCAACGTTACTTCTTCTCTTTGGGTCCTTCTCCTTACATTTTTATTTTGTAGTTTTCTATTATTCATGTTCAAACTCTCTTCTTTTTTTCCCTCTTACATTTCGTCAATTCTTCATAGTTCTTCTCCTTCGTTTCTTTTTTTTTTTGTTTTCCCTCATCTTTACCGTTTCTTCTTCTTCTCCATCTATTCTTCATCTTCAAATCAAATCGATCAGTTCCGCGTGATAAATGACGACACAGTTCTGATGTGTTGTGGTATGAGATCTGAATTGGGCTGTGCATTCCGGGTTTGGGATTGGTTGCTTGCGGTGATTGTGGTTTTATTTTATTTTTGTATTTTTGATTATTTAATAGAGGAGAAAATTATAATAATATAATTTAGGTGAGAGGGTTTTAGGGAGTTCAAGTAGTGTGGGTCCTGCTAAAATAAAGATTCCCGCCCTTATTTTTCTAAGGAAACACACGTAACGTATGATCCCCTTTCCGAATTTCCATCTCTCGGAAAGTAAACTCGCCGTAAGAGTGGAGAAGACCCTTCGGTTGAAAGCACTAATGTAATGCACTAGGAATATAGGTTTAACCAACTCATTAAAGAGGGCTCTGATAAAGAACGAACAAATTGGCCATGGTTTTAGAGAATATATTATAATACAATCAAGGGGTCCGTGGTACAATATAGGAATTCAAGTTTGTCCATTGAAGATCAATTCATAATTTCAATGGCAAAATTCAAAAAGAAAATGTTTTATTATAGAAGTAAAACTCTTCCGTATATTCTATTGAAAGACAACAATCTATGTAACTTTATTTTTAAACCATAAATATTACTTGCACAATAATTGTTCTTAAAATAGTATTGTTGAACACATTTTACTATTTTATTATTTTTAATTATGTCCATTGAACGTGTGGTACAATTTTTGTATTATACAATATGTTAAGAATTTCAGTATATGGAGGTTGGTATTTCTATAACCACACCAATTTATAGATTTGTTGTTAACATCCTCATTTGACACGTCATTGAGTCTTCACTAATTGTAATGCCTTTGTAACTTAGATTATATCAAGTGTTACAACATTGCCTTGGAATGAGAGGAGATGCCAGCAAATTAGGATTTTGGATAAGGATCTTCTCCTAGTCTTATATCATTCTTAGTCCATCTTATAGGACTGTTTATTTTTTATGTCTGAAGTCTTAATTTGACTTAATTTAAGATATTTTAATATTTTAATTTGTTTATTTTTATATCTGAAATCTTATTGTAAGACATTTTCATCTGAATAAAAAAAGTAAAGTTCCTTACTTTTATCTGAATTATAAAATTTTTAAATAAAAAAATTATTATTATTTTTCACAAATAACCTCATTAAATATATTTATTTCCTATGTAGTTAGTTATTAGATGCTATATTAAAATTTCGATTGATCTTAAATTGTACTTGGTATTAAATACTTAACACATATTCAATTTGAATTTTAAACAAATTCTTTTATTATTAAATAACAACTTTTTATGTATAAATATTACGTTAATTTATAAAAAAAAATAATGTTATCAAAATTATTTTTCATAAATTTTCTATCAAATACTTACCTTATAAATATTTATAATACATAAAAACTATTGTACTAAAAAATATTATAAATATAAACTTATTTAAACTTTAACTATATATAACATTTTCAAGGTCATAAGTATAAAAATATTATAATTAAGATGTTTTAAGTTTATAAAAATGAATAACTTACCACTTATATTCAGAGTCAAAAAATAAAAAAATAAATATATTTTTCAGACATATACATTCAGATATCCATTTGATCTTCAGTAACATTCAGACTATTTAGATTTTAAATAAAAAAATAAGTACTATATTAATTTTTTAAATCTCGTAAAAAATTGACTTAATTATAAATAAAGTGAAAAAATTAAAATTCAAAATTCAATCTTAACTATTTGTATCACTACGACGGAAAAAAAACTAAAAAATAATCATAATTCTATAATTTTATATATTATATGCACGTGTATCCACATGAGCGTGTAGAGAAATATTTTAGCACGAGGGGAACGCACATGACAAGTTTACATGACGAAGATGCCGTGAACTATAGAAGAAATAGAAGACTCAGGCGTTACTTTTTATGGGGACCACAAGATCAAAGTAATTTAAAATAAATCAATCTCTACATAGAAGTTATCATTCAAGGTCAAGCAAACAATATTCTAGAGATATTACATTAACGTTGGTATGATACTTGAAGATCAAGATGGAGTTGATTTGCACAAATAAGAATCTATTTCGTTACAGAATTTCTTCTTCATATCCCCTTCTTTGATTTATCAAGATTATAAAAAGATATTGAAGAGATAATATTCCTAAATTATCATGAAGAGTTTCTTACATATTTGAAGGCTTAAAAGATGAAAATTTAACAAGATTATGCTCTTCATTACACATGATTTACCCAGCTCTGTATAAAAGAGAGTATTTTTGTTGATCCTTTTAAAGGTGATACAGTTGGCTTCTTGTCTTCTCTTGATAAGTCTATCAGACTTTGATGTGAAAAGAGATTGTGTTTATATTCAGACTCTATGTTTCTTACGCAGTTTTGATTGTTCGGTGATTTGTTGATTCGGTGTTTATAGGAGTGAAGGTCGTTGGAGCAGTAGATTATTCGATGATTTGTTGATTCAGTGCTTATAGGAGTGAAGGTTGTTAGAGCAATACAGAGATTTTTACATTAGGGGCTATAACATTGGGAACATTCTTCAATTTGAGAGATGTAGTATCTGGTTTTTTTTTGGGAGAAGGGATCGTGTGTTTGTAGTAGAGGGATACAGAGAGACGACATACCATTGACTTAGAAGTCTTGCTCAGGTGAGGAAGCAAAAATTTGGTAAGGTTATAATAAGATGGTTGCAATTATTGGGAGGGAGTCTCATATTATGTAAGGTTATAATAGTTTGTACGCTCTTGAACCTAGTGAATTACTTGAAATCTTAGCGTGGTTGGTGGACGCTGGGATTTGAACCCCAAACAACATAAAAAAACCTCTTGTGTGCTTTATTTTTACACATTAAGTTATTTAATTAACTCTTAATTAAACTTGTTAAGCCTACTAAAATTTCATCTAACATAACATCTTAAAAACATTATTTTCATTGTCAGTTTTTTTTTTTAATGAAAATACTAATTCATACACAATACCTAACACACCATTTTCCTCAACATCAAAAGGACAATTTTTTTTTTTTTAATCAATAACTAGCTTTGCATTCAACCAGTTCAGGCACCTGGTAAATACCATTACAGTAACTAAGATCTATGTAAAAGTGCTTTGGAGAATATCAAAGGATATTTAATTTGGGTTTTGTGTTTCAAAGATAAGTACATCATTAATAAAACATCAAAGATTACAAATGAAATGTGAGGGAAAATCCTCAAGTAGCCTTGGCTAAGTTGAGAGCAGATTGCATTACAAGCTCCAGGCCTAAATTGAATCTTACGAAGATTCATATCCAAAAATGCATTATCACATGGGTGTGCTTAAAAATTATTTATCCTTTTAAGTAATTTCATATAAGAATAAAATATATTATAATAAAAGTGAATAGTGAGGGATAATGAGATAAAATGAAAAGTCAAATATTACCATTTAAAACAGAACAAACCGAATAAATTTATCATGTTAGCCGATCTCAAAATTCATATCACAAAACTCAATGTTAAAACTCAATGTTGGGCAAATTATGTCTTTAACAATGTTGAGGGTATCAGTTCATAGCCTCTATGGGACTCTTTATGATCTTCTATTTCACATTTGAGCCAAGTAGATTTCTCATCAAAATTTAGTGGGGGAAATTTACAAAAATAGCTAAAAAAATTTTACAAATATCCAAAATAACCAATTAAACTTTTTCTATCATATGTAGCCATATATTTATTGTATAGACTTAAATACCCTCAGATCTATAAACAAAACTAACAAATCTCACACATTCTCAACCAACAATTTTCAAAATCCAGCACATCCTAATCCCTAAAACTCACCCACTAATCATCAACTCATCAACTTGCAAGCAAAAAGTTGAGGTTAGTATTTATTTTACACAATGTGTAGTTTTTATTTTCGATTAATCAAAATTTATGAGTTATTTTGAGTTAATACGAGCTTGAGACGAACCTAGAAAGCGTCGCGACAGCGCTCGTCACGTGGGACAGTGCCTCATCGCACGGTAATAGGTTCTGTAAAATCGTGGGACAGGCACCTGTCGCACGGTGAGAGAGGCGCCTGTCGCACGTTGATAGGTCTATCAACCATGGGACAGCGCTGTCGCACGATGCGATGACGTTCTGCTCAACTGCGGGACAGAGCGCTGTCGCATGCGTTTACTGGAACCTATTACCGTGCGATAGGCACCTGTCCCACGTGCGACAGGCGCCTATCCCACGTTTTCTGGGTTCATCTCCAAGCTCGTATTAACTCAAAATAACTCATGTTCTAATTTTCTTTTAAGTACTAATTTTTTTCTTTCTTAGGCTTAATGGAATCAATTGTTCTTCAAATGTGTTTTGATGGATCATGGGAAGAATTGACAGACGGTCGTGTTGAGTACAGAAATGAAAAAAATAGAGCTTTTTTAGTTCCGAAAAACTGTACGTTTGATGTACTTCTTTCAAGAGTATATGAAGTTCTGCAAATAAATCCGAATGATTACAGTATTAAATTGAAGACAACTTTACAGTCGAGATGTTCTACCCAACCCGTATGTTCAATACCAATGGATATAGTTGATGATGAAATGGTAAGAGTTTTAATACATATGAGCTCTAATTCGGTGAATGAGGGCTGCATCCTGTTTTTGTTAGCAAATTTCCTAAAGTAAGAAATCAAGAGAATGTTCAAGAAGAGAATGTAGTTACACTGGCAGCTGTTGAAGAAGAGGTGTTACCACCGACGACCTCACCGCAACAAGGTTACTCTCCTTCCATTACAATGATGATCGCATTAATGACACGAATAATACAACGTCAAATAGCATTAATGTTGATTCATACCATAGCCCAATTGACAATGGGGACGATGATTTTGAGGATGCTCCTATTGATGATGATGATAATCATTTGGATAATTCTTACGATTATGAGGATGATGGAGGTGATGAAGATGATGGAGGTGATGGAGGTGATGGGGATGATGAGCATGATAAGGATGCAGTTGGTGATAGGGAAGATTTGCCTCACTTTCAGAATTTTCATGATCTACGCCAAAGTCGGCCTATTATTCCAAGGCCCTATTAGAATGGCGTACAAGTTGACCCTTTTATAAGTACTGCACCAGTTTTGCCTTCAGACTTGGTCGCTCCAGATTTTGTTAGACATATTGGGTGTAAAGATATTTGTGTGGGCAAGTTGTTCGATTCCAAATATAATTTAATGTTGGAATTGCGCAAAGTTTCCTTGAAGGATAAGTTCAATTTCAAGGTTGCAAGATCTACATCGACACGTTTCGAGGCACATTGTACTTCAATTTCGTGTAAATGGCGTCTTCGGACAAAAAGAGCATCAAATGAAGATAATGTACGTTGGGTAGTGATGAGATGTGACAACATACACACGTGTCATAATGAGCCGAGGGGCCTTCGTCAAGCAAGGAGTTGGGTTATTGATCATAGTATCGCAAATAAATTTATTCAGGAGAAGCGGATATATACTCCAAATGACATCATAGCAGTATATTCGAAGAAGAATACAATATTCGCTATCATACCAACAAGCTTATCGGGCTAGAGAATTTGCTCTTGAGGTGATACGAGGAAGTCCATCAGAATCATATAATTTACTTCCCAAGTACTCTCATGTATTGGAGAAGGAAAATGAGGGTACAGTAACTGCTCTTAAATTGGATGGCAACAATAATTTCTTGTACTATTTTGTGGCTATTGGATCCTGTATCACTGGTTTTTTGCAGAGTATCAGATTGCAGTAGACGGTACTCATCTCAAAGCGTTATATCGCGGAACAATGTTTGTGGTAACCCACTTAGATGGAAATAATCAATTGTATCCGCTCGCTATTGGGATTGAGGATTCTGAAAATAATGATTCTTGGGAATGGTTTGTGATTAATTTGCATAGAGTATTGGTGATATTCCAGATTTAGTCATTATTTCCGATCGATGCAATTCTATTCAGAGAACTGTTATGAAGATATTTCGAAGTGCTACCCACGACATTTGTTTCTACCATGTCAAAGGTAATGTCAAGTCGAAATTTAGGATGTCAAAAGCTCTTTGGAATAAGTTTGAGCCCGCATTTATAAATGCAGCTAAGGAATACAGATGCGAAGATTTTAGAACACAACTTGAGGGGTTATGGGGAATGCATTCTGAGGCAGCTGATTACTTAGAGAATAATGTGGGCACATGTAATTGGGCACGATCTCAATTCGATGGAAGGAGGTACAGCATTCTAACCACTAATATTGTAGAAAGTGTAAATTCTTTGATGAGGGAACCTCGAAAATTTCCTGTAACTCATTTGGTTGACCATTTCCGAAAAACATTGCAACAATGGTTTTATCACAGGAAAATAATGGCAGAATCAATGAGTACTCCTTTAACAACGTGGGCAAATAAAATTGTATCTGACAGAAAAGATGAAGCTGAAAGAATGAATGTTCGTCCGGTGTCTGAGCATAAATTTCAAGTTTGGGGTGGTGGTGTGAAGGAAGGGTTAGTTGACATAAGTAGTCGGACTTGTAGCTGTAAAGTATTCCAACTTGATTAACTTGTATGTGCTCATGCAATAGCTGCTTGCCTGCATGCTCGAGTAGATTACATAGATCTCTGTTCTCAGTTTTACTCTAAGGAATCATTATTGAAGGCATATGCAGTGCCAATCAATCCGGTTGGCGATTTCTCATCTTGGGAAGTTCCACACCACATCCAACAGTTGAAGGTAAATCTCCCAATAGAAAAACTGCCTCCTGGTCGTCAGAAGGAGCTTAGAATACCATCTGTTGGTGAGGATGTATCACGGAGAACTGTAATGTGTTCTCGGTGCAAGGAACGCGGGCATAACAGAAAAAAATGTAAGAATCTCGTTGCGACGAATCATAATTAGCGGCCTATTATCGTTGTAGCGTCTTATGTATTCAAGAAAAATATTATATGATGTATTTTAAACTCTTATGTTTATTATGTATTCGACATATTAAACTGTCTTTGTTAAAATGATTATTCATAATAAGTGTTAGAGAATTGTCGAACCTGAAATAAGATTAATAGCACTATATTTACAACTGTTCAAATATATAATTTACAACCTAATATCCTTATTAAATATGTCAACGGCAATCTTCTTCCTAAAATATTGTCTATGACTACTGTCAAAATTAAATCGTACCTTGAACGTTAAATATATCATAAACATTAACATAAACACCTCACAATCGCCAGTTCCTGGCTGTTGTTGTGGTACACTCTTAACTAGTATAAGTTTCCAAGGCTCCGCGCTCTGTAATTCTGGTCGGAGGTTGTAAAATCCAACATCTTGTAGCCATCGAGGAAAAATATTTTGAAGTGGCTTGAATACTCTGGAAAGCCTCCACTTTCTGGTTCAATGCAGTGTCCAAACTTTTATATACCACTTTCCAGGATAAACGACCCCATGGAAGACTTCTAAAGTACTCAAGATCATCAACATAATTTAACAATAACGAATTCGGTACACGTTCATCTTTTCTACCATTGAGTATTCTATCCGCAAAGTAATATAACGCAATCTTTAGCGCATCAACTTCATCCATGTCATTAAAGTTCAAATCTTCAAATATTTGTCATACGTCCGGGGAAGTGTTTTGTTTCGGAATCTTCATCGTGCTCGGTTTTGTGGCCATTACGATTGCAAAAAATCAAATTTATAATTAGTTAATCGATAATTAAAAAATTAAAAAATCAAGATTTTTTTTACATTCTAGTAATATCGTGCGGCGGGCACCGTCGCACGATATCACTGCACCTGTCATGCGCGAGACAGAGCACCCATCGCAGCGAGCACGCGCGCAACAAGGAGCACAGCGCTGCGACAGTGCTCGTCTCGCGCCTGGCGTGCGTGATGTCTGCCTATTGCGCGCGTATTTTCTACCTGTTCCGTCTGTGATTTCTACTCTTATTGCATCTATACTCCACCTTACAATCACACCATCAACACTTTAATCTTGCAATACACCATCAACTATTTAATATAGTCTAAGGGGCATTTTATCGAGCACCTGGCGTACCACTCTTTAAACCTAAATTTCACTTAACAATCTCCAATATTTATTGCCAAACAATCCTAAGCTCATCTATATGCATCCATACATTAATTTTTCACCAATCAAACTTATCAAAATAGAAAAAAAATTAAAATTTACGAAGTGAAAATTACCGAAAATTATAAAATGGAGGATGATAGAAACCCGCCGGAGTTGAGTTCACTATCAAAAATCCATCCATGCACCGTTCACAGTCACCGGAGACAGTCAATCGCTGTTCGGAGATCGCCGGAGGGAGCTAACGGAAGATTGGTTTTGAGAGAGAGATGGTATTATGGGAAAAAAAGAGAGTAAATGATTAAGGATGATAGAAAAAATATAAATGGTTATTTTGGATATTTGTAAAATTTTTTTGGTTAGTTTTGTAAATTTTCCAATTTAGTGAGCGTAGATTTCTAAGTGATGCTTGGTAGACTTTTAGGTTTTGCTATAAGTGTATGCATGCAAAATTCCAATAGACCTAAATGGTAAGATATATATATATAAAGTATAATAAATTTAAATAAACAAGGTTTAGATTCTTTAAAAAATAATAATGACAAAACGCTGACCTTTTTTATGACTATTTCGTCATCATTTTGTTTGATTCTCGTTGTTCAGTTCTTTTGACATTTTTAATCCAAAGTTGTCTAACAAAAAGCTCCAAGTTCTGGTAAAGTTTTTTTTTGGATAAATTAATTATGGTAAAGTTGATTAGGGTAATTTGAAGAACATATAATTGTCATTGCTAGGAGTACTTAAAATTAAACCCTTCTCGAACATTAAAGATCGCTTGATTAAGTCATACATAGACCATAAATTTAGAAACGCTTCAGTTAATAAACAAGCATTTATATATTACTTTCAGCTTTATGCTAATTAGATTCGTAGTTCTAAGTCCTAATTGAATTGATGTCCAACTATTATCCAACTTTGACAGCTCAAGATATTTTTAGCACATTATGTCCTAAGCTTTATAGTTTCAATTTCCACAACACAGCACACATTACATTTTGACCATAGTGATGCAGAAATTTCATGCCCTAACAAATATTTGTTGTAAGAATTCTCCAACCAAAGCTGTTGAGCTGTCAGTTAAGGTGGGAAAAGATGGTGAGGCCACCAACACCAAACACTACATAGTCAATGTGCAGCTCACCTGAAAAAACTTCCCATGATAAGTAACACAAATTTCTTTTCTTTGCTACTTTTCTTGTAACACTTCCAAAATTCCCATTTGCCTAAAGAAAAATGCAAAGCAAAAAATTCAAGTCAAGCCAATGCCTAAAAAATTCTCTAAAGTGTATAAGCCCATGCATGCCACATTTCAACTATTTGCCCTTGCTTGCTTTAACTTGTGCACTAACACAGCAGTTTGGTGTGTTAGCTCATCTCCTAGTTCTTATTCAACATATCTCACATATTCTATTTTTCTCACTTTTCATTCACTTTCTGATCTCTACAACTTTCCCATGACGGAGTTGCCAGTCAGGGCACCGGTCTCTGGTAGCCGGAAAGCCTTTTGCAGATTGGAAACTAGAAATTTGTCCTACAAGTTATGCAGTAAACTTGATGAGTTCAGTTGGGTTTGTTGTGGTGTGACATCAAAGAAAGATCCTAAGTTCATTTTGAAGGACGTAAGTTGTGAAGCTAGGCCCAGTGAGATTACTGCAATTGCTGGTCCTAGTGGAGCAGGAAAAACAACATTGCTAGAGATTCTTGCAGGGAAGGTATCGTCGCGAAAAGTGTCAGGTAAACTGCTAGTAAATGACAGGCCTATGGATGCTGAATATTTTCGAAGAATATCAGGGTATGTCACTCAAGATGATGCACTGTTTCCATTGCTTACGGTTGAAGAAACATTGATGTATAGTGCCCTTCTAAGGCTACCTGCAGGCATGCGAAAACAGGCTGCCACTAGAGTTATAGGGCTGTTGAAAGAGCTTGGACTGGATCATGTTGCAACTTCAAGAATTGGAGGAGGGTCATCAAATTGTGGCATTTCAGGTGGCGAAAGGCGAAGAGTTTCTATTGGAGTTGATTTAGTTCATGATCCTGCTGTTATTCTGATTGATGAGCCAACTTCAGGTTTGGATTCAGCTTCAGCTCTCCATGTAGTTACATTGCTTAAATCAATGGTGGTCAATCAAGGTAAAACAATTATTTTAACTATCCATCAGCCTGGTTTTCGAATCCTCGAGCTGTTTGATCGGCTTGTTTTGCTTTCAAATGGGTTTGTTGTTCATAATGGAACACTAAATCATCTTGAAGAGAGGCTCAAGTCTGCTGGCCAATGCATTCCTCGCCATGTCAATGTGCTAGAATTTGCCATTGATGTCATAGAAAGCTTTGTTATACAAACTTCTGAAACTCTCAAGATAGCAAATGATAAAGAAGATCATAAACTGAGGATCGCATACTCTAATAATTGTGAAGAAAAGAAAAAGCTTCTTTCCTATCCCAACTCTCAAGTCCAGGAAGTCTTAATACTGGCACAAAGATTTTGCTACAATATATTTAGGACAAGCCAGCTTTTTGCCACAAGAGTTATACAAGCCTTGGTAGCTGGACTTGTACTTGGAACCATATACTTGAAGGTCGGCAATGATACAGGACAGGTTGCTCTGCAGACCCGAATTGGATTCTTCGCTTTCAGCCTCACATTCTTATTATCTTCCACAACAGAAGGCCTGCCAATATTCTTGCAAGAGAGAAGAATTCTAATGAGGGAGACTTCAAGAGGAGCTTATCGAGCTTCTTCTTATGTTTTATCAAGCACCCTCATCTTCATTCCTTTTCTTTTGATGGTTGGTCTTCTCTTCACCACTCCAGTTTACTGGCTGATTGGCTTGAGAAGACATGTTGATGGGTTCCTCTTCTTTTCTCTAGTAGTTTGGATGGTGCTTTTGATGTCCAATTCTTTTGTTGCATGTTTCAGTGCTCTGGTGCCGAATTTCATCATGGGAACATCAGTGATTTCAGGGCTCATGGGTTCATTCTTTCTCTTTTCCGGCTACTTTATATCGAAAGAAAAAATTCCTGATTACTGGATTTTCATGCATTATTTGAGTATGTTTAAGTACCCATTTGAGTGTTTTCTGATAAATGAGTATGGAGGAGAGGAAGGGAAAACAAGATGCTTAGAATTTAAGGAAGGAG
Source organism: Murraya koenigii (assembly GCA_025617385.1). NCBI lineage: Eukaryota > Viridiplantae > Streptophyta > Magnoliopsida > Sapindales > Rutaceae > Murraya > Murraya koenigii. The sequence goes on along the minus strand of CM046817.1, from coordinate 15,195,863 downwards.
AATGCAGTTTATATGGAACCGACTTCTTAAAGCAGCAAGATCTCAGGGAGTCACAGAAATGGAGCAACTTGGCCGTTATGTTGAGTTTCATCATCGGCTACAGAGTGGTTTGCTTTTTCATCTTGTGGTACAGATGCTACAGAGCTAGAAAGTAGATAAATATTTTACAGCAAGAGAGACATGATTGTGTTCCCTCTTTTTTATTTTTCCCTTATTCTTTTACTCAAAATTTCAATGATAATCAAACCAATGTATGATCTTTATATAGATTCATTGATAGAAGAAATTGTAGCCTAACTATTTTGTGAAATAAATGGAAGCTTGCTCGCTCAGAAATTTTGCATCTCTTAACTCATTTTCTTCAGATTTTCCCAACATTCTTTGAACTGTTTCATAGACGTCACCTATTGCATTTTGTACTCTTAACCTGATCAAAATTTCCACAAATATATTGATCTGAAGTGTTGATAACATTACTGAAATCGTAACGGTGGTACTAAGTGATCACAGCTTAGTTCAAGAGCTTTCCCAGAACATGCTTCCTTATTCCATCGATTTTTGAATCATAAAAAAGCATAAAGAATTAACTTGAAAGGAGATCCGAACTACTGAGAGAATATTATAGAATGAGAACAAACCATTGTAAACAAACATGAATTTCCACTGATCTCGGTATTCACTTAATTACACTGAGTAAAGGAAAGAGTGGAAAGTTCACTCTTAACCAAAAGAAGAAAAATAAATGAATCAAAGAGATCGATTGCCTGCTAGATTACAGAAATTATACATCAAAGTAAGTCACACACATTTGAGGAATGAATTCTCCCTTGGTTACCGCTAACATGCACTTAAATGCTTTTGAAAGCAAATGTTATTTTGATTTTTTCACAAAAAAAAAAAAAGAATAATACTCAACATGCTGACCAAAAAATCTAAAAGACAATTTACTAGACCTAATTGCTTCGGTCGTATATGGAATTGAAGGTCATGGTAGCATAAGAGGTGGTCATATTTCCTGAAGAGAAAGCCGAGTGATCAACCTTGCTTGAGTCTCCGGATACAGCAGAAGCCTTGTCAACTCTCAGGCCCAACAAGTCAGAAAGAAGACCAGGTTTGGATATTTCCTCTTTGTTTACATCTATCTCACCTATTAGCATGTTGACAAGAGTAGACATGGATGGTCGGCGTTTCGGCATATCTTGGGTGCAGAGGAGAGCAACCTTCAGATATCTGTGAGCCTCTTCAACATTGTAATCCCCACTCAATGAGGCATCCACCAATCCAACCAGCTTCCCCATTTCATACAGTCTCCATGCCTAGATACCACAAATCTTCTTAAGAATGTTTCTCAAGATGAGTAATGACTCTTAAAGGCCATTAAAATTTAGTATCACAAATCAAATACCATACAATAAAAATGTTTAAATGCGTACCATTTCTAGAAGATATTGTTCTTCGTAAGGTAACCGCCTATTTGTGTTGCACCTCCCACTAACAATTTCCAGCAGCAGAACACCAAAGCTGTATATATCTGCTTTCCTTGTTAATTGACCTCGTATGGCATACTCAGGTGCCAGATAACCTCTACAGAAACAAATAAAGAAGTCCAATAAATAGGTGAGTTGAAAGGAAATTTTTAATATTATGAAAATATAATATTCAGAAGAAATCCAAATCTGAGACCACCAACTTGGCAGTCCGTACAGCACTTGTTTGCAGCATATTAGAATTCATTGCATTTAGATTAGAACAAGTCTGACAGCATATTGAAACAAGTATCTATAATGGTTTTACACTAGGTCTAAGATATATTACAACACTACTAGGGACAATTTAGTAATTAGGACAATTTAGTAATTATCAATTTCATGAATGTTCTGTTAATTCAATCTGATTGACCGTATAGCTTTTAGAACTATGAATCAATAATGTGGAAATGTCCACCAATCAACTCTTGACTGTCAAACCATATTAACCTCAAACCATATTAAACACCAGTCTAAAAACTTGATATGAGATTGTATCAAACTGCATTTTCTACAATTAATAAGTAGTAACAATCTCGAGTCCCTCTAGAGAGTTGGATAAACAACTGAAGAGACTTATTTATAAGTTGACAAACTTACTCCGTTCCAGCAACACGTGTACTGATGTGAGTAAGGTTAGCTGGAAAAAGCTTTGCAAGACCAAAATCTGAAATCTTGGGTGTGAGATCTTTATCAAGGAGTATATTGCTTGCTTTGATATCTCTATGAACGATATGTGGTTGAACCTCCTCATGAAGGAAAGCAAGCCCCTTAGCAACACCAATGCAGATGTTACGACGTGTTTGCCAATTGAATTGAATACTGCTATGACCTCTACCTAAAGTAGAATATTTTTATTAAGTAGACAGTTGATAAACTCAAATAGCATATTTTATTAACTAGAAAGTTGATAAACACAAATACACACAACCCCAAAAAAGTAAAAAAAAAAAAAAAAAAGGTACAGCCACTTACCTAGAAGTGTTTGTGCAAGACTATTGTTCTCAAGATAGCCATAGACCAAAATCCTGTGGTCCCTTTCTACACAACAACCATACAACTCAACCAGGTTTTCATGCTTTGTATCTTTGATAACATTTATTTCTGTCAAGAACTCCCGAACCCCCTGCCTTGAGTCAGCTGACAGTACCTTTATAGCAGCAAGAGTGCCATCTTTCAACCTTCCCTGTTAATTAACTAGAGTTTCTAAAGGGAGCCGATTGTTGGAAGTTGAAAATAAATGGACAATGCATTTATTTATGAAGTTATTCTTCAAACATTTGGAGAATATCACAAATTATGCAATCACCTTGTAGACTGAACCAAAACCTCCTTGTCCTATTTTATTGGTTGGACTGAAATTTTCAGTTGCAATTCGCAAGTCTTTGTAACTATAGAGGTTAGTATCTTGAATTTCTGAAACTTCTGTATTGACATAAATATGTTAGAAGCTCTTAGACACACATAAAGCAAATGGAAGCAGCAATTCTGAGAATTTGAAAACAATGCATATCTTAGTTATTTGCTCATGCTCCAAAAAAATGTGAAAATGCAACATATTGTCTGTATTTCACAATATTTAGTCCTCACAGATAATAAATGCTTTCCTTTGGTTAATTAGGATAGTGGACTGCTAATCTAAGTGCTTAAGTTTCATCAAAGTTGCCTATTAGTCAACCTAGGAAAACCCACAAAGGCGAACCAAGTTTATATAAGGCCCTAGCCTAATGCTTTTTCAACTCCATGACTCTTGAGAATCTCCTTGGCTTAATACCTTCATTAACGTCTACTGTGTGTGTAGCTGAGGAAGCTCTCTTCCTTCTGAAAAATAGACGGAAACAAGTCATGAGGAGTTGCTTTCTGTGAACCAATGCTCCAACCCAAATAAATCCTGTTCCCTGTACAAACAAATAATGACGGACTACTTCATCATTTGACCAATAAGAGTATATTCACCGAAAAACAACTGCAGTGTTATCAATATCCGTTAAAAGGAGAAACAAAAAGAAAAAGAAAGAAAGAAAACATAAAATTTATGCACTTAACTACAAACCACTTGAAATGTATGTCTAATATACATCCATGACTTAAGTCTTAACAAGAGGAAAGCTGTTCAATTCTACAAGTCTTTGCCACAGACCCAGAAGCAATGAAGTATTATAATTTCAAGAGTCTGTCTAGGCAGGCTCAGTTATGCAATTCGCCTTTATTACTACTAAATTTATCCTGGAATTTATATATAAACTTCATTGTTTGACCAGCTGCTAAATCAAATCGAATAAAGAAATAAATACACGAGCATATATATCGAAAGGGGAAGAAAAATGTTTAGTAATTGATAATGAAAAAATCAGACTAAATTTTTATAATTACTCAAATAACAAAACAACAAACAACCAGCCTCTAATCACACAGTTCCAAAATTAATTAATTCTGAAAAAGAACAAGTTGCAGAAGGATTCCATACAGATTATAAAGAAACATTAATGATTATGATGATGCTGATGGTTTAAAGGACTTAATTTTTATGTGGGATTACAATCAAACTTGCATATAATATTTCACAAGTCACAACACAGAACCCTAAAAAAAGGGAAAAAAACACAAAACTCAAGTAGAACGAAACAAGAAAGAAAGAATATGACCCAGAATTCAATTAGAACTTTCTTGCCAACCAAACAAAACGCAGTAAGTGGGAAAAAGCAGAGACTAGCGTCACCTTAGGTTGTGCAAAAAAAAAAAAATGGCAGAAATTTGGTAGAAGAGAAAGGAAGATCGTTGAAGTTTATGACTGGGTGTAATAATAGAGTTCGAAATTTGCAATTGCGGGCCCTTCAAGTGCCAAGTTGAAATGTCAAAAGTCTTGTGCTTTTAATCAAATCATTTTTCGTCCGCTGGCAACTGCAGTGCTTTGGCGGTTTGGCCATCTTGTCTTTGTCATTTTATCGGTTTTTTTTTTAATTTTTTAATAAAGTAAATACGATGAGATGACAACACCCGAACGTATATTTGCTATTAAGATATTATAGTTTAAAAATTATTATTATTGTAAAAAAATTATAATTATGAAATAAAAATTAATAATATATAATAAATATAATATTTTAACAATAAATTTATCAAACAAGTGAAAAATTATTAAATATAATAAATTTTTCATCGTTCAAAAAAAAATTATATTAATATAATTTTTAAGTTATAGCCGTCAATGTTTATCAAATATTTTAATATTATAACTTAAAAATTACAACTGTTTAATTTTAATTATAAACGTACCTTAAGATGGGATAAGTTATTTCGTACTTTTTTTCCTTATTATTTTTTTTTGTACCACACAAAACCTTTTTGTGCTTAGATATATCACAAGATCGTGTCATAAAAATGTGGTGTATGAAAAAAAAAAATTATGGGGTCTCCTGAGTCCTGACCATTTCACAAAACTACATGGATATCGTTATTTTCCTCACTTTTTATTCGAAATTTTATGTCAAATGGGATTTATTATGCAAATTGTTTTATAAATTTATCTCTTTATATCAAAACATCATACTTCCAGTTGTTGCGTACAAAATTCCATTCAATCCCCTTAAAATAATTAATAATAATCATTTTTTTTAATATATATATTTTGCTGATTAATGTTCTCATTAGCAGGCCACGTTTTTAGTTTTGTATAGTATTGGATGACGCTAATAATATTGCTATATTAATTGAAGTAATATGCTACCTTTAGTTGTATTACTAGACTTGGATATGTTGGTTTAATCCTATATCTAAGTGGATTTCATTTAAATTTTATATAATATTAAAAAAATAAACTAATTGTTAAAGTAAATAAAAAGTATTTATTATATCATTAAATTAACAAATATAAGATTTTACATTATAAATAGAAACAGCCATATTATTAACTAACTAAATCATTATAATGGGAATAATTAAATGTTTTTTTATTTTGTTTTGAGATATTAATAAATTGATAAGTCATTATTTTTTAATGATAAAATATGAAACTAAAAAAATGACCCTAGCCAAATATTTATATCAGTTATATAAAATTCTATAAATGTTTAGAGTGAAATAATTTACAACTATTTTTTTAATCTTAATAGAACATATCCCATTTTTTAAAGATTATATACAAGCCCAGTGTTGTTGAATCAATTGTTAATGAACTCTCACAGGTCACACAGCCTTTTGAACCCTCCACGAGCTAAGGAGACGAGTTATTAGCGACTATATCCTATGTTATTCGAACAAATTTTGTTTGACTTTATTAAGTATAGATTCACAATAAATCATCTCAAGGGCTTTATTTACTTTTGTCACACAAGCTTCTATGTTAACGGTAACTAATTCTCTTAAGTAACTTATTATCTAATGGTCTTACAATATTGAGGGTGTGAGTTTGAGTTTCTACAATTATAAGGATTCCTACTTAATTTCTTTATACAACTAGATGAAGATGGAGGATTTCTTCAGTACATATGAATAATGTAGATTTGTGTTTTCAATTATTTGAAATAGTCCAATGCCACAAAGATAATCATGCACTAAACGTGCGTAAACGAGTCTTCACACATTGATCAATTTTCTAATATCAATGTGTCAAATTAAGCTGCCTAAATGCCTTAATTAATTAAAATAATTATTTAACTTTTTGATTACCAAAATTGGAACGCATGGTCAAAAGTGATGAAGATAATTTTCTTTTTGTCAATCATTCTATTTGTGGGAATGGGAACAAAAAGGCTGAAAAGTATAATAAAGATGCTGTTTGATTTTTGGGACTTATGAGACTTGAAAAATCATAGCTACTAGGTTGACTGTTATTTAATGCCCAAAGTAAACCTGTACCAATCGTGTGGAATGCGTACATATACTTGTCGCTATCGGTAACAATGTTGCAAAAATGATAAACAAGATACGACCATCAGACTATGTTTTTCGTTGAGTGGGTCGTCGAGCGAGTGATTTTTAAGTAACATTGTTTTACTTATATTTCATTTGTCTTGTTACGAATCCATCCTGAAAAGTTCAAAAAGAATTGTATTTTACTAATCTATTTTTACGCAAATAATCTTATTTATTTTACATGTATTTTTTGAAAAATTTATAGAAATAATTTACAATTTTTAAAAAGATGTGGTTATTTGAACCTAATAAATTTTTTTATACTTATTTTAAAAAATAAATTTATTATTAAAAATTTAAAAATCTCAAAATTATTCTTTATTAATTATTTTCTTTCTACTTTACAATTGCATATTCTCTTTCTATTTTCTTCATATTAAACATTCAATTTCACTCTCTTTTGAATTTATTATTATTATTATTTACCTTTTTTAGCATTTCGTGATTTATATTTCATGCTTGCTATATATATAATAATTTTTTGATTGATATATATTAGCTTTTTTGTTCGGTAAAAATTAATTTTTTTGATATTTATCAACTTTTATGATTCATAAAAATTTATTGATATTTATTTTTAAATAGTGAGTTTTGTTATTCTTAGTTAGTGATACCAATTATCTATAGCTAAAAGAATATATCTGAATGAATTGATGAAAATTTATAAAATTGAAGAGAAGAAGAGAAGAAATAGTTAATTAAGTAATTTTTTAAAGTTATTTAGATAATAAAACTTTTAATTAAAAAGAGTTTGTAGAGAGCAAACTGGTGGGTTCAAATCACCCCACTATTTTTAAGATTAATCTCTCTATTTTTTTTTTTATCATAGCTAACTAAATACAAACTTTTTTTTAACTAAATAGCCCTTGTCACTTTCAAAAAATTACTAAAACTACTTAAGAAAATTATCAAACCTCACCACCTCATCAAATCACAAAATCTTATCACTCTCAATAAATTATTAAATTCATCAAAGAAAGTAATAATGTATAACTATATATTAAATCATTAACTAAAGAGCAAAAGTTAAGACTAGTGTTATGTTTATACACAGCGTGGGTCTTTTAATGTTTTAAGGTTAGGGTTTAAGTGTGGAATTGATATGGGTTTTGTTATAATTTTTTTTTTCAATTTTAAAATAATATGGGCTCTTATGATGCATTTATTGAAGGGAATAAAACTAGGTTTTTCAATTTTTCAATTAAAACTTTTTAGGACCGATCTCATACAACATATAAAAATTAAATAATCTAGAAATTCATGCCTTGATATTTTGAGAAGATGAACAATTGAGAGTTGTAGATTCATCTCCAAACGATCTTCCAGGTTATGACTCAAGATTGATCAACACTGAACGTGTGGGCATCTGTTTCACCACTCCCTAATTGCAACTGGCTTCTCTTAGATGTCTTTGTATTTTTCCTTAAAAACCCTGGGATTCTCTCTCTACTTTTTTCAAGAGAATAATGTCCATTTTATAATATCTTATGAAAAGCCCTTATATGTTAGGATTAGGATTTCTTATTAAAATAGAATTTTTTTTTTAACTATCTTTCCACTTACGTAAAAGTGGAAAGAATGTGTAACTAACTAGAAGACTACCTTGTAAAATATCACAAGACCCCTTTTACACTTGAATATAACATACTAGGCCTTAACAAATATTATAATTATGATTTTAATCTAATATGTCAGTTTTTCTTACTTTTGGGTCCAATGATGGTGTTGTCAATTAAATGAGCTAACCCGAGGATCATTTGGGAACATACAATAGTGGCTACAATAATTAAATTTGTAATTAAACAAATATAATTATTTAATTCCAATTCTACTCCACTATAAGATTTGAACTGACCTCCATAATTATATGCTCAAATATAATTCGCCCAAGTCATATTGATTTCTTTACTGCACAATCTTTTGTACTACATCGTTAATTTAAATTGATATCTCAACTGTCCAATCAATTTAATTACATCTTGTTCCTTGATACTTACTGGTTTTCTCTAATGATCATTTCAACATACTTATTTATGTTGAGACACTCTGGCTAGAGAATTCTATGATCAAGTACTAAAAACCCATCAAGAGATGTGTCATACAAATTCTATATTGTTAATTTATAATTTCAATACTTGTAATTGCTTCCACTAAGATACCGGGTAATCTAGACTACATGTGTATGTCATGCTCATTGGTAACTCAAATGAAATAACAACTACAATCATGAAATCATAACTAACTCAAGATTAAGATTACAGTAAATCAATGTCTATGAGATTTAATAAGGCTGACAGTTATTACTAGGTTAATTAAATCTCATATGTGATCCAGTTCAATGTAGACATACTACATTAATAAATTCATACATGATTAAGACAAATCACTCAATGAATTTATTACAGTCTATACCTAAATAAAGTGCCCAACTTTATTTATCAACTGCGAACTTATTTTATTTAATTATAAGATAACTTGTATTTATGTCTTCTGCGAATCCACATAGTAATCGTATAAATACATATAATATGATTAAATTGACATTACTTAAAATATTAATGCAATTCAAGATATTTGAATAAATACTTAAAATATTTTATTAATCAGAAAATCAATATGCTTTAAAGAGCACATAATCCCAACAATCTCCCACTAGCTCTCAAAGTATATCTGGCAAACTGCACATGCTTGTAGGACTCTAAGTGTAGGTGATAACCTTTCTACACTATTTCCATATGAAATGATACTTTCTCTCAATGTGTTTTTATTTCTTGTGGTTTCTTGGTTCTTTTAATTGAGCCACTGTACCACTATTATGAAAAAATAATTTAAGTAGTACACTTGCAGCAAATACCACCTCAAGATCTTGAAGGAACTTGTGGAGCTATACCACTTCTTTTACAGCCTCAAATGCAACCACATATTAAGCTTTTGTTGTGGAGTCTGCGATACAGGATTGTTTCACACTCCTCTAACTAATAGCTCCACTTCCTAATGTAAACACATAGTTAGAAGTAGACTTTCTAGAATCCTTATATGACATAAAGTCAAAATCAATATAACCCACTGGAGTAAGTTCACCTAAATACACAAGCATATAATCCTTAGTTCTTTTCAGACACTTTATTATGTGCTTGACAGTAGTCCAGTGTTCAGGTCTAGGATTAGATTGATATCTGCTAACCATCCAAATCGCAAAACATGTGTCTGGTCTAGTGCAAAGCATAACATACATGAGACTTCCGATAGCTTCCGCGTAGGAAGCTCGACTCATTTTTTTTTATCTCCTCAAAAATTTTATGTGATAAATCTTTAGAGGATAAAATTCTATGTCTGAATTGTAACAAACCAATCTTGGAATTTACCATGCTAAATCTAGCCAATATCTTATTGATATAGACCACTTGAGACAAAACTATCATTTTATTCTTCCGGTTTCGTAGCAACTTGATACCAAGAATATAACTAGCTTCTCCCAGATCTTTCATATCAAATTGTTTTGCTAGCTAACTCTTTATAGTAGTCAATACTCCTATATCGTTTCCGATAAGGAGAATATCATCTACATAAAGAATTAGGAAGGTTACAGATTTTTCCTGAATTTTCTTGTACACACATGGTTCATCAATGTTCTGAATGAATCCAAACGATTTCATCGCTTGATCAAATCTGATGTTCCACGATCGGGATGCTTGCTTCAATCCATAGATGGATCTCTGCAATTTGCATACCAAGTGTTCTTGGCCTTTTTGTATGAATTTATTTGGTTGCTGCATAAAAATGTCTTCTTCAAGATGCCCATTAAGAAAGTCTTGACATCCATTTGCCAAATTTCATAATTTAGTACTGTAGCAATAGAGAGCAGAATTCTGATGGATTTAAGCATAGCAACTAGAAAAAATGTTTCCTCATAATCGATCCCTCTTTTTGAGTGAACCCTTTAGCTACTAATCTTGCTTTAAATGTTTCCATCCTTCTGTTTACTCCTCTTTTCCTCTTTATAGATCCACTTGCATCAATGCGTTTTACCCTAATTGGTGTCTCTACAAGTTCCCAAATTTTATTGGAATACATGAATTCCATTTCTTGATTTATAGCCATTTTTCAATGTTCAACATTACTATCTATTAGAGCTTTATTGTATCTAGTGGGATTTATACGTGCCTCTCGTATATACTCACAGTATATGCAATAGCTAGGGATAAGGATTTTAGGGTGTGTTTTGGCTCAAAAAACTTATTTTTAACCAGTTATGATAAAAAAAAAATTTTGAAGGGTCAATTTTAAAAGGCCCAAAAATTTTAAAGTTACTTTTGTAAATTTCTCTTACAATTTTGACATGTCGATTATGTTATTATAGGGTTATGATTATAATGAAAATTAAAATTGATATATTGAAAGCTTGTGGATTGACTAATTAAGTAAAAAAGTTGCAGCAAGATAAATGCACACAATTTACAACTCTCAATTTAAACTATATAATATTTTATGCCTATAACATATCATATGCTTTTGAGATCAATCCACACTGAAAGCCGCCACAATTGATTGAGAAAATTAATAAGCATTCTAATAATTTTTATTACCCCAATTTCTTCAATTCAAACTTTCCTATCTTCTATATTTTTAATTATAGATTTTACATGGCTTGAATTTTCTCTCCTGAAGGGTCCATTACTTGTCTTTTTGTTTTATTTATTTAATTGATAAAAAGTCAGTTAATTACTTGTACAAGTTAAATTGTGAAAATCATTAAAATTAATTTATGATTTATCTTTGGAATCTACTTAATGTCACCTAACAAACCATTGAGATGATGTTTGTGACAATGAGTTTTAAGGAAAATTTATAAAAATAACCCTAAAACTTTTGGATATTTTAATTTAGCCCCTTTAACTTTTTTTTTTATCATAACTTGTTAAATAATAGTTTTTGGATCAAATAGCTCTCATTACTTTTAACAAATTATCAAACCAATACTGCTCTTAAAAAATCATCAAACCTCACTACCTTACCAAATCACTAAACCTTATCACTCTCAACAAATTAGCAAATTCATCAAACAATTGTAATAATGCATAATTGAAGATAGAATCATTAATTGGAGGGTAAAAAGTTAAGGTGAGTGTGTGTTTTTAGACAATGAGATTTTTTTAATGTATTAAATTTAGGGTTTAAGTTTCCATTGATGTAGATTTTGTTGTAAATGTTGTTAGTTTCCATTCATAAAACAATGTGGGTTCTTGAAGTATTTAGTTTGAGTTAAAAGAAAAAAAATCATTGAAAATAATAAAAATTTGAGTTAAATTGAGATTGAAGATGAAAACCAGAATATATGCAACATGCATTTGTCATTGGTAACAAGTAGCAAGTAGGGCGAAAGGCAAGGCGACATGTTTTTGTCACACATAATTAAAGGGCTGTCGAACATGTTATATTTATGTGCGACAAGCATCTGTTGCTAACAACAGATGGCAACAGATGCTTGTCGCACATATTTCTAGTATGTATGACAACCATGTAAAGTGTGCAACATATTGACCATATCATATTTCGTAGTCCCTAATTTTTTTAAAAATATTTTAAGTTTAATAGATTCAGTTATACTTCAACTATGTCTTAATGGTTTATGGGAGAAGTTAGCAAATGGCATTGGAGTAAATGAATGGTAAAAACAGTTTTTTTTTTTATTCGGAAAGATTGTATGTTTGATTAATATCTTGCAAGAATGTATGAAATTCTGCAAATAAATCCTAATAAATATAGTATCACGACAAAGACAACTTTAAGGTTTAATTGTTCTATCTAATGTACATGCACACTACCCATAAACTTACTTGATGATGAAATGGTCAAAGTTGTGCTATATATGGGATCTAATCTAGTCAACTATGGTTTTATTCATATATTTGTTATTACATCTCCTAGAGTTTCAAATCAAGATCTTATGATGACAAAAACTCAAAGTTGTTTTAGAGCAAGTGTCTCTATCCTCTATATTCAAGAAAAGTTATGACCATTGATGACATCGTTGTAGCAATGTCATTTTCCATCTGCTACAACAATGATCCCATCAATAACAACGGTATTAGAGTAATATTTCTCTCCATTCCACAACAATGATGATCTTATTGATGACATCAACAATTAAAAAGTAGATAATATTAGTGCAGAACTATATAATATTCCTTTGGCGGCTTATTTCAATTGTCCAGTTGATGATAAGGGCAACGGTCATTATGATATTCTTATTAATGATAAGGATAATGGTCATTACAATTGTCCTATCAATAATAGATATAACTAACTTATTCCTTTTGTAGCATATTCAAACAAGAGGATAGTAGTTGACCTCCTTGTAAGTATTGCTCTAATTTTGCTTTAAAACTTTGGTGCTCTGAACTTTGTTAGAAGTTATAGTTTTGATGATGGTAAGTTGTTTGTTAAGAAGTATCAATTAATATTGGAATTGCGCAAGTTTTTTATAAGACCTGACCGAAATCTAATTGTACACTATTGAGGTCCTATATAGGGATGGCAAAAAAGCCCGACCTGAATTTTGGCCCGGTTGGTCTGACCCGATTTTTTTGGGCTTTAGCCCGAACCTAGAAGTTAAAACTCGGGCTCGGGCTTTAATTTTTAGGCCCGATGAAATTTGAGTTTGGGCTCGGCCTTATGTGACTCGACCCGACCCGATCATTTACTAAATTTTAAAAAAAAATTACACTGACACGCACAGATGACACATCACAGATTGAATAAGTATTTTTATTTGTATAAGACATGAGTGTTGATTTTTTTTTTTTATGTTGAGTTGTGGAATTGTGTATTTTTATTTGTACAAGACATAAGTTTTTTTTTTTTTAATGTTGGGTTGTAGAATTGTGTAGTTTTATTTGTATACGATGAATTTTATTTTTTTTTTCAAATGACACAAGTGCAAATTAAATTTTGAAAATAAGTTGTGGGTATGCTATGCTTGGAAATAAATCAAACAATTAAAATAATTAAACACACATCTGAAACACTAGGTGAACAAATCAAATAATTAAAATAAAATAAAGCTGAGGTAATGTACTGACCCGGCCCGACCCGACCCTAGCCCGAATCAGGCCCGACTGAGCCCGGCCCGAAATAAAAATTATCGGGCTTTTTATCGGACCGGGCTTTTTGTTTAAGTGGTCGGGTCTGGCTCGGGCCTTGTCAGGCCCGAGCCCAACCCGACAAATTGCCATCCCTAGTCCTATATCTAATAAATTCTACAGATAAATTAATAAGAAATATTTACTCAAATCAAATATAAAATATTATATGAAATTGATTTCTTACATACACTAAAAGTTTTACTGAAAATAAATTTAACAATCTTAAATCTCCAAGTTAATAATTAGAAATATCAGTAAAAGTATACTAAATAATCATGCACCATTACGTAACTGACCTTATGAGATTACCAACACAACTTATTTAAACTCAAAACTGCCTAGGGAAGAAGAATAGTTTAAAGAGGGGTAAACTTTAACTCAGTGAGTGTGGGTTCTATTATAAAAAAAAATACTTAATATATATACGATAACAATTTCCTATATAATGAGCTAGTCATTTTCTAAATAGATAATTCTAATTATACATACCAATTATACAGGCTATAAATCTGGTACTAATACTGAAAATTTATATTTACTAATTTATCATTTTCTAGTATAAGCTACCATACTATTGGATTAATTAAATACTATTAATTTAAAATTAATTTAGTACTAATAATATGAAATTAATTACCAAACAATATACCAAAGAAGATAAGTTAGTTATACTCATGATACTGAATTTGCACAAGCAGGGCATGAAAAAAAATATAATTGGTCGTACACTAGTGTATCTGAAACATAGGTAGAATAATAAATCTATCTACTCCTACATATCGCAAAGCTAGCCCAAAAAGGCTAAGCGCTCAAACACAAAACCCAAAACATTTGTGTGTATTTAAACGAGTCCCAAAGACCTATATCTGTATCTAAAATTATTTGAATAGGAAATGGTACATGCTAAGTAATTTAAAATCCTTTACCTGAATTATAAATATTGATAATTATAGCTAGACTGATACTGCATATTCTAAATTAACCAAATTGCATGATTAATAATCTTAAATACAATCATATGAACATTAAATTATTATCAATTTAATTCAAATATAACATAAAATTATTGCAACACATACATCACCATGATTTATAAAGTAATACATGCTACATTATTAATTTAAAAATTTCAATACTAGTACACATGTTCTACAATTATTATAAAATGTAAATAATTTTAATTAATTCTTTTAATCTATAATTCTAAACCAATTTCTAAAATAAATATAAATAAACAATTATCTATGCTTTTTAGCAATTATTCTTTTAAACTAGACTAAATAACAATTTCAATATAGTAATAAAATAAAAAATTATAAAAACATTAAATAAAACACAATACACACACATGTGCGCGCACACACACACTCATAGATAATTCATGATGAATCTTGAATTGCAGCAGGTTCCTCAGGCTGATCATCAGCTAATGTTCCTCTTATAATTTAGAGAGAAAAAACTATGTAAGGCGCAAATGAAAAATCTTAAGAGGAAGAAGTTAAATTAAAATATTTTAACTTAAAATCAACACTTATAAACCTGAAATTTCAGATTGTTTGAGGTTGAAATTGGATTATGATTAAAATGAGAAATTTGAGAATATTCGAGCTTATTTTTATGATCCGAATATATTTTATGAGAGTTTTATTATTAATTTTAGGCCGGTGATATCAGTACGCTTTTGTTAATTGTGGATGCTAAGAAGTAAGTAAACTAGATTTCTAAAACGAATCACAATAAACAATATTATATGTTGTCTTGTTTGAAAAGCTTATTTCGATATGTACAGATATAGTATTATATGTTGCCCATGTATTGTTATGTGATTAGCGTGATTATGTATATGGACATCAGTATGTGTGAAAGATTCATTAGCATATGCGAAAATGTATTATGTTTTCTTTGAGGTAAGAAAGTGAATTTTAAAAACCAATTTTGCAGAAAGAAAGCAAATTTACTATGTTTTTCAATTTTGTTTAGATGCTTAAATTTGTTGCCCTCTTAATGGATAACACTCTAGATATCATAGAAGTGGGTGAAGGACGTTTACGTGAAGCCTAAAGATTAAAAAGTTCATATGAGAGTCCTACTAAGTGGCAATTAAATGAAGGTAGCTTAAGAAATGGATTTGAAAGAAAATTTGAAAGTTTGATAGTGACAGAAAGAGATTTTTATGATTTATTTTATAATATTTTCAAAAGATCATAACATGTTATCCATTTCCATAATATAGCTTTATGTATGTATTTTGGTATATTAAAAACTAGTTTGCTTACTGATTATAGCTTATTGTGAATCAATTTTCAGATAGCAAGATTGATTCATGATAAATAACGAGAAAGACTTGGATTGAGGATAGTAGATAGTTTGGCAAAATTTTAGATCCTTCCGCTGCTGTTTAGTATTTGTATTTGAGGATTTAATTTTATTTATTTGTAAAAGGATTTATAAGTTCAGATGCGAGATTTAGTTAGACTTCTATAGGCAGTACTAATCTAAAAGGACTGTATCACCGAATGATGTTCATGACAACATGTTTGAATGAAAATAATCAATTATATCTATTAACCATTGAGATCCAAGATTCAGAAAATAATTATTCATGGGAATAGTTTATGAGAGTTACATAGAGTAATTAGGGACATGCGAGAGTTATTAATTATCTTTAATTGATACACTTCCGTTAAGAGAGCTGTTCTGAAAATATTTTACAATACCACATACAGCAATGCCACCTATGGCATTTTGTTTTTACCATATAAAATTAACGTATAATTAAAATTCAAGATGTCTAAAACTCTTTGCGATCAATTTAAGTTTGCCTTTATAGAAGCAACAAAAACATATAGATGAGAAGATTTTAGAAAACAACTTAAGGGGTTATGGACGCTCTACTTAGGAATAGCTGTTTACTTAAAGAATAATGTGGGCATGTAATTAGGCATGGTCTCAATTTGAAGATAGGAGGTATAATATTCTAATCACCAACATCGCGAAGAGTGTGAATTCATTTATAATTTTCTATTACTCATCTAGTTGACTACTTAAAAAAATATTGCAGTAAGGGTTTTATGATAAAAGGATTGTGAATGAATTAATGAACACTCGTATAAAAATACTGCTAAAGAATGACCATTCATTCTATATTTGATCATGAATTCCAAGCTTTGGCTAGTGGTATTAATGAGAGATTAGTTGGCATATGTAGCAAGACTTGGAAATGTATAGTATTCTAACTTGATCATATTGTCTATGCTCATGCAATTGCTACTTGCCTAACCATTTGAGTGGATTATAAAAGCTGTTGTTCTGATTTTTTATACCACGGTGACTGCTTATAAAATACTAATCTTACCGGTTGGTGATATGGCATCTTAGAAAGTTCTAGAGGAAATTGGAGAGTTAAAGATTAACACAGCAGTAGAAGCACTACTATTAGGTCATTGTCTAAAGCTTAGAACACCTTCTTTCTATAGGCAAGGATTTAGACCAAATAATTGTGAAATGTAGGCGATTTAAGGAACTTGGCCATAATTGCAAGAAATATAAGAATCCTACTGTGAGGAATCCAAACTAGTAATGTAGTTCCAAACAATTATGTATTTTGAACTCTTATTTTTTTATTTTTTGCATAATTATATTATATATGATGAAAGTACTTTATTTAGTAATTTAAAAGGTTGCTTACATAGGACCATAATTAATTATAACTAAAAATATCGACATAGCCTTTAGATTTATTTACCATATAACCAACCTGAAATATAATAATAAAAAATCTAGGTTACTTAAATAGGTTTAAAACAAAAAAAAAAAACTTAGACATTGAAGTTAAAAAAATCCATACATCAACATTCAAATGATTATAATTGCGCACTATATAATATCGTCATTAAATATTGAAATTCTAATCTTGCAACCCAAGAAAGAGGTGAGTTGAGATTTAAAAAATTATGCAATTAACAAAGAAAATCAATTCAAGCTAATGCTTTAGGTAGTGATAAATATAAATTCAAGCAATGAATAAGTAAAGAGATAAGGGATAAAAAGAATAAACACAATAGTTTTTACGTAGTTCAGCAACTCGTCTACGTCTATGCCTCTAAACAAGCCAAGCTTGAGGATTCCACTATCCAAATCTTACAACCCAAGGCTTCAAAATCTTACAATTGACTTCAAAGGTGTCAATCAATCTTTACAATAAGATATTATCCAAAATATCTTAACTCAAGTGTTTCTATACTTATAATCACTGAACTTTGATTTTAAAATGAAGATTACAAAGAGTTTCCTTCACACAATGTATATGTTTACAAACGAAAGTTCAAAGTGTAATTTAATAAAGTAATGACAAATTTAAAACTCAAGAGAGATTGAATACACAATAGTAAGCTCAATGATGATTGTTGAATTCATTGTTGTTTAAATTTGATTAAACATTTTTATAGTTGGAGCTGAAAACTAGTTGTTATTGACTTTTTGCACATAGTTAGCTTGTCGTTTGCCATAACCGGTTTGTCGTTTCAAGTTACCGTTGTAGCCACCAATTGACTTTTTGAATAACAAGTTTACTTTTTATGGATAACCAATGTACTGTATAATTCCAGATAGCTCACTTCACATAATCGATTTGCCACTTAGCAATATCCAGTTTGCCGCTTGCTATAATAAAATAGTTTGCCGCTTGCTATAATAAAATAGTTTGCCGCTATAGTGAAAGCTTTCTAAAATTATAATTTTTCTCAAACTTTTAAAAATTATACTATGATCTAAAAACTTTATAAAATCTTTTAAATAGGTCTATTTTTAAAATTTCAAACAACACTTATTGATTTAAAATTGTCAAAAAAACTTTTCAATTTAGTCAATACACTTTAAAAAAACTAATTTCATAAAATCATTTTTCCTTTGTGTATAAAACTTTATATTATGAAATAATAATTTATTTAAAAAGTCACAAAAAATAACTTGAGCTTTTAAATACTTAATCATGTATACATTTAATGATACTAACCTTACAAAAATATAACAATGAAGATAATCTAAGCTAGTACCTTTAATGCTTATCCTTAACTTGATGAACTTTATACATTTATCTTTGAGTATCCTGAACTTGATCTCATATTTATTTTCTTATCCTTTAAGAGTTCATGAGATTGTGAAATATATGCATTTTCTATTTTATTCATGACATGTCGTTTATTATCATGAAAATCAAAATACTGTATGACCGTATAGATCAACAATTTTCCTATTTTTGATGATGACAAATGCTTTATAAATTTTGACATTTTCAACCAACAATATAAACGTGTAGATGACATTCATAATTCATTCACAACATATGTATCAATTTAAAATTCCTTCTAAGTATGTCATAAAATGTCAAATATACTTCAAAATGTATATATCTCTCCCCCTTTTAACATCATCAAAATTTAAATAATAAAGTATCCCCTTCTATCAATTTCCAAAAAGGAAAGTAATGCATGCAAAGTTTTAAAATATAAAAATTATGACAATAAAATGTTATTAACCATCCAAACTTTATAATTAATAATGACAATTTAGAAATCAAGACAATTAACATCATTAAGATCTAATGTGTCAATATCTTATAGTACATGTATTTCTCCTCTTTTGAATATCATTTAAAGTAAGAACACAATGAATGCACATTCAACAATTTGTTAAAAATTCCAAAACAAAAAATGCATTCATTCACTAATCATAAATATTTATAAGATCAACTTCATCAAGTAGAGTATAATCATCAAAGTATATAATGTATTTTTAGTTTTTATAAAGACTCCTCTTAAGTATGTGCATGTGTTAAAAAAAGTTGGATTAACAAGTTTTAAATTTTAAAAGCTCCCTTACAAATATGCATGTGTTCTATAAAATATTCTCAAGACAAATACTTTAAAATATATTCACAAAAACCAAACCATATTTAAAATTATATAACTCGATACTTCATTCTATACTTCAAAAAAATAATAATTTCATTATTTCCTCTTTCATCATTAAAACTTAAGCAAAATTTACGTACATAATATCAAGACATAGATAAACATAATCACCATAACTATATGTCAATTTATCAATGAATGATTATATAAACTCTCCCTTGAGTATTTCATACAATGCTAAGTTTATGAATGATATGACATATTCAATGGCGCAGGAACTCATATATACATAAGTGATGAACAATTGATGTTTATTTTGATGGATAATGATTTAGAAATATCAAATGAGTAAGAAAAACATTAAAATAATAGATAAAAATTAATCTTGGAAATCGATTTCGGTTTTTAGTCAAAACTTGATCAATTCTAAGGCCATCTTCTTATCCCAAAATGTCACAATTCTCAAAGCTATTTTAGTGCATATAATATAATGTTGGACGATTAAGAAAATGAAAAACAGAGCTCATACAATTATCAAAATCAAACAAATCTATCATGATAAGTTGGCAGTGCTATCATATATATATCCTTCTATTAAATGCACTAAATGATAATTCAATCAAGTAGACACAAAAACATGTTTCATAATTTCAACTTACTATCGATCATCCACTCAACATAATCAATAAGCAAAATATCCTTCCTCATATCATGTTAATGCACTAATGTCATGATATTACAAAATAAATTAAATGATCATGACTTATAATCAATAAAGTAAGAATTGGTACCAAAATAATTAGATTATCTTGCCTAATCATTTTCTTCTTACATCATGATCAAGTGACTTTCCTCATAAATTTTCATCAAGAAACTTTCTACCATTCCTTAATTGTGGTACCTACAAAAAAAATTCAAGGGGTGCCTTTTGATACCTAAATATTCTTAGGCTCTTAAGTGTTAGTAATAATTTCTTTTGGAATCCAAACACATTTGATTCCATTATATGCATTATTCGTAATTAGACATTTATAACTCCATTTCTATCAATAATGACGTACAATTTAATCACTAATAGAGGTAGCCTTCGCAAAGTATTTTTGTAATATTTTTATTTCAAATTTGGCTTATATCTAATACTTCGTTTGGCAAAAACATATTTTTATGAGCCAAACAAGTTATCTAAAATCATTTGCCCATTCGTAAATTTCAACACAATATCATTTAACTCATTACTTTTTTTTCTTAAGTATTTTATTTTTCTTTTACATATCATCAAGAAGTAATTTGTCATACTCATGTGAAGTGCTTTGTTTTTCTTTTAATGAAACAATCCTAACATACAGTGTTTTATTCTCTAGTTCTAGTCCTTTGACTTTTTCATTTAATGAAACATTACATTTTTTAAAGGCATCCTTTTCATTTAAAAGTTCTAGCATTTTCTTTTTAAGACACATATTTTTCTTACAATTTTTTTTTATCAAATCACTATATAACTCTTTAAAAGTATCAAATAATTCATCATGAGAAGGTAGTTCATCTCCTATTGCCATAAATGCCAAGTTTTGCATATCATGATTTTGCTCTTTATCAACGGATTCTTCATCACTATAATCCAATGTTGCCATCACTGCTTTCTTTCTTGATTTGAGATTTGTTCTCTTATATACAACCTCAACTTTCCTCTAAATTTCATTCTTGTCTAAAACACAAAATAAAGTATTCATAGCTTTGAAATTTAAAGATATATTTCTCTTATCTGACTCACTTCAATCACTTGAAGGTTTTAGAATTTCTTCTCCATTTTTATTTTTCTTTATAGGAATAAACGGACCGTCATAAACTACTTTCAAGATTTTATATTCTAAAGCTTGTAAATAGATTCTCATCCTAATTTTCCAATAAGGGTAGTAATTTCCATAAACAAATGGACATCTAGTGGTAGATTGACCTTCTATGAGGATTGAGCTACTTTGGGTTGATAAGGATCTTTTACTCTAAACGGTTAAGTTCTAACAAAAAAAATCTTACTCTGATACCAAATGAATTTCTAAGTCTACAGCCCAAGGGGTGGTGATTTGAGATTGAAAAATTATGCAAGTAACAAAACAAAACAATTTAGGCTAATATCTTAAGTAATGATAAATGTATATTCAAGCAATAAATATGTAAAGAGATAAGGAATAGAGAGAACAAGCATAAGTTTTTATGTGGTTCAAAAATCTGCCTACATCCATGCCTATAAGCAAATCGAGTTTGAGTATTCCACTATCTAAACTTAACAACCTAAGGTTCAAGATCTTGCAATTGACTTCCTAGGTGTCAATCAATCTTTACAATAATAGATTATCCCAAATCTCTTAATTCAAGTATTTTCCACACTTATAATCACTTAACCTTGATTTTAAAATAAAGATTACAAAGAGTTTCTCTCACACAATTTATATGTTTACAAATGAAAGCTCAAAGTGTGATTTAATAAAACAATGACAAGTTTAAAACTCAAGAGAGATTGAATACACAATAGCAAGCTCATTTGTGATTGTTGAATCCATTGTTATTTGAATTTGATTGAGCATTTTTATAATAGGAGCTGAAAATTAGCAGTTATTGACTTTTTGCACATAGCTGACTTGCTGTTTATCATAATTGATCTTTCGTTTCAAGTTACCGTTGTAGCCGCTAATTGACTTTTTGAATAATCGGTTTGCCATCTATGGATAACTGGTATGCCGTTTGATTCCAGAGATCTCACTTCACATAATTGGTTTGCCGTTTAGCAATTTCCAGCTTATTATTTGGCAATATTTGATTTACCACTTACTAAACTGAAAGAGTTTGCAGCTATAATGAAATGTTTTCAAAATTATAGTTTTTCCCTTAAACTTTTAGAGACTGTACTATAGCCTAAAAAATTTATAAAATCTTTTAAATAGGTCCATTTCAAAATTTCAAACAACACTTGTTGATTTCAAAGTTTTTAAAACTTTTTCAATTTAGTCCATGAATTTAAAAACAACCAATTTTATAAAATCATTTTTTCTTTAAGTATAGAACCTTTATATTATGAAAATAATGATTTATTAAAATGTGATTAAAAATAACTTGAGCTTTTAAGTACTTAATCATGCATATATTTAATCATACTAGCTTTACAAGAAATGTAATAATGAAGATCATCTAAGCTAGTACCCTCAATGCTTGTCCTTAACCTGATAAACTTTATACCTTTGTCCTTGAGTATCTTAAACTTGATCTTATATGTATGATTCTTATCCTTTAAGAGTTAGTGAGTTTATGAATGTATGCATTTTCTATTTTACCCATAACACGTAATTTGTTATCATCAAAATCGAGGTACCGTATAACAGTATAGGTCAAGGCTTGCATTCCTTACTCTTTTGAAATAGAGAATCAAATAAGGACTATTAAAGACATATGGGAGAATGTAGGGAAGTCTAAGCATACTTATGTCAATAGGCACTTTCGTAAGGATTTGCAAGCTATTATCACTTAGGTCCCCATAAAAATCATACAGTGACATAGAGGCGTGATCATTATAATTGCCAACATTAGTGTAAACTCCGCAGTCATCAAGTGCTTGTTAATAAACTAAAATGGACATATTAAATTAAAAGCAAAAGGAACACAATTGTTAAATGTTAAACTTGATCCCCAAATACATGCGTCCAATCAGGAAATCATTATATAAGCGCTTGAGTGATCCATCATTATACTAATTGATAAACCCTATGACAACTTGTCTAAATTCTATTTGTTCTTTCTGCTCTACCTTAATAGTCGACATAATGTCATCCATCCTCTTATGTATCATAGACTTAAATTCATAAATAAAACATTCAATTTTGTTCATCTGTTGAATGATATAATCATAACGAAACTTTATCTTATTTGTTATCATAAAATAAAAATATAATTAGAAGGTGATAAAATCATTTATTAATTTATATTTGGGAAAAGGAAATGATCTTTTAAATTAGAATTTAACCTCTGAATCATGTATGTTAACAAAATTATGTGAATGGTTATTACGATCAACTAAATCATGCTTATCCTCAATGGGATTCTATAACTCCTGCATTGAGTTCATGTTGCACAAAGTAACAATGAAAATGAGTAAATAATGACAAAATTATCGAGTTTTGATGATGTTTTAAATTGTGTATATAATGTTCTTAATGATACCTACATTACGGAACCAGTATGGAATATATGATACATAATCCTGCACAATCAATGGTTTGTATAACATTTCCCCATCATAAATTAGCCCAAGTTTTAAGTTGGACTAATCATCTAATATTTAGTAATATTGACAATGATTATATATATAATGCTTGCAATACGAGTGTTGTCATTGAAAAAAAAAATGCACCACATTAAAACTTATTTTCGAAGAAGCATTGACCTTCTAATTTAAAATTTGAGGAATCTTTTTTTTTTGTTTTCGTGGTCCATTATGAAGAGAACCCTTCGATGACTTCAAAAAGTCAATTTCACAACAAGCAAAGTTATAAAATCATTAAAAAAAATTTGTGAATTATTCATTAGTACAAAGCTTAATAACTTAAATTTTTCTTTACAACCCACCTGAACCCCACAGCTAAAGCCATAAAGATTATATCTTTTAATTTTATGATTGGAATTTGCCAAGTGATCATTCTTAAATTTCTTCCTTATGTTATTCAATACATTATTAATACTGTTGCATTCGTTTCCCACAGTAAATGACCCTATGAATGACTTCAGAATTGATGTATATCGTTAACATCATTTATCAATGAGAAATCAATTTGACAGTGATCTTTTATCTCATTCAGTACTCTATCCATAAAGTAATACAGTTTGAGTTTTAGCACATCAGTGTCGTCTATGGCACTAAAGTTCAATTTGGAAAATCTAGAGTCCATTTGTTGAAAATTTACATTTTTAAACTTAATGTCAAAGTATTTATCATGTAGCCTATGTTGCATCTTTAAATTTTTTGGTGCGACATTTGGACCACTAGAACGATCTATAAGTAGGCACCACTCTCCAATCAATAAATGTATCAAGTGTCACCAATTTGAAACTACAACTGATCTCTATTTCTTTTTTCATGTACCACTTGCCCAAGCAACATGTTGCGAATGAAAACACTACAAATTGCATATTGTCCTGATAGCTTGGGCATTTTTTTCTAAATTTTAATGTCTTTGTAATGCAGCCTGATAAATGATCAATATATTGTAACTTCATCACGCCTAGTTCCTTCCTCGGTGTAAATAGATTATACTTTGCCAATTTGTTCTTTGCCATGTATTTGTAACAAAATTCAAATTCTATTCATTATTAGTATTAATAAAATTACAATAACAATATAAAAAAAATTATGATAAAATAATTAAAACAGACAATCATTGTTTTGGTGTAATAGGATAAAAGAGGATTTATAGATGAAAGTTATCTAACCTAGGTTTTAGACGTCAAATTGATATGCGTTTGATCTCGCAGTGCTACAAGTTTATTACTCTCCTTCTCACCACCGATGATTGAAATCTGTTAGCTTGGCCGCTATTGCTGTCTTTAAGGTGGCGATGATTGAAAGCTCATTAAATATCAGCACTTTAAGTGGTTTATGAGATTTTAAATGGCAAGGATAGTTTCATCCTCAATGATGTTTAGTTATATTTGAAAGAAAAAGTCATGTGTGATTATTTTTGTAATTTAATAGTTGGTTTCATAAATTTCCTAAGTTATAATATAACACATTGCATTTTATTTATTTACTTTTTTGTGCAATTGTTGTTCCTGTTACATGATTGCATCTCTTGATATAATATTTTTTTAGGTGTAAGTAAAGCTTTCTATTAGATGAACTTAGGAAATAATGCATAATTTGAACTAGAAAAATTCTCAACCATATAACAGGATTTTCAAACTCTAAAATTAGTTTAGCCAAATAATGGGCAATGGGATTACAACTTCTTGGAATATGTTGAATTGAAGATGGATTTAGACTCTTCAAACTCGCTTCAGTTTCTGATATTGTCCAAACGCTTTTGATATATTGATGCAATAGTAGGATTATCTCATATTGATTGTCAAAATAGACGAGTAGTCAATATTTAACTGAACTTAAACAAAATTCTCACTTTCTGAATTCTCTTCGACGGCAGTACTAGCCTTAATGATATAGATGATTTCAATCTTTCTTTCGTTCCAGCCTATAGGGTATTAACAGTCGTTTTTAACTATTGTTCCCCTCCTAAATGCAGGTTCCTATGAATAACGAATTACTCACTCGTCAGCCACTTTATTTTATATTATTTAAGAATAATAGATCCTATTGTGCTTCACTAAACTGTTATATATAGTCTTGTGTTAAAAAATTAGCATAAAATATGATATTTTGAGGGTACATTTTCTGAAAGATCTTGTAGGTTTCAAATTCTATATTACGAACATTTCGAGATGATATATTTATATGCTTAAAATGATGCTTTGATGAATAAGAAAATTATCTCTTAAAGTGCACCCTTGAAGTTGGAAATTTCAAAGGAAATGGAGCTTATCCCGCATAAAAAAAAAATAGCTAAAGATTTTGGGTTTATATATGAATACTCATCTATACATGAATAAGAACTCTCTCTGCATGCCTGTGCAAGAAGGGTGCAAATCTTCAGACCGAATTGCTTGAACTCGTGTGCACCCACACGTCCTGCATATACGAATGTCAGCCTAAAATCACTCAGGCTCGCATTTACATATTTCCTTTTAATTTTTTCCAGTAAGAGTTTTTTTCGCATTTAAATCAAATTTAGTTTTAATTTGTGATTGATTTTGAGCTGTTCTAAATTTAATTCACAAATTAAATCAGCTATTACAGAATTCAATTTATTTGAATTAAGAAAGATGTAACAGTCAATTATTTAGTGACAAAATTGAATTCAAAAATTCAATTTTATTATTTAATTAACCTTCAACCGTTACATTCCTCCTCTTGGCTATAAAAAAGATAGCCTTTCTCTTATGGTTAAAATATAACAAGGAACTGTTTCATACACACTAAAGTAAAGAAAAGAAAAATAGTTTTCTTCTTCTGTCATAATTTTTTTTTATCTGAGTTCTACACTGCTGTGGTTCACTAGAGTATTTCTGTTAGTGCTAAACGAATTGCTTGTTCTCGTTGTGTCCTTGGAAGCAGAGATCAAGGAGTCTAAAACATTATTAATAGATAATCAATCTGTTTTAAAAACATTGTTCTTGACAGGCCTCTATTTATTTTTATTTTCATCTTTCATTCTGATTGTGTACTAACAGTTTGCTGCAATTGTTATTTCTTTGCAGGTTTTACTGTTGTATTACTTGCTTTATCGTTGATGCTGCTTACTGTTAAATTTAATGTGTTTAATTTACTTGCTGTTTTTTGTTGTTGTTATAATATAGAGTAAATTTCTATGTCAGTTGTATACAATATTATTTGTTTTTAGATCAGTTGTAATTTCAAAGTAATTCTTCTAATTCTATTTTGTTTTCAATTGTCAACTCGCTACAATTATTTTTCTAATGTCTTGAAGGTTTTTTTTTTTTTTTTGAGTTTAGAATTTTATGTCAAACGATTGATATATTTATACAAAAATAATCTTTAAATTTATCACTTAAATTTTATAAAGATTCTTTCATAATAAATACAGTTTCATCATTATTACTTGATAAATAAAGATATAAAATAAAATTAAATCTTGAACATACATAAATAAATATACACGTATTAATATGTATTAAAAATACAATTAGACACATATATTTATAAAAACAAAAATTATCATCCAACTATTTTAATCATTTGCATGAGTTCAACCAATATCTACAATTTTTAAAAATAATTGTATTTTAATTTTTTTTTAAAAGCTCGATAATTCATGAATGAAAGAATTCTTAATTTTTTTTTTCTGTTTTTAACTTTTCATCAAACCCCACATCAAGTTCCCTTATGTGTTTGGCCGCCCGCTGCAGCTACCCATCACCAAAACAAACCGGCTCTTCGCCGCACTACTCACGCGTCACCGGCGCCGCTCGACGCCAACTGCTGCTCCATCACTCCCGACCCGTGTCTGCTCTTTGCCGCCTGGATCCTCAAGTTGCAGATTGTCAACCAATTGCTTTTGGGTGGGTTTATTTTTTTAAAAATGTGATTACCTTTTGTTTCAACATCAATTCATTGCTTTTCATCAGTTCATGTCCTTTATACAGTAAGAAACATGAAGATTCATTTTGAGTGTTTCATTTTCATGCAAGACTAGTGCTTTTTTGCTAGAATTACTAGTTAGTTTCGTTGGCTTCTGCCTTTTTTTTTTCAAACGATTTTTCATTGGGCATGTTTTTCCTGTGCTCTTTCATTTGACCCATGTCTTGAATGTTCATGGTAGCTTATGATGCTGTTAAATTTGTGATGAGGGTTTCTGTTCTCAATGCTAATTTTTTGTTTGACATTGTTTATTCTTGATTAAAAATAATGACTTTTTAGTTTCTAACACCGGAATTTAATCAATTAATTATGATTTTAGCATTTTACGGCCAAGACAAAGCTGTGTTCTGTTGATGCTGCAATGTCAACAATTAAGCCTCGGTTAAGCAGCTTTTCTCGCAACTTACCGGCTGTATCCTCTTCGCAAACCCCTGGAGTCAAATGTGGTCCTAATGGCACTATGCTAATTTCATCTGGGATACCTGATCTTGACAGTAATATTCTACTTATTTTCCTCATCGTTTATTTCTAATAGGTTAGTAAATTAATATGTTCTCTTACTGTTGCTTTATTTGCACGTACATGATATTTAGAGATACTTGGAGGTGGGTTTCCCTTGGGAAGTCTTGTGATGGTGATGGAAGATGCAGAAGCACCTCATCACATGCTTTTGTTGAGGAATTTTATGTCTCAAGGGCTTGTTCACAACCAACCTCTTCTTTATGCCAGTCCATCCAAAGAACCCAGAGGTTTTTTGGGTACTTTGCCTAGTCCTGCCTCATTAAAAGATGATAAATCTCGTGATCGCGAATCAGAACAGGTGACCTTCTTCAAGTTTTTTCTCTTGTTATTTGTCTAATCTTTTTTTGTTTGGGTTAAAATGAAATGTATGAATGTCATTTATGAATGAATTGTAGGAAAAGGGATTGAGGATAGCTTGGCAGTATAAGAAGTATATGGGTGAAAATCAAGCAAACTTTGATAGTCACAGAGGTACTTGTGCAAATTGTATTTTGTTTAAATTTGGTTCAAAATTTATAATTTGTGTCTATATGTATATATATATATATATATATGTATGTATTATATGTATGTATGTATGTATGTATGTATGCATTCATGTTAAAATGAATCAATAAATAAATAAACGCAGCATATTTTACCACTATTAAAATTTAAAGGAGAATTAACATGGCGTTATTACAATTCTCACTTCATTTAATAAATTATTGATAATTTCCTTTTCTTGTCTTCTACATATAGAAAGCATGCCTCATAAGCAAATGAACTTCTCTTGTGCTTATGATGTAGAGCATTGTGTAATTGTTGCTTACCTGGCACTAGTTGCAATCTTTATTTTCAATTGTCTATGGTCCCAAGCATTTATAATTCTGTGTAAAAGCCATTTCCCACTGCTTGTTCGACTAGATGGATCTTAAAGGGATATAGTTAGAACATTTCTCAAATTAGTGACTTCTGGCTGCTAATGTTATTGAAATCTGGTTTTGTGGACCAGAAAAGTGAAATTGTTGATCCCTTTTCTTTGTTTTACATCATAGAACAGACATCTTTGATGTAATGTGAGCTAAATGCAAACAT
Source organism: Murraya koenigii (assembly GCA_025617385.1). NCBI lineage: Eukaryota > Viridiplantae > Streptophyta > Magnoliopsida > Sapindales > Rutaceae > Murraya > Murraya koenigii. The sequence continues at coordinate 15,166,516 of CM046817.1, read as the reverse complement.
AGTAACTCATTGTTATAGTGGTGCAGACAATAAGCAAGATTACTGCAATGAGTTTGACTTGAGGAAGCCGCTGGAGAGGCACTACTTTACCAGACAACGTGTAAATTGTGTTGGCATCCAAGACTCAAAAAATCTTGCTGCTCTTCAGGAGCATTGTGCCTCATTTTTAGCTCAACACCAAAGGTATTCTTTAATGCTTTTATGATAAGTTATCATTTATGAATATTAACTTCTTTGGTCACACGCATGCGAGCTTGCCTACATGTAGCCATGCATACAGTTGCACCTCTGATCTGAGGTGGTTAAGTTAGCTCCTTCATCCTGCTTCTAAAAGAATGTGGTGAGGAGCGAAGTGATTGTAAAGCATAGATTCGGAAAATCATGTCCAAATTCTTATTATTATAAATGTGGCAATTGAATTTTTGAATCACAAAGAATTTGAATTTTTTATTTGGGAAATATGACACGTTTCATGTGATATTATGAGGAATTGCATAGAGCGATGGATGATATACGAGCAGACAATAGTATCATACAGATAATGTTTTTGACATGGTGATAGTTTGGTGGATGTCTGATATATCGAGGGAATGAACTTTTACATAAGAAATGTTAAAAATACTGATGTTTGCATCAAATTTCACAAGCAATGCTTTCTTGAATGACTCCTGATCGCATTTCACTATCACAATGTCTTCTGTTGTTTTATAAAACACCGTGCTGGAGATAATTTTTAGATTTTGAGTTCTAATACGGATTTCCTTTTAGTATATCTTGATTATAATTATAACTCCTAAACTGGCTAACTACATTTACGCTTTCTTCTAAATTTATTTCGTTTCATCTTTCTTATAGCACTTTCTAGAATGTTAAACATCAAATCTGTGTTGGTGGTTTAATTAAGTCTATAGTAAGGTATTTTGTAACTGATCTCTGTAATGCAGGTGTTTTAGACAGTGTTATTTATTCTTTTGTCTCTTATTTTTTTGATTTTCCCTTTCGAATTCTTTCTTATATTATTATTCTTATTATTTTTTTGGTTGCATCTCCAGAAATGACAGTAGCAGTTCATTTGCTGGTCGTATAGCTATTCAGTCATTATGTGCTCCTCAATGCGAACATTCCAACATGGTCAGTGGTAATTACACTTTGCTCTGAAGGTCGTAATCACCTTAAACCTATTGTTATAGCCTCCTTGTTTGTTTACTTTCCATTTCTGCTGGAGCTCGATGAATTTCTTGTAATATTTTTCTCTCTAGAAATGGTTGTTTGAAGAAGTGGCTTCTGTCTTTTGCACACTTTTCTTTCATTTGAATGCAATCCTGCACCGAATTTGATGATTTTTCCTTATTATAACTCTCAACGTATTACTTTACAGGAATGGGAAATGCTTTCTTTTATTAAATCTCTGAAAGGTATGGTGCGGTCTTCAAATGCAGTGGTTATTATAACCTTTCCGCCTTCCCTTCTCTCACTTTCGTCCACTAAACGATGGCAGCAAATGGCAGACACTCTTCTCTCTGTTGCAGCTATCCCAGGTTTGATCTCAACATTCATTTTATTGGTATTACTGCATCAAAGACCTTGTATTTTTAAACCTTTAAACGAATGCTTCTTTCAGATGAGGACAAAGAGTTGGCAAAACTCCTTTCCGGTTACCAGGACATGGTTGGCCTTCTTAATGTACACAAAGTGGCACGTTTGAATACACAGGTACTGTGGAGTGTGCTTCAATAAAATATTATGCTGAAATAAGCATACCTAGATAATTCACGATGACATGTAAAAAATTTCTTCAGGTGCCTTTAATACTCGAGGCAACAACATTTTCAATAAAGTTGCAAAAGCGTAGGTTCTTGGTTTTAGAATGTATCAATCAAGCTCCTGTTGATGGTTCGAGTGGGAGTTCATATGGCACATCTGGTAATTGCTCTGGATCATCCAAGGGTGGGATCCTTGATTTCTAGTTGCAGTCAAGATTTTTTTCTCAATGATAAGTAGCTCAGATTGAAACCCACATCTCGCCATGGGTGCGACAGTGTCTGTACATGCTGCTGGACTATTTTATTGGTCTTCACTGCAAAAGTATTTCTTCAGCTGTCCTTTGCTTAGAAATGCTATATAGAACAGCTATGAATGACATCAAAAGAAATGGACTTGTGAATGTAGAGGTGTTAGTCTGAAAATACACGTGTTGTCCTATTATCTTTATGTAGCTTCGATTTTGGATCGATTTTAATCTATTTAGTGGAAACTGATTTACAGCTATTTTTGTAAGATTTGTGTTGTGCATGTTAAATAATAATTGAATTTCTCAAGCAATCAGAGTCTTTTGCTTCATTGCATTGCTCTGGTGGAGGCTTTTTTGCCTACCTATCTTGCTGCTAATCCTGCATGTCCCAGCAGCTGCAGCACTACTCAATGTAACTGGAAAAGGAATAGGCGAAGCTACGAACTTAATTCAACCCAGGCTAAACTTAACAAATAGTTACGTATGTAAGAATTTTTTTAGTAACTAATATGAACATTGTCCATTGAATTAGCAGTTATATGAAAAAAAAAAAAATTGGTTGAGTAATATGAAAAGTGTTCATCTTACAAGAATATACGAGAAATATTTTTGAATTATTAGGCCGAAAAGATAATTTTCAAATTCCGTCTTTAGTCTCTGCCCCTCGCCATATAAAAGGAAAGCACCAGCACAAACTAGCCAGCTTCTTCATCTTTGATTTTTTATCATTAATTAATTAATTCTCTTGTTTATAATTCGTTGATTTTGGTGTGGGAAACTTGAATTGGTGGAACAAAATGTAGACGGATACATTGACTATAGCCGACAATTTTGAGGTCTTGCATAGAGACGTAATATGTCAAAATAAAGCTAGTATACGCAATGTTTCTCTAGTGTGGATGTTTGAATTTGTTGTATACACTATATAACGTATTAGTGTTCTTACTACTTTTATTCAATTAACTAATATGTCTTATGGCATGATAATGAATCTGCCCCCACCCCCGCCAAAAAAAAAAAAAAAAAGATACCAAGGAATTATATAAAATTCTCAAGTGCCGATGCCTAAATGATGATTTTGTGCAAATTCGCTATTACATTATATGGCATAATAATTAATTGAAAAAAAAAACACTATAGCATCCCATGGTATAATAGTAAATTTGCACAAAATCTATATATCTACAATTAGACATCTAAACATGACAAGCGCTGTGTGTGTGTGCAAATATATTAAGTATACATACAACATATAATTTTTCTCTAGTATAGATGTCTGCATTTTTTTAAAGATGCAGTATCCATACTTGAGAATGATTATATATAAAGAGAATTAAGTTCGAATAAGGTGTCTCATACATTAACTAAATTGTGGGATTTCATTGTTGAAAATTTAACATAATAACACAGATTGAATTCAAATCCAATGAGCATCTAATGGCCTAGCTATTGCTTTTTCATTTTAAAATCTACACATGATACAGCCCACCATGTGCAGATTTTATGGACCATTGAATTTGAACCCATTGGATCTCTCGTTGGAACCTAACTTTATATATATAATATATAGTAATTTACCATAAGAAAACTTTTACTTTAATGAATTAAGAATCAAGATAAAAGATAAAAAACACAGATTTTGAATAGAATATAACATAAAATATATTATATTGGAGTGTGTGTTTGCTTATGTTTTAACTTGTTACTTACTTTAATAAAGTAAAGTATTATTAAAATTACTTGAGTGCTAATCTAGTCCAGGATCATAGACTTTATTAATTTGGAGAAGTTATTAAACTATACAATTTAATAGTATAATGATATTATACTATTAAACTATGTCGTTTAATAACTTTCTTGGATTTTAACAAATATGGGATCTTGGATTAGAACATTTTCATTTGTATATATGTATTACACACAAAAGTTTTTCAACACAAGAATCCCATATCTTATTAAAATGCTAGACGAGTTTACACGTTATAAAATGAAAAAAAAAAGCAGTTTACAATGTTGTAAACTCGTCTCACATTTTAATAAAAGTGCGGGATTCCTATATTGGGAGCTTTATATATATATATATAGTTGGTTTTTAATTGGAGATTCTTAATTTTATTAAAGTTAGAGATAAATTAATGAACAAAAAAAATAGTGTATTGAAGATTTTATTTATTTTTATCTTTTAGCTTATCCCTAATTTTAATAAAGTTAGGGATCCTTGATTAGAACATTTATACACATACACACACTTTATTAAAGTTTGAAAAAACTATTAAATTATATAGTTTAATAACTTTCACAGTCATTAAACTATTAAAACACATGGTTTGATAACTTTTTAAGACTTTAACGAATCAAGGATATTGGATTATAACATTTCTATATGTATGTATGTATGTATATACACACAAAATTTTTTCAATACAGAATCCTGTATTTTATTAAAATGCTGGATGAGTTTGCATGTTATAAAAGGCAAAAATAAACAGTTTATAATGTTGTAAATTCGTCTGGCATTTTAATAAAATGCAGGATTCCTAGTTTGGAAGTTAATTATATATGTGTGTGTGTATAAAAGAAAAGCTTTGATTATTATTTTCTCCATATTAACTAATTATTAGCTAGCTTAGCTAGCATTAGTTGTGTATTTATTGTCATTCTTTGGCTCATCTCTTTTTAGGTTTATTTCTTAATTAACTTATAATGCTATAATTATAATAATTGGTTATAAACAACCAAATGAATTCAGTGTTTAGATGTGCCTGTGATGAGCACCCAATTAATGGTTTGGAAGTGATTGAGTCACACGTGAGACCTATGTGGGACAACTTGTGATCGTTGATGTGGTACTTAGCACAAGCATCATGAAGCACCGAATCTGGTTCTATAAAAAAAAAAAAACTTCAGATTGAGATGGGATGAAACATTAACAAGATTAGGCTTTCCTTTTTACAATTTGGTATTTAGGCATTTAGTAAAAGTTTTAGAGAAAAACATAGAATTGTGAAAATGACTGAACTAATTTTCATTGTATGAGAGAAATACAATTTATACAGTTTACACGATTGCATGAAAAGGTAAATAAATAATTATCCTGTCATTAATTTCCTAGAGTATAGTAACCATTCGAGAATAAAATATTTACAGCCAAAAAAAAAAAAAAACCAAGCAATAGTTGACTACATAAATTCTTTAATATGCCCCCTCAAGATGGGGTCCCTTGGAAGGATGCCAATCGCTACTCCAAATGTATTTAGCTGTTGAAGAGAAAGCGGCTTAGTAAGTGTGTCGGCTAACTAATCAATGGATGAGACATGAGTGACTTAAATGTTGCCATTTTTCATCTTTTCCCTCACGAAGTGAAAATTTATGGCAATATGTTTCATTCATGAGTGAAAGACCAGGTTTTGCACATAGATATGTAGTCCCAATATTGCCATAGTAAACAATGGGTATGATAGGCAAGTGAATTTCGAGTTCCCATAACAATAAATGTAGCAATGTAATTTCAACAGTGATAGAAGCAACTACTCACTACTCTCCTGGTAGAGGACCTAGCGATACTATGTTGTTTCTTCGAACTCCAAGAGATGGCATTATGACCAAGAAACGCGAATAAGCACTTGTGGATGTTTGCTTGTCAATGTTGCCGACTTAATCTGGACCATAAAATCTATGAAGTAACAAAGGGGGATTGCGATGTAGAAACAAACCATGATGGATAGTACCATGAACGTATCAACATCTGAGAGGGTAAGAGATATATATTGGAGGCCACCAAGGCACCAACAATGAATCAATATGCATTAGCATCTAGTAATGAGATACCATCACAAAGACTTGGCACATTATTGGGAGACATGGGCGTTTAGACAGTGTTGGCAGGCAGTATATTAGTCTTCTCCAATAAATCATGATATATTTGTGCTGTGAGAGATGAAAACCTGATCTGGATGGAATTATTTCAACACTAAGAAGGTATAAAAGAGTGCTAATGTCTTTTTTTGAAAATTTGGTAGCAAGTTGTTGCGTGAATTGGTTAAGAAGACGATCGTCGTTACTTATGAAAATTAATTCACCCATATGTACTAAAAGATATATTGGTAGATGCATACGAGTATAAATAAATAAAGAGGTATCCACTACAGAATTGAAAACCCATAAGATAAAGAGAATTGTTGTAGTTCATGACACCAAGCATAGGTGGCCTGTTTAAGGCCATAGAGAGCCTTTCTAAGATTTAACATATGCATTGGGTTACTCTTATTAAAAAAGCCTGAGTGTTGACTCATATAAACATCTTCAATTAAATGCCCGTGAAGAAATGCTATTGACGTCCAATTGTTTGAGGACGAGCCTTTAGACAATGCAAGACTAAGGACAAGATGAACAATTGTTGGCTTGATGATAACACTAAATATCCCACGATAATCGATGTCGAGTTATTGATGAAAGCCTTTAGCAACGAGATAAGCCTTGTGGCATTCTATAGATCCGTCTAGGTTTCGTTTGACATAATCGTTTGACATAAAACACCCATTTACAACTCACTAAATTTTGGGAGAGGTTAGGAGGAACAAGTGTCCTAGTTTAATTATGAAGAAGTGCACTAAACTCATCGGAAATAGCCGCCCGCCGTTCTGGATGTTCAAGGGCTTCAGATATAGAGGTTGGTTCAGTTTGGAAGGCTGCCGTACGGATTGTAGTAAGGCTTAGTTTTGTAAGTGATTATGAACATAGTTCTCGGCTCTATAGTTTGCATTGGATGATTGTTCGGGGGGGTGGGGTCGGTGGGGGGTTGATGGCAGATGAGATGTAGATGGGAGGTTGTTTAGTATTGATAGATATTGGGATTACGTGCTTTTTAAAGCATATTGATTTTCTAATTAATAAAATATTTGAGGTATTTATTTAGATATCTTAAATTGCATTAATATTTTGAGTAAAGTCTATTTAATCATATTATATGTATTTATGCGATCACCATGTGGATTCGCAGAAGACATAAACAAGTTATTCTTATGATTAAATAAATTAAATTCGCAGTTGATAAATAAAGTTAGGCACTTTATTTAGGTATAGACTGTAATAAATTCATTGAGTGATTTGTTTTAATCATGTATGAATTTATTGGTATAGTATGACTATATTGAATTGGATCACATATGAGATTTAATTAACCTAATAATAACTGTCAAACTTATTAAATCTCATATGCATTGATTTACTGTAATCTTAATCTTGAGTTAGTTATAATTTCATGATTGTAGTTGTTATTTTATTTGAGTTACCAACGGACACGACATACACATGTAGTCAATATTACTCGGTATCTTGGTGGGATCAATTACAAGTATTGAAATTATAGATTAACAATACAGAATTTGTACGACACATCTCTTGATGGGTTTTCAGTACTTGATCATAGAATTCTCTACCCAGAGTGCGTCAACATAAATAAGTATGTTGAAAATGATCATTAGAGAAAACCAGTAAGTATCAAGAACAATATGTAATTAAATTGATTGGACAGTTAACATATCAATTTAAATTAACGATGTGGTACAAAGGATTGTACAGTAAAGAAATCAATGTATCTTGGGTGAATTTTTATTCGAGCATACAATTATGGAGGTCAGTTCTAATCTTTAGTGGAGTAGAATTAGAATTAAATAATTATATTTGTTTAATTACAAATTTAATTATTATAGCCACTATTGTATCTTTCCAAATGATTCCCTGATTAGCTCATTTAATTGACTACACCATCATTGGACCCAAAAGTCAGAAAACTAGCGTATTAGATAAAAATCATAATTATAATATTTGTTAAGGGCTAGTATGTTATATTCAAGTGTAAAAGAGGGCTTGTGATATTTTACAAGGTAGTCCTCTAGTTAGTTACATTCTCTTCACTTTTATGTAAGTGTAAAAATAATATTTAATTTAAATATTTAAATATTTAAATTAAAAGAGAAATCCTATTTTAAATAAGGATGCTAATCCTAATATACTACGGTTTTTCATAAGATATTATAAAAGGGGGATTTTTTTCTTAAAACAGAGGAGAATAGATTTCCAAGGTTTTTGAAAAAAATACAGAAGACATTTAAGAGATGCCAGTTGCAATTGGGAGTGGTGAAACAGACACCCGCACGTCCAATATTGATCGATCTTGAGTCATAACCTGGAAGATCGTTTGGAGACAGATCTACAACTCTCAATTGTTTGTCTTCTCAGATCATCAAAAGTACGAATTTATAGATTACTTAATTCTTATATGTTGTATGAGATTGATTCTAAAAGGTTTTAATTGAAAAATTAAGAAAAACCTGATTTTATCCCTGCAATAGAGTGGTATAGAAGGTAATAAAGGAAGGTCGATGGAGGACGTACTTCGTAAGTTGCTTGAAAGATGATACGATAATGAGTGAACAGGTTATTATTAATTGGTGAAGAAATAACTTATGTGGCATTGGAGTGAGAGGAATATGAAGACGAATTCAGTGAGTGGGGTTGAGATGTTGGTGGAGTTTAGTAGTGAAAATTTGGGAGGTAGGAATATATGGAAATTGTTGGTTTGATGCCGAATATTGATTTTTCATAGGTAATTAACTTGGAAATTAGGAATGACAGAGATGATTGGATCCATTCTTAGAAGGTAAAGTCTATTGGTCATGAAAGACTGAGAGATTATTGAAAAAACAGAAAAATAGACTTGATAAATATGACATTATGGGAGATAAATATATTTTTAAAGATTTGATCATAACACTGATATGAAATTTGGGTGGAGGAATAACCAAGAAAAACAAAAGGGTGAGATAGAGGAACAAGTTTATAAGACCTATATGGTCGTAGCCACAAATAACAAAGGCAACTAAAGACCTTTAATTTGAAGTAATTTGGTTGATGACCAAATAATATTTCAAACGAGCTCTTCATTAAGAAAGCAACTTTTGGCATGTGGTTAATGAGGTATGTAGAAAGCGTATGGCCAAAAGATTAGAGGCATGTGTGCATGATGGCGCAAAGTGAGTCCAGTTTCAACTATGCAGCGATGATGATGTTAGAAAGGCCATTGTGTTCTAGGGTGTTTGGTGGTATGGTAAGGTGGGAGATGCCATTAATAGCAAGAAATGATTTTCAAGAGATGTATTCTTCTCTATTATCTTTGTAGAGTGTAATAATAGAAAATTTAAAGTGTTTTTCTACGAATGCTTTAAAGAGAATAAAAATGTAATGGACGTCAGATTTTTGTTTAAGATTGTAGAGCCAAATATAACAAGTGAAATGGTCGACAAATATCACATAATATTTATAGCCATCATAAGAAATAACCAGAACTTGCCCAGACATCAGAATGCAAAAATTTAAGAGAATAAGAACTCGTAAACGTGGACAATGGAAATGGTAACTTATGACTCTGAACGCAGTGACAAGAACTACAAGAAAAATTAGAGATTGAATAATGATGATAGAGGTAAAGTTTGACTCGAAATTAAATGATGTAGAACATTAGAAGCCGGTTGACCAAGGCAATGATGCCATTGATCGATAGGAACTTTGATTGAAGAAAAGGCAAGAACATACTTGGTTTCAGATGATGTACGGGAACACTCACCATCTTTTAGTTTCTCTTTGTAAGAGTGGTGCCCTCGTGCAAAAATCCTTCACATAAAAAGAAGTTGATAAGAATTCAACAGGCACATTATTGTTGGAACAGAATTGAGAAATATAAACTAAATTCTTTTTCATAAATGGAGCATATAAAATATTATTTAAAACAAAATTGAGAAAAAGATGGTAGGGTGGTGGAACCAGAATGAGTTATAAGTAGGCCAGTGCCATCTCCAATTTAATGAGTGATTACCAAAGGAAAATTCCTAAATTTGAGCAATTTAAAGAAAAAAAGGGAACAAAACAACTTACTATAAATTTTGAAATCAGAATATAATATGAACTAAACTATTAGGATGTGTCTCAAAAGTAATAACTTTTTATACAATAATCCTAGATAATAAAATAATTTTTTTTTTTTGTAAAAATAAGAAAACACATATATTTACAATTTACATCAACTATCCCCACCCTCTAACCTAATTTAAACATTATTATTAACATTCTATAATTTAAAGACATGCATGCAAAAATACAAAAAAAATAAGGAATACAAATATAAAAGAAGAAGTAGAGAATATTATACCTGAATTTAGTTGTAGAAGCTTAATAGGAGATGATAAAGAAAAACAAAACGTTAATTTTTTTTTTATAATTTTGGGACTAAGAATATTTGTTTCTAGAGCCACTACATTCCATATTCAGCCATCTTTGACTTAAAACTTATCCCAAGTTAGTCTTTACAATATAAATTAATAAAAATATCACCAAGATTGACACATTCCACAATTGCCAATTATTCCCTCTCCCTAACCTAAATAAGACATTGTCCTCAATATCTTAAAGTAAAGAAGCAGAGTTTATAAGACATTACATGAGCTTTGTAATAAGAAATATTTACAAACAAAGAGTTAAATCTAATTTGTACTTTTTACTAAAGAGGTTTATTAAGTAAAAGATTAAGTAACTCATTAGTAGTAGGAGTATAAATAAAGAGGTTTTTTTTTTTTTTTTTAACAGTGGGTGAAACAAAATGATTATTAATTGCATGATTAAGAAATGTTAGTAAGCCATTATAAAATTTATTAACATTTAACAAAATGTTGGGTTTTTTATGAATGTTCAAATAGGCTCAAGATGCAAATGTAATCAGTACCTCTAGAGTTGCAAGATCTTATGGCCAAAAGATGAAAGCATCAGCATGATTTAGCATTTATGATAATATTTCTTGCATACCTAAGACGATTAGTTCCTCTCTAGCTAGTGGGCCAAGCAGACAACTTAGAGGTTTTAGGGCTTTTGGGATGATGCCTAATCTTAGCTTCCTTTAATGAAAACAACTTCTGAGATAAGCTTTGATAACTCTTGGTCATCTCCTATATAAACTAGGAGCAATTTTATCTGTGCTATAACATGACTAAGATCTATAACTGCCTCAACAAACTCCTTGTACTATCCATAAAGAAACCTAGAAAGCACGCAAATGTTTTTGAATTGTCTACTCGAAGATGCTGCCATTAGAATAATCTTCAAAAATAATTTATCAGGGTTTGAAAAAGAAGCACGTATTTAAAGACAAATATAATGATATACAACTGTAAAAGGAGTGGTGTTATTATCAATTGACGCATGAAGCTTTGGCTCATTATTGAAAAGAAAACAATGAAAAGAAAAAGTAAATAGTAATTGGACATAAAATCACACAATTAAAAATAATAATGCATAAAATAAAAAATTAAAAGAAAAATAGTATTTATTGGTAGTTGTGATTTTGGCTCATATATTCATTTGGTTTTATGTCCAATAATGACTTGAATGCCCTTTATAGGTTGAAGATAGGCTTTCCATCCAATTTTCTTATAAATTGAAAATAGGGTCTTTTTGAGTCAGATTCCCAAGACTAAAATGTGCACTTTTTTTTTTGAATAATGTCCAATACTGGTAAATTACACATTTTACATATCCGCTTTGATGCGTCTTAAGAAATCGTAAGATATTATCTAATGATTCTTTATTAATGTCATATTTAACAAATTTAATTTTATCTTTACGAGCATTAGAAACAATTCCTAAATATTTACAACGCGGGTTCTTGCAATCACGTCTTACACAGTTATGACATTCAGAGCCAAGTCGTTTAGCTCTTTTATTTTTAGCGATGTACTTTTACCAAAACCAGGCATGTAAGACATAAATAGATCAGAAAACTCATCTACTAATTGAAATTTTACTTCAATGAACCAACAAATGTCATAAGAAGTGTCATGGATCATTAACAAACGTAGTCATTCACAACGAGATTTATAAATTTTCCTAAGGATATTCTAAGGGAGAGAAGGAAAATGCTCTGTAGTTTTTGTTGTATTTATTCCTTGCTTGGTTTTTGAAGTTTTAGTAATTATAGGAGACTGAAAATACTAACTTAAAAAATTATTGAGTACCGTTATCCACCATTTATATGAGAAAGTAAATCAACATAACAAAAATAAAGATAATTAAATCTACAAAATAAAAACAAGCGTGAAAACAAACAAAATAACAAAAAGAAAACACAATAAAAAAATAATAAAAATTAAAAAAAAACTTACATCCGTCCTTTTATTATATTAACCTCAAGTTTCAATTGGGTACAGTAAATACTACTCTCTATTTCCCAGAGTTATCTTTCAAAATTTTTACCATATGATATAAACTCTGGTGGTTGTCATTCTCAAATTGGATGTGATTTATAACTTTGTATCAAACTTGTTAAGCGAAATTTGACACGTAAAAGAGTTAGAAGATACTTCAAGAGTATTTTTTCTAATTGAAATACTTATGACATAAAATGAAAATGATGAAAGAAAACACAATATTCAAACAAACATGCTTAAGTAGGAAATTTTATAATACTTAATAGGTGTGCTGCGTAAACTAATCAAAACTAAAAAAAGATATTAATCAAACACTCAAATGAAAAAATAAAAATAAATAAAAAAATTAGTCACACATTAAAGATTTAATCAAGATTTGGTGAGTCCCTCAAGTTGATTTCAACGATATCTTTTTCACATGGTTGGTATTCAAGATATGGTTTTAATCTTTGACCATTAACTTTAAACATGATACTGTTTTTTGAATTATCATTTTCTATGGCTCCATATGGATATATATATTTTACAATAAATAGGGAACTTAACCTTGACTTTAAATTTCCTAGAAACAAATGAGGACGAGAATTATAAAGTAAAATTTTTTGACTAATTTCAAATATTTTTCGAAAAATTCTCTTATCATGAAAAGCTTTGGTTCTTGCCTTTATAATTTTAGAATTTCCATATGCATTATTATTTAATCTTCAAGTTCATTCAATTGCTATTTACGTAATTTATAAACATCATCAAGGTTTGCATTTCAAGATCTAATAGCCGAAAATGCATTATGCTCACGTTCAACCGGTAAGTAAAAAGGTTTTCCATAAACTAGACGATAAGAAGACATTCCTAAAGACGTCTTAAATGCAGTGTGGATGCACAAAGTGCATCAATAAGTCTAAGAGACCAATCTTTTCAAATTGAGTTAACCGTCTTTTCTGAAATTTATTTTATCTCCCTATTTGATAATTCAACTTGACCACTTGTTTGAGAATGATAAGTGGCAGCAACTTTATGTGTAATGCCATATTTTTTTATTAAAGAATCAAAAAGTTTATTATAAAAATGTTTACCCCAATCACTTATAATGGTTTAAGGGATTCCAAATCATTTTAAAAGGTTTTCTTTTAAAAATTTAAGCACAATTTATTGATCATTGTGACGATAATGAATTGCTTCAATTCATTTTGAGACATAATTAACGTAATTAAAATATATACAAATCCAAATGATGATGGAAAATGACCCATAAAATTAATCCCCCAATAGTCAAATATTTCTATCTCAAGTATGAGATTTAAGGGCATCATGTTTCTTTTAGTAATTGATCCTAATTTTTGGCAGTTTTCACAAGTTTTACAAAATTCATATGTGTCTTTAAATATGATGGGCCAATAAAATCCGCATTGCAAAATTTTAGTCGTAGCTTTTCTTGAAGAAAAATGTCAACCACATGCTTTAGAATGACAAAATTTAATGACACTACTTACCTTGTTGTTGGAAATACATTGTCGAAAATTTTGATCAGAGTAATATTTAAACAAGGATCATCCCGATAAAATTTCTTTATCTCAACTCAAAATTTCTTTTTATGTAAGTGTTCCATTGCAAAAGAATTCCACCTGTAACAAGAAAATTAACAATGTTCGCATACTATGGAATTGAATTAACAAAAAATAAAAATTCATTCGAAAAATAATCATCAATGGGTGTAATGTCAGTGTATATATTCGATGTAAGTCTTGATAAATGATTAGCAACGATATTTTTGACACCCTCTTTGTCTTTAATGGTGAGTTCAGATTCTTGGAGTAACAGAATCCAACATATTAGTCTTGGTTTGGCATCTTATTTAATGATCAAATATCTCAATGCAGCATGGTCAATAAAAACAATAGATTTAGAACCAAGCAAATATGAACGAAATTTGTTTAATGCAAATATCACAGTAAATAATTCTTTTTCAGTTGTAGAATAATTCGTTTTTAGTACTATCCAAAGTTTTACTTGTGTAATAAATGACACAAGGCTTACCATCCATTATTTGTCCTAAAACAGCAAAAACAGCACCAACAACAAAATCTCTTACATCACACATTAATTTTAAAAGATAAAGACCAATTAGGAGATTGTGTAATAGACTTAGATGTTAAAAGACAAATTATTTTTTCAAAGAATTTTTAGCCATCATCAGTCCATTCAAATGGTGCATCTTTTAATAAGAAGGTATAAAGTGCTTTAGATATAACACTAAAATTTTTAATAAACCTGTTACAAAATCCTACATGTCTTAAAAAGGATCACACATTTCTAACTGTTTTTTGTTGTGACAATTTAGATAAGACTTTAATTTTAGCTTTGTTAACTTTAATTTTTTTAACAGATACAAAATGACCTAAAACAACTCTAGAAGTAATCATGTAATGACATTTTTTCTAATTCAATACAAGTTGTTTTCAACACATTTTTAAAAACTTTTTTCAAATTATCAAAGCAATCATGAAAAGAATTCCTAAACACAGTTAAATCATTCTTAAAGACCTCTAAACAATGTTCAACCGTGTCATAAAAAATACTTTGCATACATATTTAAAATATTGCAGGGGCATTACGAAGTCCAAAAGGTATTTTTTTAAATACAAATATTCCAAAGGGACATGTAAATGTAGTATTTTCCTTATCCTCAAGTGCTATAGGAATTTAATAATAGTCTGAGTAGCCATATAAAAAGTAGTAGTAAGGATGTCCAGCTACTTTTACTAAGTTTTGGTCAAGAAATGGCAAGGAAAAACAATCTTTTCTAATGATTTCATTTAATTTTCTATAATCAATGCACATGCGCTAATTAAATGTAATTCGTGTTGGAATTAACTTGCCTTTTTTTTATTTTAATAACAATAATTCCAGATATTTTAGGCACGACTTGGATAAGACTTACCCATTTACTATCAGAGATAGAGTAGATAAGTCTTACATCAAGCAATTTAAGAAGTTCGGTTTTAACTACTTCTTTAATGTGTTTTAACTACTTCTTTCATGTGTCGGTTTAATTTTCTTTGAGGTTGTTAACATATTTTAGCATTTTCCTCCAAATTGATTATATGTGTGTAAATTAAGGGATGAATGCCTTTAATATCATTTAAAACCCATCATATCGCATTTCTAAGCTTTTTAAGAACAGATAGTAACTTAACTTCTTGCTCACTTGTTAGAATAGAAAAAATCACAATAAGGTAAGTTTCTTCTTCTCCCAAAAAAAAAAAAAAAGAATACTTCAATCATTTGGGCAATAGTTTTAATTCTATTTTAGGTTCTTCTTTTGGTTCTGTCTTTCCAATAATTTCAAGCTCTTCAAATTTTTAGTCTTTATCATAATTTTATAAAGTCTGTACAGAATCGACCATATGAATTTATATTAGAAATATCAAGTTCAAGTTGATTAATTGGTTTTATTGAATTAACCAAACAAATATTAGTAAGTTAAAAAAAAAAAATCCCTTTCTTGAATATTTTTCTCTATGCAAGACTCAAGCAATTCTTTATATTCATCAGTATTATCTTCATTCTTATTTTCTTCAATAGGTTGCCTACACATGTTGAAAACATTCAATTTCAGAGTCATACTCCCAAAAGTCAAATTTATTAAACTATTCTCATAATTAATTAAAGCATTAGCGGTTGCTAAAAATGATCGGCCTATGATTACAGGAATTGGTTTGTAATTATTCACAACAGGTTCAGTTTCTAAGACAATAAAGTCCACAGGGTATATGAATTTATCAATTTGTACTAAAACATCTTCTATTATTCCTTTTGGTACTTTGATTGATCTATCAGTAAGCAAAAGTGTAGTTGAAGTTGATTTTAACTTACCTCGATTAAGTTGAAAATAAACTGAATACGGAAGCAAATTGACACTAGCACCAAGGTCTAATAAAGCATGTTCCATTTTGTGATCACAAATAATACAAGAAATAATAGGATAAACAAGATCTTTATATTTCAATGTATTAATGGTAGATAAAATGATACTTTCTTGTTCAACCACGAATTCTCTTTTTCTTACCTTCAATTTTATTTTGATAGTGCATAAGTTTTTCAAAAACTTGGCATATAAAGGTACCTGCTTAATTGCATCTAGCAAAGGAATGTTAATTTTCACTTACTTCAAAATTTCATAAATCTCAGAATAATAGTTGGTTTGTTCAACGCTTGTCGAAATGGTGGTTTAAGTGGAACACTATTTATTTCTTCACTAGGCATAAGTTTATTTACTCATTCCTTACCCTTTGAATTTTCATCATCTTTATTTTCATGAGATTTAGGAATAAGTCTTTCAACAACCTTACAACTACAAAGTGTTATAATTGACTTGACCTTTTTTTTTTCTAAAGGAAAGGGGGGCGGGCAAGCCCAAATACAATTTTTTAACCTCCTTCCCACCCCCAAGAATTGAACACAGGCTTCCATGGCTCTACAGTGAGCATGGTGACCAACCCGACCACATCATTGGGAGGTCAATTTTATTGAATCTTAGGATTTAGTTGTGGTTGGACTAGAAATTTACTTTTTTCTTAACTAATGAGTGAAGAAGAAATTTTGGCAAGAGTATCTTTCAAATCAGAAAAAAGTTGGTGCATTTTGATTGTTAATAACATCTTCCATCCTAATGAATGAATGTATTGTATCTTCCATATTTTTCTATGGTGGTGGAACATATGACATATAAGGCTAAGGGTTTTAAAAATTTTATGGAGGTGGTGCTTCTGAGGATTGTACGTTATTATTATTCTTCCAACTGAAATTTGGATAATTTTTCTAACTATGATTATAAGTCTGTGAAGATAGGTTTGACTTATTAAAAGTATTAATTACATTTACTTGGTCATGAAGATATTATTTAAGTGTGGGTAGAGTGGAACAACCTTGAGTGAAATGGTCATTAGAACGACAAACATTACATGCAATTTATTGAATAGATTTTACTTGATCACTCTTTTTATGTTCTAAGGGTTCAATCGTTCTGACTAGGGATGCAAATTTTTCTTGTAAATCATGATCTTCCCTAAGGTTATGAATTCCTTCACTAGATGGAGATGGTTGTGCTTTGTTTGACCATTCAAAAATTCCAACAATATCCCAATATTATGCATTTTCAGTTAATTGGTCAAGGTAATCTAGTACATCTTTAGGAGTTTTATCTCTAAATTCACTATTATATATCATTTCAACAACTTGTCTACTTTGGGGTATTAAGCCATCGTAGAAATAACTGACTAATCACTAAGTTTCAAAACCATGGTGTGGACATTTATTAAGCATCTCTTTAAACCTATCCCAATATTGATATAATGTTTTTTTATTTTTTGATTGAAAGAAGTGATTTTTCTTTTAAATGAATTAGTTTTATAGGGTGGAAAGAATTTTTTTCAAAAGCTGTTCTTGTATGTTATTCTAAGTTCTTATTGATCCAAATTTAAGATTTTGTAGCCAATTTTTAGATTTATCTTTTAATGAAAAATGAAAAAGCTTTAACCTAGTTATGTTTATGTTATAATTTTAGTTTGTGTATGTATTACAAACTTATTCAAAATCTCTACTCAAATTTTAAACCATGAAATGTTGTTAAAAGTTAGATAATATCTACTTTAAAGTTCTTATGGAGGGAATACAATAAACGAGAGTGCTCCAGTTTTGATTGGATTCATGTAATCCCTTAAAGTTCTTGGTTAATTCTGATCATGTGCATCTTGCTGAGAATGATTGTTTTCTTGATCAATATGATGATTAACTTAACCTAAAAGATTTTCTCCTCGGATCTCTTCTATGATTCGTGATGGTGATTGAGATCTACGAATTAACCTACCATTTGAAATTCGAGACCAATGTCTCATATAATGATGATGATGATTATGTTACAATGATGATATAGAAACAAATGAGTAATGTATGAAAAAATAAATAAAAATTACACAAATTTAAAAAATAAAAATTAAATGACAAGTAAAATAAATGTACACAAATAAAAATAAAAATAAACAAATTGAAAATTAAATGTGCAATAAAAATGAATGTAAAAAAAATAAAAATTACATACACAAAAAAAATTAAATGATAAAATCAAAAAATAAAAATAAGTAAAAATTAAATAATAATTTAGGTGGTAGAACCAACCATATAAAGAACATAAAATAAAACTAAAATTAAGTTGTAGAAATTTAAAAGCCCATGTCTATTTAGTCCAATTATTTAAATTGAGTTCAAATATGTAAAGCAATTAAAATCGATATGTCCAAATTTAATCATTATGAGAAATTTTGTTCAAGGACCTTTTTATAATTTTAGAAGTTTAGAATAAAGACAAATGAGAAGAAAGTGATGATTTAAAAGGTTTTGTGGGTAGAGTAGTATTTAGGGAAAAATTAGAAAAAACAAATAAACATTTATAGAAAGTGAAAGGAATAATTGAAAAAAAAAAAGCAAAACAAAATAAATACTTTCCCTGGTAATGACGCCAAAAGCTTGACACGATTTAAAAGTGTTTTATAAGAGTGTCTTGATATAATATAGTTCGGTAGGTTCATGCTTGATCCATAGAAGAAAGATTTAATTTGTTTATTTTAATTTATCTAAGACAAATAAATTAAATTAAAAGTATGAAATTTAATTCTTGAAAAGCTATGTAATTAAATTAATTAGGGTTATAGATCCACTCTTAGTAGCAAAACATAATTTAATAAATTCTTTTTGTCAAATTTTTTTATTACCCAAAAGATTAATTGTAGGAATTATTATTATTTTCTCATTAATTTTATTATGAATTAAGTACTTAATGTGCTAAAATTTAACTTGTCTACAATAAGTCAAAATATTATTTTACCATACTTTATACTAAGATATTAAGAACTTATTGTGCCAAACTCCCTTGTTTGTCTACAATAAATCAAAATGTTCAAGTATAAAATATAGATAATATTAATTAGAAAATAACATAATTTATGTAATTAAAATAGAATTTACTTAAATCATATTTTCCTACTAAGATCTTTACCTTACCCTACCTTATTATTATTTTGCCTTGTATAATTGAAATAAAAATAATTATTAATATTGAATTATACATAAAATAGAAATAACTAAAATTAAAAATAAAACTAAATTTATTTATTAATTTGCTAAATATTATAAAGAGAGATGAGAAGAAGAAATTAGATAGAAAGACGTGAAGAAAGAAGTGCTGAGAAGTTTGTCTCCCTCCTCTCTATTTATACTAATTTATGACTAATCCACATCCCACACACATAAACAAAACCTATTAAATTATGGTCTTACATTTATCTCACTAATCAAATATATCCACTCACAATTATTTCATTTAATAGTGTAGAAACTATAATTTTACAATTACCATACCTAACATAATAAAAGCTTATAATTTTACAACAAAAGTTATATATCATTTTTTATAATGACTTAATTTTTTGGACCACCGGTATCTATCCGTTAATTTGTGAGGAGACTTGAATTGTTTGAAATTATTATTTTTATCTAATAAAAATATAAAAATACACAAAATCAAATATTTAAAAACATATATAGAAATTCAAAATATATTACATAATTACAAATATAAATTATAATAAAAGCACAAAATAACATTTTTGTTCCTTAGAAAACTTGTAATTTTTAACACTAATAAGATAGTTAGTAATTGTCTATCTACCATGGTGAAGGAGAGAAAGATCCTCTTTAATTGTATGAGTTATCCCCATAAGTATTGGTTAGAATGGTGTATGCTTCTTGTGATGTTTTTGCAGAAGCTCGACAATGGCACTAAGATTTAATTGATCTTGTCGGATCCAACAGGAATATTCTAGTTTTGGCTTTTTGTCATATTCAATGGTGATGGTTGGTGATGGACAAGGTTTAGACCCATCAATGAATCCCATAAGATCATATCCTATGAGTACAACGTGAAATTGAAATCGCCATGATGTGTAAGTAGAGGACCTAAGTTTGATGTGGATTTAAGAGGTTTTGTGATTGAAATAAAGACGAATTATTGTTAAATGGATTAATGATGGTTCGAAAAGGAAGCTGACGAACTAGAGGTTTTAGGAGTTTTTAATAGATTGGTCATTCTGAAATAAAGAGGATTGAACTTGTGAAATTTTTATGATTGCTCTGATATCATAAAAGGTTTTAAAGAAGAAACAGAATTGATAAAATGGGTTGAACAATTTTCATTGAATGAGAGAATTACAATTTATACATTTTACATGATTGCATAAAAAGAAAAATAAATAACTCTCCTGTCACTAATTTCTTAAAGTATAATAACTATCCAAGAATAAAAAATTTACAACAAAAAATAGATAATATACAATTAAGTAGTAGTTGACTACATAAATTCCTTAATATTTAGCTTCTTGCACACACGCAACACACGCTTGAACGAATCACACGTATATGCACACAATAGGCGTCACAACTTTCTTAGTGATTGCAGTAACATTCTATACACGCTGTTGGCGCCGTCAAAAAAATTAGTTGACTTAAACCCTTAGTGAGCCACTCATTGATGAAAAAGTCCTTTGACCAAGGAAATATCTGAAACGAATTAAATGACTTAGCATTTATATTTTTGAGTAATAATACTCGACGTTAAGTTTGTCTTATTCCATTTCAATATATATGCGCCCTTAAGAGTGTGTAATATTAAAAGATAATTTTTTTATTACCTTGATGGTATGGGTTATAAAAAACTCATGGTTCAACTTTATACTCAAAAGTTATATTTAGTTAAAGAGTTAGAGGGTTATTTAATCTTATATTTTTTAGTTAAAAAATTATTCTTAACTGATGTGAGATATTCTCTTTAATGTTTTTTATTGTATAAAATTTAATCTTTTTATTTAATTTTTATTTGTATGACAAGATTTTATAGACCCACTCATACTTGAGTTTGACTCTAAATTCTTGGCCAGATGATATTCTTAAAATTAAGAAAATTTAGCAGAGAAAAGAAATAATTAAAAATTGTATCTTACAAACTCGTGCTTTCCTTTTGATATGTCTTCATTAACCCACTAAGTAATACTGACATTTTCCCGACTATAATTTTTGGATTTTACTAATTGTTAATGTTGAAATTAAACCAGTGTTGCACTGATTCAAATCCCTTAAGACCCATTCTTAAGCTAATTGATCCACATACTATAACCAAAGAGTAATCTTGATGAACAAGATTAGTAACAAACATATAGCTATAAATCAAACTCATAGATCAACAATCAAACAGATAAGGGCAAAAGATAATTATAGTGGTTCAGCTTTAAGCAAACCTATATCCTTTGTGAAAATTGAAGAAAGCTTTCGGTATTTTAGAGTTTACAAGTTACATTGATGAAGAAGAAGTGTAAAGGAACATAATAAGATTAAGATCTAGATTTAAGACTATTTATACATGTTTGAAGTGATCTAGAAAGTTTCTCCAACTATCAGCTTCAGTTTATGGGTTTATTAGCAATGCCCAGAACTTTACAGTGCGTGTAATGACCTAAACAACCATTTGAGCAACTTGATTATACATGGCATTTTTGGGAAATCTTTTGTACAGAATGGCAAAAAGTCGCGTAATTTGGAGCTAACTAATTTAAGTGATACACCTGATGGATCACGTGTCTTACTTACTAAACTGGATGACATCGGCTAATGTCATACGATCCTAAAACAGCTTTGACCAACATGTTAAGATATAGATAACAAAATAGAAACACTCTATCAATATAGCCTACTTGTTTTACTCGGCTATAAACTTATATTTTAGCTTTATTCTTCAATATTCTCTACCTAAAATCAGCTACTTATTTCTTCATTTCTTCACATTTCTACATATTAATTATTTTATATTCCAGTTAGGTATAAACAAAGCTCAAACTTAGCTTAACGTAATGCCTTGTTCAACATGTCAGCAAGGTTTCATTAGTGGTAATATTTTTCAACTTGACTACACCCATTGACACCTCAAGTTTGATGAAATGAAAATTGATATCTATATGCTTTGTATTTTCATGATGTGTTTCGTTTTTACTCAAACAGATAGAACTCTTTAACTATCATGGTAAACCTATCTTTGTTCATACCCCAATTCTAACACCTATTTAAGCTAAATTGCTTCTTCAATAGCTTTTGCAGCAGTAGTTTATTCAGCTTCAATTATTGACAAAACAACGACACTTTGGAAAATGCTTTCTAGTTCATAGCACAGTTGCTAACAGTGAGCAAATAACCTGTCAAAGACTATCTATTATCGAGATCTCCTACATAATTTGAGTTTATAAATCCCATAACTCTATTATCATATTCTTTTACAACTGTATAAATAGACCATAATCAGCAGTACCAATTAAGTATTTCGGAATCCACACAACAACTTTCTAACATTACTTGCCCGGATTAGCCATATATCTACTTACTACACTTACAACATGGGAGAAATCTAGCTCAATCAATACCATTGCATACATCAATCAACCAACAACATTTAAATAAAAACTTGACCCCAATTGAGCCTTCTCTTTATTATTTTTAGGACATTACAGACAAGAGTCTAAACTGTTATAGTAAAGGAGTTTGCACAGGCTTTCAATTTACCGTTTTAAACCTTTTAATTTATTTCTATTGTGTGAGAAAGAGAATACCCCCTCTTCATGTTTCTGATAAACTCAACACCAAGAATCTTCTTAGCTGGACAAAGATCCTTAATTTTAAATTCACTTCTCAGCTGCTACATCAAGTCCTCTATATAGTCAATATGCTTACAAGCTATCGATATATTATTAACAAACAACAATATATAGATCTTGTTGCCATCTTCTAAGCTTAAGAAATACATACAACAATAAAAATATGCACATTTAAAAGCCATATCGTACCATTGCCTGGGTAATTCTTTAAGTCCATAAAGAGACTTCTTAAGATGACGTATCTAAACAACCTTTTTTAATCAACATAACTTCATGTTGAGCCAGTACAATCATCCCGCCTAAATCATCATGCAGATAGGATGTCTTGACATCCAATTATTCAAAGAAACCACATTTTACAGGATTCTCAAAGAAGAATATCTTATCATTGGAGAAAAGACTTCAGTCAAATCAATGCCTTCCTTATATGTAATGCTTTGGCAACAAGCCTGACTTTAAATCTTTATGGTTAAACAATTGGTATCCTTTCCTTAACCTTGTAAATCTATTTATACCCCACCACTTTCTTGTTTGCAGGTTTCTAAATTAGCTCTCATGTTTATTTTATTTTATTTTTTAAATCAATGATTACATTTCCTCATCCATAGCTAACTTATATTTGTCTGAATTTTCACTTTCAACATATTCCAAGTAAGTTCTTAGTTCATTTTTTTTAAATCTCATCAGTTATTGTCAATCCAAATGCCATTTGATCATCATTGGTGGCCTGATTACCATTCTTTTTCTATCCCTTACCAGATGATTCAGTTTTATGGTCAGCTGATTCAGTTTCTAGTTCAAAAATCTTTATAACAGATTTAGAATTAGGTTCATCTCTTGAATTTTGCTTTGTATTTGGACTTGACAACTCTACCTTATAATGTGGCTTATCAACTTCATCTCCTTGCTTAGTTATTTCAATATCCGTTGATAATTTTTGAATCATTTATAATAATAAAAATTACACCCCTGTTAATGATTACTATTGAAGGTCGTAGATCAAGTACACCCGAGCTTATAATCCTTGATACCATATGGGTAACCCAAATAAGCACACTTCAATGTCTTTTGCTCTAACTTTATCAATCAAAGTCATAGGCAGTTTAGAGTGAATAAGCATACACCTTACTTTATCAATCAAAGTTTTGTTCATCCTCTCAATAATCCATTTTGTTGTTGTGTGTGTCTTACTGTTTTATGTTTTACAATGTATGGTGTGAGTTTATGTCTTACAATACCATAATCAACACAAAAGTCATCAAACTTCTTATTACATAATTCCAAACCATTGTCAATTCTCAACCTTTTCACCTTTCTATCAGTGTGTATTTCCACCAGTGTCTCTAAACCTTGTTTTCAATACTGTTTGGGTAAAATATCAGACAGGCCCCTCGAAGCCCTTCCAGCTCGAGTAAGAGACCTCGAGGACAGCCTATCTCGAGCAGAAGTCAGGATGTCAAAGCAGTCAAGGTCGAGCTCCGAGCTCCGAGCTCTACAATCTGCTCGAGATCATCGAGGAAGGTCAAAGTTAGTCAAGCTCGGGGAACTCAGAGCGACCCGAGCCCCGAGCACTCCATTACCAGCTCGAGGTAGTCCCTCAGGTCAAAGCAGTCAAGGTCGAGAGCTAAGCACTCCATCACCAGCTCGAGGTCGTCCTCCACGTCGAAGCTAGTCAAGGTCGGGATTCTAGCACATCTCTCCTGCTCGCAGAGTTCCACGAGCACAGCTGGGCAAGATCCGACCCAGGGAAACCCGACCCGTTTTCTCAGAATCCTGGCACACCTTTTGATGTCTGACAAGGGTCCCACATGGTGGAGTGGTGATACTGTTGTCGGTGGCCGGCACATGCCTCCAAGGCGTCATCATTCCTTGCGCACTTGCCCGACATGGTGATCTGGCCACGTGAATCGGGTTAAGGGGACAGCCGCTCATCCCTAGGGAATATTCTACTAAACCCGGCTGTCAGAGGGACCCAGATACCACTAGCGTGGGAGTGGACAGCCTGGAAAGGAAAAGAGCGGGAAAAATGGAGTATAAAAGGAAACGAAGGGGAACGTTACAAGGGTTAGATTTTCGAATTCACAGGTTCTTCCTTTTCAAATCTCTCTCATTTGATTCTCTGAAAAAACACCATACTTATCAAAAAAGGGGGGGCGAAATAATACCCTTTCATCTTTCCGGCCTCCTCACTAAGTGGAGATACCAAAAAGATAAACCCGACATCGACTTGAGCGTCGGAGGGTTTTCGCGGACACGCCCGGCGACCCCGACCCGGCTCGTGAGTACAGGTCCGGAGATCACCGCTCAAGAAGACAGTGAACGAGACGAGGGGCAATCCCGCCGAGCTTATCGCGAGCGTAAGGATCGAGGCATCGCTTAGCCGCGAGCGTAGTTTCGTACATTCCCGCCGAGCAGCTTGGAGGCATTGCTTGAGCCGCGAGCGTAAGGCTTGAACAGTCCCGCTCGAGCTGCTTGGAGGCACTGTTGAAGGTTCAAACACAGCTGAGGCACGCGGAAAACCGCATCAACATTTTTGGCGCCTGTCTCGGGGATCGGCACAAAAGCCTGATTTCCTAATACATTCAAGACACACAACACAACGATGAGGGAAACAATCAAGAGGAGTAAGTCCGAAGAATCAGTGACTCTGAGAGAAGTGGCCAACGAGGCCTGTAATAGGAGATCCAGGAAAGAATGGATCGGATGGAAAACAGATCGAAACTATGACCTCCCTGCTACAAGAATTCAGTGGAGGGACGAGAAAAGCATGTAACGATGTCCCGAGTCCAACTGAGGGAATGCTCATGTTCGGAAAATGCGGAGATGAAGCCCAAAGACCTCGGGCACTCGAATGTTGCAGTGGAGAGAAGAAACAAACATGGAGGAAAGGGGTCTCGCCAACATTTGCAGGAGATGACCCCAACCTCTCGTAAGTGAGGAGTTGGAGGGAGAGGTACGCAGGTTGGCACAAGTTGTGGAAGATCTTCTGGGAACCGAAAGAGTCCAAGTCGGCGAATAATGCCGGACAACGAATCTCCTCTCTCCTGGAGATCATGGGTGTCACGATCCCACGTGACTTTCGCTTCCTGGATCCGCAATATTCGGGAAAGAGTGACCCATTAGTACACATAGAGCGGTTCAACGACATGACAGGGTGCAAGGTCCGTCACAGATCACGAGATGCAGGGCCTTCCCACTCACTCTGAGGGAAGGGCGAGAGAATGGTACCGCAGACTCTACCGGGAAGCATTTTGAGTTTCGAACAGATGCGCAGGAGTTCGCAGAACAATTTCGGGCGCAGTGACCCCCGAGGATGACATGATGGAGTCGCCGAGTGAGGCACAAAGAAGGAGAGTCCCTCCGGAGTTTATCAAAAGATACCATAGATCGGTCCTAGATCTTGGTGCGCTCAACCATCCCCAAGCTCTAGGGGATTAAAGAGGGTGTTCTGATGGGAGACCATGGTATAACCTCGTGAGTCCTTCGATCCGCTCAGTATTCGGACGCCGTACGAACAAGTAAAACCGGACATGGTAATCAAGAAGAAAAGGCTGCCAAACCGAGGAATGAACAAGTCAATGGAGCAAGAAGGAAGGAGAAAGGGGTCTCGCCCGAGAGACACGAGCTCCAAAGGCAGCAGAGGACCGGCAGCCCTGCACAACCCGTGATCGTAGAGTTCCCCACCGCGGATGGTTCCCCAACCACCTCGCAGTGTCTCCGTGCCGGATCACAGAGAATACAGAGGCCATGATGGCCACATACCCCGCAACCAACCACCAAGTAGACTCGAGTGAGCCACAACAGGGGTGATCGCTCATTGCCACCCCACCAAGAAGCTTCCCGAGGATAGGGCAATACAAGTAGTGGAACAGAGCCCCGCTACGTGACAATATACGAAGTCGAAGGTATCTCTCAAGAGATACTTCAAGTGGCTAAAGAGCGAGGATCGCCGAGCCTACCAACGCCGATGGCCAAGTTACCGGCAAGCGGGATAAGGGGCTGCTCGCTGCTTCCATGGTAACCACGGCCACTCCACAAAGACAATGCCGTGATTTGAGAAACCAGTGGAGGATCCGGTTGAGAACCGATACCTGGATGAGTTTGCAGAAGGAGGGCACCCTGAGTTGAACAACGACTGAGGAAGGTGACCGAGCCTACGAAATAGACACTGAGCCGCCATCCACGAGAGTAATCTCGGTGGACCAACAATGGCCTGAAGTTCCAACAGGTCCTGAAAACTATTGCAGATATGCCACGCCGACCGAGAAGTCCTGCTCATCGCCTCCCGCGTCCAAGAAGGCCAAGGTTCGACAGTGCCAATCATGTGGATGATGAAGATGAGGAGGGGTGCTGTACTCCCACGAAGATGCCCCGTGGTAAAAGCCAATGTAGCGAATAAGGAAGTTGACCGAATCATCGGTTGATTCGGGAGCTCGTGAGATATTCTTTTCAAATCCACACTCGAGGATTTAGGAATAGCAGCGCGAGCCTCGAGCATACTGAGCACTTCTTTGAAGGGTTCGGGGAGGAAAGCTAATACCTCTAGGAATCATCAAGTTGGCAATGAACTATGGGCTCGAAGCCTTCGAGAAGAACATGATGCTGGATTTCGTGGTGGTAGATGAAACCAGCCCATACCAGGCGATTCTTGGGAGGCCATTTATAAGGATCAGCCAATGCGTGGTGTCCACCCATTACCTAGCCCTAAAATATCGAGTAAATGGGGCTATAGGGGTCGTGAAAGGCAGCCAAAGGGTGGCGAGGAGCTGTTACGCCGTAGCTGCCAAGAAAACCATGCAGATAACCTCGCTCGACTCGAGGGGGGAATCAAGGAATAGAAGGCGGGGCATACCGGCCAGCTCATCCAGACGGACGAGAGGTCAAGAGGCCATGGAACGCGCAACTCCTGAGGAAGTATTTTGAATAGGTCTTCTTGTATTGTAAAATGCTAATGTAAATATTTCATCCCAAGATGGGATATGTAAAAGTACAAATGTATGTAAGAATAAGAAAAGCATTTATAATGTAAGTTCAAAATGAAGAATAGAAGCAGAAGAACTCCTTGGCCGGAAGTCCCAAAGCCTAAGTCATTAGGCGGGACGGCGCCACGCTTGGGTCAATTGCAGGCCCGAGCAGGAGTAGAAATTCAGAAGACGCTTGGGTCAATTGCAGGCCCGAGCAGGAGTAGAAAATCAGAAGACGTTCCGGTCAATTAAAAGGCCCGAGCAGGAGAAGTCAAGAAGAACTCCTTAGCCGGAAGTCCCAAAGCCTAAGTCATTAGGCGGGACGGCGCCACGCCTGGGTCAATTGCAGGCCCGAGCAGGAGTAGAAATTCAGAAGACGCTTGGGTCAATTGCAGGCCCGAGCAGGAGTAGAAAATCAGAAGACGTTCCGGTCAATTAAAAGGCCCGAGCAGGAGAAGTCAAGAAGAACTCCTTGGCCGGAAGTCCCAAAGCCTAAGTCATTAGGCGGGACGGCGCCACGCTTTGGTCAATTGCAGGCCCGAGCAGGAGTAGAAATTCAGAAGACACTTGGGTCAATTGCAGGCCCTAGCAGGAGTAGAAATTCAGAAGGCGCTTGGGTCAATTGCAGGCCCGAGCAGGAGTAGAAAATCAGAAGACGTTCCGGTCAATTAAAAGGCCCGAGCAGGAGAAGTCAAGAAGAACTCCTTGGCCGGAAGTCCCAAAGCCTAAGTCATTAGGCGGGACGGCGCCACGCTTGGGTCAATTGCAGGCCCGAGCAGGAGTAGAAATTCAGAAGACGCTTGGGTCAATTGCAGGCCCTAGCAGGAGTAGAAATTCAGAAGGCGCTTGGGTCAATTGCAGGCCCGAGCAGGAGTAGAAAATCAGAAGACGTTCCGGTCAATTAAAAGGCCCGAGCGGAGAAGTCAAGAAGAACTCCTTGGCGGAAGTCCCAAAGCCTAAGTCATTAGGCGGGACGGCGCCACGCTCGGGTCAATTGCGAGCCCGAGCAGGAGTAGAAATTCAGAAGACGCTTGGGTCAATTACAGGCCCGAGCAGGAGTAGAAATTCAGAAGACGCTTGGGTCAATTGCAGGCCCGAGCAGGAGTAGAAATTCAGAAGACGCTTGGGTCAATTGCAGGCCCGAGCAGGAGTAGAAATTCAGAAGACGCTTGGGTCAATTGCAGGCCCAAGCAGGAGTAGAAAATCAGAAGACGTTCTGGTCAATTAAAAGGCCCGAGCAGGAGAAGTCAAAAAGCCTAAGTCATTAGGCGGGACGGCGCCACGCTTGGGTCAATTGCAGGTCCGAGCAGGAGTAGAAATTCAGAAGACGCTTGGGTCAATTGCAGGCCCGAGCAGGAGTAGAAAATCAGAAGACCTCGGGTCAATTAAAAGGCTCGAGGAGAAGAAGAACTCCTCGGCATGAAGTCCCAAAGCCTAACTCATTAGGCGGGACGGTGCCAAGCTCGGGTTATTTGAAAACCAGAGCAGGAGTGTTATCAGAAGACGTCGGGTCGATTAAAAGGCTCGAGGAGAAGAAGAGCTTCTCGGCATGAAGTCCCAAAGCCACACTCATTAGGCGGGACGGTGCCAATCTCGGGTTATTTGAAAACTAGAGCAGGAGTGTTATCAGAAGACCTCGGGTCGATTAAAAGGCTCGAGGAGAAGAAGAGCTCCTCGGCATGAAGTCCCAAAGCCTAACTCATTAGGCGGGACGGTGCCAAGCTCGGGTTATTTGAAAACCAGAGCAGGAGTGTTATCAGAAGACCTCGGGTCGATTAAAAGGCTCGAGGAGAAGAAGAGCTCCTCGGCATGAAGTCCGAAAGCCTAACACATTAGGCGGGACGGTGCCGAGCTCGGGTTATTTGAAAACCAGAGCAGGAGTGTTATCAGAAGACCTCGGGTCGATTAAAATGCCCGGGGAGAAGAAGAGCTCCTCGGCATGAAGTCCCAAAGCCACACTCATTAGGCGGGACGGTGCCAAGCTCGGGTTATTTGAAAACCAGAGCAGGAGTGTTATCAGAAGACCTCGGGTCGATTAAAAGGCTCGAGGAGAAGAAGAGCTCCTCGGCATGAAGTCCGAAAGCCTAACACATTAGGCGGGACGGTGCCGAGCTCGGGTTATTTGAAAACCAGAGCGGGAGTGTTATCGAAGACCTCGGGTCGATTAAAAGGCCTGGGAGAAGAAGAGCTCCTCGGCATGAAGTCCCAAAGCCACACTCATTAGGCGGGATCGGTGCCAAGCTTCAGGTTATTTGAAAACCAGAGCGGGAGTGTTATCGAAGACCTCGGGTCGATTAAAAGGCTCGAGGAGAAGAAGAGCTCCTCGGCATGAAGTCCCAAAGCCTAACACATTAGGCGGGACGGTGCCGAGCTCGGGTTATTTAAAAACCAGAGCAGGAGTAATATAAGAAGAAGCTCGGGTCAATTGCAGACCCGAGCAGGAGTTCATTAGGAACCCCTTGTCCAAAAGTCCCTAGGCCTAAGCTTTAACGGGACGTTGTCTAGCAAGAGTCAAATGCAGGTTCAAGCAAGTCAAATGAGCTCGCAAAATAGACATAAGGCCTCTTTAGCCTAAGTCAGAGCAAAATTCTACCATTAATTTATAAGGTAAGAGCATGTGCACACGAGCATTCAATAGAGTTGTTCAAACATGTATCTTTTTATTTCATTTGAAATGATTACATATTTAAAAAAAAAAAAATCCAAGTCATTCAGCAACAGCAGGGGGAAGAGCAGCATCAGCAGCAGGAACATCATCAGCAGCAGCAGGAGCAGCAGCAGGAGGGGCAGGAGGAAGGACACCAGCAGGAGCTTCAGCAGGAGGGGCACTGGAAGAAGAGGGAGCCGGCTCTCTGACAACACCTTGGGGCTCGGATGAAGTAGCTTCGGGGTTGCTCATGTACTCGGCTACATACCCTTCAACCTTGGACATGTCGGCTTCGGGGTATGCCTTGCCAAAAGCATACATAAGGCGATCAGTAGTTGGAGTCTGCCTGATGTTGTACTCGATGGCAAGTCGGACCTTCGAGTGTCGATTTGCTCCTGAAGACGAGCAGCTTCTCCCTCCATGAGCTGCTCGTAACAAGACTTCTGAGTATCCAGGTCTTTCCGAGCGTGCTTCAGCTCGTTCTTGATCTCAGTCAACTCCGTTTCAAGCCCAGAGACCTTCGAGTCGACCACACTGCCTTCTTCTCGCAAAATTTATATTTTCGTCCAAGCAACTTCGATTCTCCTCCTTCGCTCATTCAAAGCCTCGCTCCAAGCTCCGAACCTTTGCTCTGAGTTCTTCCCGGAACTCGGAGTAATCTCATTAAGCCCGGTCGCAGATACCAATGCTCGAGAGGAGAGCCACTGGAAGATACTCGCATAGCTTGAGGAGAACAGTGACTCTATCTCATCCAGAAACTCGCCGGTCGCCTTTTCATTAAAAGCCCTCCGGTAAGGCTCTGAACGGCCGGGCCGACTGCTCCTCGCACACCGCTGGTTTGGGACGAGTCGGGTCAACAATCCTCTGTCTCCTACGAGGAGGACCTCGCCTGCACGCTCGACCTTCCGAGCCAAGAAGGAGCGAAGCTCGAGTCGATGGAGGTGGAGCACCGATTCGGCTCGTGGTCTTTTGAGGTACTCGCAGCTTCAGCTTGTCCCCACGCTGCTGCAACATCTCGCGCATCCCGCCACCATCTCTTCGCTGGTATTAAGTTGGACTCCAAAAGCTCCGAGGTGTCGACGAACTCCCTACACGAGCTCGCGTTTGCAAGAGCAGCTGCACAAGTGCTCGAGTCGACTACCAATCGAATGAAGCACTCCGAGAGACCGCAAAAACAACCAGAGCAAGACAACGAAAACAGACACGAGCAGGAAAACTAAAAGTAAAATTCACAAGGCGTATAAATGACTTGAATGCGAAATGCCATGGACCGGAGGGACTCCTCGCCACGGAGTGCAGCGTGCCCCAGCCTCCCCAACGAAGAAGAATTTGCTCTTCCAGCTGCCACCGGAGGTAGGAGATCGATGATGGGCTTCTACCCTTCAGTCGGAGGTAAGGTAATACCAACCAAGATCCTTGGGCTACACTTCACCTGGTAGAGGTGTCTCGATTTCCCTACCAAGGGCTCATCCAGTCGCAGCGTTTCCACAAAACGAAGAGTCCGGAAAGGACCCTCCACCCATTCGGGTTCAGCTGCCTGAGGCCGATCGAAACCCAAACAAAACCCGACCAAAATAAGGTCGAGAGGCACCTAACCCCCATCCGAAGCACTCCAAGTAGAAGGTTAGTAAACCCATGGGGACGACTGGGATTTCACCGCCTCGCAACCTCGTAATTACACTATCGGAATGCGGTAAGTTTCCTAAGTCTGTTCAACTCCGATTGAGTGGTTTCACATTCTAAGTAATCAACGGGTATTCCCCACGCTCGGACCTCCGGCCGGCCCTCACCTCCGATGCTGCCGGGTCTCACCATGGTAATTCCTCCTGGACTAGAATCCCTCACGGGATTATACTCGTAGGTCAGTGCCTCACTGAAGAGGAAGAGTCCTCCGTGACATCCTACCGGGTCGCTGGGATCCGACATTTTTAAAGGGTATGGACTAACAAGATGCAGAGGAAGAAACAGAGTGGTGAAATGGAAAATTGAGTGGTACCGAACACAAAGGAAGTGTGGGTAGCTGAGCCGCCTTGACAGAAAGAAGAAGACCTAGAAGCAAGGAGAGCGGATGAATTTTGAATTCGAATGAAAAGTAAGCAACAGAGGGAACAATGAAGAAGTTGGGATTTTTAAAGAGGAAGACGCTGTCCTTTCGAAGTGGCGGCATGCGTTCGAGGGACACAACCTTTAGGTCGCTGTCCCTTCGAATTTCAAATACGCTATCGGATCAACCCACGTGTCCCGTCTTAAATGAGAAATGATTCGAGTGGCGGACATACTGGGAAGCATGGGAAGAGTAAAAGGCCGCGATCCGCCCATCATTATCGAGTTTCCAGCCTTATCTCGCTCACTCAAAAGACTAGAACCTGGGGACCGGTGTTTGGGTAAAATATCGACAGGCCCCTCGAAGCCCTTCCAACTCGAGTAAGAGACCTCGAGGACAACCTATCTCGAGCAGAAGTCAGGATATCAAAGCAGTCAAGGTCGAGCTCCGAGCTCTAAAATTTGCTCGAGATCATCGATGAAGGTCAAAGATTAGTCAAGCTCGGGGAACTCGGAGCGACTCGAGCGCCTAGCATTCCTGCTCGCTCGAGGTCGTTCCTCAGGTCAAAGCTGGTCAAGGTCGAGAGCTAAGCACTCCATCACCAGCTCGAGGTCGTCATCCAGGTCGAAGCTAGTCAAGGTCGGGATCCTAGCACATCTCTCCTGCTCGCAGAGGTCCACGAGCACAGCTGGACAAGACCCGACCCAAGGCAACCCGACCCGTTTTCTCAAAATCCTGGCACGCCTTTTGATGTCTGACCAGGGTCCCACATAGTGGAGAGGTGATATTGTTGCCGGTGGCCGGCACGTGCCTCCAAGGTGTCATCATTCCCTGCGCACTTGCCCGACATGGTGATCTGGCCACGTGAATCGGGTTAAGGGGACAGCCGCTCATCCCTAGGGAATATTCTGCTAAACCCGGCTGTCAGAGGGACCCAGATACCACTAGCGTGGGAGTGGACAGCCTGGAAAGGAAAAGAGCGGGAAAAATGGAGTATAAAAGGAAACGAAGGGGAACGTTACAAGGGTTAGATTTTCGAATTCACAGGTTCTTCCTTTTCAAATCTCTCTCATTTGATTCTCTGAAAAAACACCATACTTATCAAAAAAGGGGGGGCGAAATAATACCTCTTTCATCTTTCCGGTCTCCCTCACTAAGGGAGATACCAAAAAGATAAACCCGATTACTGACTTGAGTGTCGGAGGGTTTTCGCCGGGACACGCCCGGCGACCCCTGACCCGATTTTCTGTGAGTACAGGTCCGGGAGATCACTGTTCTGAAGAAGACAGCGGAACAGGACGAAGGGGGCAATCCTGCTCGAGCTTGTCGCGAGCAGAAGGATCGAGGCACTGTTTGAAGCCGCGAGCAGAAGTTTCAGACATTCCTGCTCGAGCAGCTTGGAGGCACTGTTTGAAGCCGCGAGCAGAAGGCTTGAACAGTCCTGCTCGAGCTGTTTGGAGGCACGGTTGGAAGGTTCGAAACACAGTTGAGGCACGCGGGAAAAACTGCATCAACAAATACAGATACCCAAACCATTCTAGAATAATCATCAATAAAGGATAGAAAGTATCTAGCTCCACTTAAAGTATCTAACTCTACCTAAATATGCTATTTGGCACCACAGATCAAAATGGACATAATCTAAAATACCTTTAGACACATGAACTCTAGAGTAAAGTTGAATATTAAAGATATGCTTAGGATGCACTTTTCATAGAATCTCAAGATCTCCATCTTATCCTCACCTAAAACCCGTCTTTTAGCAATTCTTTTAAGCCTATTTCACTCATATTGCCCAACCTCAAATGCCACAATATTATTCTATCTAGATCCTATATTAAAACATTCGCATCTTCTATAACAATAGTTTCTTTAAGAACATACAAGCCATTGTTCATACAACCTTTCATTAACAGCATAGACCTTTTTATCACCATTGAAGTTCTAAATTTAAGTTTAACTGAGCATCTTATTATCAAATACACTAAAAGATATAAGGTTTCTTTTAAGATTAGGTACATACTTCGCATCATGTAGTTATCTAACTATGCCATCAAATTTTTTTGCCTAATTTTGCCTTTACCAACAACTGTACAACAAGCATAATTTCCGATTACAACTATAATACCATTATAAGTTTTATAGTTCATGAATAACTTTTTATTAGAGCAAATGTGGAATGAACAACCAGAATCTAGAACTCAGTTACCTCCAGTTTGACCATTTGGTATTGTAAGAACACCAGATGAGTCATAGAGATTAGATTCTTGGACTTTTGATGCAATAGCAGCATCAATACTCTACTCTTTTAGATCTCTATTCTTGTTTTATTTATTTTGATTTAGATCTCTTTTCCTTTACTCTATTTCCATCATTCTTCTCATATCTTTCCTTTGTTGTCAAGCCTTGCCAATCCTTTGACTTTATTGCTGTCTCAGAACCTAAGGTTTCTTTAACAACAACCACGGTTAATGTTTGTCTCCCATACGTATCAATAAGATGTTCATATGAGCTTGACAAAGAGCATAATAAATTCATAGCCTTATCCTCATCATCAATTTTTACATTTAAATCCTGAAGATCTAGAATAATCTTGTTAAATATATCAATATGATCAGTGATTGAGATGCCTTCTTCCATTTCCAAAGTATATAGATTTTTCTTGGTGCTAATCTCTTGGGAACGGACTTCTTTGTATACAGATATTTAAGCTTCTTCAATTATCATGCTGCTATTTTCTCACCGCCAACCTCTCTCAGGACACCATCTCCAAGACTTAAGATGATAGCACTATGAGCCCTGTCAAGTGCATTTCATAGATCTTCTTCTTTGATCTTTCTTGGCTATTTGATCCCCAAATTGTACCAAAAGAAAGATCAGTAACAAACATATAGTTATGAATTAAAAAAAAAAGTCAACAATCAAAAACAAAAGTGTATAAGATAATTATAATGGTTCAACTTTAAGTAAGCCTACTTCGACTAAGGGTATGTTTGGGATTGAGGTTGGGCAGCTGTAACTTTTAAGCTACAGCACTAAAGTGTTTGATAAACACTAACTGCTGTAGCTTTTAAGCTATATTAGATATGTTAATATGATTTTTCACTTGTATGATGGAAAATCTATTATGTTTTTAATAATTTTGTTAAAATTATTATTTAAAAATTATATTTATTACATATTATTAACTTTTATTTTATAATTACAGTTTTTTTTCTACAACAGCTGTAGCTTAAAAGCTGCAGCACCTCAATCCCAAACATACCCTAAATAAATTGAATGAAAGCTTTTGACTATTTTAGAGTTTACGGGTTACAATGATGAAGAAGAATCGTGAAGGAATGGTATAAGCCTACGATCTAGATCTAAGACAATTTATACAAGCTCAAAGCGATCCAAAAAACTCTTTCAACTATTAGTTTAGTTTATGGGTTTGTTAGTAGAACCTAGAACTTTTCTAGGCGCGTAATATCCTCAACAACCATTTGAACATCTTGATTACATATAGTGCATGTGTTTGGGCTGTCTACTATGCAAAACGGCAAATAGCAGCACCGTTTGGAGCTAACTGATTTAAGTGATACACGTGATGGATCACGTGCCTCACTACACTGGATGACATTATGCTAAGTCATACGATCCCAAAACATTTGAAACCGACATGTGGTTGGAATTCCAATGACGAAGCAGAAACTCCCTATCTACTTAACCGACTTGTCATCATACTAAGCTGTAAACTCATATTTGAGCTTCATTCATAAACAATTTTTATCAAACTTCATCACCTCTCTAATGTGAAAGTGTTAGGACGAAGCTCACTGACACCACATAAGAACTAACTCCCGGTTTTTTTTTTTTTTTTCTAAAACAAATAAAGTAACGAAATATTATGTGAATCGTAGAATTGTTAGTTGTAAAATTAAAAACTATAAATGGAAAGGCGTATGCATGTGTCAATCTCCCATTTATTAATATAGATAATTTTCTTTTTCAAAATTAAAATAATAAAAATTATACCTTGCACTTCATGTAAGTTGATGGAAATAATCTTTAAAATACTAGTTATGTAACTCAAGAGAAGAAGTGAATTGAGTTTCTAAAAATATTACTAAATTAAAACTTAATGCAATCTCAATAAGGCAAATAAATTTGAGATACTCAAATTTAAAGTACAGTAAATATAAAAGAGTAAGGGAAAGCGAGATGCAAACACGGATTTTTATGTGGCTCGTCCAACCTTACCTACGTCCACGTCTCAAACTTTATCTAGCTTGAGGATTTCATTAAACGAGCCTCCACGACTTTAACAATGCTTGTAATTGACTTCCAAGGTGTCAGTCAACCTTTACAATAAGAGATTATCCCTAATTTTTTAACCCAAGTGCATCCCAACACTTACAATCACTCAACTTAAATTTACAATATGGTTTACAAAATGATTTCTTATACACACACAATATGTGTTTACAATTGAAAACTCAAAGTGTGTTTTAATTAAATGATTACAAGTTTAAAGGTAAAAAACAATTGTATACTTAGTAGTAAACTCAATGATAACTATTGGAATTATTTTTTATTTGATTTTGATTGAGTCATTTTATAGTTAGAGCTGAAAACTAGTTGTTATTGATTTTCTAGTGATAATCGGCTTACTATTTATGCTAACCGACTTGTCGCTTGAAGTTATCATTAGAGTTAAAATTTAAATTATGTAAAACTGACTTGCCGCTTATCACTATCCAGTTAGTCGTTTGTCATAACTGGCTAGCCACTTCTTGAAATCTGATTAGCAGTTTTCATTCTAAAGAGCTACTGCCTTGGAATCGGTTTGCCATTTTCTGAATCCGGTTAGCTACCTGCTACAGTGAAAAATTTTTATAACTACAGTTTTGATCCAAACTTTCAGAAACTATACTATAGCTCAAATCTTTACAAACCTTTCCAAATAGGTCCAATCTCAAAATTTCAAAAAATACTTGTTGATTTCAAAGTTCTTAAATTTTTTCAATTTAGTTTATAAACTTGAAAATAACTAACTTAAAAAAATCATTATTTTCTTTAAATATAAAACTTTTATATTATGAAAATGTTATTAAAAATAATTTAAGCTTTTAAATGCCTAATTATTCATACATTTAATCATATTAACTTTACAAGAAATGTAATAATAAAGATCATTTAAGCTAGTAAGAATATAAAATATATGCATTTTCCATTTTACCCATGATACTTTGATTGTTATCATGAAAATCAAATACTGTATGACCGTATAGGTTAACAATCTCCCCATATTTTTATGATGACAAATACTTTATGTATTTTGATGTTTTCAACTAACAAATATGAACTCTACCTGAGTATATTACATACATGATTTATAAACAATATATGTAACAATCTAAAACTCTCCCCAAATATGTCATAAAACGTCAAATACACTTTAATTTTAAAATGTTTATATTTCTCTCCCTTTTGATATCATCAAAATTTAAACAATAAAAAATCTCCTCCTATCAATTTTCAAAAGAGAAGTAATGCATGTCATTAACCATTTAAGCTTCGTAATTAATAATCACAATTTAGAAATCATGACAACTAAGCTGTCCAATGTGGCATTTCGATTCAAATAATCTCATATATGACAATATCACAAAGTGTATGTATTTCTCTCCTTTTCAAAATCACTTAAAGCAAGTATGTAATGCACATTCAATCATTTGTCAAAAAGTTCAAAACAAAATCCATTCATTCACCAAAAATAAATATGCACAAAATCAACTCCATCAAAATATATAATGTATTTTGAGCCTTTATAAAAGCTCTCCCTAAGTATGTGCATATGTTACAAAAAAAAAAAAAAAAAATTAAATCAACAAATATGCATGTGTTCCATAAAATATTCTCAACACAAATGCATCGCAATACATTCAATTCACTATCTCTCCCTTCATCATTAGAAATTAAGGAAATTATAAGTTCATAATGGCAATATATAGATCATCAAAATCACCATAATTATATGTCAATTTATCAATGAATGATTATATAAACTCTCCCTTGAGTATGTCGTACAATGCCAATTTTAGGAATATCTAACATAATTAATGACATAAGAATTCACATATATATAATTTATGAACAATTGATGTTTAAAAGGTGAATAATAATTTAGAAATGTCTCCCTTGAGCATGAAGATAATGGATTAAAACTAATTTTAGTTTTTGGCCAAAAAAAAGGATCAATTCCAAGGCCATTTTGTGATTACGAAATGTCTCAATCTCTAAGTCATACAATATGGTGATAGACAATTAAGAAGATAAAATCAAAGATAATAAAATCATCAAAATCAAACAAATCCATCATAATAAGTTGACATGTTATCATCGTATATATTTATCTATTATGATAATGGATTCAATATTATACATATGGAGCATACAAACATGCTTTCACAATTTCAAGCTACTATCCATCTATCATGATCTACTCAACATAATTAATAGCAAGGTAATTGTATCAAGATCATACTAATGTACTTAATATCATGATATTATATGATAGGTATAAAACATTTAGTAAGAATAAATTAAGTGGCCATGATTTATAATTAATAAAGTAAGAATTGCTACCAAAATAATTAAATCATCTTGCCTTCTCATTTTCTTCTTACATCATGATCAAATGATTATCTTCACAAGTTTTCATCAAGGAGCTCTCTACAATTCCTTGATTGCGGTACCCACAAAAAATATTCAAGTTGTACCTTTTGGTACCCAAATATTCTTGGGTCTTTGAATGTTAGCAATGGTTCATTTTGGAACCCAAACACATTTAACTCCGTAATATGCATTTTTCTTCATAGGACATCTATAACTCATATGACCATTTCCAATGTAAAAATGACAAATAATTTTATGATCACTAGTGAAGATAGTCTTAGCAAAGTAATTCTTATAACACTTTTGTTTTAAGTTAGGCTTATAACTAAGTCTTCATTTATCAAATACACATTTTTGTGAGCTTATCAAATTATCTAACATCTTTTGCCCATTTGTGAATTTTAAGACAACATCACTAAGTTTATTATTCTTTTTCTTGAGCATCTCATTTTCCTTTTTAAAATAATCTACATGTGATTCTACATGCTCATGTGATGTGCTAGATTTCTTATTTGACAAATCAATTCTATCATGCAATGATTTGTTTTCTAATTTTATGCATGTAATCTTAACAATTAAAGATTCATTTTTATTTGTGAGCTCTACCATTTTCTTTTTAGAGCTTGCATTCTTTTTACCAATTCTCATCCAATCATCATACAATTCTTTGAAAGCATAATATAATTCATCATAGGTAGGAAGATCACTTAGTTTATCAAGTTTATCAACTGAGTTTTCCCCGATTTCCATGAGAGCTAGGTTTGACTTGTACGAGCTTGCTCCTCATCGGTGGATTCTTCATTACTATCATCCTATGTTGCTATCATTTCTTTCTTCCTTGATTTATGATAATTGAGTATAGGGCATTCCAATCTTATGTGAACTGACTTTTGCATTCAAAACAAATAATTGGCTTATTCTTTCCTTTCTCCACTTTAAGATGAGATCCTTAAAGTTTATTCTCTTGGTTTACTTTTTGAAAAACCTTTTAAACTTTTTAGTAATCATTTCAATGCCTTCATCTTCGAAATCACTCCCATTATCATCACTTTCAACTATGGAAGATTTGAATGCGAGCTCTTCTCTTTATTTCCCTTTTTAGTTGTCAAGTTTTCCTTATAAAAGATAAGAGAACCATTCAAATCATCAATATATAAGCATTTAAATCATTAGCTTTGTAACAGTCTTTCCTAGTACTTCAAGTGAATTCACAATATCGGTGAATCTAGTTACATATCATAGATACTCTCATATGACTCTATTTTAAACAACTCATATTGCCTAGTGAATCAATTAATTTTAGACTCTTTAACTTGGTTTGTACCCTCATAAATAACTTCATGTTTATTCGAAATTCCTGAGTACTAGAACAACTTAAAATTCTATGAAGCTCTTTCTTATTTAGAGCACAAAATGGCTTTAGAATTTAGAGAAGCTTTTTTCTTTTTTGACTCATTCCATTGACATGACGGTTTGAGGATATCTTTGCCTTATTTATTTTTAGTGGTAGGCGTGAATGGACCATTATAAAAAAAATTTCAAATTTCATAATCTACAGCCTACAAATAAATTCTCATCCTAGTTTTTCAATATAGGTAATTGTTACCATAAAATAAGTAGCCTAGTGATAGATTGTCCTTTCCTAAATA
Organism: Murraya koenigii; assembly: GCA_025617385.1. NCBI lineage: Eukaryota > Viridiplantae > Streptophyta > Magnoliopsida > Sapindales > Rutaceae > Murraya > Murraya koenigii. The sequence goes on along the minus strand of CM046817.1, from coordinate 15,125,540 downwards.
TAGAGTCATTTTGAGTTTTAATAAATCTTTAGCTCTAGATGGTTTAGTCAAGAACAAGAGCACCTCGCTCTGATACCAATTGAAATATTAGTTATGCAACCCAAGAAGAGGGGTGAATTGAGTTTATACAAATATTGCTAAATTAAAACTTATTGTAATCTCAATAAGGCAAATAAATTCAAAATACTCAAATTTAAAGTGCATTAAATATAAAAGATTAAGGGGAAAAGAAATACAAACAGAGATTTTTATGTAGTTCGCCCAACCTTGCCAACGTCCACACCTCCAAGCTTATTGGGCTTGAGAATTTTATTAAGTAGGCCTCCAAGGCTTCAACAACACTTACAATTGACTTCTAAGGTGTCAATCAACTTTTATAACAAGAGATTATTTCCAATCTCTTAACCCAAGTGCATCCTAACACTTACAACCACTCAATTTGATTTTACAATATGATTTACAAAATGATTTCTCTCTCACACACAATATGTGTTTACAATTAAAATCCCAAAGTGTGTTTTAATAAAATGATTACAAGTTTAAAGCTCAAGAATAATTGTATACTTAATAGCAAGCTCAATGATAACTATAGGAATTGTTTTTTATTTGAATTTAATTGAGGTTTTTTTATAGTTGGAGCTGAAAACTAGTAGTTAATGACTTTTTGGTGATAATCGACTTACTGTTTATGCTAATTGGCTTGTCGTTTAAAGTTACTATTATAGTCAAAATTTCAATTCTGTAAAACTAGCTTATCACTTATCATTATTTGGTTAGCCATTTTCATTCCATAGAGCTACTACCTTGAAACCAGTTTATCATTTTTTGAATCCGGTTGGCTGTTTGCTACAGTATTACCATAGTATCGCTACAATGTTGCTACAATGAAATTTTTTATAATTATAGTTTTGGCCCAAACTTTTAGAAACAGTACTATAGCCCAAATCTTTACAAATATTTTCAAATAGGTCCAATCTTAGAATTTCAAAAAATACTTATTGATTTCAAAATTCTCAAAAATTTTCAATTTAATCCATAAACTTGAAAACAACTAACTTAACAAAATCATTGTTTTCTTTAAATATAAAATCTTTATATTATGAAAATATTATGAAAAATAACTTGAGCTTTTAAATGCATAATCATACATACATTTAATCATACTACCTTTACAAAAAATGTAATAATAAAGATTATCTAAGCTAGTGAGATTGTAAAATATATACATTTTCTATTTTACCCATGACACGTATTTTATTATTATCAAATTTAAATGTCGTATGACCATATATGTCAACAATCTAAAGCTCTTAAGAATTCTTATGCATCCTGCCTTAATGAAAAGATATTCCTTCCAACTTACATATCACAGGCCAAAAATTTATTCGGCAATTTGAGACAATCAGGTGTGAATTTATTAATGATAATGCAACGAATCTAATCATTTAATCCCAATTAATATAATAACTTATTTATAACCGCCACATCATGTTAAATTAACTTTTCTTCTTCCTTCTTTTATTTTTTAATTAAACTTTAATGAAATGAGGGAAGACTTTATTAGTAATTACGAAAAGAAAAAAAATGACATATAAATGCAATGAGGTTTACCCCAAGAAAACAATCTAAGTACAAGCCATCGGACAATAGCAGAAATATAAAAGGCCATGCATGCGTGCACAATAAAGAAGAAGAAAAAGTTATATAAAAATCAACTGGATGTCTAATGTTATCTGTAGCCATTGGAATCAAGAATAAAATCAGTAGTTATGCACGAAGGAGGGTCGTCCAAGTGAAACCAGCAAGAGTAGAACCCCAATTTGCAAGTAAAAATGAGTAAATCGAACTACCATATTCAAACAAGTGGACCATATAAACTTGCATTTACAAGTTTGATGTGATTAATGTTGATGCAATTTTTTCCGCGTGCCTCAACAGTATTTCGAACCTTCCAACTGTGCCTCCAAACAGCTTGAGCAGGACTGTTCAAGCCTTCTGCTCACGGCTTCAAACAGTGCCTCCAAGCAGCTCGAGCAGGACTGTTCAAGCCTTCTGCTCGCGGCTTCAAACAGTGCCTCCAAGCTGCTCGAGCAGGAATATCTGAAACTTCTGCTCGCGGCTTCAAACAGTGCCTCGATCCTTCTGCTCGCGACAAGCTCGAGCAGGATTGCCCCCTTCGTCCTGTTCCGCTATCTTCTTCAGAACAGTGATCTCCCGGACCTGTACTCACAGAAAATCGGGTCAGGGGTCGCCGGGCGTGTCCCGGCGAAAACCCTCCGACACTCAAGTCAGTAATCGGGTTTATCTTTTTGGTATCTCCCTTAGTGAGGGAGACCGGAAAGATGAAAGAGGTATTATTTCGCCCCCCCTTTTTTGATAAGTATGGTGTTTTTTCAGAGAATCAAATGAGAGAGATTTGAAAAGGAAGAACCTGTGAATTCGAAAATCTAACCCTTGTAACGTTCCCCTTCGTTTCCTTTTATACTCCATTTTTCCCGCTCTTTTCCTTTCCAGGCTGTCCACTCCCACGCTAGTGGTATCTGGGTCCCTCTGACAGCCGGGATTGGCGGAATATTCCCTAGGGATGAGCGGCTGTCCCCTTAACCCGATTCACGTGGCCAGATCACCATGTCGGGCAAGTGCGTTAGGAATTATGACACCTTGGAAGCATGTGCCAGCCACTAGCAACAGTATCTCCATCGCACCATGTGGGACCCTGGTCAGACATTAAAGGTGTGCAAGGATTCAGAAAAAACGGGCCGGGTTGCCTTGGGTCGGGTCTTGCCCAGATGTGCTCGAGGATCCCTTCGAGCAGGAGAGATGTGCTCGGCTCTCGACCTTGACCATCTTTGACCCGGGACGAGCTTGAGCAAGGAAGGAGTGCTTAGCTCTCGACCTTGACCATCTTTGACCCGGGACGACCTCGAGCTGGTGATGGAGTGCTCGGGCTCGAGCATATCTGAATTTCCTGGATCTTGACTGGCTTTGACCAGAAGGTATGCTCGGGCTAGTCAGTCCTCGGGGTGTTTTGCTCGAGCTGGAAGGGCTTCGAGGGCCTGTCCGATATTTACCCCAACAATTAATAATTACTGTAATCGTATGGCAGTTACATATAAACTACCATATCAGTGAAAATTCAAATATTAAGATCTGATGTACAACTCATTTATTAATGGGATATGAACACTAAACACACCGTCAACGATTTTTTGCAACCGTAAGCACTGTCGGTAGCTGGTCTTGGCAGTTGCCTAGTTCGTATTCTCTTCTATCTCTATTATTATTATTATAGGAATTTTGTGACAAGATTTGACAGCTGGGTTGCAAGAAAATTTATGAGAGAGAATTGTATGTTTACTAATTAGTCAAGGTTTTCTCTTGCTCATGTGCCAATCGTCGTTGTTTCATACTACTTTTGTATACAAGTCATCCCCAAATCGTAATCCACGAAAATGGAGAGAATTTTGACAAATTAAAATTCAAATTAATTTCTAATATTTTTAAAAATAAATATAAACATAATCCCCACCTATATATATATATATATAGTGCTAGACTATATTATATATAATGTAACATATAATAAACTTATAAGTTGTCACTCATAAAAATTCAGTGAGTTATTTCACATACTGTAACCTTTTAATTTTGAATGACAATTCAAGGGTTGCCCTGTGTTTCAGTTAAATATTAATACTCTTAATTTTAGCAATCATTTAAATTTGACTAAGGATGGGGCTATTTGTATTTTAAAAATTGCTATGAATACTCTAATTTTAATAAAAATATGTATTACAAAATTATCCATCATGTGAATTATTATTGAGGATAATTTTATTATAAGTCAATATTATATAATTACTTTGTACACTCATATAGGATACTCATTATTCAATTTATATTTCCCATACATTAAACTCTAAAATTTTTGTTTCCAACATTTTAATTAATATTTAGATGAATAATAGGATATTAATTTTTAGAAAAAATTGACTACAAAATATGTTTAATAATTTTTATTTTTAAAAAGTAAAATAAAAAAAAGTATTGTATAAGAACCTTTTTTTTTGGGCTTTAGTCATTCTACTTCATCTTCTTATTCTTCTTCTTTTTCTGTTTTTTTTTGTAGTATTTGTTTTCTTTTTGTAGTATTTATGGAATATTTCTATTATTATGTTCTCATTGCAAGTTATTTTGGGTGCAATATTCAAAATAAAACATAAATTAACAAAAATTAATAACTAGAATTATGTTAAATAATTTATTTGCAACTTGATCTTATTATATTATTGTCAGTATATATTAAATCTGTTAAAAATAGTGTGCTGAATAGTTTTATTAGTGTTTTAAGTAAATAAAGTTAAGTATTAGTGTTTTAAGTAAATAAAGTTAAGTAACTTAAATAGTTTAAGTATGGTTATTTTTAGAATTTTAAAGAGTGTACAAAGTAAAAATTAATTTTTATAATTAAGCTATGAGTGTGCAATGTAATAGAGTGTTCAAAGTAATATTTATATGTAAATAGCCCTACCGTTCAAGTAAATATAAGAGACAAGATTTTTTTTTAAAAAAAATTATAAAAGACAAATGTTGGTGATTGGTGGATAAGTTTGTCATTCCCATCCAAACATTAAAAAAAAAAAAATTATTACCGTCATCAAATCATCACAAGGATAATTACAATTTGGATATAGAAATAACTGCATCTTGATTTTCAAAAATGGAAGATAAAACTGTTAACATCTAGGCCTTTAACTCTTAAATCCAATCTCTAAGGGCAAAAGAATATTTTATTAAACCGTGGGAATTATTTGCACTCTAAATTTTATTTTGGACACTCATTTTAATAATTTTTATATTACTAAATTAATTTTAATGTAATTTACTATTGAAGATAATTTAACAAACTTTTATCCAACGTGTTATTTTATCTATAATAAACCAGATCAACAATGAAGAATTGAATCAAAGTTCATGTGGAAACGTTGCCTATACTTATAGATTAAACCTTTTTTATTTTTTTGTTAATCGAATTGCTAGAAAAATATAAAGTAACATGTTCTATATTTTGTAACAAAAGGAATTTAAAACAGAGGTGGAGTAATAACAATAAATTGCACCACTCCAACATAAGAAAACCAAAGAAAATCAAAGGAAAAGAATTGTTTTAAATTTATTTTCTGATCAGCACTCTATCTAATGTGCATGCTTTCATGGGTTTGAAAAACAAAATTAAATTGCAACATTAAAGAGAAGAAAAAATACATCTCAAACCATATTATGAAAGGAAAATAAAAGTAAATAAAAATGAAAGAAAATTAAATATTTTGTTTGTGGTGTTAAATATTTTATTGGGTGTAAAGAGGAAACAAGGTAATCAATAATGGGTGAAAGGACAATATAGGAATTCGAAAGAGTGATCCGTGTAAAAATTAATATTTTAAAATTATTAATTGAATGTGCACAGTAAATAAATGTTAAAAATAAATTTTAGAACGTAGATAATCCTATCTTTTATTAAATTAGAATGAAATATAAAACCACTTAATTAAGAGACGTGATATATTACAAGTAGGAATTTGGTCTAACCCTACCATCTTAGTGGTTTTAATAAAAAAGGGCAAAAAGAGACGTGATCAACTAAAAGATCGGTTCAATGACTTGTAAACCACGCAGTGCAGAAATTTGACATAAGAGCCATTAATTTGACTGCATTATGCTCTACAGTTAAATTCTTATCTATCTAATTAGCAAGGCTTTGACTTTTGGTATAAGGGTAAAGATATACATCCTAAATTATTTTAAAATTATCTCAATTTACTCCATTTTAAAATTATCTCAATCTCATTTAGCACTCAGTTTTCAAAATCCACATGAAATATCAGTATAAGCTTATGTCATTCAGTAGCGTACTGTTCTTTACTGTTTCAGGGCTAGCTTAGTTGCTGCTATGCCCTAAAAATATATAACAACAGATCAGTATGTTCTTCTCGAATTCAAAAATCATGTCAATGATCCTCGGAGTATCCTTGCACATAATTGGTCCGTTTCTTATCCAGTATGCAGTTGGTTGGCATTTCTTGTGGAGCACGCAGTCATAGAGTCACAGCCTTAAATCTTTCATATTTTGGGTCTTGATGGCATCATTCATCCACATTTAGAAAATCTCTTATTTATAGTATTTCTTAATATTGATAAGAACAATTTCCATGGAAATATACCGAATGAACTGGGGCAACTACGTCGATTTAAATTCCTTCGTTTTGCTTACAATGATTTGAGTGGAAGCTTACCATCATGGATTTGTGTCTTATCCAAACTCAAATTTTGAGTCTGCAAAATAATAGTTTTACAGGTCCCATACCTGAGTCTCTCTTCAAGTTGTCAAAACTGGAGATCTTCCACTTAAGGTACAATATAATTGATGGAAATATTCGTACAACTATTGGGAATGAGTAAGCTTATGTATCTCAGTCTTGGCAATAACAACTTCCTAGGTATGCCCACTTTGTCTTTCTGAATCATATTCGTATTTGCATATAGAAGGTTGAGTTGATTTGTTCTTTTCATAGTTTAGTCTTCTCAAGAATTTTTTATTTTTCTTAATTCGAGCCTTTGCTCTTTATTGCTATAGCTCTATGCATTTTTTGAAAGAAAATGGTCATCCATGTTACAGGAAAAAAAAAAAAAGATCTGGCTAAGCTGCTAAAAGTTTTACTACCACGAGTATTATAAACTATTTTTTTTTTATACCTTCACGATTTTATTAATTCCCATCCTTTTTACTTGATTATTGATATATTCAGCGGTTACTAAATATCACCACAATGATGCAGTTTTGACGCCTCTATATTTTTAACTTAAAAATCAGAGGCATAAAAATGACAATATATTGTTGAAAAAATATGCTCTTTAAAATATATTTATATTTATTGTAATAAATAATATTTCTGATTAATAAAATAAAATGAGGTATTTTATTCATGTATTTTTATTGCGTTAATATTTTGAGTAAAGTTCATTTAATCATATTATATGTATTTATGTGATCATCATGTGGATTCGCAGAAAACATAAATACAAGTTATCTTATGATCAAATAAATTAAGTTCGCAGTTGATGAATAAAATTGGACACTTTATTTAGGTATAGACTGTAATGAATTCATTGAGTGATTTGTCTTAATCATGTATGAATTTATTGATGTAGTATGACTACATTGAATTGAATCACATATGAGATTTACTTAACCTAGTAATAACTGTCAAACTTATTAAATTTCATAGGCATTAATTTACTGTAATCTTAATCTTGAGTTAGTTATAATTTCTTGATTGTAATTGTTATTTCATTTAAGTTACCAATGGGCACGACATACATTTTTAGTCAAGATTACCCAGTATCTTAGTGGGAGTAATTACAAGTATTGAAATTACAGATTAACAATACAGAGTTTGTACGACACATCTCTTGATGGCTTTTCAGTACTTGATCATAGAATTTTCTGGCTAGAGTGTGTTAACATAAATAAGTATGAGTGAAAATGATCATTAGAGAAAACCTGTAAGTATCAAGGAACAAGATATAATTAAATTGATTGAACAATTGAGATATCAATTTAAATTAACGATGTGGTACAAAGGATTGTGCAGTAAAGAAATTAATGTGGCTTGGGTGAATTATTATTCGAGCATACAATTATGGAGGTCAATCACAATCTTATAGTGGAGTAGAATTGGAATTAAATAATTATATTTGTTTAATTACAAATTTAATTATTGCAGCTACTATTGTATGTTCCCAAATGATCCCTAGGTTAGATCATTTAATTGACAACACTATCACTGGACCCAAAAGTAAGAAAAACTGGCATATTAGATGAAAATCATAATTATAATTTTTGTTAAGGGCTAGTATGATATATTCAAGTGCAAAAGGAGGCTTGTGATACTTTATAAGGTGGTCTCCTACTTAGTTACATATTCTTTTCACTTATTTTACGTAAGTGGAGAGATAGTATTTAATTTAAATATTTAAATTAAAATATTTAAATTAAAAGAGTAATTCTATTTTAAATAGGAATCCTAATCCTAATATACAAGGGCTTTTCATAAGATATTATAAAAGAGGCATTATTCTCTTAAGAAAAAAGAGAGAAGAGAATCAGAGGGATTTTAAGAAAAATACAGAAAACATCTAAGAGGAGCCAGTTCCAATGGGGGAGTGGTGAAATAGACGCCCACACGTCTAGTGTTGATCAATCTTGAGTCATAGCCTGGAAGATCGTTTGGAGACGAATCTACAACTCTCAATTGTTCATCTTCTCAAAACTTCAAAGTATGAATTTCTAGATTACTTAATTCTTATATGTTGTATGAGATCGTTCCTAAAAGGTTTTAATTGAAAAATTAAAAAACCTAATTTATTCCCTTCAATTGGTATCAGAGCCATCTCATAATAATATATAAGAATTTTGTAAGAAATCTATCTTGTTAATTATGTATTAGAGTGGCACAATTTATTTAGATATATATTATTTGTTAATATATGAATAAAGCATGCTTGGATTGTCTCAATTCATGGTTAGAAATTTGTTTGTATTTTCGTTTTGGATTTGTAACAAAAGGAGTGGTCTATTATCACCATGTTTCCCTTTTGATTTAATTTTATATTTTTAAATTTTATGTAATTATTGGGGTTGTAATATGTAATGAAAAAAAATTAAAAAAATTTGACGAGCAGCATCGCACGCGTGTGGGGCTCGCGCAGCACGCAGCCTGCATGCGGGAGGCAGCCCGCAACACGCAACCCGCGCGCGGAAGGCAACCCACAGCGCACAGCCCGCGTGCGGAAGGCAGCCAGCAGCATCAGTTTTTATTTTTTACAATAATAGACTTATTTGTTCTGGTACATTGGAAGATAATTTATATCATTTGAGTCCTGTGATCCTTTCTATGCATGACACAATAATTGATAATAATGAGCATATGCATTTATCTAAGAAAAGAAAGTTTTCTTCTAACCAGTGTTACCTCTAGCATTTACGCTTAGGTCATATAAACCAAAATAGGATACAGAGAATGACCAAAGATGGACTCTTGGGTCCATTAGAAAATGAATCATTGCCACTCTGTGAATCCTATTTAGAAGGAAAAATGACCCAAAGGCCATTCTCGGCCAAAGGAGTGCCTGCAACAGTACCACTTGAATTGGTACGTACAGATGTATGTGGACTAATCAATGTACAAGCTCGAGGAGGCTATGACTACTTCATCACTTTCACTAATGACTACTCAAGATTCGATTATGTTTATCTGATGGGTCACAAGTCTGAAGCTCTTGAGAAATTCAAAGAGTATAAGGCTAAGACAGAAAAGCAGTTGATAAGAACATAAAGAAATTTCGATTTGATCGAAGTGGTGAATATCTCTCTGGAGAATTTAAAGAGTATCTGGTTAAAAATGTGATTATATCTCAGTTGAATGCCCCAAGAACACCACAGCAAAATGGGGTAGCTGAAAGAAGAAATAGAACTCTATTGGATACGGTGAGATCCATGCTAAGTTATTCGAAATTACCAATCTCTTTTTGGGGACTAGCACTAGAAATTGCAGTTTACCTCTTGAACTTAGTTCCATCTAAGTCAGTGCCTAAAACCCTAATAGAATTATGGTCAGGTCGAAAACCAAGTTTACGAGATGTCCGTATTTGGGGATCACCAACGCATGTGCTTAAATCAAAGGCAGACAAGATGGATTCACGCTCTGAGGTTTGCATGTTTGTGGGGTATCCCAAAGGAACAAGAGGGGTTTATTTTATAGTCGTCAAGATAGGAAGGTAATTGTGAGCACACATTTTACTTCCCTCAAGGAAGACTATATGAAAAGCTTTAGACCTAAGAGTAAGGTAATACTTGAAGAACTGTCAAGTGATCAAATTGATACTCAGCTTTCAACACCTGTTTTAGAATAGAATGAAGAGCAACAATCTGATCAACAAAGGATTATCCCTGAACAAACATCATTTTTAGAACCTCATCGCAGTGGGAGGGTAACTAGGTTACTAGCAAGATATATGTTATTGGGAGAAACCTATACGGCTATCTCAGATGAACATGTATAAGATCCCACTAGTTACAATGAAGCTCTAATAGATAGTGATGTTGAACATTGCAAAAGGGCTATGAATCAAGAAATGGAATCTATGTATTCCAATAAAGTCTGGGAACTTGTAGATGTACCAAATAGGGTAAAACCTATTGGATGCAAGTGGATCTACAAGAGGAAAAGAGGAGTAGATGGAAGGATAGAAACGTTTAAAGAAAGATTAGTAGCCAAAGGGTTCACTCAAAATGAGGGAATCGATTATGAGGAAACATTTTCTCTGGTTGCTATGCTTAAATCCATCAGAATTCTGCTCTTTATTGCTACAGTGCTAGATTATGATATTTGGCAAATGGATGTCAAGACTGCTTTTCTTAATGGGCATCTTGATGAAGACATCTTTATGCAGCAATCATATGGATTCATATAAAAAGGACAAGAACACTTGGTATGCAAGTTGCAGAGATCCATCTATGGATTGAAGCAAGCATCCCGGTCATGGAACATCAGATTTGATCAAGCGATAAAATCATTTGGATTCATTCAGAATATTGATGAACCATGTGTGTACAAGAAAATTCATGAAAAATCTGTAGCCTTCCTAATTCTTTATGTAGATGAAGTTCTCTTTATCGGAAACAATGTAGGAGTATTGACTATTATAAAGAGTTGGCTAGCAAAATAATTTGATATGAAAGATCTAGAAAAAGCTAGTTATATTCTTGGTATCAAGTTACTACGAGACTGGAAGAATAAAATGATAGCTTTGTCTCAAACGGTCTATATCGATATGATATTAACTAGATTTAGTATAGAAAATTCCAAGACTGGTTTGTTACCATTCAGACATGGAATTTCATTATCTAAAGATTAATCACCTAAAACATCCAAGGAGATCGAGAAAATTAGACGAGTTCCGTACGCGGAAGCTATGGGAAGTCTCATGTATGCCATACTTTGCACTAGACCAGACATATATTTTGCGGTTGGGATGGTTAGCAGATATCAATCTAATCTTGGACCTGAACACTGGACTGCTGTCAAGCACATAATGAAGTATCTGAAAAGAATTAAGGATTATATGCTTGTGTATTTTAGTGATGAACTTACTCCAGTGGGTTATACTGATTCTGACTTTCTATCAGATAAGGATTCTAGAAAGTTTACTTCTGGCTCTGTGTTTACATTAGGAAGTGGTGCTATTAGTTGGAGGAGTGTGAAACAATCCTGTATCGCAGACTCTACAACAGAAGCTGAATATGTGGCTGCATCAAAGGCTGCAAAAGAAGTGGTATGGCTCCTTAAGTTTCTTTAAGATCTTGAGGTGGTATCTGCTGCAAGTGCACTACTTAAATTATTTTGTGACAATAGTGGTGGAGTGGCTCAATCAAAAGAACCAAGGAACCACAAGAAACAAAAACACATTGAAAGAAAGTATCATCTCATAAGGGATATAGTACAGAGAGGTGATATAGAAGTTACCCAAATTGCGTCACAGCAAAACTTGGCAGATCCTTTTACTAAAGCCATCCCTGAGAAACTTTTGAACTTACACTTAGAGTCCATGGGCATGCGCGAGATGCCAAATATTCTTTGAGAGCTAGTGGGAGATTGTTGGAAAAATATGCTCTTTAAAGCATATTTATATTTATTGTAATAAATAATATTTCTGATTAATAAAATAAAATGAGGTATTTTATTCATGTATCTTTATTGCGTTAATATTTTGAGTAAAGTCCATATAATCATATTATATGTATTTATGTGATCATCATGTGGATTCGCAGAAGACATAAATACAAGTTATCTTATGATTAAATAAATTAAGTTTGCAGTTGAAAAATAAAGTTGGGCACTTTATTTAGGTATAGATTGTAATGAATTCATTTAGTGATTTGTCTTAATCATGTATGAATTTATTGATGTACTATGACTACATCGAACTGGATCACATATGTGATTTAATTAATCTAGTAATAACTGTCAGACTTATTAAATCTCATAGGCATTGATTTACTGTAATCTTAATCTTGAGTTGGTTATAATTTCTTGATTGTAATTGTTATTTTATTTAAGTTACCAATGGGCACGATATACATTTGTAGTCAAGATTACCCGGTATCTTGGTGGGAGTAATTACAAGTATTGAAATTATAGATTAACAATACAGAGTTTGTACGACAAATCTCTTGATGGGTTTTCAGTACTTGATCATAGAATTCTCTGGTCAGAGTATGTCAACATTAATAAGTATGTTGAAAATGATCATTAGAGAAAACCAGTAAGTGTCAAGGCACAAGATGTATTTAAATTGATTGGTCAGTTGAGATATCAATTTAAATTAACGATGTGGTACAAATGATTGTGCAGTAAAGAAATTAATGTGGCTTGGGCAAATTATTATTCGAGCATACAATTATAGAGGTCAGTTCCAATCTTATAGTGGAATAGAATTGGAATTAAATAATTATATTTATTTAATTACAAATTTAATTATTGCAGCCACTATTGTATGTTCCCAAATGATCCTTGGATTAGTTCATTTAATTGACAATACCATCATTGAACCCAAAAGCAAGAAAAACTGGCATATTAGATGAAAATCATAATTATAATATTTGTTAAGGGCTAGTATGATATATTCAAGTATAAAAGGGGGTTTGTGATATTTTATAAGATGGTCTCCTAGTTAGTTACACATTCTTTCTACTTTTACGTAAGTGGAGAGATAGTATTTAATTTAAATATTTAAATATTTAAATTAAAAGAGGAATTCTATTTTAAATAGGAATCCTAATCCTAACATACAAGGGCTTTTCATAAGATATTATAAAAGGGGCATTATTCTCTTAAGAAAAAAGAGAGAAGAGAATCAGAGGGATTTTAATAAAAATACAGAAGACATCTAAGAGGAACCAGTTGCAATTAGGGAGTGGTGAAACAGATGCCCACACGTCTAGTGTTGATCAATCTTGAGTCATAGCCTGGAAGATCCTTTGGAGAAGGATATATAACTCTCAATTGTTCATGTTCTCAAAACTTTAAGGTATGAATTTCTAGATTACTTAATTTTCATATGTTGTATGAGATCGGTCCTAAAAGGTTTTAATTGAAAAATTAAAAAACATGATTTATTCCCTTCAATATGAGTATTAACTATGTCGCTCCTTGTTTAGTGCTAAATATTTATAAAGGGTAAAATTTTTATTTTACATTCCAAGTCTCATTAGTATCTGCATTGTTATATATTTTAAGTTACTTAAACTTTGATTTTATGTGTTTGTGTGTATGTTATCGCAATTTGAGTATTTTAAGGGGTATTTTGATTATTTCATGATAACTGAGAAATCAGACAACAAAACAGATAATATTTTTGAACTCAGAACAACTGAAAATCTTAGGAATGACATAAAGGAAAAAATCATAATTTTAAGATTTTGGTGGGCCTTGCTGACATGGAGTAGACTATTGATGTGGCGTTAGTTAATGATGTGACAGAATAATATTGGACCGTAAAATGAGCTTACATTAAATGCAATACAATGAATCATATTTGTTGACTTTGGCATTGACTGATGATGTGCATCATATTTGTGGACCCAAAAATGTGAGTACTGTACATGCATATACATAGAATGATAGCTCAAGTGACGTGTTCCATCCAATCTGAGAGCTACGTGATGCAATCCTGTGCGTTCGAATTATTTTCATCTAATGATCATAATTTACTAGTTGCATCTATAAATAGGGGGCTACCCTCCTAATTTGATATCCTTAAATCTATTTCTGAGCTCCATTTTTTGTAATTCATATTCTATATTATATTTTCTATGTATTTTAATAAAATTTTCATTTTACCTTTAGTTATAAAATGAGTAGTTAACTTAATTTTTAGATTTAGTTAAAGGTGAAGCCTAACATGATCCATGGGCTAAATTTGTCACTTTCTTCAATTTATTTAAATTATTTTCACTTACCATTAACATATAGTAATAATCTTATCAAGATTTTGTGCTAGTGTACGGGCTCCGTAGTACAAGGTTATTTTTATTTGGCATAGTAAACATTTTACAGTAGATTTATTAGAGAAAAACTCCCTTCTAATTTCTGTAGTTTGCCTTGATTTAATGTTGAAAAAAATTCATCTAGGCTAATTAGTAGATAGTCTTACCACCTTATCGATAGTTGAATTATTTATACTTAGCACAACGTGTTCTTGATATCACATTTAACATAAGATTATTTTTCTTAATACAATGAGCACTTGATGCCATATTTATTAGAACTATCCTTATGAGTAGTGTAAATACCCCTCTCATAAATTAATTGGAACTAAAAAAAAAATATTAAGCCCATTGTGAAATGTTGAGTGTGAATCTTGAGACTCAAGTACTACATTGCATTGTTTTATCTCTAATTTATTCTTGTCAATTTAATTTAAATTTTAAGATAAAATATATTAAAAACTTCACCACAAGCCCAGTAAAAAATAAAATAATAATAATAATAACTCTACACAATTGAAATTCACCTTCTTATGGGATCAACACTCGTCATCATTAATTTATACTGCAATAGGTTCCTGCACTTGCAATTTCAATAAGATTTGCACAACTCTCCTATGTCAACTTTAGGAGAGATTTTAAAGTACAGTAAAAGTACTATATTATATTTAATTGAACTAAATATATCATAATAGCATTAATAAGGTGTAGTACCATTACATAGCATCCTTACACCATTAATTGAGAACTTCTCTAAATCTCTTCAGTATTTTTAAGCATGCAATTGCAAACTCAAGGGAAACATTCCAAAAGAAATTGGTGAATTTGGTGGCTTAGTGCTTTTAAGCCTCTTCAACAATGAGTTGAATGAAACAATCCATCAATTATAGGAAGGCTGCAGAAGCTCCAAGTTTTAGTTTTAAATGATAATAATTTGCATAGACATCTCCTTATGATCTTTGATACTTAGAAAGGTTGGTTTCCCTCCATTTAAGTGATAATATATTTTTTGGACTACTGTACCAAAATTAGAATAAGCCAAAAAAGCCCACATGAGTATAGGCCCATTTTCTACAAAGGATGACCTAGGTTCATTCTTAGTAAAACTCCTGAAGGGAGAGCTTTTGAAAAATCGCCTAAGGCATGTTTCTACAAAGAGTGACCTATGTCTATTTTCTACAAAGACTGACCTAAAGTCTATTTTAAGTAAAATGCCTAAAGGGTGAGTCTTAGACAAAGCATCAAAGGCGTCTTTCCAAAGAGTGACTGAGGTCCATTTTCTATAAAGGGTAACCAAAGTCTATTTTCTACAAACTATTTTTAAGTAATGTTGATGCGGTTTTCTGCGTGCTCTCGAGTAGAGTCGTACACTTCTGCTCGCCGGGTGCTCGAGCTGGAATCCCTGCCAATCTCAGTTTTCCTCTATTCTCAGGAACAACGATTTTTTTGGGCCTGTGCTCACAAAAAAACAAGGTCAGAGGTCGCCAGATATTTTTCAAGGTCAGAAGTGTACGACCCTACTCGAGAGCATGCAAATAACCACATCAACATTTCCGAGATCATCCGTTCCCTCGTTAATGGTGTCTGGACCCCTCTGACAGCTGGGATTATTGTGCCATATCCTGAGAATGTGGGATGCCAGGTGGGCATGGGTTCCCATGGCCTGATCATAGTGTCAGGCGTGTGCGCACGAAATGATGACATTGTAGAGGCGTGTGCCGGCCAGTAGTCAAGTCTTCTGCTCGAGTTGGGTTGACTTCAAGGTCTTCCACTCGAGCTGGATTGGCCTCGAGGGGACTTGCTCGGTATTACCCAAACACCAGTTTCCCAGTTTCTAGTCTTTGGAGTGAAGTGAGATATGACTGGAAACTTCTTATTTGGGCCGGCTCCCCGACCTTTTTATCTCGTTACGCTGAGCTGTCCCTCTTTCTGTCATTTCGTATTTAATGCGAGACACACGGATGGATCTTGGCCGTTCGTTTGAATTTTGAAGAGGCGGTTACTTGAACAGTCGCGTCTCTTGAGATGCGTATCGTCTGCTGAAGAGACTTTTCCCTTTAAAAACCCTCAATTTCTTTACTGTGCCTCCTATTGTCAATCTTTGCCCAAACCAGAACTAATTGGTTGTAAGTGTTTCTTATCTTCTCCCTTGCCGTCGCTGCCATTTTCTGTCGTCAACTCTTTTTCAGGTATAAACCTCTTTCCCTCTTCTCGTTCTTGTTCTATTCTTCGTTTATCTTGGGTTCCCGATTCCCATTTGGTAGATTGTGTCCATAGGAAACATGTCAAACACATAACAACCTCGTGGTTGTGGGGGAGACCCGGCCGCAATAGGGGGAAAGGGTTAGCCAATGGTTAGAAGGTGGGTGGTACCCCATTGACTTCATGAGGTGTGAAACTTCACACCCAGATCTGGATAAGCTCATGAACACGTACCACATTTAGGCTAGTGTGGGCTTGCGTGTTCCCAACAAGGGTGACATGCCCAGCCGTCCTCCTCGAGGGTATGTCACCCTCCATATGGAGTATTTCAGGTGGGGGGTTAGGTTGCCTCTTCAACCTTATTTTGTTCGAGTTCTGTCCAGACTTCACTTGGCCCCGGGGTAGTTGAACCCTAATGGGTGGAGGGTCTTGTCTGGTCTGTATGTGTTGTGGAGGAGGTGCAACCTGGGCGAGCCCTCGGTAGAGGAGATAAAGCATCTCTACCAACTGAAAAGTAGCCCGAAGGATGCTGGCTGGTACTACTTCGCCTCCAGCTTGAAAGGCAAGAAGCCCATTACTGATCTCCCCACTTCTAATGGCAACTGGAGAGGCAAATTTTTCTTTGCAGGGGGAGATTGGGGGCAAGCTGCATCTGCCTATGAAGGGGTCCCTCCGATTCCTTCTCATTTTTGCACTCCAGGTCATCTACTGTTGAATGTGTTCTTACTTTGGTTTTATCTGCTTACATTTTTTCTCACCCTTATGTTCTGATGGTTGTTGTAGTGTCTTGGAGTGCCTCTTATCAGATTGGGGAAGAGCTTCAGTCACGTGTCAATACTGCTCTCAACAACGCGAGCTCGTGTAGGGAGCTCCTTTCAATCCATAATCTTATTGAGTTTGGCCTGGTTCCTCAAGAAGAGATGAGTGGTGTGCTTTCTTTGCTGAAGAGGCCCGCGAGCACTTCGGATCGTCCGAGCAGCTCTTCGGCTCCAGCAAAGCGACCTCGGGAGACTGAGCGAGCAATAGAGGGTGCGACCTCAAGGAGTCCGAGGACCGCCGTTCCAACTCGACCACGAGCAGGACACACACAGGAGCAGCAAAGGCCTGACATCGCCGAGCCTTATCTTAAGGACTTTAGCAGGCACATGGAGGAGAGGTTTTTGGAGTGGATAGAAGCTTCTAGTGCTGAGGACCTAGTCGGCACACTCCAATGCCTTTCTTCCCGTGTCACGACTGTTGCTACCACCTTCAAGACAAAGACTCTGGACTCACAGAGGAAGATGAAAGCAGAAAATCAAAATTTGAGACAGAGTCTTGAGCAGAAGGATGAGAAGACAGCGAAGCTTCGCACAGAGATCTCTACCCTCGAGGAGAAGGCGGCCATGTCAGAGTCTAAAGCACTCCAGCTCGAGCAGGAGTTGTCTCTGGTACGGGACGAGCAGAGGTTCTCCTTCGAGAAGACCATGGAGGCAGAGACTTCTCGCCTTCAGAGGAAGGTGAACTCTTTGGAAGGCCGGCTCACGATGGAGTACAATGATGGGGTGACTTTCAGCTATGAATGCCTCGTATCTGTCCTGGGCAAGGAGTATCCCAATGTGGATTTATCCAAGCTCGAGGCAGGCGTTGCGGCGTATATGCTCGAGCATGATGCTCTAAACCAAACTCCTTCTACTATCTCCGATGTTCCAGCTAATAGAAGATTTTTCTTCTCTTCTCCTCTTTTTTTTTTGTACTTGTACTTTTTTAATAAATGAATGGAGAACATTAATGATAATTTTTCCTTGTGTTTACATATATGTTTTCGTCTTGCACTATGAGATTAACTCCATGCACTTGCCAGGTAAACTTTAACAAATGTTGGGCCCTTATTTTTCTTCTCCGAGTCAATTCTGCTTGTGCCCTCTCCTGGTTTATGTGTGATAGTGCCTTGCCTTAAGTTAGACCTATAAATCTCTGTTTTTTTATGAGCTTGGTCTGCTTGAGCTAATATTTGACTCATACTTGGCACCGTCTCACCTTAAGTTAGGCTTGGAGACTTATGGCCCTTGCATTTTCTTCGCAAGCTTATCCTGCTCGAGCCTGCTATTGGCTCACGCTTGGCACCGTCTCGCCTTAAATTTGGCTTAGAGACTTCTGGCCTTTGCGTTTTCTTCGCGCCCATAAGCTTTAACTTGCTCATATTGAATTAATATTGGAAGCTTTTTTCTTGCTTTTATTCATGTTCAAGATTTTATACATCTTTATTTCGGGAGGAACTGGATATTAATGCTTGCAATACAAGGGAACTTACTGGAAATCTGTACGCTCTTGGACCGGCTATTTGAGAGACCCTATAGGGACCTTCCCAGTTCGGGCCTAACCCACCTTGCCTGGGGTCCTTAGTGTTTTGATTGACTCTTCTAAGTACCCAATCTCCCATCTAAAATCGGTGGATGTGTACATTTCGGTTGTAATAACGGGCCACTCTCTGTTGGTATTCTGCTATCTTTGCTATAACTCTTTCCCAAGCCCGCACACATCTACTCATCGTTTTGCCCTTCGTTGAAGTGCTCCGTTCGGTGTGTTCCCATCCCTAATTTGGCGGGGACAACTGCTTCATGCACAAATGCTAAGAAGAATGGTGTCTCCCCTATGGCAGTTTTGTGCGTGGTTCTGTAAGCCCACAAGACATCTGGCAGCTCGTCAACCCAAGCCCCCTTCTGCTCGCCGAGTCTGGTTTTCAGGAGGCGTTTTATAGTCTTGTTTGCAGTCTTTACTTGCCCGTTGGCCTACGGGTGTGATGCTAAGCAAAACTTTAGCTCTATTCCCATGTTCTTGCAGAAGTCTCTGAACTTGTTATTGTCAAATTGCCTCTCGTTATCCATAACCAACGCGTGGAGAATCCCATACCTGCAAATCACATTTTTCCAAATGAAGTCAGTGGTCTTGCTTTCTGTGATACTACTCAAGGCTCCCACCTCAACCCATTTGATGAAATAATCAATTGTCACCATGGCATGGGTTGCGGATGCTCTTCCCTTTGGTAACGGCCCAATCAAGTCGATTCCCCACTGAGCAAACGGCCAAGGAGAATTCATTACTGTGAGGTTCTTGGGAGGCTGGGCCATGTAGTTGGCAAAGCTTTGGCAACTTTTGCAGTTTTTGGTCTTCTCTTGCGCGTCTTGATACATACGGGGCCAGAAGTACCCCTGCCTTAAGGCCTTGAAAGCCAAAGACCTCGCACCAGAATGGTTCCCGCAGATCCCTTCATGTATTTCTCGAAGGACATAATCAGCTTTCTCTTGATATAAACAGCGTAGCGGAGGGAGGGTGTATCCTCGCCTGTACAATACCCCATCGATCAACGTGTACCAGGTCGCTTCACACTTTAGCTTCCTTGCCTGCTTCTTATCGGCAGACAGCACCACTTCCTTGAGATAAGAAATGATTGGGTCCATCCAGGTGTTGCTCGATGATAAACTCATCACCTCGTCCTCCTGCTCGATGCTCGAGTAGGTTTTGGTTTCTAACGGAATATACTTTGTGGCATTTTAGAGTCGGATGCAGAGGTCATTCGCGCTATCATGCCAGCTCAAAAATTCTTCCCTCTCACGATCTGCTCCACCTCGATTGCTCAGAAATTTTTTATCAACTGCCTCACTTACCCAAGGTAGGCATCCATCTTCTTGCCTTTCGCTTGGAAGCTTTTGTTGAGGTGATTTGCTACTAATTGAGAATCTGTCCAAAGCTTTACCTCTTCCGCTTTTACTACCAGGGCGAGCTTCAATCCTGCGATTACAGCCTCGTATTCGGCCTGGTTGTTGGTGGCTTTGAATTCCAGGCTTACGGCGTATTGCATTACTACCCCTTCAGGGCTGAGGAGCACAACTCCTGCTCCTGCTCCCTGATCTCCATATGACCCGTCCACCGTGACCGTCCATGCATTCCTCGGGGTAGCAAGATTTGGTGGGTGCTTGCTATCCATCTCTTCATTCCTTTCTGTGCATTCAACCATAAAGTCAGCTAAGGATTGCGCTTTTATTGCTGTTCGGGTTGGTAGCTGATGTCGAATTCACTGAGCTCTACAGACCATTTCACCAACCTTTCGGAGGTCTCTGGCTTGTGCGGAATCTGCCTCAGCGGTTGGTTCGTTAAAACTGTTATCGGATGTGCTTAGAAGTAAGGTCTCAGTTTTCGGGCCGCCGTTACTAGGGATAGCGCCCATCTCTCCATGAACGGGTACCGAGTTTCTGCCCCCAATAAAGCTTTTCTCGTGTAATACACGGGGTACTGCACCCTTGACTCTTCTCTTACCAGAACTGAGCTCGTTGTGTATTGCGACACCGGCAAGTACAAACACAAAACCTCCCCTACTCGAGGTGTTGACAGTAATGGGGCTTTCAGTAAGAATTCCTTCAACTGTTGGAACGCCACTTCGCATTCTGGTGTCCACTTTGTCTTTCTGCCCTTTCTCATATCCTGGAAGAAGACGCATCACTTATCCGTGGCTCGGGAGATGAACCTGTTGAGGGATGCTAATTTACCTGTAAGGCTTTGTATCTCCTTGAAGGTACGCGGGGACTTTATCTCCACTACTGCTCTTATCTTTTCCGAATTAGCTTCGATTCCTCTATGACTGACCATGAAGCCTAAGAATTTTCTCGAACTAACTCCAAAGGCACATTTCTCTAGATTAAGCTTCATCCAATATTTTCTTAGGAGTACGAAAGTTTCTTCCAAATGATTTATATGTTCCTCCACGCCCTTTGACTTCGTAATCATATCGTTCACAAAAACCTCCATCGTTCGGCTGATCAGCGGCTTAGAGACTTTGTTCACCAGTCTCTGGTAGGTTGCCCCCGTATGTTTCAGATCGAAAGGCATGACCTTATAGCAAAACATGCCTTGGTTGGTGATGAAGGCCGTGCATTCTTCATCCGGCCGATACATAGGAATTTGGTTGTAGCCCTAGAAGGCTTCCATGAAGCTGAGCAGGCCGTGCCCCGCTGTAGAATCCACCAGCTGATCTATCTTTGGGAATGGGAAGCTATCTTTCGGGCAAGCTTTATTTACATCCGTGAAGTCCATGCACATTCTCCATTTCCCACTTGCCTTCTTTACCAACACCATGTTTGAGATCAATTCAAGGTAGGAGACTTCCCTTATGAATCATGCTTTCAGCAGCTTCTCCACCTCGCTGTTTATGGCCTCGTATCTTTCTTAGTTGACGCATCTCCTCTTCTGCCTTACTGGCTTAACATCTTTCCGTATTGCCAGTCTATGACACGCCACCTCCGGGTCAATCCCGGGCATGTCCTCGTGTGTCCAAGCGAATATATCAGAGTGTGCTCACAAACATTCGACCAAAATTTCCTTCAACTGCCTGCTAATGCCCAAGCCGATCCAGACATTCTTCTCGCGATCGTCTGACCTTATTCTAATTTCCTCCAGTTCCTCAGCGGGCTCCTGTCTTCCGTTCTTCGACTCCCCTCTCGAGTCTTATGACGTTACCTGCATAGTTTCCTTTGCTGCCACAACGTAACAGCTCCTTGCGAATCTTTGACTGCCACAGCCCCGTTTACTAGGAACTTTAAGGCTAAGTAGTGGGTGGACAATACTGATTGGCTGATCCTCATGAAGGGTCTCCCCAGTATTGCTTGGTAGGGGCTGATTTCATCCACCACCATGAAGTCTAACATCATATTCTTTTCAATAGGCCTCGAGCCTATAGTTACAGCCAATTTGATGATTCCCAGAGGGATCAGCTTTCCTCCCCCGAACCCTTTCAGGGAAGTGTTCGTCTGCTCGAGGCTCACATCCGCTATTCCCAAATCGTTGAGTGTAGACTTGAAGAAAATATCCACCGAGTTTCCCGAATCCACCAATATTCGATCGATCTCCTTATTAGCAACATTTGCCTTCACGACCAAGGCATCCTTATGAGGGTACAATACCCCCTCCTCATCCTCTTCCGTCCACATGATGGGCACTTGCCGTACCTTAACCTTTTTTGCAGCGGGTCCGGCGAACAGGACCTCCCGGCCACCTGTGGCGTATCTACAATAGTTTTTCGAGCCCTGTTTAAATTTCTTGCCATAGTACCCCCTCAATAAACTTATCTAAATATCAGTTTCTAACCAGGTCCTTCACCTGGTTCTTCAAATCCCGGCACTGTGATGTTGAGTGGCCATGGTCACCGTGGAAGGGCAAAACCGTCCCCTATCTCTTCTGCCAGCTGGTTTAGCCATTGGTGCTGGAGGGCTCAGCAGTCCCCGTTCCTCCACCACTTAGAATATTTATTCGAGCGATACCTTCAATGTCGTGTATTGTCTGTAGGTGGGACTCTGCTCAACCACTTGTATCGCCCGATCCCAAGGGAAGCTTCCCAGGGGAGGGGGTAACGGACTGTCGGATCTGTTATTGTTCGGCATAGGTCGGCTTGGTGGTTGATTACAGGACAGGTGGCTATCTTGTTGTCAGTATTCCCTACGGTCGCGGCCGGGGGTCCTGCGAAGTGAAGTCGAAGCCATTCGCGGTTGGGGAGCTCTCTAGTAGGGATTATAGTGAGCAACCCGATCCCTTATTACCTTTCAAGTTGATGTTCCCCGAGCAGGACCTCCTTTTTCCTTCCTCTTTGCTCCATCGCCTTGCTCACTTCTTAGTTTCGCAGCCTTTTCCTCCTCGATAACCATGTCCATCTTCACCTGTTCGTACGCATCAGAATATGAACGGATCGAAGGGCTCTGTAAATTGTACCATGGCCTCCCCATCCTGATTCCGTCCTTTAGCCCCCTCAACGCCTGAGGATGGTTGAATGCCCCAAGTTCCAGAACCGACTGGTGATACCTCTTGACAAACTCCTGGAGGGGCTTTCCCTCCCTCTGTTTTATCTCTGACAACTCCATCATGTTATCTTCGGGGGTCATCGCGCCCCGAAATTGCTCCACAAATTCTCTGCACATTTGTTCGAAGCTCAGAACACTTTTCCGCGGTAGCCTGTGGTACCATTCTCTCTCCTTTCCCTCAAGAGTAAGTGGGAAGGCCCTGCACCGCTGGGCTGCCGTTAGGCCTTGTACTCCTTTCATGTCATTAAACCGTTTTATGTGCATTAACAGGTCACTCTTCCCTGAGAATCTCAAATCCGAGAATTGGACGTCTCGGGGGATTGTAACGCCCATGATCTCCGCTGAGAGCGAGGACTCGTTGTCCAACATTATCCTCCAACTCAGGCCTTTCCCGTTTCCCCGGAGGTCTTACACAACCTGTGCCAACCTGCACACTTCTCCCTCCAATTCCTCCACGCGGGAGGTAGGTGCCGTGTCCTACAAGTGCTGACGAGATCCTCATTCCTCCAAGTTCCTCTCCTGTCTCTTGGCAACATTTGATGTCCTTGGTCTCTGGGCTTCATCTCCAACATGCTCCCAGGCGGGGGCGTTCCCGTGGCTGGACTCAGGGATGTCATTGCATGCTTTCCCCTGTCCCTCCTTGATTTCCTGCAGGATGGATGTCAACGCTTATATTTGTTTCTCCATCCGATCTATTCTCTCCTGGATTTCTCTGTTTTGGGCCTCATCGGCCACCTCCTTCAAGGCCACCGACTCCTCTGGACTTATTCCCCTCCTGTTGTTTCCTCTCATCACTGTGTTCCTCGAACGTGTTGGGAAGTCAGGCTTTTTGGACTGATCCCCACAGACGGCGCCAAAAATGTTGATGTGGTTATCTACGTGCTCTCGAGTAGGGTCGTACACTTCTGCTAGCAGGGTGCTCGAGCTGGAAACCCTGCCAATCTCAGTTTTCCTCTATTCTCAGGAACAACGATTTTCTTGGGCCTGTGCTCACAAAAAAACAAGGTCAGGGGTCGCCGGATATTTTTCCGCCGAAAACCCTCCGACGCTCAAGTCAGTGATCGTGTTATTTTTTTGTATCCCTCTTTGTTTAAGAGATCGGAGAAGCAATAAAATGAAAAATGATTTTTTGATCAAAGTGGCAGTAGCTCAAAAAATGGCCCGAACCGTGAGAAATAAGAAGAATCTGGAGTTCTGGAACCCCCGCAACTTACACTTCGGTTTCCTTTTATTCTTCAATTTTCCCGCCCTTTTTCTCCGGGATCATCCGTTCCCGCATTTATGGTGTCTGGGCCCCTCTGACAGCCGGGATTATTGTGCCATATCCTGGGAATGTGGGATGCCAGGTGGGCATGGGTTCCCATGGCTTGATCATAGTGTCGGGCGTGTGCGCACAAAATGATGACATTGTAGGGGCGTGTGCCGGCCATTGGTAACAGTCACGACACCATACCGCGTGGGGTATTAGTTAGGCATCGATCGTCGCATTGAGTCGTTGGAGAGAAGGATCAAACTGTCTCGGACCGGCTGTACTTGAAGCTTGCATTCTCCCCGCGCCGTCACTGGTGTGGCTAGATCATGCCGGGGATTTGAAGACCTCGAGCAGAAAAAAGAGCTCAGGTTTCGACCAGCCTTAAGGCATTCGACCTTGACTAGCTTTGACGGGGCTATTAAGATCTCGAGTAAGAGAAGGAGCTAGGGGCTCGACCAGTCTCAGGGTCCTAGGCCATGACCAGCTTTGACACCTAGCAAGGTCATTTTTGTGCCAGCGGTCAAGTCTTCTGCTTGAGTTGGGTTGACTTCAAGGTCTTCCACTCGAGCTGGATTGGCCTCGAGGGGACCTGCTCGTTATTACCCAAACAAGTAATATTCTATAAATGTTGCTTACATGTGAAATGTCATAAAATCAATCATCTTTCTAAGGAACTAACATAAGAGCCAAAGTGCTCAAGCCCAATAAAGGTTAAGTGCTCAAAATCAGGACAAGTGTCCAAAGAAGACTTGTCATGAACAAGTTTAACTTATAATGATAGGTGTCTTTATGCATGGGCTTTGTAAATACTTGTTACTAAGATAATGCAATTTCATGATGATATCTCCAACTCATCGATTAAATGCCCATATAAAGGTAAAAAATTTCACACCAAAGGGCAAGAAAACATAAGTAAAGAAATGTTGTCCTTCTCTTTTTAGATTCTCTTTATTAAAATTAAATTCAAAAGCTTGACTTGAGCATCAAAGGGTTGTTGCTGGCAACCTTGGCACCCCTTAAAAATTTCAGTTCTTTTGTAGAACCTTTGATAATAAAAATCCATATCTCAAGAAGAATTGAAAAGCTTAATGTAGAAGGATATTCGAGATAAAAACTTAGTTATCACATGTCAAATTAAAATTTGCAATTACAATTGGTGCTGTCTACCGGGACAAACAAAAAGCCAATGTAGTCACCTTAAACATGAAATTAGTGATTTAGATTTTGTTGGAGGTTAGGTGGGTGTGTTAGGACTGTAATTAACTTTCGAATCCACAACATTTCTTTGTCTTCAAAAATGTATCTCGACATCCCTACAACTTTCATTATCAGCCTTAATACCAAAGGCGCAGCCAAATTACCTGACTCCAGAGGTAAGTAGAGCTATTGGCAACAAACTTTAAAAGAACATTCGATTAATGTCGAGCCCAAAATGATGAACAACCCAACTGCAGCAGCTTTGATGTAATGTGGTGAACTTGTGCTCTTCCCTGATAAGATTAAGGGATGATTTAAGTGACGATGATTTGAGATAAACTACCAATCAAAGACAGACATGACAAAGAGTAACCCAAAATATTGATGAGCTATATGATTTATAAGAGAGAATAGAAATACTTGAACAAATGGTTTGTGGAATAAGGACTACAAGATGAGTGAGTTATTGTCCTTTCACCTATTATATTTACTTCTTCAATCATATTAATGATAATAATCAAATAAAAGTATAAGTATTATCTCAAGACTAAAGAGATATCACTCTCATATTAACCATCCACATAAGTTAGTTAAATAAATACATGAAAATTGATCGCTTATCAAAGCTACATCAATTAAGCCACTTTCAAGAATGACATGCTAACTCCAAAATATCACAGATTAGAGTGACGCACTCAAAAGAAGATAAACTCAATAAAAACAGTCATTCCAAAAATGATAACTTAAGAAAAATTAATGAATGATAATATCGCACACTCTCACTAAGAATAATACCCACAGCTTATAAAAAGAATATGATACCAAGTTAAATGAAATGCTAGTCAAACTAATTTATTCATTTTTATGAATCGCTACATCATTTCAGTACATATTACGAGCTTCTACTTCAGACTATAGTTACCTAAATTGAGTAAGGACTTTTATTAAGATGTAACATAGTTAAGGACATGGCTAACAAAGAAGAGACAATACGAAAAATAAAATATTATTTGAGAAAAAAATATAAATCTTTTAGAAATTATAAGGTGTAATTCACTTATTTTTTATTTTTTATTTTTTCTTTTTTATTTTTTTCAATTGCACATCATTTTTCTCTTTTCTTTATATATATATATATATTGTACCATTTTTTTGAATAAAATAATTATATAAAATTTTCTCAAACATGACTAGGTGATAGAACACATAAAATATAAGGTATTATTCTAAATTGGAGTAGAACAGAACAATAAGTTAACAACAAAAACATAATTTTTTTTTTAACTAGGCTCAAAAAGGTGATCTATAGATATTTCACAAAAGAGATAGCTAGAAAAGGCTCAAACAGGTCAAAGATGACCTTTCTATCATGTTCTAGGGCTGTGAATAGTCTTTCATATTTCCTAACTCAATGGACTTTTAGATACAGCAATACGATTTTTTTTTTAAATGTTTGACTTGAAGGAAAATATAGATATCATGTATAGTAGATTGCTAAGTAATATGAAAAATGGGAAAGAAGGGTTAATTTCTAATAAAATTAATAGGCTATAAAACTCACTTGGAATTTATTATGACATGTGCATTCCCTTAATACAAATACTAAAATTTAAAAGTCATCATGTCATCCAATGTTAAAATATCAGACAAAATGCCTTAATTTTTTTTTTCAAAAAGACGTGTTATTTGAGTCACTACACTCTATATTCAACTATATTCGATCAAAAACTTTAGAAAAAGTTAATTCCGACAATAAAAATTAGTAAACACTTCTCCAAGATTGAGACATTCCACAATAATCAACTATTCCCTCCCCCAACTAGAATGAGACATTATCCTTAATGTTTTAAGGAAAAAAGTCAGGTTAAGAAGACATCACCTAGGTGCTGTCACATAAAATGAAAAAAAAAATTATAGATAGAGAGTTAGATCTAATTTGTGCTTCTTACTGCTACTGTTACCATCATCAGTCGACCAATCCAATGAAGAGGTCCTAGGATCTGGCTTTAGTCTATAAGCTTATAAAAGATTAAGTAACTCGTTAGCAGTAGAAGCACAAATAAAAAGTTTTTTTTTATTGTGAAATGAGTGAAATTATTTTTTATTGCATGATTAAAAAATGCAAGTCATCATAAAAGTTATTAACATTTAACAAACTGATTAGCTTTTATGAATGTTCAGATTGGCCCAAGATGCAAATGTAAACATTGCCTCTAAAGTTGCAAGATCTCCTCGTAAGAGAATGAAAGCTTTAGCATATTGTAGTATTTAAGATAGTCTTTCTTGGATGGTCGAGACTACTAATACTTCTTCAATTGGTGGGCCGGGAATGTTTACAAGAGCTTTTAAGGCTTATAGAATAATGCCTAGCACTTGGCTTCCTCTATTGTAAGCAGCTTCTGTAATAAGCTTTGATAACCCTCGATTACCTCCTCTATATACCATGTGCATTTTTCTTTCTGCTAAGACTTGATCAAGATCTATGGCTGCCATTGAGACAATCCTTATACTTTCTATAGTGAAACCCAGAAATGACACAAATGGTTTTAAATTGTCCACTCAAAGTTGCTGCCATTGAGACAATCCTTAAAAAGAATTTGTGAATGTTTAACAAAATAAGCCCGTATTTAAAGATCATGATAACAAAGATAATGATACACATATCTGTAAATGAGGCGGTGCATTTGTCAAATGACGTGTGATGTTTATGGCTTAAACGTCAAAAGTATACAGTGAACAATAGGAAAAAAATAATACAAATAATAAAAGAACAGTAAATAAAAAGGATATGTACTGGTAATTGTGATTGTGGCTCGCATTTTCCTCTGCTTTTCGTCTAAAAACGATTTGAACTCCATTTATGGGTCGATGAGAGGCTTCTTATATAGTTTTCTTATAAGCTGAAAAATAGGGTCATTTATAGTCAGATTCTCAGGACTATATTTTACATGTTCTTTCTGGAATAATAGCCATAACTGGAGAATTGCTCTCTGAACGTATCTACTAGGATGTGTTTCAAGAGACAAAAGGATATTATCCAATTACTCTTTATTCAAGCCATCCCTAATGAATTGAATCTTGTCTTCTCTATTATCAGACACTGTTTCTAAAGTACACATATTTTCATTGCATTCCAATTTGGCATACTTATGACAAGTAACTAGTAGTTTCTTTTACCGTTACCAGGCATGTATGCAATAAATTTAAAAGGTAACTCACCTGCCAATTGTACTTTGACTTTAATTAATCAATGGATGTCAGTAGGGATGTTATTTCTTATAAGTAATCGCAAACGTTTAGACCAAACTTTATAGATTGTAAGGAGAGCATTATGACAAAGTGAAGGAAATAGTTCGTAAAGCTTTGCCAAAATTATATTTTTATCCATACCTTCTGCTCAGAATATCAGTTATTATGGGAAACTGACGTAACCGACTTTGAGTGTCATGGAGTATCGTTATCCGCCACTTAACTCAGGTAACAAATTAAAGCACACTTAAATAAAATAAAATAAAATCTATGAAATCAAGTAACACGTGAAAGTGAAAAAAGAAAATAAAAACAGCAATGTTAAAAAATTGAGTATAATCAAACACTTACTCAAAATCGTCCTCTTATTTAATTTACCTCAAGTTCTAATTGGATTTCATAGATACCACCTTTGATTTCCTTGGAGTAAACTATTTATGTGACGTTTTATACATAGAAGTTGCTTAAGCTGGTTGAAAAAGATCTATTTGAGGGAGAATACATTCAATTCTTAGTGAAAGACAAGTTGAACTGAATGTGGAAGGAGAAATGGATAACAAGGGTAGGTGGAAATGCATTTATTGATCCAGCCAGGCTCCTCCTCTCGATTCTACTAATATTTTTCCCTAGATTCTCCTCTAAAGCTACCAGTCACTGTAGAAAGATTCAAGTGGATAGGGATTCTTACAGAAATTGTATCAGAAAGGACGTCTAAAATTAGGGGTCAAAATCATCTTTATTACTCTCAAATGCAAAGTGATCTTGCACTTTGTCGGAGTTATGTTCCAACAACATGTCAGAATACATGGTGCTGATTATGGGCTCGTGACATCAAAGTACATCAATTAGAAGTTCGAAGTAACTAAAATATGGTAATTAACCAAATGAACGGTGTGTATGAATTTAGAATACTTAGCATGCCCAAACCCTAAAGAGACTGGAGCCCGGTGAAGAATAGATTTAGAGTGACCATAATAGCGGTGCAACATTTTTCTTTTGCTTGAATATAAATCGTATCTTTGCGAGACGGGCATGACTTACCAGCCTCGTACTCTCCCGCCTACCCAAAAATTACCATGCGTTGCTTGCTTGTGGCCTACCAAAGAGGATTTGTTAGAGTGATAAGCAGATTGGCAAGGTTCACATTGTCATAGAAAATTGTTGGTGGCTTGTGGGCTGGATAACTGAGCTCAGTGAGTAGAAAAAGTACCTAACAAACCTCTGAAGCAACTATAGTGAGAGCACGATATTCAGCCTCTATGGAGGAGTGAGCAATTGATCTTTATTTTTCATTAAAAATGATGAAGGCTGAGGATAGCCTACGATGCGTTTATCTGAAGGGACCACGCTTTTTCGATTGCGGTGGTATAATTGCCAAGGCCTCTCCTTATTTCACCCGCTGGGCTATTAGTATAGCAGCCTTTGAGCTTTACCTGCTCTTTATGATCAACTCGTTGATTGTTGGGAACTTCCATTCTTCTATATTCGAAAGATACCTTTCTAGGAGCATTACGATCTGCAGCTCAAATGGTCTCTTATGAAGTCTCTATTGGTCTTATTCTTATTGTGCGCCTTCTAAGTGTGTTTCGATGTTGCACAAAAGCCATTACTTTACGTTCAGATCGCACTAAAAAGGCTATTCTTAGTGGTAGAATGATTCCAAGCATTTCTACTGGAACAACTATGTACGTTTTCTATTTTGTATTTACTCATGATCTGGCTTGGTTGACCCAATCATGATATTCATGGCTTATAATTCAGAAGCCTTTCCCTTTAAAACCAAGCTTGCCTAAAGACAACGTAGAAAAGAAAAAGTCTATGATTGAGATCGAAGCAGAAATTTTTCCCAAGTTAGTGGCTATATTTTAGGGTGGTAATTTATTGCTTCGTTAAGCAGCTGCCTTTAGCAAGGAAAGGCGAACATTTTAATTGAGTGACTATAACTGCTATGGTTTGTAGTCAATAGTTCTTAACCAACCCTTTCTCGTTGAGCTTTATAAAGCTTTAAGAGAGAATAGAGAGTAAGGGGGGACTTTGCTTCATTAGAAGACCCAAACTTTATTTCGCAATTCCCATTCACCTGCTTCCCTCATAGTCCATTAGTGGGTAGGGTGGTGGTAAACTTAGAGGGCACCCGCGTCCTCTTTAGACATATCCTTCACAACTTAGGGTGTGTTCGGTCTTCGTTTTTGGGGGCAGGAGTGCTTGGTCACTGGGGTTTCCTTTTCCTCAACCAATTCAGTTGTGTCAGCCCTGAGACTAGTCTAACATTTTATTATGAACTAGCTAAACAAATATGGATTGAAATTGAAGGTAAGATAGATTTGAGTTTAAATGAGGCGCAGTCAAAATACATTTCCCAGGCTTTTGATATAGGTCTTAATGCGACTTCAACGCAGTAGACGTTAAGCAATTTTTTTTGCAATTTAGAATTCTTCTGTAGAGGATGTGCTCATACCCTCAATAAATCCGTCAGTGCCTGTTCTTTCATTCTATTAAAAAAAAGGTAAACGAGACGAATGGTAGGGTAAAAAATTGCAATCCAATGAGTCAGTCAGTATAAAGGAAAACTTTGGACAACAGGGACTAATACAGATGGTTGGGTAATAAATGAATAACTTCCTATGGCAAGGATTTGCTGGTTCGATGTTGAGGGATGGCTGAGAACTCAAGTGGGTACTGGTTTGTGGATGATAAGGGGTAGCCACTTTATGAGTAATGGAATACTTTGCTGAGTTTGAATAAATTGTTACAGAAGTGGACAACACCATTATTGATTATTGCTCGAGGGAATCCAAAGCGTGAAATAATGTTGCTTTTCAAAAACCCATTTACTAATTTTTGGTCATTATTTCTGCATGGAATGGCTTCTACCTACTTATATATGTAATTGACAGTAACCAATATGTATTGATGACTAAAAGAATGAGGGAAGGGTTCTATGAAATCGATGCCCCACATATAAAAAACTTTCGACTACCAGAATATGATTTAATGGCGTCATATTCCTCCGTGTAATGCTTCCAATGCACTGACATCTGTTACATGAAAAACAAAAAGTGTAAGCATCTCGAAATAAAGTTAGTCAATAGAAACCATATTATAAAACTTTAGTAACTATTTTCTTTGCACTAAAGTGGCCGCCACAAGCTTGTTCATGATAGAATGAAAGGATGTTATGAAATTCACTTTCTAGAACACATCGTCTGACAATTTAATCAGCACAATAATTGAACAAATAAGAATCATCGCTAAAAAAATTCTTTGTTTTCATAAAAAATTTGGTTTTGTCTTCCTTAGTTGACATGTAATAAGATAGTTAACTATATCAGCACACCATGTTAATACTTCCACACTCATCAATTGTTCTCTAACTGTTTTAGGTGGAGGAAGATTGGAAATGAAATCCACCTTAGCATTAGCTATCTCAATACCTTTTCTTACAATGATGTGACTAAGAACAATACTTTGTTTTACCATAAAATGACATTTCTCCCAATTCAAGACTAAATTCTTCTCTATACATCTTTATAGAACTAGTGTGAGATTATGTAAACATTGATCAAATGAATCACCAAAAACAGAAAATTCATTCATAAAGACTTCAAGAAAATGTTCAACCATATTAAAGAAAATGCTTAACATGCATCGTTGAATGTAGTAGGTGCATTATATAATACAAAAGGCATTTTCCTTTATATAAAAGTGGCAAAAGGACAAGTGAAAGTGGTATTCTCTTGATCTTTTGGTGCTATGAGAATCTGGTTATATCCGGAGTAGCTATTTAAAAAGTAATAAAATTCATGACCTACTGATCTATTAAGCATTTGATCAATAAATGGTAAAGAAAATGATTTTTACATATGAAAAAATTCAACTTTCTATAATTAATGCATATGCACCACCTTGTAGTTACTCTAGTGGGTTATTCATTATCAGAGTTAGTAATTACTGTGACTCCTGAGTTTTTCAGAATAACTTGTATAAGACTAACCCATGAAATATTAGAAATAGGGTAAATGATGCCTACATCTAATAGTTTAAGGACTTCATTTCTAATAACTTCTTTCATGTTAGGATTCAACTAACGTTGCATTTCCCAAATAGGTTTAGCATTTTCATCAAAATGAATGTAATGCATGCACTCTACTAGGTTTATACCTTTTATATCGGCTATGGTCCAACCTAATGCTTATTTATGCTCTCTAAAAACTTTCAACAACTTTCTTTTTTTGTCATTTAGGGATGATGAAATGATTATTGGTGGAGTGCTTTCTTCCTCCAAGAATGCATATTCCAAAGTGTTAGGCAGCAGCTTGAGCTCAAGTTTTGGTGATGATTCTGATGATGGGCTGAGTTTCTTCCCTAGTGGTGCTAGTTGTTCAATTCTTAACTTTTATTTGTTGGTGTCTATGGATGATACTAAATCAAGTAAGGCGTTAACCTCATCGACTGACATGTCAATATTAACATCTAAACCAAAGTGAGTTAAATATGTTTATAAAGGGTCTTTATAAAGGGTCTTTATTAAGGTTAAAAGGAAAAGTATAATCAACTAATTCTTCTATTAAATCCACATCAACAATTTCATCATCTGCATTGTGAAGTTATTTAACAATGATAAAGATATTCAACTCTATAGTCATGTTACCAAAGGACAACTGCATTTTTTAGTTCTATATTGAATGTGAACATCAGCAGTTGCCAAGAAAGGTCAACCTATAATAATGAGAATATGCTTCTTCGAATTCTACACTAGTTGAGTATCAATAATAATAAAATCAACAGGAAAATAAAACTTGTCTACTAAGATAAGCACATTCTCTACAATATCATGAGATATTTTCATAGACTGATCTACAAGTTATAACACAGTTGGAGTTGGGTGTAATTTTCCCTATCCAAGTTTTACAAATACTGAGTAAGGCAAAAGATTTACACTAGCTCCTAAATCCAACAAAGCATTCTCAAATATATAGTTCCCAATACCACATGAGATAGTAGGGGATTCTCAGTCTTTAAATTTTAAAGAAATTTTTTGTTGAAGTATGGAACTAATGTTTTTGGTTAAAAAAAGCTTTCTTTTGAACATGAATGCTACTCTAGAGGGTACTTACTTTATAGCATCAAGAAAGGGAATGTTAACATTTACTTGTCTAAAGACCTCTATAATCTCACCTGTGGAATTTTTCTTCTTTGCATTAGCTAACCTCTGAGGGAATGGAGCTTTGAGGACATAATCTCATAGGTTGCTTTCTTCTTTCTTCTTTGATTATGAATCCTTAGAGTCTAAAGGTGCAACTTGAGTTGTCTCTGGCATCTTTACTTTGTTGTCAACTATTTTACCTTTGCACAAGGTCATGATTGCTTTTCTCGTGGGTAAACTGGTACTTACTTCATGTACTCCTTTAGGATTAGGCACTGGCTAGCTTGGGAACTTGCCTTTCTCAATGGTCACTGCTAAGGTTTGAACTGAAGAGGTAAGCTGACCTACCATCTTTACAAAGTTTGAAATTGATTGAGCTTGTGAATTGAAACTTGCTCTCATCTCATTTTACAGTTCATTAATGGTATGATTTTGTTGATCTATTGTGGAGTGAGTAAAATTCTTAAAATTTTGGAATGAATCGTCCCAAGGTCTGGGTTGAGAGTAGTTCTAGTTCTGATTGCATAGTTTGAATGATGGTTGAGAGGCTTAAAGAGTATGAAGAATTGGTTGCATTGGTAGAGTTGGAGTTACTATTCCATTTGTTATGCAAATTTTATTGAACTCGCAATCGCACAAATCTATTGAAGTATAGATTAACGGTGACGAGTGTCGATCCCACGAGAAGTAGATTTTAATTGTGTGGAGTTATTGTTATTCTTTATTTTATGCCTTTTTGTGAAAGTTTTAGATTATTTTATCCAAAGATTTAAATTAAAATGGCAGGAATAAATTATGAATTAAATAATAAAATAAAGTACTTGGGTCTCTGAATTCACATTCAACACTTTACCATAGGTTTAATATTTATTTTTTTAGTTCTAATTAATTTATATAGGGTATTTCCACTCATAATGAACCTAACTCTAATAAATAAGTGTGTAATGTGCTCATTGTGCTAGGAAAAAATAATTTTATATTAAATGTAATATCAAGAACATGTTATGCCAAGTAATAATAATCTAACTGTTGACAATGTGGCAAGACTATCCACTAATTAACCTATATAAATTTTATGTCAACATTGAGTGAAAACCTACCACAAAAATTAGAAGGAGGATTTTCTCTAATAAATCTAGTGTAAAGTGCTCACCGTGCAAAACAGTAAAAATCTTGCAATAGAGAGTCGATATACCAGTGCAATATATAAATAAGATTATTACTATCTATCTACGATAAATCAAAACAATTTAAATAAATTAGATAAAGTAAAAATAAACTTACTAAATTAAGCACATAGATTATGTTAGAGTTTTACCTTTAACCCAAGTTGGGAAATAAATTAGCTACTCATTTTATTACTAGGGGTAAAATGGAAATTTTATTAAAATATGTAGAAAATACAAGATGGAGAAGGAATTACAGAAAATGAAGCTAAAAAATGGATTTAGGGGTATCAAATTAAGGGGAGCCCCTTTTTTGTAGAGATAACGAGTAAATCATGGCCACTGGATGAAAACAATTTAGACGCCTAGGACTACGCCATGTAGCACTCTTTGATTGGATAGAACACCTTACTAGGGCTGTCATTCCATGCATATGCATATATGGCATACGCATTTTTTAGTCCACTAACATGTTGCCACATCATCAGTCAACGCAAAAGTTAACAAGTATGATTCAGTGCATTGCATATGTTTTAAGCTCATTTTTTAGTCCAATAAACTTCTGCCACATCATTGGTCAATGACACGTCAGTGGTCAACGACACGTCAGTGGTCAACGCCACGTTAGCAGAGCATGCCAAATTCATAAAATTATGATTTTTTCTTTTGTGTCATTCCTAAGGTTTTCAATTGTTCTAAGTTCAAAAATGCTATTCGTTTTACTGTCCCACTTCTCGTTTATTGTAAAATGACCAAAATATTCCTGAAATACATAAATTTATAAAAAATACACATAAACATATACAATCAAATATCAAAGAGCTTAAAATACACAAAAGTGGAGATGTTATTGAGACTTGGATTGTAAAATAATGATTTTACCCTTCATAAATATATACTCTCTAGAACTTAACACATTCCCTAATCAGCTTATTACTAGTCCCTAATAAATTAAGTGATAACAAAATTCAAACACACAATGAATTTTTTTTAAGGCAATATGTTTTGCTTCTTCAATTAGATTAATAACAATAATCAATTAAAAGTATAAGCGTTATCTCTAGACTAAAGAGATCACTCTCACATCAACCATCTACATGAGTCAATCAAGTAAATGCATGCAAACTGATCGATTATCAAAGTTATATTAATTAAGCCACTTTCAATAGTGACATGTTAACCCCAAAATCTCACATATTAGAGTGACACTAAAAAAATAAACCCAATAAAAATATCCACTCTAAAAATGACAACCTAAAATAAATTAATGAAAGATAATACCACATACTCTCACTAAGAATAATGCCCATAGCTTAGAAAATAATATAATCCCAAGTAAAATGAAATGCTAATTAAACTAATTTATTCTTTTTTTAATGTATCACTACATCATTTTAGCCGATATTACTAGCTTATACTTCATACTATAGTTCCATAAAATCAAGAAAAACTTTTATTAGAACATAGGTTATGAAAATGACTAAGAAAGAAGGGAAAATAGGAAAATAAAATATTGTTTGAGAAAAAGATAGAGATCTTTTGAAAATTATTAGGTGCAATTCACTTTTTTTATTTATTATTTTTTTCTTTTTTTTAATTGCACATCATTTTTCACTTTATATGTATGTGTGTGTGTGTGTGTGTGTGTGTGTCTATCGTTCGATTTATCGAACGATAATTTAATTCTAATATGGGACATTAGGGGGGGTCTTAAACTCAATATTCTATTAAATAAACTTAGCCATACAAACAGTTTTGAACCAGGAAGTATACCATTTTTCACTCATTCCTCAACTCCGAACTCAACAACCAACTCCTCAACTTCGAACTCAACAACCAACTCCCAACTATATATATATATATATATATATATATTGCACCATTTTTTGCATAAATAATCATCTAAACTTTTAACAAATATGAGTTGGTGATGGAATATATAAAACATAGGGCACTACTCTAAAATGGAGTAGAACATGACGATGAGTTAACAAAGAAAACATAATTTTTTTAACTAGGCTTAAAAGAGTTAATTATAGATATTTCATAAAAGAGATAGCTGAAAAAAGCTCAAATGGATTAAAGATGGCCTTTCCATCATCTTTTAGGGCTCTAAATAGTCTTCAATATTTACTAACTTAATAGAATATTAGATGTAGCAGCACAATTTTTTTTAATTGTTTGACTGCAAGAAAAATATAGAGATCATGTATAATAGATTGCTAAACTGTATGAAGAATGGGCAAAAAGGGGTTACTCTCTAAGAAAAA
The DNA here is from genome assembly GCA_025617385.1 of Murraya koenigii. Taxonomy (NCBI): domain Eukaryota; kingdom Viridiplantae; phylum Streptophyta; class Magnoliopsida; order Sapindales; family Rutaceae; genus Murraya; species Murraya koenigii. The sequence goes on along the minus strand of CM046817.1, from coordinate 15,088,127 downwards.
TGGTAGGCTTAAAAACTCAATTGTAATTTATTATAATATGTGCATTCCTTTAAGTAACTCAACCAATTTTACTCGTCAACTCACTCAATTCACATTTGTCACTAACATCATCATGTAGAGTATTAAATATGGTGTAACATAACTCAAGGCTAAAAATAATACAAATACAGAATTTGAAAGTCATCATGTCATCCAATGTCAAAAGATCACATAAAATACCTTAAATTTTATTTTATTTTTTACTCCAATACTAAGAAGATGCGTTTCTAAAGTCACTACACTCCATATGTAGCCATCTTCGACTGAACAATTTAGCAAAAGTTAGTTCTTAAATTTGATGTACCATAACGACACTACCAAGTTTTGATGTTGAATGTGAGCACTGCAAAATATTCGCCATCGAAATCTCATAAAGATCTTAAGTAGCTGCTGTAATACTTATTTTAAAACCTTGGCACTTGAGTTCATGGCTAACGGTATTCTTGAAAAGTGGTTGTATTCTGACAACTATATTCTAAATATACTACAAAGGTTGAATATAATGATAGATGTGGTACTAACTCTTGAATATCTTCATTATAGTCAATTAGTGCCTTTAGTTCACTGTGATTTGAAGCCCAACAATATTCTCCTAGATGAAAATATGGTTGCACATTTGAGTGATTTTGGCATTTCCAAACTGTTAGGTGAAGGAGTTAACTCTATGACACAAACCATGACAGTGGCCACCATAATTTACTTGTTCATTTTTCCGAAGAATGATTATGTATATATCATTTTTGTAATCACAGGTGATGATCATATACAAATTTGAAAATGTGAAGTATGGATTAAAGGGAGTTGTTTGGTGCAAAGGTGATGTCTACAGCTATGTTGTTCTATTAGTGGAAACTTTCACCAGAAATGAGTTTAATGAATTGGGTGAAGAAGTCATTGCCTCATTGATTGATTGAAATTGTGAATGCAATTTTGTGCGAGAAGAGCAAGCCTTCGCTGCCAAAATGGATTGTATATTAAGCATCAGGCATTTGGCTTTAAATTGTTGCATGAATTCAGCTGAGCAGAGGATGTATATGATAGATGCCACAGGAAAGCTGAAGAATATTAAACTGAAGTTTCTGGATGATGTTGTCGCAACTAATTAAGCTATACTGAATGCCAGATATCTTTTGTTGATAAGAAAAATCTTGTTAAGTGATAACAATACAAAATGGATAATTGAAGTATAAGTAAAAAGAAATAAATAAATAAAATAAACAGAAATAATTCCCAACACTCAATGCAAGTTTTCTTAAAGCTTTATATATAGTTCAAGTATTTTCTTTTTTTTTTTTTAAATTTTTTTATAGCAAATGTATCCTTTTCTTGAATTTTGAGAGGGTGGGGATATATTCTCCCCACTATTTGTGTAAACTCACCCTACTTATATAAAATAATTATAATAATTTCACATTATTTTTAATAAATACAGTAATAAGAAAATTTGTACAACTAATCAATTAAATTCTTCTAATAACTTTTTTCTTACTTATATTTCTTTGACCATTAAGTTACCTTAACATAAGTTTTATTTTACGTTTATATCATACCATGACCAAATTATCCTAATAAATATGTGATGTTGTGTCTAATTGTTTGGGTATTTAATTTTGTAATCTACGATCTAATTTTTTGTTTAATGAAATCTAATAATTTTCAATACCTACATGTAACTGACATAAATTTGACAATCTCATACATTACACGAGTGTTATAATATAAAGACATTATATTGGTTTAATTAAATATTAATAATCATGCATACTGATAAAATAGTATTTAAACATTATTTAGAAAAAAAACAAATTTTGTTAAAAAAAATTGATGTTAAAGTAAATTTTTGGCACGTTTAAATTTATACCAAAGCAGTCTTAGTGATCAAATATAGTAAAAAATTAAGCACAAAGAAAATCAAGATAAATTTAATTAATTATTCTATAAAATTCATCATTATTTGAAATTTTTAAAATTTATTTGAAATTTTTGTAATTATTTTTTAAAAGTGTGTTGCAAAAAATATAGGATTGTTGTGAATCAGTGGATTTACCATTATGTCAGTTTATATGAAATTACAAGAATGTCTTTATATATTTTTATATAAAGAAGCAAATTAATGAATAAAAGTGAGATGGATTTCGAAGGCAGTATTCATCTTTTTCTTCTCTGTTTCTATTTCAATATAAATTCTTGTTATATAATAACACAAATATATATATATATATATATATATATAGAGAGAGAGAGAGCACTAAAATCACAACATGTTATTAACACAAATATGCTTGGATATATCGATATAATATCCCAAAAATGGAAGCTAGAAAATTCTGGATTTGTGAGAAAGAGAAATAGATCGAGTCCACTAGCCTGACCCGATTGGTAATTTTGGTAATTTTGACCCTTAAGGCTATTATGGTAATTTTGATTTTTGAGGTAAACATCTTTCCAGTCCCTAAAGTTATTTAAACCAATATAGAACCCATACGTATTTAATTCATTTAATATCATTGGTGATACGATCTAAAGTTTGTAACGGATATGCATCTTATAACCTCAAATTATCTTTGAGACTTAGAGCTCTGAAACTTTAAATTGTGACTTGAAGTTCTTGATTTTCTTATTACAACTTGAAGTTCTAATTCTGTAATTTTATGTACATAGAACAGAAGTTCCATTATCAAGATCTGTGTATGTGAAACAATTGTACATGAAATAATTGTGAAAATTCTAATTTTGAGATCTGCAGATCTAATACAACTCTACATGAAATAATTATAGAGGTTCTGATTACGAGATATGCGAATCTGATACAGCTTTATATGAAATAATTGTAGAAGTTATGATTTTGAGATATGCGAATCTGAAACAGTTGTATATATGAACTTGAAATTTACAACATTACGAATTTGAAAAATCGAAATATGCTTTTGTGTATATTTGAACTAGAAGTTTCAGATTATGTATAGTAACATATTTACTAATATTTTCAAAATAATTACAATATATAGAACTTAGAGTTCGAGATGTGCACATAAGTTTTATGCAAGGTATGTAGATTTTAATTTTATTATTATTATTCATTTGACTTGGTTAATTTTATTAATATGGTCAATTTAACTGCCTATTTAATTACTTTAATTTTAATAAATTAAGATTTATTTTTACATATATTATTATTATTATAACTTGAAGTTTACAATACAAATGAGATGAGAGAATTTGAAGTTTTACCCCTATTAAAATTCATAACTTGAAATTCTAAATACAAATAAGAGTATAATATGGCAATACTTGAATCATGACAGAAGTTTATTATTTCTATTATCCATCGAAATTATTTATACTATTTACTCATAAGAAAAATATGTGATTGGACCATTTCCTCTTATGATTAGTTATGAATGTCTACAAAAAATTTGGGGGATATATGTGAACTAATTCATCTACATATTAGACTATTTCGTTAATTTATGATTTTAAAAGATATATTTACGTGGTGGTTACATATTTGTTTATTATGCACACGCAATATTCTATTTGTATGGGTGATTGCATCATTTTATGATGATAATATCTTAAGCCTTTGTTGGGTGATTTTCACATGTTTATGGATTATCATTTGATGAAATAATTTTTCTATTATTGAGACATAACAAGCCTTAAGGAAGAAGGCACAGATTATCTTAGAAACTTTTTACTTTGCCTCAATTAGATCCTCCCACTAGTTAATGTGAGAATAAAGTACGAAGGATAATATTTTTGTAATAAATTAAAAAAATCAATTACTAGATGTAGATATAACGAAGTAATCAAATCACATTTTACAGCTACCAATACACTAATACATGTGATTGTTCCTGTCGAATAATTAAGTGTATAGGTAGCTACTATATTATCTATTATATTTCATAAATATGGCAGATCACTTGTTTTCAAAGACAATGCTCCATAGAAAAGGAGAATAAAATATCAGGATCTTGTTGAAAATAAAGCTCAAGTTATAAATATACCTGCATTATCTACATCACATTTCTAGATGAACTTATTGTCCTTGAAGTGACATAAGTCCCTGAAGTGACAGTAACTTATGAAAAGGTAAATGAATACAGAAATTATAGGATTTCTATTTATTAATCTCAGGGTAATTTTTATAAAGGCACATGGTCCTTGATGAGTTTAAATACATTGAAAGACCTCCTAAAGAGGTATATACCTATGATGAGGCATCAGTCCTTGAAGTGATTAGTAAATAAATTGTTATCAATGATATATTTGCATTTACAGTAGATACAGACATTATAATTTATCATGATCGACAAATCATTGATAAATATAAACTGTGGCTTAATTGACCTAAAATGAAAAGAAGTAATTCAGTAGCACTTTTGCAAATGATCAATTAATTCAGTTGCACTTTTTGCATGGACAAATATTTTTCATGATAAGGGAAAAAGAAAACCATGTCTTAAGATATTATCAAGAAATATCATTAAGAAACTATAGTAATGATTTACATCCAAGGAACCGATAGGTTTTCTGTGGATATTCAGCTGTGCTCATGACGCAAACGTAAAAGTTTCCCTAAGGTACCAAGCCCACCTGGTAAAGCAATAAAAGCATTAGCATGTTCAATCATTGTTATGATACATGTATGCATGCATGAGACAATGAGTTATTCCCGATTTGTTTTGTCGATGATATTTCCTCTAGTTAAAGCTTTTTGGATTATATCCGAAACTTGACTTTCTTCAATATTTGCTACTTGTAAGATAACCGCCATTAATCCAATATCACCTCCTTTGTATATTAAATGAATTTTTTTTTTCAGATAATACCTTTTAAAGGTCTTTGGCAGCTTCAACAAATTCTGGAGATTCTACCATTATTTTTGTCAAAGTTTTAAATGTTTGAACTGAAATTTCTAAAAGGTTTGTACTAATGCGTCACACCACACATTTATTATATACATAATTATTAACTTTATTGTTACATTCATTTGATTAATCATTTGACTAGTCGTGCTTATACGAAATTGAAATTGTATTTAAAAGAAAATTTTTTTGTCTGAAAATCTTTGAAAAACTGTATAGTGGTTATCCCATATATATGTATATTTTATATTGTATCTTGATTTAGCTTTAAACTAATAATATTTTGTTTAGTTTTTTGTGAGATTTTCTATAAACAAATAATTTGATGTGATCGCTTATCATGGCGTATCTCCCTAATTAAAAGAGCTAAATATGATAACTGATATTAAGCAGATGCATTCCCACTGATATAAGATTTGTCTACATCAATATTTAAGAATGTATTTCATTAGGGGAGTATATTTTTTTAAATAAGATTTTTCTATAGTTATATTAAACAAATATACACTGTATTGTTTTTTCTTCGACTAAGCTTTGTCAAATTAGGTTTTACTGGCAAGGTTTTAACAAAACAGTATTAAGGGCATCAAATAATATCTTTATATGTAAATGAATGTAAATCAAAGAGGGAGTGTTGTGAAACAATAGATTATTTTTATTTATATGAAATTACAATAATGTCCCTACATGTTTCTATATAAAGAAAAAAATTAATGAATAAAAGTGAGATGGATTTTGAAGATAGTATTCGTCTTTCTTTTCTTTGTTTCCATTTCAATATAAATTTTTGTTATATAATAATACAAACAAATATATATATAGAGCACAAAAATCAAAACAAGGGTGAAAATATCACCACCCCTCGCAATATGTTTCTTGGATCTTTTTTAATGTTTCTTCTTGAATTGTGATATATTTTATAGATTTTTTTATTTATTAAATAGTAAAGAGGTAAAATCTAAATCTAACTTTTGATTGGGCTCTTACGTCTTCAAATTTAGAACTAAAGTACCAACTAAATAAAGTTGCTTAGTAACCTCTCACTCGTAACCCCGAGGGCGATACACTTATCTAACTTCAGTTTAAGTACAGTTGATACAGTGCAAACTCATTCTTTCTACTAGACAGTGTACCTTGATTTATAGTTTACATTGTAATTCTTTCTATTAGACAGTGTACCTTGATTTATAGTTTACATTGGAATGATAGTTAGTGGTGCATCAAAACATGTGCATACGAAAAAAAATACGGCTAGGTTTCTGTTGTCACGAAATATACAAATTAAATAAAAATTAAAATGGTTCTTTCAAGTAGATTGTGCGCAACATTAATTTGAGATCTGCGAATATTATTATAACCAAATGACTACGAATCATCCAACACAGCATGTGCTTACCAAATAAAATTACTTGCAGAGAGCAGATCTCAATAATTGATCCCTTCATTTTAACATCATCGAAAGAAATAATAAGACTTGAGCACAAAATCAGAGAAGGAACAAAGGCCAAAATGTTAATAAAGTGCCAAATTATCACTCTTGTCTCTTTGCTAGCGTTCCACATTGGATGATAAAATATTAATTAATGTTACATTTTTCAACTAATACCTCAAGTGATTCCATCCATTGGCTGTGGGTTAAATAAATAATTTCATAATTTATAAAATTTTATTATCTAATAGATAAATAACAAAATCACATATTATTTGTAACGAAATCATTGGAAAAAAAATTGTTTTGTAAAGAAAATATTTGGATAGAGTTTATTATATAACATATAGAATTACGATAATTTAGATATCGCACATTTATTTTTTATTGTAGTAATTTAGGCTCTTAAGTCACCACCAATCTTGTTATATCACAATTCGTCACCAATAATCTTCTAAGTTATAACTCAAGTTTAATATGTACTTGACGTGTGGATGCTTTTATGACTACTGAAAGCAACGAGCAATTGAAAACTTTTTCTAAAGGTTAGAGAAAAAAATTTTATTTTTCTCTGTTCTATATATTGTGCATTTTATCTCTTTTATGAAAAAGTAAGATTTTTATATCTTTTGGTAGAAACAATCAGCTCCTTATTTTATCTCTTTTTTAATTTTATTAATAAAAAAATTTGATTTAAATTAAAAGATAAAGCTAAAATTAATGTATCAGTTGTATTTGTTATAAGGTCCATCTTGTAAAGTAACACAAGATCCCTCATACATAAGGATATTTAGGGTTGGGCATCGTTTGGTTCGATTATGGAATAAACCAAAATTTTCTGTTCAGTTCGGTTTGGGAATTTCAAAAAACCAGTTGAATTTCCATTCAATTTAGATTCGATATTAATTAAATTGGATTTTTTTAGTTTTAAAACACTGAATTCGAAAAACCCAAACCGAACTGAATTTCTATTGTCTCGGTCCAGTTCCGCCCACTCTTAAACATCATATGGCATTTTTTTAGTTTAAAAATTATTTTTTATTTTTAAGTTTGGCTTTTGGATTTTTTTAAAAATTCTAATCCAAGTACCAAACCAAAATATTCGATTTAGAAAGAAAACCGAATCAAACTCCTAAAAAACCAAACCGAACTAGAATTTGTTTTGGATTCGATTAGTTCTGCCTACTCCTAAGAATATTAAATGAAGTCTCCCACAAACTAATAAATTTAAGCTTTTTAACCCAAATAACTAATTATTTTACTTATCAATCCAGTAATGATACAATCAATTAAGTGAGTTAACCCAGGATCATTCGAGTATGTACGATAATGACTAGAATAATTAGTTCTTTAATTAAACTAACTCAATTATTTAATTTCAAATATATTACACTAAAAGATTGGAACTAACTTTCATAATTGTATGCTATCTAAGATACTCTTTTCAAATAATAATTTGACCTATGCTATGTTGATTCTTTTACTAAAAAATCATTTGTACCACATCGTTAATTAAATTGATATCTCAACCTTACAATAAATTTAATTATACCATGTTCCTTGACAGTTACTGATTTTCTTTAATGATAAGTTTTAACTTACTAATTATGTTGACATATTCTGACCAGATAATTCCATGATCAAGTACTAAAAACTCATCAAGAGATGTGTTGCGCGAATTTTATATTGTTAATATGCTTATAATTACTTCTATTAAGATAATCGGTAATCTTGACTATAAATATATGTCGCGTTCATTAGTAACTCAAATGAAATAACAATTATAATTATAAAACTATAATTAACTCAAGATTGAGATTGCAACGAAATCAATGCTTATGAGATTTAATAAGTCTAACAGTTATTTCAAGATTGATTAAATCTCATATGTGATTTAGTTCATTGTATTCAGACTACATCAATAAATTTATACATAATTAGGATAAACTATTTAATAAATACTGCAGTCTAAACATAAATAAAATATATAACTCTATTTATTAACTGCAAACTCAATTTATTTAATCTTAATATAATTTATGTTTATGTCTTCTGTGAATTCATATGATGATCACATAAATACATATAATATGATTAAAAAGACTTTATTTAAAATATTTAAGTAATTAAGATATTTGAAAAAATATCTCAAATATTTTATTAATAAAAAAATATACTTATAAATAAATGAATATACTTTAAACAACACATAATTACAACAAAAATCTCTTAAATTACCACACCTTAGTCAGTCAAAATGTAGGGTCTTATGGTATGTCGATATCTTGTAACTTTTCGTTGCCATTGGTAAAACATATCATGACTGGCTTAATGGATAATTAAAATTTATTGTAGAATAACTATTAAATTTGTTTGTTTTGTAAAATTATTTTTATTAAATATTAGAGTACTCTGTGAGCTGCTAACAAATTTGATAATTTTTTAAATTGAAATATTTTGCATAATATTTATTTGTTTGCTAGTGAGATTTGTCAGCTCTTCGTATTAGGTAGTTATGTACTGGCAGCGTAAGCGTTGCTCTCTTGGGTTCCGTATTCATCAAGCTGCAAATTTGCAAAAGGGGTTGCTTTTACGTGTGTCGCGTTGTAATGAAGTTCGCTTGTTAATTGAAAACAAAAAATTTTCTGCACAAACTTTTATGGATCTCCATGTGATTAGTGCTTTTCCCATAAAGTCCAGATGCATGTCCAGCAATTCTGCCATATTCTTCTAAAGTTAACTTCAGACGTAATTAGAGTTTGTGAAGAATTTGTAATGTTCTGTTGGCCTTTAATTTGGCGGAGTGAATATTTTAAAAAAGTATTTCAATGCATAAATTAGTATTTAATTCTAGTTAAAGAAAGAAGAAAAAAATATATTTTTTCTCTCAAAAATGAACAATATTTTTCAAAGGTCAAAGACCTATTATTTTTTTAGACGAATCTTTATTTATACATGATAAGTGACATGGATTTAAAGTTATCTTGAATCTATAAGAAACTATATATATTTACTTCTGAATGTGCATATTTTCCTACTTTATAACTTTGGATATAGTTTTCTTAGATTGCTGGAGTCTAATTCCTCCTTTTGTCATTTTTATAAATTTTTTAAGAATTTTATTTTGGCTGTTATTTCCTCCAAAATATTTTTTTTTTATTTAAAAGAATACACACGTAGTGTATGGCATCAACACCTTCAAATAATAGTATAATTTGAACGTACTAGAGCTTTGATACATTATTCTCTCAATTGGAGTCATCAACCCAAAAGATTAATCTCTTAGCTGATTTTGCACATTTATCATACGTAAATTACACCTTTACGCATATTAGGAAACAGGCAAAATAATTAAAAATAAAAAGCAGGAAAAATAGATAAAGTGCGAGTAGAGGCAGGAACGTAGGATTTGAATTCATTACTGAGTTGTTTTTTTGCTTCGAATTCATTATTGAGTTTTTTTTGGAAAAGACACAGGCAAAACAAATAAACTGCAAGAAGAGGCAGGACAGCTCAGAGCATGTATAATGAGATCGTCTATCATATTTTTCAATCAAGCATGCCACAAAGAACTAAATTTTCCTCCTAAATTCCTAATATTAAGCATTTCTTTAGGTTATGTTTGATTGCAAGAAAGGAGGGAGGAAAGGAAAGGAGAGGAGAGGAGAGGAGAAGAAAGGAAATGAGAAGAAAATGATGGGGAGTTCAATTTTCATTGTTCGGTTTAGCATAGAATTAATGAAGGAAAGAAATTTAATAATTTTTTATTTAAAATATTTACCCTTTATCTTAGATTTTTATATTTATTATTAAATTAATAAAAACCTAATAATATGTTTAACCATTTAAAAACTAACCTCAAGGAAAATGTTTCATCATTAATGTCTTAGCTACATTTATAGTGCTTTTATTTAAAGTGCTTTTGCCTATCATTAACAAAAGTGCTTTGAAAAATTATTATTTAAGTGCTTTTATCAAAAGTACCTTTAAAAAAAAATAAAAAAAATAATATTATTTTTAAAATAACCATAATATTACTAAAAAAATGTAGCCTATAATATTAATACAGAAATATTAAATTTCAAATGCTCAAATGAATTAATAAAAGTGTAGCCCATAATATTTCTAAAAGAACATAGCCCATAATATTGTTAAAAAATAAAAACATAGCTTGACCCATATTATCAAATATATTTCAAGTGCTCAAATTTAAGGTGCTCAAGCATATCTGAAAAAAAAAAAAAAACTTAATCAAATTTTAAGTGCTCAAACATAAGTCTAATCTATGTTTCTCTATCCTCATCGTAAAGAATATAAAAAACATTGAGCAACCCACTATTACGAGCAATTTGAGTGGTGATTCTTAGTCGTTCTACCATTGTAAGACTACTAATTTTTTTCAACTCTTTACTCAATCCTTGTTTGTCATTAATTTTTTTGGCTTATAGCTTGACTCACGAAATTAGAAAAGTCTTTCATTTTGTGCAACGATAATAGTTGTTAGCTCTTTAAGTTCTCCAAGCTCTTCCAAATCTTCATTTCTTTTCTTTCTTCTTGCTAATCTATTTGAAGTTTTTGGACGCTTTCATGAAGTAAGTGAGAAAGACACACTATCATCAATATCATCTCTCACATCCTTAACATTCAAATTCTCTCATTGAGCTTCATTGTTCATTTTTGTCCTCTGAATTTCCTCCATAACATCTACAAGAGCTTCTATATTTTTTTTCCAATTGCATAGTTATTACCATAAATCATACATAAAATCCTTGTAATATGTGAATGCTTTATTCCTAAAATTTGTTGCCCCTTTGTGACTATGTAATAATAGATAAAATAGTGAAAAATAACAATAATAAACATTAGAACTATCAAGTATAACAACAGCAACCAGTGAGTAAAATAGTAGTAATAAATAAGTATAACAGCAGCTTAATTGTAGACTTGTAATATTAAGCAAGCTTAATTGCATTCAATTAAGAAAAGCAGCAGTAAAAACAGAAAGAAAAGCAAGAAAAACAATAAAAATAGCAAAAATAACAAGTAAAGCAATAGTAATCAGTAAAAATAGCAAAGAAAACAACAAGTAGCCAATAAGTATAACAGTAATAACCAGTAAAAACTGAAAGAACAGCAAGTAAAACAGTAAAAACACCAAAAATAGAAAGTAAAACAACAGTAACCAGCAAAAGTAATAAGTAAAAAAATAAGTAGCCAGCACAACTAAAATACATTGAACAGCTAAGTATATCAACAAAAATAGCAAAATTAGCAAGTGTAGTAACCACCAAGTATAAAAGTAACTAGTAAAAATGGCAAGTATAACAGTAATAACTAGTAAAAATAGCAAGTAAAATAGTAGTAAGCAGTAAAAACAGTAAAGACAGCAAAAATAGAAAAACTAACAATTACCAGCAAAAAAGTAAGCAAAACAACAAGTAACTAGTAAAAATAGAAAGAACATCAAGTAAAATAGTAAAAATAGCAAAACTAACAAGTAACCAGCAAAGACAGCAAGAACAAGTAAAACAATAGTAACCAGCAAGTAACCTGCGAAAACAACAAGTGAAACCCAAAAAAAATAAGCAAAACAGCAAGAACAGTAAGTACAATAGCAGTAACAGCAAGTATAATAGCAAGTAACCAGCAAAAACAGCAAGATCAACCATTAAAACAGCAGTGACAGCAAGTTTAACAGCACGTAACTATCAAAAATAGTGAGTAAAACCGCAAAAAAAATGGCAGCAAATAGCAAGTGAAACAATGGCTAAAAATAGAAAAACTCACATGCCAGAATATAAGCATCCCTCACAGCCTTCCCTACAGTTATAATTTTTTTTTTCTAGATCCCAACTAAAACCACTGCAATTTAGTCCAGTTAACATCTCATGTACAATTCATAATTGCACCTTTAAATTCTTTATATGAGATTCAGTGTGTGATATACCACATCCAAGTAGTTTTGTTTCCAAAATTGTTTCAAGAACAGTCACTTCTAAAATTATTGTCAGCATAAAATTATTGCTCTGAAAACAAAAGTGCCAACTATTCCATTAACTTTCCAGCAAAGTCCAAAAGCCACAACTCAAAATCAAACTCAAAACAAAACTCAAAAGTTCCTCAACACTCATGGATCCACCACTTCTTCCTCCTCTCCCCACTCCTCCCAACACTATCACGGCCACCGCCATCACGGCTACAGCCACGGGGACTGCCACCGTTGCAGTCCCTGTCCCCACCAGCATCCATCTCACCTACCCGGACTCCATTGAGTCCTTCCCCCGCTCCCGCAATGCTGACACTTATGATGACAACAATCCTCTACCGCAAATCCCTGGAGCCAAGCTCCGCCTCATGTGCAGTTACGGTGGCCGCATCATTCCCCGGCCGCACGAAAAATCCCTCTGCTATGTCTCCGGTGAGACCCGCCTCGTTGTCGTTGACCGACACTCCTCTCTTTCCTCCCTCTGCACCCGTCTCTCCCGCTCTCTTGTCAATGGCCGGTCCTTCACGTTAAAATATCAGCTTCCTAATGAAGACCTTGACTCTCTTGTTTCCATCACCACAGATGAAGATCTTGAGAATATGATTGAAGAATATGATCGTTTAATGGCAACATCAGCTTCTTCATTACAAACCTCGTCACGTATCCGCTTGTTTCTTTTCTTCAACAAGCCTGAAACCGCAGCTTCAATGGGATCGTTTCTTGATGATGCCAAATCTGAAACATGGTTTGTAGATGCTCTAAATGGTTCGGGGTTGCTTCCTAGAGGCCACTCTGATACAACAATGGAATGCTTATTGAATCTTGATAGTGAAAATGATTTGGACGGCTCTCAACAAGAGTCCGAACATGATCACAACAAGCAGGTGCAATATTCCTTGCCTGATTCGCCTCTGGTCGAGACTTCTTCCTCATTTGGCTCGTCTTCCTCGTCGCCTTCAATGTCAAACTTGCCGCCTGTTCCTGTTCGTGTTGAGGATCAGAGGAATGGGGCCATAGAGGAGCAATTTGCGCAGATGAGTTTTGCTCATAGCGGTTTGCAGAAGCAGCAGCAGCAGCAGGAAGAGGGAGTAGTTGTTTTGTCCGGGGCTCCGCCTCCGATGCCTACTTCTGTTGCCAATGCTCTTCCTCCAGTGCCTGTTGCTCGGCCTAGTGAAAATACAATCAGTGTTCTTTCCGATGATGAGAGATCGGATCACGGCGTCCCTGCAGCTCGGTTAAGCAAACCTCCTTTGCCTTTACAGCCAGTGCAATACAAAGCTTGTGCAGCTTACAATTTGCCTTCCCCTGATTCTGTTACTAGGTTATACTCTTCATTTTGTATAGTTCTTTCTCTTGGATTTTGATAGTTCGAATCGAAGTTGTAATTTTAAGAAAAGTGATTATTTGAGATATGAATCTTTTACAGTGATAGTAGCATTGCATCTGCTGCGAGTTCTCTTTCAAAGCCTAGTTACCATCAAGATGAAGGTGGTGTTGCATTTGGAGAGAACAGAGGTCCTAGTAGCCCAAGCACAGGAAGCAATATTCCAATTCCGAGCCCTCAAACTCAAGATTCCGGGTATGTTTTGCCGGCTCAAATGGATCAGCAACAGCAGCAACAACAGCAGCAGCCTCAACGACAACACTTAATTCATGCAAGCATGCATTACATTCCCCACCACGCCACAACTCCAGTGCCAATTTCATCTTACTATCCTGTGTATGCTTCTCCGCAACAGCAAATCCTTCACCATCACCCAATTGATCAACAATACCAGGTCTATGTAATGTCCTCTGCGCAAACTCAGGCGCCGTATATGTCTGTGCAATCAAACATAGCTGAAACCAATAGTATGGCAGCCTCAAGCCTCCCACTGACTGCAGTGTACAAAGATGGGACTCCGCCAATTTACCCCACAAAGACGGCTGCTCAACCTAACCCCAAAATGCAGCAACAATATCTTGGTTACTCTCAAATTCCTGCTAATCAAATTCAGCAACAATTTGTTGGATATTCTCAAATGCAGCATCCATCACAGTCCATTGCTGTTGCTCCTGGTGCTAATGCTAACTATGGCTATGAGTATGCTAATCCTGTATCTCATGAACAAGTTTACTCCACACAACATCAAGCTTCCCCGTTGCCTTCTCAGTACCAAACCATGACAGCAGCGGCAGCAGTTGCAGCCTTAGCAGATGCTTCGAAACAGCTTCCTGTGGATAGCAGCAATCAACAAATCAGAATCAGACCCTCACAACCTCTATAAGGCCATTAGGCAAAAATAAGAATCAATTTTTGATGTTCGGTACCATGATATTTTATCTTTCAGTGATGGTTATAGATTTACTTATGCCACCTTATGTAACAACGAATTTTATAACAAGTGATATGATCTTGCTCTTCTTTCTTTCCTATTGATGACTTTGATTAAGAAATAAAGATGATTACTGTTAATAGTCTTCTCAGTCTTGCTAGTTCAGTCCACGTCTAAGCATGTTATGGTCAAAATGATGAATTTTTCAAAAGAAAAGCTTTATCGGAAAAACTACAGCATCTTGACTATGACAAGTTTTTGTTTTACTCTATAGAAAAGTTGAATCTGATCATCGTCCTGTCTTGGTTCGAATTGAGAGGACTGTTAAGAGGGTTGGAGGCGATATTCCGTTTCGGTTCCTCACGGTTTGGCTTACTAAGCAGAACTTTGTTGATTTTTTTGAGTCTAATTGGAACTATTGATGCTGTTTTCTGCTCGCTCTCAAGTAAGACTGTGAACTTCTGCTCGCTGGATGCTCGAGCAATATTTCTCACCGACCCATGTCTTCCTTCGTTTACTGGAACGGTGATTTCCTTTGACCTGCACTCACAAAGAACGGTGTCAGGGGTCGCCGGATGTTTTTCCGGCGAAAACCCTCCAACGCTCAAGTCAGTAATCGGGTTGATTCTTTTGGTATCCCTCTTGGTTTGAGAGACCGGAAAGAATAAAGGTGTTTCAAGGGTAATGGTGATCGAGAAAGTCTTAGTTTTTTGGTGGTTTTTATTGGAGCTGAAATGTTTTCAGATTTTAAGAAGTAAGAAATGGTAAGGAAGAAGAAAGTCCCAAAAGTTCAAAAGAAAAGGAAAAAGAATCCCCTAACCTTGTCCCTTGGCTGATATTTACCCTCCTGTTTTTCCGCCCTTGTTTGCCGGGACAGCCGTCCTCTACATTCATTGTGCCTGGGCCCCTATGACAGCTGGGGTTGCCGTGGCACGCCCTGGGAATGTGGGATGTCAGGCAGGTATGGGTTCCCGTGGCCTAATGATGGTACCATGCATGCGTGTATGAAATAATGACACTGTGGGGGCGCGCGCTGGCCAACGGTAACAGTGACGAAGCCCTACGGCGTGGGGTGCCTGCCAGGCATCGATTGTCGTGTTAAGTTGTCGGGAGGAAGGGTTGTTTTATGCCAGCTCTGCTCGAGCTTTGCTTCCCTCTGTGTTTTTGACGATGTGACTGGATCCTGCTCGGAGGTTCGAAGACCTCGAGTAGGGAGAGAGGGTCAGGGCTCGACCAACCTTAGAGCACTTGACCTTGACCAGCTTCGATACCTAGCGAGGACATCTTCATGCCAGCGGTCAAGTCTTCTGCTCTGGCTGGGTTTACCTTGAGGGGGCCTGCTCGGTATCAGGGTTTGCTCGGTATTACCCAAACACCAGTCCCCTAGTTTCTAATCTTTTAGAGTGAAACGAGATAAGATTGGAAATTTCTTGTTCGAGCAGGCTTCCCTGTCCCTTTTACCTTCTCATGCTGAGCTGTCCACCTTTTCCGTCACTTCACATTTAATGCAGGATGCGTGGGTGGATCTGGACCATTCGTTTGAATTTTAAAGAGGCGGTTACTTGAACAGTCCCGTCCCTTGAGTAGCGTGCCGTCCGTTGACATGACGCGCTTTTCCCTTTATAAATCCTCAATTTTTTACTGTGCTTCTTATTCCCAATCTTTGCTAGCACTAAAATCAGCCGCCTGTAAACGTTTCTTATTTCCTTTTCTATCGTCGCTGCCATCCGTTATTGTCCAATCCTTCATCAGGTATAAATTTTCCTCATTCTTCTTGTTCTTATTTTATTTTTCATTTTCTGGGTTTTCGGTTCTCATTTGGTAGATTGTGTCCCTAGGAAAAATGTCAAATACACAACAACCCCGTCGGATGTCGTCTGAAGAGTCATCTTCTTCGAGTGACTCCGAGGCTAATAGGATGGTTCTGGTGAGAGACCCAAGCCCCGAAGGGGTCGAGGTCGTGGGGGAGACTCGGTCGCAACAAGGGGAGAGGGTTGGTCAGAGGTCAGAGGCTGAGTTGTTTGCTATTGACTATATGAGGTGTGAGACTTCACACCAAGACCTAGACCGGCTTAGGGATACACACCACATTCCGGCCAACGTGGATCTATGTGTGCCCTACAAAGGTGACATGCCCAGCCGCCCTCCCCGGGGGTACGTCACCCATTATTTGGAGTGTTTTAAGTGGTGCGTTAGGTTGCCCCTTCAAACCTATTTTGTCCGGGTCCTATCCAGACTGCGTCTGGCCCTAGGGCAGCTGAACCCAAATGGGTGGAGGGTTCTGTAAGGGTTGTATGTTTTGTAGAGGTGGTGTAATTTGGGTTAGCCGTCAGTAGAGGAGATAAAGCATCTTTACCAGTTGAAGAGCAGTCCAAAGGACGCAGGCTGGTATTACCTCACCTCCAGTCTGAAGGGCAAGAAACCCATCACCGACCTCCCTACCTCTAGTGGCAATTGGAAGGGCAAGTTCTTCTTTGCCAGGGGAGACTGGGGGCGAGCAACTTCTGCTGCTGAGGGGGTCCCTCCTATTCCTTCTCTTTTTTGCACCCTAGGTCGTCTGCTGCTCATTGCATTCCTTACTTTAATTTTTCTACTCGCACTTTTCTCGCCTCCTTCTCCTGGCTGTTGTTGCAGTATCTTGAAGCGTGTCTCACTCGATTGAGGAGGAGTTTTAGTCGCGTGTCAATACTGCTCTAGACAACCCGAGCTCATGCCGGGAGCTACTTGCACTTCACAATCTTGTCAAGTTTGGCCTCGCTTTTGAGGAAGAAATGAGTGGCATCCTTTCTCGGCTGAAGAGGCCCCTGAGCATAGCAAACCGCCCGAGCAGCTCCTATGTTCCACCCAAGCGGCCTAGAGTTGATACTGCTACCTCGCCAGCCAAGGTTGCTACTCCTGCTCGAGAGGGTGAGCGGTCAGCAGAAGGGGTGATCCGAAGGGGCTCGAGAACTGTCGTTCCAGCTCGGTCTCGAGCGGGACGTCCCCAGGAGCAGCAGCAGTCTAACATTGCCAACCCTTATATCAGGGATTTTTCCAGGCATATGGAGGAGAAATTCGTGGAGGAGTTGGACGCTTCCAATGCTAGCGATCTGGCTAACATGTTCCATCGCCTCTCTCCCCATGTTACGGCTGCTGCCACCACCTTTAAGGCCAAGGCCCTGGACTCCGAGAGAAAGACTAGGGCTGAATGCGTACATCCGTTCTGGGCAAGCAATATCCCAAATTGGATATATCCAAGCTCGAGGCGGGTGTGGATGCGTACATGCGCGAGCAAGATGCCTACAAGCAGGAGCCAAGGGATCCTCCAACTCTGGATCCTGCAAGGTTAGGAGAAGTCGCTCCTCTTACCGCCGAGACCTCCACCGCTGCTGCTGCCATCACTGAAGGTTCTCCGTCCTCTGAGGCCCCAGCCCCCACTGCTAGCTCAAAAGCTCCAGTCTCTTGAGTAGTCTTTTTTTTTTTTTTGCCCTTGTACTCTTTGACGAATAAATGAAAAACATATGTTTGTTAACTTGCCTCTGTGTTTGTATTTTTTATTCTGTAATTTTCTGTGAGGTAGACTCTTAGGCCTTTGCTATGCAGTCTTTAACAGACTTTAGGCCTTTGCGTTTCTTCGTGAGCTTATTCTACTCGAGCCTGCTTTTGGCTCACGCTTGGCACCGTCTCGCCTTAAACTAGGCTTTGAGACTTCTGGCCTTTGCATTTCTTCGCGAGCTTATTCTGCTAGAGCCTGTTTTTGGCTCACGCTTGGCACCATCTCGCCTTAAACTAGGCTTTGAGACTTCTGGCCTTTGCGTTTCTTCGCAAGCTTATTCTGCTCCAGTCTGTTTTTGGCTCACGCTTGGCACCGTCTCGCCTTAAACTAGGCTTTGAGACTTCTGGCCTTTGCGTTTCTTTGCGAGCTTATTCTGCTCGAGCTTATTTTTTGCTCACGCTTGGTACCGTCTCGCCTTAAGCTAGGGTTTGAGACTTCTGGCCTTTACGTTTCTTCGTGAGCTTATTCTGCTCGAACTTGCTTTTGGCTCACGCTTGGCACCGTCTCGCCTTAAGCTAGGCTTTGAGACTTCTGGCCTTTACGTTTCTTCGCGAGCTTATTTTGCTCGAGCCTGCTTTTGGCTCACGCTTGGCACCGTTTCGCCATAAGCTAGGCTTTGAGACTTCTGGCCTTTGCATTTCTATAAGCTCCAACTTGCTCATATTGACTTATTATTGGGAATGTTTGTCTTGCATTTATTCTTGTACAAGGTTTTACACCCTTCTATTTTTGGAAAAGCTAAATAGAAATTAAATATCACGGCTCACGCTACAAGGAAACTTACTGGAAATACTTAATTAAATACTGCGCGTTTCATGGCCTCTTGACTTCTCGTCTATCCGAGTAGGTCAACCTATATGCTCCCGGGCCGGCTATTTGAGAGACCCTATACGGGACTTCCAGTTCGGGCCCAACACTCCTTGGTTGGGGTCCTTGGTATTCTGATTCACTCTTCTAAGCACCCAATCGCCCACCTGGAATCGGCAGATGTGTACGTTCCGGTTGTAATAGCGGGCCACCCTCTGCTGGTACTCAACTATCTTCGCTGCGGACCTTTCCCTTTTTTCTTCCAGCAGGTCTAAATTTGCACACATCTGCTTATCGTTTTACTCGTCGTTAAAGTGTTTCGTCCGATGTGTCCCCATCCCTATTCCAGCAGGGATCACTGCTTCATGCCCAAATGCCAAGGAAAAGGGGGTTTCCCCCAAGCTCCCTTCTGGTCTTCAGGAGGCGCTTTATAGTCTTGTTCGCAGCTTCCACTTGCCCGTTGGCCTGCGGGTGTGATGGCGAGCAGAACTTTAGTTCTATTCCCATGTTCCTGCAGAAGTCCCTAAACTTGTTATTGTCAAACTACCTCCCGTTCTCTGTAACCAGCGCGTGGGGGATCCCGTACCTGCAAATCACATTTTTTCAAATGAAGTCAATGGTTCTACTTTTTGTAATACTTCTCAAAGCTTCCACTTCGACTTATTGGTGTAATAATTAATTGCCACCACGACATGTGTTGCAGACGCTATCCTCTTTGGTAGCGGCCCGATTAAGTTGATCCCCCTTTGAGCAAATGGCCATGGTGAGTTCATCACTGTGAGGTTCTCGGGCGGCTGGGCCATGTAGTTGGCAAAGCTTTGACAATTCTTACAGCTCTTGGTCCTTTCTTGCGCATTCTGGTGTAATCGGGGTCAGAAGTACCCCTGCCTTAAGGCCTTCAAAACCAGAAACCTCGCGCTGAAGTGGTTCCCGCAAATTCCTTCGTGTATTTCCCGGAGGACATAGTCAGCTTCCTTTTTGTCTAGACATCGCAGTAGTGGGAGAGTGTATCCTCACCTGTATAATACCCCATCGATCAACGTGTACCTGGCCGCTTGACACTTTAGCTTCCTTGCCTGCTTCTTGTAGGTAGGCAGCATTCCTTTCTTGAGATAAGAGACAATTGGGTCCATCCAGGCACTGCTTGATGTTAAGCTCATTACCTCGTCCTCCTACTCGATACTTGAGCAGGTTTTGATCTCCAACGGGATAGACTTCGGCATTTTGGGGTCGGATATAGGGGCCATTCACGCTATTATATTAGCTCGAAAGTTCTTTCCCCTTGCGATCTGTTCCACCTCGACCATTCGAAATTTCTTTATCAACTGCCTCACTTTCTGAAGGTAAGCCTCCTTCTTCTTGCCTTTTGCTTGGAAGCTTTCGTTGAGGTGTTTGCCACCAGCTGAGAGTCTGTCAGAAGCTTTACCTCTTCTGTCTTTACTACCAGGGCGAGTCTCAGTCCTGCTATTACAGCCTCGTATTTGGCCTGGCTATTGGTAGTCTTAAATTCGAGCTTTACGGTGTACTATACCTCCACCCCTTTAGGACTGAGAAGCACAACCCCTGCTCCTGCTCCCTGATCCCCGCATGACCTATCTACTGTGACTGTCCATGCATTACTCGGGGCTGAGGGGCCTGCTGGGTGTTCGCTGTCCACTTCTTTGTTCCTCTTCATACACTCGACCACAAAGTCTGCTAGGGACTGCGCTCGTATTGTTGTTCGGGGTTGGTAGCTGATGTCAAACTCACTAAGCTCTATTGACCATTTCACTAGCCTACCGGAAGTCTCGGGCTTGTTTAAGATCTGCCTAAGTGGCTAGTTTGTCAAAACTGTCACCGAATGTGCTTGGAAGTAAGGTCTTAACTTCCAGGCTGCTGTTACTAGGGCCAGTGCCCACCTCTCCATTAGCGGATACTGAGTCTCTGTTCTCAACAAAGCTCTGCTTGTGTAGTATACGAGGTACTGCACCCCCAAGTCTTCTTTTACCAAAACTGAGGTACAGAACTTCTCTTGCTCGCAGTGTTGACAGCAATGGGGCTTGCAGCAAATATTCCTTCAACTGTTGGAACACCGCTTCACATTCCGGTGTCCACTTTGTCTTTCTCCCTTTTCTCATTCCTTGGAAGAAGACGTGGCACTTATCTGTTGCTCGGGAGATGAATCTGTTGAGGGATGCCAGTTTTCCAGTGAGGCTTTGTATCTCCTTGAGAGTCCGTGGGGACCTCATCTCTGCTACTGCTCTTATCTTCTCTGGATTGGCCTCGATTCCTCTGTAACTGACCATGAAGCTTAAGAATTTTCCCTAACCAACCCCAAAGGCACATTTCTATGAATTAAGCTTCATCCGATATTTCCTTATGAGCGTGAAGGTTTCCTCCAAGGGCTTCACATATTCCTTCGCCTCCTTGGACTTAGTGATTATATCGTCCACATAACTTCCATCATGTGGTCAATCAGCGGCTTGAAAATCTTGTTCACCAGCTCTGGTAGGTTGCCCCCATGTTTTTCAAGCCAAAGGATATGGCCTTATAACAAAATAGACCCTGGTTGGTGATGAAGGCCGTGCATTCTTCATCCGGCCGGTGCATAGAAATTTGGTTATAGCTCGAAAAGGCATCTATGAAGCTGAGCAGGCCGTGTCCTACTGTGGAATCCACTAGTTGGTCTATCTTTGACAACGGGAAGTTGTCTTTCGGACAAGCTTTGTTCACATCTGTGAAGTCCACGCATATTCTCCACTTTCCACTTGCCTTCTTTACCAACACCACATTCGAGATCTATTCAGGGTAAGTGTCTTCCCTTAATAATCCCGCCTTCAGTAGTTTCTCTACCTCGCAGTTCATGGCCTCATACCTCTCCTAGTTGACCCATCTCCTCTTCTGCCTCACCGTTTTCGTGTCCTTCCTTATCACTAACCTGTGGCATGCCACTTTCGGGTCAATCCCGAGCATATCCTTATGTGTCCAGGCGAACACGTCAGAGTGTGCTCGTAAATACTCTACCAAACTTTCCCTCAGCAGTCCGTTAATGCCCGAGCCAATCTGAACCTTCTTTTCATGGTCGTCTGGTCTTATTCCGATTTCCTCTAGCTCTTCAGCGGGCTCTTGTCTTCCATTCTTCGACTCTCCCGTTGAGTCTAATGATGTTACTTGCATTGTTTCCTTTCCTGCCACAGTATAGTAGCTCCTCGCGAACCTCTAATTGGCTTTGACAACTCCTACGGCCCCATTCACATGGTACTTCAAGGCCAAGTAATCGGTGGATAACATCGACTGGCTAATCCTCATGAAGGGCCTTCCCATTATCACTTGGTAAAGGCTGACTTCATCTACCATCACGAAGTTTAGCATCAAGTTCTTCTCAAAAGGCCTCGAACCCATAGTCATAGCCAATTTGACGATTCCAGAGGGGTTAGCCTTCCTCCCCCAAACCCTTTCAGGGAGGTGCTCGTCTGCTCGAGCCTTACATCCACTATTCCTAAATCATCGACCGTGGACTTGAAGAAAATGTCCACCAAACTTTCCGAATCCACCAGTATTCGGTCGATCTCCTTATTGGCAACATTCGCTTTCACAACCAAGGCATCCTCGTGGGGGTACAGCACCCCCTCCTCGTCCTCCTCCGTCCACATGATGGGCACTTGCCGTACCTTAGTTCTCTTTGCAGCAAGCACGACGAGTAAGATTTCCCGGCCAGTAGAGGCGAATCTACAATAGTTCTTTCAGGCCCTATTCGAATTTCCTTCCATTGTGGGTCCCCCTGCTATCACCCTCGTAGCAGGCAGTTCAAGGTCCATACCACAAGCTCGGTCATCTTACGCTCGCTGCTGCTCAACTACCCGATGGCCCCCTTCAATAAATGAGTCTAAGTATCGGTTTCTAACCAAATCTTCCACCTAGTTCTTCAAATCCCGGCACTGTGGCGTCAAGTGGCCATGGTCACCGTGGAATAGGCAAAACCACCCCCTGTCTCTCCTGCTGACCGGTTTAGACATTGGTGTCGGGGGGCTCAGCAGCCCTCGTTCGTCCACTACTTGGAACATTTCCTCGAGCAACACCTTCAATGGGGTGTACTTTCTGTAGGTGGGGCTTTGTTCAACCACATGTACTGCCCTATCCCAGGGGAAGCTTCCCGGGTGTAGGGGTAATGGGCGGCCAGCTCTACTGTTGTTCTGCACGGGCCAGCTTGCAGGGGTGGGTTGTCGCCGTACTGTCGATATTCCCTGTAGTCCCGACTGGGGGACCTTCGAGGTGGAGCGGGAGCCACTCGTGGCTGGGGAGCCCTTTGATAGGGGTTAGAGGGACCAAGTCATTCCCTTATTACTCTGGAAGTCGGTGTTCCCTAAGCAGGCCCTCCCTTTTCTTTTCGTTTCACTCTACTGTCCTGCTCACTTCTTAGTTTCGCGGCTTTTTCTTCCTCAATAACCATATCCATCTTCATCTGCTTATATGCATCGGAATACGAACGGATCGAGGGGCTCCACAAGTTGTACCATGGCCTTCCCATCTTGATCTCCTCCTTCAGCCCCCTCAGAGCATGAAGGTGATTTAATGCCCCAAGATCCAGAACCGACCGGTGGTATCTTTTCACAAACTCTCGGAGGGACTCCCCCTCCCTTTGCTTTATCTTCGCCAATTCCATCATGTCATCTTCGGGGGTCACCGCACCCCGGAACTGCTCTACAAATTCCCTGCACATCTGTTCGAAGCTTAGAATGCTTCCCCGCGATAGTTTGCGGTACCATTCTCTCACCCTCCCTTCCAAAGTAAGCGGAAAGGCCTTGCACCTTCGGGCTGCCGTCAGGCCCTGTACTCTGGTCATGTCGTTGAATTATTCTATGTGCACCAGCGGATCACTCTTCCCCGAGAACTTCAAATTTGGGAAGCGGAAATCCCTGGGAATTGCGACGCCCGTGATCTCCACTCAGAGTGGGGACTCACTGTCCAACATTATTCTCCAACTTGGGGCTTTCGCGTTTCCTCGGAGGCCCTCTACAACCTATGCCAACCTGTGCACTTATCCCTCCAATTGCTCCACTCGGGAGGTAGGTGCCGTGTCTTGCAAGTGTTGGCAGGATTCTTTATCCTCGAGGTTCATCTCCTCCCTTCCGGCAACATTTGGTGCTTTCTGCCTCCGTCCATCCCTGAGTTCCTGCAGAATGGACGTCAGCATCTCCATTTGTCTCTCCATTCGATCTATCCGCTCTTGGATCTCCCTATCTCGGGCCTCATTGGCCGCCTCCCTTAAAATCACCGACCCTTGTCTTCCTCTATTTACTGGAAAGATGATTTCCTTCAACCTGCGCTCACAAAGAACGGTGTCAGGGGTCGTCGAATATTTTTCTGACGAAAACTCTCCGACGCTTAAGTTAGTAATTGGGTTGATTTTTTTGATATCCCTCTTGGTTTGAGAGATCGAAAAGAATAAGGGCGTTTCAAGGATAAGGGTGATCGAGAAAGTCTTAATTTTTTGGTGGTTTTTATTAGAGCTGAAATGTTTTCAGATTTTAAGAAGGAAGAAATGGTAAGGAAGAAGAAAGACCCAAAAGTTCAAAAAAAGGAAAAAATCCCTTAACCTTGTCCCCTACTGATATTTATCCTCCTGTTTTCCCACCCTTATTTGCTAGGACATCGGTCCTCCTCATTCATTGTGCCTGGGCCCCTCTGACATCTGGGGTTGCCGTGGCATGCCCTGGGGATATGGGATGTCAGGTGAGTATGGGTTCCCGTGGCCTAATGATGGTGCCGTGTATGAAATGATGACACTCGTGAGGCGCGACCGACCACTCCAGAATGATGACAAATCCCTACGGCGTGGGGTGCCTGCCAGGCATCGATTGTCATGTTAAGTTGTCGGGAGGAGGGGTCATCCTGTTTTAAGCCGGCTCTACTCAAGCTTTGCTTCCCTCTGTGTTTTTGACAATGTGATTGGATCCTGCTCAGAGGTTCGAAGACCTCGAGCAGGGAGAGAGGGTCAGGGCTCAACCAACCTTGGAGCACTTGACCTTGACCAGCTTCGATACCTAGCGAGGGCATCTTCATGCCAGCGGTCAAGTCTTCTGCTCTGGCTGGGTTGACCTTGAGGGGGCCTGCTCGGTATCAGGGTCTGCTCAGTATTACCCGAAGAGGAACTCTAATCTTTTCTACCTTCAAGCGGCTGGAAAATTTCCGTGTGAGGTTATTCACTAGAACAAACATTCTTTAGGTAATATTTTAAAAAGGAAGGGTCGCTTTTTAGCTCGTATTAGAGGTATTCAAAAGGCTCTAGAAACATGCCATTTTGGAAGCTTAAATCAGAACTTGAGGAAGTTTTAACACAGGAGGAGTTGCTTTGGCAACAGAAATCTAGACAGGATTGGATTATGCATGGGGATCGTAATACTTCCTATTTTCATCAGAAAACTATTAATAGGAGAAGACATAACCGGATTGAGGCTATTAAAAATGATTAGGATTAAGGCTATTAAAAATGATTATGGGCATTGGCTGTATGATGCTGAGGATATTAAAGCCTAATTTTTCTCGGGTCTTTACACTACTGATCAGAGGTTTTATAAACCATATCATCTCAAGGGCATTTTTCCATCTATTGATATGGCGAATTTATCTCTCCTTTCCTCTTTTATAGATGATGATAAGATTAAAAGATCGATTTTTAATATGCAGCCTTTGAAAGCTCCGGGTATTGATGGCTTTCCTGCTATTTTTTATCAGTCCCAGTGGAGCACAGTTGGGCCTTCTTTTTGTCGTCTGGTTAAAGATATTTTCACTAGTCATCGCATTCCTAAAAATATTAATAGAACCTTAATTGTCCGTATTCCTAAGAACTCTCAATTTTACAATGTATTACCCCATTAGCCTCTGCGCTGTGGTTCATAAGACAGTACAAATATTATTGCCAACAGATTGCAATCTTTCTCCCTCAGCTTGTTGGGCCTCACCAAACGAGTTTTGTTCCTGGCCGTCACATTATTGAAAACATTGTTGTTGCCCAAGAAGTTATCCATTCTATGAAGGGCAAAACCGGTCGTTGGGGACAGATGTCGATATAAGTTGATTTGGAGAAAGCTTAACATAGATTAAGCTGGAAGTTTTATTCATAAACCCATTCTTGATTTGGGGCTGCGTTATAATTTTATCTAAATTGTTGATGCTGAAACCTGGTCGTTTCTTCCTTAAACAGATTCTGTAGTCAACACTCAAATTTCTTTAATTTTGGATGAGTGATGTCCTCTAACATGTGCTAACAGAAAAATGTCAGAGATCACTGGATCTTTTTCTGGCGAAGGCTTTCTGATACTCAAGTTAGTAGTCGGATTTAACTTTTAGAATTTTTTTTTTAAAAAGGAAAAACAATGTAGAGGCTCACTCATTTTTTCTTTCTACATGGTTTCTTTTTCTAATTTTCTGTGTAGCAAAGGTCCAACCTTTTTTTCTCTTTTTTATGAGGTATTTATCTGGGTCTTCTATTCCTTGCATTTGTTGCTTCTCCTTCACCATTATTCCCGTAATGCACGTTCTTAACTTCCCACGTACCCGTCTATTTTAAGAGTTAATCATCCATGAGAGTTACACCCCTATTCTTGAAGAGAGTCGTTTAACCAATTCCCACTATGGGCTCAGGCTGCCACACTTAAGTTTTTCTTAAGGACTGGTTTAAACCTACTCTTGGTGCCGCCTATAATATGATGAGAGCTCGCTTGGCTGACAATGAATGTTTCTACTCTTGCTTAGCTCAGTCTCGAGCAGAATGGAAGTTCCTTCTTTTTGCTAGCTTAATCTCGAGTAGGAGTGCTTTTACATTGGATATTAGTGCTTTTGTTTTTGGCCGGCTCAACCTCAAGCAGGTGTACTCTTTATTTCATAAAAACTAGTCCCTAAGTTTCTAATATTAAGAATGAAACAAAATAAGATTAGAAATTACTGATTCGAGTATATTTAAGATGTCTTTGTTATCTTTTGTTTGAAGTCTTTGATTTCTTTATTTGTGAACTATGGTTCAGATTTCTGAGATCTAATAGAAGTAGCTTATAGGGAAGCCATTGGTCTTTAGGAAAATATCCGCGATTCAAAAAATCAGAAGAATATCCCCTGAGGAATCCTCTTCCTCTAGCGATTTCAAGTCTAATAAAGAGAATGTGGTAGGAAACCCAAGTTCTAGTCAAATTATTAGCATTGTTGATGATGTTTCCTAGGACATTGAGTCATTTGCCATTAACCATATGAGGTGTGAGACCTCTCAACAGGACTTAGATAAACTTAGAGAGACGTATTGCATTTTGAATAGCATTGATCTTTGCCTCCCTAGCAAAAATAGCACTCCTACCTGCCCTCCTTGAGGATATATCACCTTATATCTAAAGTGTTTTAAGTTGGGTGTCAGATTGCTTTTGCAGCCTTATTTTGTTTTGAATTTTTTCTTAATTATGTCTAGCACCAAGGCAATTAAATTCCAACTGGTGGAGGGTTTAATCCAGTCTATTATTCTGTGGAATCAGTGTAACATAGGTGAACTCGTAGTAGTGGAAATAAAAAACTTTTATCAATTGAAGAGTAGCCCGAAAGATGCTGATTACTACTGTTTTACATCTAGTTCAAAAGAAAAAAAATCTATTACCAATCTTCCCACATCTGGTGATAAATGGAAAATTAATTTTTTTTTTGTTAGGGCGATTGGGGGGGCGAGTAGCCTTTACATATGGTGAAGTTCACCAAATTCCTTGCTTTTGCATTCTATTTCATTGCTGCTCATTATGTTTTTTGGTTTGGTCCTTTCCTTTATCCCTTCTTATCATTGTTTTCTGAATTTTTTAGTTTCCTAGAGTGTATCCTACAAGATTAAGAAGGAGCTAAAGTTGCATGTGGATACTACTCTGGACAATGCTAGCCCATGCAAAGAGTTACTAATGCACAGCAATCTGGCCGAGTTTGGTTTAGCATTTGAATAAAAGAAGATGAGCAAGTAGCATCATTGTTAGGTTAAAGAAACGTTCCAGCACCGTTGACACCCCGAGCAGCTCCTCTACTCTACTAAAGAAGCCAAAGATTAACCACATCGCTTCCCTTATCAAAATTCTTCCTCCTTCTTCAGAGAGTAGGAATGTGGTTGATAAAGCTTCTTTGAAGGACTCTGCTGCTCTTGTTCTTATTAGAACCCGGTCAACACGTCTAAGGGAGTAAACTAATTTTGACGCTCCTTATGTTAAGGAGTTTACAAAGCATATGTAGGAAGATTTTATTTTAGACACCTTTAGCCTTAATGAACTGGCTAACTCTTTCTAGCGTTCTGTATTCTGACTTGTTGCTACTTCCACAACTTTTAAATCAATGGTCTCTAATTATAAAAAGATACTTAAAGCTGAGAATCAGAGCTTAAGGAAAGATCTAGAGCAAGAATATGAAGAATCAACAAAGCTCCAAACTGAGATTTCCACATTTAAGGAGAGAGCTACGATAAATGATTCAAAGGCATTTCAGCTCGAGAATGAGTTGCCATAGTAATAGATGAGCTTCTGAACACCAGTATGGATCTTGATATTCAGAAATTCTCCTACGAGAGGACTATAGAAGCTGAGACTTCGCACCTTTAAAGTACATTTGACACCTTGGGGAAGTAGCTTACTGATGAGTACAATAATGGGCTGATGTTCTGTTACGAGTGCATCATGTCTGTTTTAGAAAAAAAAAACCTCGAGTTGGATATGTCTAAACTTGAAGCTGGTGTGGATGATTACATGAGTGAACAGGATGCTGGGGGCTAGCAGGAGAAAGATCCAACTCCAGGTGCAGAGGCTGCTCCTGCAAGATCTGAAGAAATTACTCTCTCTGATGAAGGGGGTTCTCAAGTTGCATCTGGTGTGGACTAGACTACTTAGATGACCGATCAAACTGCTAACCTACCGTTTACCCAAACTCTCTAGTTTTCATTGTAGCTTCCTATGTAGGAGCTTTGTAAACCTTAGTTCTGATTAAATTGAATAAAAGAAAATTATTTTATTTTAGTTTTCCCTTGTAATTTTTTATTTATTCAATATTTTCCAAGTTCAAACAGGCTTCAGTAAATTTTGAGTTTTTTCCTGCTTTGAGTAGACTCACAGACATTAAAATTTTATATTTATCTTACTCATTTCTAAGAACTTAACCTGCTCGAATTGACTCTAGCTAACCTAGGCTATTCGTCTTGCTACGAATGGAAAGACTTCTGGCCTTAGCAAATTTTTGAGCTTAACTTGCTCGAGTTAATTTTGGCCAGTTCGCGCTCTTCATCTCACCTCGAGCAGGCTTCGAGACTTTTGGCCTTAACATTCATTAAAGCTTGACCTAATCGAATCGATTCTAGTTAACCTTGGCTCTTTGTCTCGCCCCAAGTAAGCTTTGAACTTCTAGCCTTCTCATATCTTAAGGACTTGATTTGCTTGACCCAATTCTAGCTTTACTTGGCTTTTTATCTCACCTTGATTAGGTTTTGAGACTTTTGGCCTTAACTAATTTTTAGAAGTTAATTTGAAAGCACACTTCATTACTTTTTTATTCATGATCAATCTATTACATGCTTTAAACTTGATAAAATCGAATTCATTAATTGAAACAACATTACTTTATAAAGAAACTTACTGTATATATTTTTTCAAATACTCTGCATTCTATGGTCTCTTTACCTCCCATCCATTTGGTTAAGCTAACATGTATGCTCTCGGACCTGCCACTTGGTACTATGATTCACCTTTTAAGTACCTAATCTCCCACTTTAAATTACCGGACGTGCACATTTTGGTTGTAATAGTAAGACACCTTTTTTTGGTAGTCTGCTATTGAGTCCTAGAGAGTTTATATTTATAAAGGGTAAAATTATTATTTTACACTACAAGTCTCACTAACATCTCCACCTTTATATATATTAAGTCACTTAATATTTAATTGTATATGTTTGTGTGTACTTTTAATACTTTATGTATTTCTTAATAAACGAGAAGTCAGACAGCAAAACGGACTTCATTTTTTAACTTAGAACAGGTGAAAACCTTAGGAAAGAGATGAAAGAGATAAAGGGCAAAGTTATAATTTTAATATTTTAGTGGGCCCTACTAACGTGACATTGATTACTGACGTGGTGTTGACCGATGATATGTTATTGACTGATGATGTGTTGTTGACCGATGATGTGGTAAATATTTATTGGACAAAAAAATGAGTTTACAATACATACAATGTACTGAATCATATTTGTTGACTTTTGCGTTGACTGATGACATACCAGCATATTAGTGGACTGAAAAATGCGTATACCGTACAAGCATATACATGGAATGAAAGCCCTGGTAATGTATTCCAACCAATCAAAGAGTGCCACGTGATATAATCCTAGGCATCTAAATTTTTTCATCTGATAGCCATGATTTACTCGTTGTATCTATAAATAGGGTGCTCTCCCTCTAATTTGACACCCTTAAACCCATTTTTGAGCTTTATTTTCTGTAATTCTCTCTCCATTTAATATTTTCTATATATTTTAATAAAAAATTTATTTTCCTCTATTTATAAAATGAGTAGTTAATTTATTTCCAAACTTGGGTTAAATGTAAAGATTCAAAATGATCTATGGGCTTAATTTGGTAAATTTATTTTCAATTTTTCTAATTTATTTAAATTGTTTTGACTTATTATAAACAAATAATAATAATCTTGTTTAGATATTACATTGATATACCGGCTCCCTAGTGCAAGATTATTATTATTTGGCACGGTGAGTACTTCACACTATATTTATTAGAGAAAAATCTCCCTCTAATTTATGTGGTAGGTCTTGACTCATTGTTGACATAAAATTCATCTAAGTTAATTAGTGGATAGTCTTGCCACTTTGTCGACAGTTACATTATTATTACCTGGCACATGCGTTCTTGATGCCACATTTAACATAAGATTATTCTTCCTAGCACAATGAGTGCTTGATATCATATTTATTAGAGTTAGGTTTATAAAGAGTGGAGATACCCCCTCATAAATTAATTGGAACTAAATAAAGAATATTAAGCGCATGGTGAAATATTGTTTGTAAATCCTAAGATCCAAGTACTTTATTACATTGATTAAATCCCAGTTTATTCTCACCATTTTCATTCCAATCTTAAGATAAAATAAACTAGGAAATTTTACAACAAGCACATTAAATAATAAATAAAAATAATAACTCTACATAAATAAAATCTACCTCCTCGTGGGATCGACATTCATCGTCATTAATCTATACTTCAATAGATTCGTGCATTTGTGAGTTCAATAAAATTTGTACAACATCTGCTATCTTCTTTGATGACTTTTACCTTTTTTCTGCCAACAACTTCATTCGATAAGTACTTATCCCTATTTCTGCTGGAATCATAGCTTCATGCCCAAATGTTAAGGGTCATGTGTGTGGTTTCATGAGCCCACAACACACCAGGTAATTCATCAACCCATGTTCCCTTCTATTCTCCTAACCTGGTTATCATAAGCTTTTTTTATAGTTTTATTTACAGCTTTTACCTATCAATTTGCCTGTAGATGTGACAGCGATCAAAACTTCAACTCTATTCCCATATTTCTATAGAAGTCTCTGAACTTATTATTATCGAACTGTTTACCATTATCAATTACTAGAGCATAGGGGATTCTGTATCTGTATATCACATTTCTCCAGATAAAATCATTGTTTTGCTCTCTGTTATCTTGCTTAAAGCCTTCACCTCGATTCACTTCATAAAATAGTCAATCACAACCACTGCATAAGTTGCGGATGCTCTTTCCTTTGGTAAAGGTCCAATCAAATCAATTCCTCATTTGGCAAATGGCCATGGCAAATTTATCACTGTAAGATTCTCTGCGGTTGCGCTAAGAAGTTGGCAAAACCCTATTAGCTCTTGCAACTTCTAGTCTTTTCTTGTGCATCTTAGTGTATTTTAAGTCAAAAATATCATTGTCTCAGGACTTTAAAAGTTGTAGGCCTTACACCAGAATAGTTTCCACACAATATAGTAGCTGTAGACTGTACCCTCATCGATATAGTAGCGTGCATCTTGCTGCCTGACAGTTTAACTTTCTTGTTTGCTTCTTGTTGTTAGGCACTATCCCTTCCTTAATATAGAAGATAACCTGGTCCATCCATTTGTTACTTGTAGTTACACTCATCACCTCTGTTTTATGTTCAATACAGAAATTGATTAGGAATATTACCTTAGGATCTGACACAGCAGTCATTCGGGCTATCATGTTTGCTTAGAAATTCTCAACTCTTGAAGTTTGCTCTACCTCTACTACTCAAAATCTGTTAATTAGTTGTCTTACCTTGTTCAGATAAGCCCCTATATTCTCTTATTTTTCCTGGACGCTATCATTGGGGTAGTTTGCTGCTAACTGAGAATCTATTTGAACCTTCACTTCTTCTACCTTCAATGTTATTATAAGTTTCAACCCTATAATGAAGGCCTCATATTTGGCTTGATTGTTGGTAGCTATGAGCTTGAGTTTTATGGTGCATGGAATTTCTACATCCTCAGGGCTAAGTAACACTACTCATGCCCCTGCTCTTTGATCTCCACATAATCTATCAATCAGTTCTCTTATCACATGCTCGTTATCTGCACCCTTGTTCACTTTTGTGCATTTGATTATAAAATCTGCTAGAGCGTGCGCTTTAATTGGTATTTGAGGTTGATAATTGATGTCAAACTTGCTAAGTTCTATCAACCACTTCACTAGTCAACCAGAGGTCTCTGGCTTGTGTAAGATTATCTAAACAACTGATCTGTCAACACAACTAATGTAAGTGCCCACTTCTCGACTTGCAGATATCTAGTTTTTGCTTCCAACAGGGCTTTACGTGTGTAGTACACTAGATATTGAAGCCCCAATTCTTCTTTTATTAAGACCAAACTTGTAACTCCCCGTAACACAACCAAATAAAACTATAATACTTTTTCTACTTGCAGTGTTGATAGCAAGTAGGTCGTAAGTAAACAATTTTCAATTGTTAAAATGCCGCCTCACATTATATTTACTTTTTTTTTCACCTCTTGAAGAAAGATATAGCACTTGTCTGTTGCACGGGAGATGAACATATTCATTTCCACAATTGCCCTTATCTTCTCCAAATTACCTTTAATTTCTCTGTGACTAACCATAAAACCCAAAAACTTTCCAGAGCACACAATAAGAACGAACTTCTCTAAATTGAGAATCTTAGGCCCATTCACCTCCAATGCATCTGGCTAAGGCCTAACTCACCCCAAAAGAGCTCTCAAGAGGTGAGGGCTGCCAAGGCTTTATCAACCGGTCATTGCCCTCACACTTAGGCGATGTAGGATGGCTACCTCATACACTAAGCCTCTTCTCGGGCCTTCGAAAAAGGACTTACGCACTTGTCCCCTGTTCATACCCAGTGTTTGGCTCTAATACCAATCTTAGGCCTATTCACCTCCAATACATCTGCCTAAGGCCTAACTCACCCAAAAAGAGCTCTCAAGAGATAAGGGCTGCCAAAACGTTATCAACCGGCTAGTGCCCTTTGAAAGAGGACTTACGCACTTGTCCCCTATTCATACCCAGTGTTTGGCTCTGATACTATTCTTAGGCCCATTCACTTCCAATACATCTGGCTAAGGCCTAACTCACCCCAAAAGAGCTCTCAAGAGGTAAGGGCTACCAAGGATTTATCAACCGACCATTGCCGTCACACTTAGGCGATGTAGGATGGCTGCCTCATACACTTAGTCCCTTCTGAAAGAGGACTTACGCACTTGTTCCCTGTTCATACCCAGTGTTTGGCTCTAATACCAATCTTAGGCCCATTCACCTCCAATACATCTCGCTAAGGCCTAACTCACCCTAAAAGAGCTCTCAAGAGGTGAGGGCTGCCAAGGCTTTATCAACTAGTCATTTCCCTCACACTTAGGTGATGTGGGATGGCTGCCTGATACACTTAGCCCCTTCCCGGGCCTTTGAAAGAGGACTTACGCACTTATCTCCTGTTCATACCCAGTGTTTGGCTCTGATACCAATCTTAGGTCCATTCATCTCCAATACATCTGGCTAAGGCCTAACTCACCCTAAAAGAGCTCTCAAGAGGTGAGGGCTACCAAGGCTTTATCAACCGACCATTGCCCTCACACTTAGGCGATGTGGGATGGATGTCTCATACACTTAGTCCCTTTCCGACCCTTTGAAAGAGGACTTACGAACTTGTTCCCTGTTCATACCTAGTGTTTGGCTCTGATACCAATCTTAGGCCCATTCACCTCCAATACATCTCGCTAAGGCCTAACACACCCTAAAAGAGCTCTCAAGAGGTGAGGGCTGCCAAGACTTTATCAACCGGTCATTGCCCTCACACTTAGGTGATGTGGGATGGCTGCCTCATACACTTAGCCCCATCCTGGGCCTTTAAAAGAGGACTTACGCACTTGTCCCCTGTTCATACCCAGTGTTTGGCTCTGATACCAATCTTAGGCCCATTCACCTCCAATACATCTGGCTAAGGCCTAACTCACCCCAAAAGAGCTCTCAAGAGGTGAGGGCTACCAAGGCTTTATCAACCAACCATTGCCCTCACACTTAGGCGATGTAGGATGGCTTCCTCATACACTTAGTCCCTTCCCGACCCTTTGAAAGAGGACTTACGCACTTGTTCCCTGTTCATACCCAGTGTTTGGCTCTGATACCAATCTTAGGCCCATTCACCTCCAATACATCTTGCTAAGGCCTAACACACCCTAAAAGAGCTCTCAAGAGGTGAGGGCTGCCAAGGCTTTATCAACTGGTCATTGCCCTCACACTTAGGTGATGTGGGATGGCTGCCTCATACACTTAGCCCCTTCCCGGGCCTTTAAAAGAGGACTTACGTACTTGTCCCCTGTTCATACCCAGTGTTTGGCTCTGATACCAATCTTAAGCCCATTCACTTCCAATACATCTGGCTAAGGCCTAACTCACCCCAAAAGATCTATA
This sequence comes from Murraya koenigii, assembly GCA_025617385.1. Taxonomy (NCBI): domain Eukaryota; kingdom Viridiplantae; phylum Streptophyta; class Magnoliopsida; order Sapindales; family Rutaceae; genus Murraya; species Murraya koenigii. The sequence goes on along the minus strand of CM046817.1, from coordinate 15,053,164 downwards.
AAGGTATATAGGCTGGAAACTCAAACGTGCGGGCTGATAATTGTTCAATTCTAAACTCTGAACTTGGGACCTAAGGCAAATCTATCTAAATCGATCTGGTAGAACAAGGCCAAACACCCATAGATCTACAAAGTTTTATTCCCTCAAAAGTGCAAAAGTCTCTTCCAGATGGTTGATATACTCATCTACATCATTTAGACCTCTATTGTTCGTTTGATCAGAGGTTTAAAAATCTTATTTACCAACCTCTGATTTGTTGCTTCTGTATTCTTTAAGCGAAAAGGCATGACCTTGTAGCAGAATAAGCCTTGATTAGTGACAAAGACAGTGCATTCTTCCTCCTCCTAAAACATGGGGATTTAGTTGAAACTAAATAATGCATCCATAAAGTTGGGTAGGCTATATCCGGCTATGGAATCAACTAACTAGTATATTTTTGGTGGTGAAAAACTATCCTTGGGGCAAACTTTATTCAAGTCGGTAAAATCTACACACATCATTCACTTGCCATTTGCCTTTTTTATCAGAACCACATTCGAGATCCATTCAGGATAATTAACTTCCCTTATAAATTCTACTTTTAATAGCTTCTCCACCTCGCTATTCATGCCGTTATATCTCTCCTAGTTAAAGAACCTCATCTTTTGCCTTACTGGCTTTACTTGTTTGTTAATTACTAACTTGTGACATGCAACCCTTGGATCAATTCATGGCATTTCATTATAGGACAAGGCAAAAATCTGCATATGCTCGTAATCACTCGATAAGCCTTCTCCTCACTTCCTCACTTATATTCGAGTCGATCTTTATTTTCTTTTCCTTTATCATCTAGTCTTATTAAGACTTCCTCAAATTCTTCGACAAGTTCTTATCTTCCCTTCTTATAATCCCTTCTTACATCCAACGACGTCACCTGCATAACTTCTTTAGCTGCAGTTGCATAACGGCTTCTTGTAAATCTCTGGTCTCCTTTTACAACCCCTTCCATACCATTCATTCGATATTTCAATGCCAGATAATTTGTTGACATTACCAACTGACTAATTCTTATAAATGAACTTCCTAATATCAATTGGTATGGGCTGATTTCTTCTACCACCATGAAGTCCAACATAATATTTTTCTTAAAAGGCCTCGAGCCTATGGTAATTCGTATTCACGATCCCCAAGGGAGTCAACCTTCCTCTATCGAATTTCTTTACAAATGTATTCATGTGCTCGAGTCTTACATCAGTAATTCCTATTTCGTCTAGAATATATCCATCAAACTTTTTGAGTCTACAAGAATTCTGCTGAGCTCTCTATTTGCAATATTAGCCTTTATTACTAAGGCATCTTCATAGAGATAGAAGCCCCTTCCTCATCTTTCTCTATCCATCTAATTAGCACTTGCATAGTTTTTGCCTTTTTTACTGCTGGTATGTTAAGCAGAATCTCACGATTGACAGATGTATATCTGCTATAGTTTTTCCCGGCTCTGTTCGAATCTTCTACCATCATTGGTCGTTCTTAATCCATCCCACTGATCTGATCGTATTTAATATATTGTCGATCCACTATAGGGTATCCTCCATCAATGAACTCGTCTAGGTATCGATTTCTCATCAAATCCTCCACCTAATTCTTTAAATCCCGACACTCAGATGTTGAATGGCCATGATCATTGTGAAATTTGCAAAATCAACATTTATCTCTCTTATTTGCTGGTTTGGACATTAGTGGTGGAGGACATAGTAAATCCCGTTCTTCCACGACATAAAATATCTCTTCGATTTTTACTTTTAGAGAAGTATACTACCTATAAGTGGGACTCTGGTCGATCATCTTCATTGTCCTATCTCTAAGAAAATTGCCTGTGGGTGGAGTAACAGGCGAGAGTCTCTATCATGGTTCTATGAGTGCTGGCTCATAGGGACGTTATGGCATAGGTTACTATTGAGTTGATGTAAGCCCTTTGGTCTCTACTTGGTGATCTGCAGAACTGAACAACTCGACTTCCTGCTCCTCTAGCCTTTGGGTCGGCCTAACTAACCCTTTTTCTTTCTGAACTCTTTTCTCTTTGCACTTCATTCCTTTAATTTGCTTACTTCTCAACTTCACTATTTTTTCTTCTTCAATCACAATGTTCCTTTTATTTGCCCATGCGCATCAGAATATGAGTGAACGAAGAGGCTTTGCAAATTATTCTAAGGCCTTCCTATTTTCACACCTTCTTTTAGCCTTTTCAGAGCCTGTGGATGGTTGAACTCTCTCAGATCTAGGACTGCTCGATGGTATCTTTTAGCAAACTCCCGAAGAGACTCCATTTCTCCTTACCTAATCTCAATAAGCTCCGTTATATCATCCTTAAGAGCACATTTGCTCAAAGCTTTGGATACTTCCTTGTGGTAGTCTGCGATACCACTCTTGTGCTCACCCCTCAAAGTTGAGTAGAAAGGCTCTGCATCTCTGCATCGCTGTCAAGCCTTATGCCTAGATTATGTCGTTAAAGCACTAAATGCGCACCAATAGATCATTTTCCCTAAAAAATTTCACATCACGAAAATGAAAATCTGTAGAGATTGTAATGTTCATGATTTTCACTGAAAATGGGGACTTATTGTCTAATATGATCCTCAAACTTGGGGCTTTCTCATGTCCTCGAATCTCGTCATTGGCCTAAGCCAATCTTCAGACCTTTCTTTCCAATTCTTCAGCAAGAGAATGATTCTGTGCTGCGATTTCCACACTTTCTTGTTCCGTGTCATGCAAATGTTATCTTAATTTCCTCTTCTCTAGACTTACATCAGCTCTTTTAGCCGTGTTTTGTACTAGTTGACCTTGGGCTCCAACTCTTACATCTTGCCCAATAGGTATAACTCTACGACTGAACTCAGAAACATCATAGCATGCTTTCTTCTGTCCATTTCTTAGCTCCTGAAAGATGACTGTCAACGCCTCCATTGGCTTTTCCATCTGGTCAATCCTATCTTACATTATTCTATCCGATGCCTCATTTGCCACCTCTCTTAGAGTCATTGACTCTTCAAGACCTGCTCCTCTCAGACTGTTATCCTCCATTCTAATTTTGCCTATACTGCTTGTAATACAACTGGCTTTTTACTTGCTCCCCACAAAAGGGGCTAAAATATTGATACTGAAATCTAGTTGCTTCTTCTTCAAGCAGATTTCTTTGATTCTGGAAGTGAGTGATGTCCTCTAACCTACGTTCACAGAAAAATATTAGAGATTGCCAGATATTTTTCAGGTGAAGACCCTCCGACACTCAAGTCAATGATCAAGTTTAACTGTTAGGATTTTTTTTTAAAAAGAAAAAACAATATAGAGGCTCACTCCCTTTTTTTAACCCCTTTTTTTCCTCGTTTCTTAGGCATTTATCTGGGTATTCTATTCCTCATATTTGTTGCTTCCCCTCACCGTTATTCCCGCAATGCACATTCTTAGCTATCCATGTATCCTTCTGTTTTGAGATAGTTATTTGGACATCATGATGAGAGTTAATCGTGCATGGGAGTTACATCCCATTATCAGAAGTATTGGTTTTACTGATTCCCACTATAGGCTCAGGCTGTCACACTTAAGTTTTGCTTGAGGACTGGTTTATACCTGCTCGTAGTGCCGCCTATAACATGATGAGAGCTCGCTTGGCTGGCAATGAATATTCTTCCTCTTGCTTAACTTAGTGCATAATAGAAGTTCGTGCTTTTAGCTAACTTAATCTCGAGCAAGCATGCCTTTCATTAGTGTTTAGTGTTTCTATTTTTAGCCAGCAGGTGTGCTCTTTATTTCTCAAACACAAATTATACTGGAATGTATCGCCACATCAAGGACAAATGTGCTGTGGGAAAGAGAGGTTATAGAGGACTTTCAGCAATCCGGGGAGATTAGGCAAGGGGATCCTATTTCTCCGTATATCTTTATTTTGTGATTTGAGAGATTAAGCCACGGTATATGCCATGCTATGGAACCCTATTCACCTTTCATGATATGGGACTCCCTTCACTCATCTATTTTTTACGGATAACCTTTTGTTGCTTGCCGGAGCCTCGTGTGACCAAGCTTCTGTTATTATGTCAGTTTTGGATGATTTTTGTTGCAGCTCAGCAGCTAAGGTTAATAAGTCTAAAATTAAAATTTATTTCTCTAAGAATGTCTCCACTGCTGTTACTAATAATATCAGCACTCTGCTCTCTCAGGCTAGGGTTTCCAATAATACGTACCAGTGCGCTCTTGACAAAGTGGATCAACAGCTGTCCAGATGGACTACTTCCCGCTTATCTAGCTTGTTGGATTACCCTTACACAGCTGTTAGCCAAGAACCTCAATCTATGCTAAGCAAACTATCGAGCTTCCCTCAGTTATTATGTCTAAAATTGATCAAGTTTGCAAGAGGTTCATTTGGAGTAAGGCCAACTCTACACAAAAGATGAGTTTAGTTAGTTAGGATAAGGTGTGTCAGCCTAAGAATTGTGGTGGCTTCGATTTTAAGAACGTTGATGAAGCCATGAATAGAGCTTTGTTAATGAAACTGGGATGAGGCCATATGTCGTCTCCAATTAAGATATGGTCTCAGGTTCTACTTACCAAGTACGGCTTAGATCATACTAATCATCCCCCTGCCTTACCTACGAGGAATGGTTCTTACTCAACGAAATCTATCGGGAAAGTGTGGAATGATACTAAGCATGGTTTGGTGATAGAAAGAAGATCTAGCTTTGGTAGGATTTGGTGGGATTGTTGGGTTACAAAATCTCAGCCTCTGTTTCACAGTGCTACTGGTTCAATTTTTGGATGATATTATTATTACCACTGTCGACGATTTTGTGGATGATAATGGGAATTGGAATTGGTTGATTTTCAGTCGCTTGCTCCCAAACACATTCTTCTTAGAATTGCATCTATCCATACGTGAAGGGTAGTGAGAGGAGAAGATCAAGTCTATTGGGGGCTCTCTAATAAGAGTACCTTTATGGTGTAATCGACGTACCATGCTATTTTTTATCATAAGAATGAGCGTGATAATCCGATATGGAAGCTTGCATGGAAGTGGAAAGGTCCCCAAAGTATGGCTAAGTTTGTTTAATAGAATCTTGAGTTTAAGAACCCCCTAATGTCCCACATTAGAATTAAATTTTCATTAGATAAATTTAATGCTAGACCCTATATAATTAATATATTATATTACATATAATATAATATATTAATTATGTTTAAACAACTATATCAACTTTACAAGAATTATTGCAATAATAATTTCATTGAGCGAAACTTTGTTTTTGATTGAGCCGTAATCTATTAAGTGTCTTGATATTATATGTCACTTGATTCACTTGTATAAATATTATCCTTAAAAGACTAGTAAAAAATGTGAAATACTTTAACCAAATTACTAAAGACACATGTTTGTTATTATCAAAATTATAATATATGTAGCCCTTTAAGCTAACAATCTCATGTATTTTAACATTTATACTCCCCCTTAGTATATGACATTCATGCTTTAACACATAATTAAATATAATCTACCCCTGAATACAAAATCTATAAATACGTGATCTATAATAATTATAAGCTCCTCTTGAATATTTCAAAATCATGCATCAATACTTCAAAATACATGTTACCTTTCTCTTCAAAATACATGACTTCCCATAATTCATCATCAAAATTACTACAAATCAAGCTAAGACTAGAAAACAACCCCATAATGGTTAATTAAGAAATAAAAAATTAAACATAGAATTAACCAAACATTGAAAGCATTCAAGATTCTAGAAAACATCATTCAAGCATAAAGTATTCAAATATCAAACAATAATCATCCTCAATCTGTAAAGAAAAGACAATGCATACGAAAATGTCAGGGCATAATAAAATATGGCACTAAAATAAAACAAGAGGTGAATTTGAGTTTGCGAAAATATGATTGAAATGAATGAGTTTAAACCGATGAAATGGATCCTAGATATAATTGAAGGTAATGTGTGGTTTTAATTTGACCAAAAATAGGCTAAGAATGGCTTAAAAATAAAGCGAGAGAATAGAGCAATCTTAGGTTTTGATTTTGGAATTTTGAGAAATGGGTGATGAAATGGTGATTAGAAAGTGTTTAATGAAGGTTAATAGGATAGGTAATGATTTAGATGATTGATTTTAGAAAGAAATTGAGTGAGAAGTAAAGAAATTTTGGGAGGAAATAGAGAGGAATCCGTGGGTTAGAGAGAGAGTAATTAAAGGTTGAAGAAAGCATGAGGAATGGAGAAAAAAAAGGGTACCCATTGTTTAAATAGCTAGCCACTTAGTCTTGGCTTTAGGCATCTATGTTGTTATTTTTCTACACCTTTTTGCTTTCCAGCTGACTTAATAATTTAAAATCTAGAGAATTCTGCTCTAGTCTAGGAATAATAAATGCTATCTCATCCCCCGGTCACCCCCGGCCTAATGAATAGGTAAAAGTAATTAATAAGGTCATTGAGTTCCGCCTGAAAACTAGGTTGGAAAATCTTAAAGGTGCTTGGCTAGAAGAGTTACTAGTTGTAATATAGATTTATCGTATATCGATACGTATATGAATAGGGGAGACTCATTTCTCTTTGGCATTTAGCATTAATGCAGTAATCACAATTAAGGTAAGGCTTAATACGTAAATAATCACCTACTATTGGTAGCAGAAAAATCAAGAAATCTTAGAATTGGACAAAGACTTGATTGAAGAAAGAAGGGGAAACGCGACAAAAAGGTTAACAACATACCATAAAAGGGATGATATATATTACAATAGCCAAGTTAAAATACAAGGACGGACACCTGATACTAAAGAAGATAGAAATGATTAGAGTAGAGGAAGCATTGGGCCCCAATTGAGAATGTCCGTATAAAGTCGTTAAGGAAGTGACTCTCGGGACGCTCATTCTGGCAAAAATGAATGGAAAACGACTAAATTGGTCCCTTTTTTTTTTTTGAAACAGGAGACTAATGCTCGAGATCACAACTCATATATTATGAGATTACAACTGATATTTACAAATCAGACTATTACTGGGACTAGTTTACATTAATTCGTATTAGGCACTGCCCAGATTTTAAGCCCTCACTAATATTCGAGGGATGTCTACTCCTCGCACATGGTCAAGGAAGCAGACTGACCTTCGCTCAATATCTGAGGAAGGATTAACCCCCACAATGTAATTGTGGGGGCTCGAACTGCTGCCCTCCAAATTGGAGGGCAGCAGCCCTCACCACCAGGCCAAAGGCCTGGTGACTTGACTAAATTGGTCCTTGAATGCAAAGTATCTTAGGTGTTACTACATGTAAGATCTCAAGTAGGTGTTTCTTTTCTTTGTTATCATTTTAGAAGTTATCATGTTTGATGTTTTTATTTTGTTTGTGGCTTTAGACCCCATATTGGCATCACCTACACTAGGTGGATCAGTTCAAGCTAGGGGAAAAGTCTTTTAAGTTATTATCAGTTTTCTGATATTTATGGCTTTAGGCCCCACACTCAATTTATCTATGATAAGTGAACCAGTTTAAGATAGAGGGAAGTCTTATTTCATATTTAATAAAATAAATTTTCATACATTCTTAGTATATTTATACACTTTACGTTTTATACTATAGCATTACTTTATGGGATACTAGAATAGTAATAATGTTCTTACGAGGCAGTCAAATTATAGCCTTTGAGGTATAAAAAGCACAGCATTACAAGGTAAGGATCAATATGCCTTATGAGGCAAGGATCTTATAGCCATAGAGGCACGAAACCTACATCTTTACGAGGCAAGGATATTATAGTCCTTGAGGTACAAAAAATATAGCGTTATGAAGCAAGAATCATAATATCATGAGAGGCAAGGATATCAAGCCCTTGAGGCAAGAAAAATATAGCATCAGATAAGGCTTAATTTAAACTACCTTAATCAAGGCAGGAATAATATAGCCCTAATCAAGACAGAATCATATAACTTTAATCAAGGCTCAAATAATGTTGCCCTAATCAAGGCAGAAATCATATTTCCCTAATTAAGGCTCGAATAATGTTGCCTTAATCAAGGTAGCATCATATAGCCCTAATCAAGGCTCAAATAATGCTACTATAATAAAGGAAAAATCATATAGCCCTATTCAAGGCTTAAATATTGCATAAAGTAAATTGCCTTATGAGGCAAGAACTACACAGTGCTTTGAGTTCCAAAATATACTACCTTCTCAAATAATGCTATTTTAGTGATGGGGAAATGCTCGTTTCAAATATGAAAGGTTGGCAAGGTCATATTCAAGATCAGTATGCTAGAAAGTCCAATGGGGCAAGTCATCGAACATGAAGGCTAAAGTATGCTTAAGTGATCCCAGGCTAGATGGCAAGTGAGACTTCTCCCTGGCTTATAAGGTACTATAAGGGGGAATAAATCTAGAATGATTAAAAAATGAAAAAAAAAAAAAAAAGAAGCACTACACTTACCAAGGGGAATAAGACCAAATTCTTGATAGGAAGTCTTGGTGAATAGAGAAAGCACATCCAATTGCAAGAAGTTAGCTCATACGTTTATTATTAACGGATAGCCTTTTGGTCAAAGCAGGAGGAGAATGCCAAATACTACAATGAAAAATAAAATTATATGAGAAGACAGTAAATTGAAAGTCATAAAGGAAAAATAGTAACCTGGAATTTAAAATGAGGTAGGAATAAAATCATTAGCATTGGGGTTATTAGAATGCCAATTTCCAAAGGAAAAAACCCACGAATCTTTCCAATCCTTTGTCTGGCCGAAAAAGTCAGTGGGGTTGATGTGAGCTCAACCAGCCAAGTAATACCAACCACTCATTCTAGACATTCACTTAACCTAATATAATCTCCTAAATTCATTAAAAGAAAAGTAAGATTAGATCCCTAAAGGCTTTCAAACGACGTAATGTCCCAGAATATCTTTATAAATCACTAGGCTAAGTTAGGCAGGGGCGATGCTAAGAGAACAAAAAAAATAAGTAAACGAAATGGTGCAAGGGCAATTTGATCATGGCTTTGAACATAGAATGATATAAAGCTACACAACCCTTATGAAGTATCGCTATTTTTTTGTTAGCACTTGGAACCCTAAGCTCGATAGAATCAGGGACGTGATAATCTCTCTTCTTTTTATAAGGTTCGAAGTGTAGCTTTGAATTCCCATTGGTAGAAGAGATAAAAAAGGAGTGGTATAATACTCTAGGTGATGCACCTCAGTGACCCCCCACCCCTAACTAACTCACTATGTTCTACTTTGGATAAATCCATAAAAAGGAAGGAGGAAATTGTAATAGAGGAGAGAAGTGAGAAGAGGGAAATGAGCAAGATAGAAGGAGGATACTAAAGAAGAGAAATAAGAATTAAATTGTAATTTAGAACAATATGTACCCTGAGAGTAGTGGATGATTTTGAATTTCAAACCTAGATTAAAACTTTTAGACATTCTAGTTTTTTTTTCCTTAAAAAAGAAAGGGGGGCAGGCAAATCTAAATACAATTTTAACTCCCCCTTCCCACCCTAAAGAATCGAACCCGGGCTGCCACGGTTCTACGGCGAGCATGGTGACCAACCCGACCACGCCCTTGGGGGCCTTTTAGCCCTTGGGGGCCTTTTAGACATTCTAGTTTAAGATAAGAGATTTTTGAATTTTAAAAACTTATATCATAAACTGAGGGCTTATGTTGATGAAGTTAGTGATAACTGATACCACTTTAAAGAGGGTTAGAGTCTCCCAAGAAGAAAATCAGATCCCTCAATGATAGGGATGAAATCTATCGTGTCAGAATTTAGAACCATCGAGGTGGGAGATATGAAAATCTTTAAACATCGACTGATTCAAAACCCACGAGCCAACGATGCTAATATGGCGGGATAATGCTTATCACTAAGAAAGAATCAAAAATACTGCAGAAAAATGAGCAAGAAAATGTTTCCAATATCATTATGCCTACAACACACCTAAAATAGGGGAATAATGCCCACTCTGAGGATGATGCTCTATTTTCTTCTCTAAAAAAAGTATATTAAGAAAAAATCGCCATGAAAGATGTATGAACACTATAAATCGAAAAACTCTCTAATTTTACTCTAAAAAGCATCGAAGTGGACACGCCAGAGTCCACTAGCTCTAGCATTATTTTACCATTTTCTTGTTTGTTACTGTGTAAACAAGTTATCTCTATCTGTTGCACTTGGTTCGACCTATGGGGAAAAATCAGACATCAATAGTAGCAGATCAGATGTGTGGAATGTAAAGCTCAATGGTCTGTTAAGTTTCAAGTTAGATCATTGTGGAATTGTTGATTTTAACTCAATTAGCTACCGAAGATTATAGTTTACAGAGTACATTGAAGAGAATAATTTTACAAGCAGAAGTGACAATTTGTTGTTGGAAACATATGCTCTTTAAATCATATTTATATTTATTGTAATAAATAATATTTCTAATTAATAAAATAAAATGAGGTATTTTATTCATGTATCTTTATTTCGTTAATATTTTGAGTAAAGTCCATTTAATCATATTATATGTATTTATGCGATCATCATGTGGATTCGCATAAGACATAAATACAAGTTATCTTATGATTAAATAAATTAAGTTCACAGTTGATAAATAAAGTTGGGCACTTTATTTAGATATAGACTGTAATGAATTCATTGTGTAATTTGTCTTAATCATGTATGAATTTATTGATGAAGCATGACTATATTGAACTGAATCACATATGAGATTTAATTAACCTAGTAATAACTGTCAGACTTATTAAATCTCATAGGCATTGATTTACTGTAATCTTAATCTTGAGTTAGTTATAATTTCTTCATTGTAATTATTATTTCATTTAAGCTACCAATGGGCACGACATATATTTGTAGTCAAGATTATCCGGTATTTTGGTGGGAGTAATTACAAGTATTGAAATTATAGATTAACAATACAAAATTTGTACGACACATCTCTCGATAGGTTTTCAGTACTTGATCATAGAATTCTCTGGCCAGAGTGTGTCAACATAAATAAGTATGTTGAAAATGATCATTAGAGAAAACCAGTAAGTATCAAGGAACAAGATGAAATTAAATTGATTGGACAATTGAGATATCAATTTATATTAACGATGTGGTACAAAGGATTGTGCAGTAAAGAAAATCAATGTGGCTTGGGTGAATTATATTCGAGCATACAATTATGGAGGTCAGTTCCAATCTTATAGTGGAGTAGAATTAGAATTAAATAATTATATTTATATAATTATAAATTTAATTATTGTAGCCACTATTGCATGTTCCCAAGTGATCCCCGGGTTAGCTCATTTAATTGATAACACCATCACTGGACCCAAAAATAAGAAAAACTGGCATATTAGATGAAAATCATAATTATAATATTTGTTAAGGCCTAATACGTTATATTCAAGTGTAAAATGGGGCTTGTGATATTTTACAAAGTGGTCTCGCGTGGCTCGCGCAGGATGCAGCTCACGCGAACAGCAGCAGCTGGAGCAGTAGGCAGCAGGCTCTCGCGGCAGCGGCAGCAGCTGGAGCAGCAAGCAGCAGGTTCGCTCAGCGCTCGCGGCAACAGTAGCAGCTGGAGCAACGGTAACATCGACAGTCCGGCACTAGCATGTAACGTGTTTCCGGCTGACAGCGGCGAGTTCTCACTGGAGAAGACAGCGAACGGTAGCTGCTGCGTTTTGGTGATGGCGACTGGAGAAGAAAATATGAGATTAGGGTTTTGAGTGGTAATTAGCACTCAGACCCCTAATTTCTATAATATTTTCAATTTGGATAAAATTCATATACTATTGTGCATTCAAGTCCAGAAACAGTTTTGGGCTTGGTAAATCCTAGTTTTAAGTCCAATAAAATTTGGGCTTAATGGATTAAAATGTGTCGATATAGTTTAACAAATTAAATTTATTTTTGGTCCAAAAGTTTTACTTAAAGTTTTATTTTATTTTCGTTAAAAATTAAAAATTTGGACTAATAATAAATTTAAAGCCTATATTAGCCAAGTCCATCAACAAAGACAATCCAATGGAAGAAGATATTGACATGAAGCCTAATAAAGATTAGGCTTATGGTTAATATTTTTTTATTTTTTAATTTTAGGACAACCATGAATTGAGATTATTTAAATTTTTTATATGTTGTGTTTTGGATGTGAACATCCCATGATAACATGTCATATAGAACAGGTAGTGCAACTCTATGCATAATAATATATGTCATTCATATAACATGAATTCATGTATATTGTTTTAAATTTGCAAATGCTTGATAATATCATATATCACTTAGATAATATTATAGGAAGCATGCAATTAATAATATATGTATGTTTTAAAAGGAAAAACCAACTTTAAAATATTGAGTGGGAGAAGGAAGATTCAAGATAATTTTTCTATGGGCTCTATTGTTAATTCAGTAATAAAATTATATATATATACCTCGACTTCATGATACGGTAATGCTGCCTATGAAGGGTATATATATTAGACATTTTATTTGATGAACTTCTTTAAAGATAAGATCGAAATATTTTTCAATCTGTTGATCACCCTAACGGTGGCTACATGATATGAGAAATTCGTAGATTAAAACAATGGTTATACATTCAACAAAATTTGTTATTAACCTTCCCAACGAAGCTCTGTTAACAAAATTTTGGCCTTAAAAGATAATGATAGTTATTTATCATGTTACGACATGAAAGTAAATAATCTATTGGTTAATTGGGTCTGGTAAGTGGCGGCATGACTTCCCTAACGAATAGCTTACTAAAGCGGTACTAGATTATCGTTACAATAAAATAAAATGCATTTATGGTTTTTTACATTTTAGATTTTTATTGTGAATATTACTATTTCAAAATATTAACGCATGGATGTTTTATTTTTCAGAAATGTCTTCCTTAAGCCCACTTACTATTATTCTGAATCAAAACAAACTTACTGGCGAGAATTATATAGATTGGAAAAGAAATCTATATATTGTCTTGACTGCTAAAAATTATAAATATGTCTTAACTCAGACATGCCCCTTAATACCACTAGAGAATGCTCATAGAATTGAGAGAAGGCTTTATGAGAAATGACAAAAGGCCAATGAAATGGATAAATGCTATATTTTAGCCTCAATTTCTAACATTCTGCAGACCAAACATCAGAATTTGGAAACTGCTACTAAAATAATGGATAGTCTCTAAGAGATGTTTAGGCAAAGTACTCGCTCTGCGAGACAAGCAGTATTGAAGAACGTTATGAATAGTAAAATGGGGAAGGGCATAAGAGTTCGTGATCATGTCCTCAAAATGATGGACTATTTGAATGAGGCTGAGATTCAGGGAGCACAAATCGATGATAACTCAAAAATTGATATGGTTTTAGAATCTCTACCAGATACATTAAAATATTTTAAGGTCAATTATAATATGAACAAAAGAAACATGACCTTAATAGAATTAATGAATGAGCTCTATTCTACTGAAGAGATCTATCGTGCTGAGAAATCTCTGGGAAGCATAAATATTGCTGAAAATAATTCTTCTAGGCCTAAGCCAAAAGGCAAAGGTAAAAGGAAAAAAGCTAGGAAAAAGAGATTGTCTACAAAGCAAGATAGCAAGCCTAAAGGCAAGTGCTTTAAATGTGGATAGAAAGGTCACTAGAAAAAGGATTGCCCAAAGATTATAAAATCAGGTATAGGTAATCTTTTTGTTATTAAGGCCTATTTAGTTTATAATCCAGTTGATACATGGGTGTTGGATTCAAGAGCAACTAATCATATTTGTAATTCACTTTTTTTATTTCAGGAAACTAGGAAACTAAGTGAAGTAAGCATCAAGTTACAGCTTGGGACAGGATAGTTTGTGTTAGAAGAAAAGACTGAATCTGTTTTATTATATTTTAATAATAAGACTTTAGTTTTGAATAATTGTCTTTATATTCCAAACATTAAGAAGAATTTAATTCTATAGCTTGTTTGTCAAAGCAAGGGTATACTGTAAATTTTGGATCCTTAGTTTCTATTTTTTACAACAATAGACTTATTTGTTCTAGTACATTGGAAGATAATTTATATCATTTGAGTCCTGTGATCCTTTCTATGCATGACACAGTAATTGATAATAATGAGCATATGCATTTATCTAAGAAAAGAAAGTTTTCTTCCAACCAGTGCTACCTCTGACATTTACGCTTAACTCATATAAACTAAAATAGGATACAGAGAATGATCAAAGATGGACTCTTGGGTCCATTAGAAAATGAATCATTGCCACTCTATGAATCCTGTTTAGAAGGAAAAATAACCAAAAGGCCATTCTCGACCAAAGGAGTGCGTGCAACAGTACCACTTGAATTGGTACATACAGATGTATGTGGACCAATCAATGTACAAGCTCGAGGAGGATATGAGTACTTCATCACATTCACTGATGACTACTCAAGATTTGGTTATGTTTATCTAATACGTCACAAGTTTGAAGCTCTTGAGAAATTCAAAAAGTATAAGGCAGAGATAGAAAACAGTTAGATAAGAACATAAAGAAACTTCGACCTGATCGAGGTGGAGAATATCTGTCCAGAGATTTTAAAGAGTATCTGGTTAAAAATGGGATTATATCTCAGTTGACTGCCCTAGGAACACCACAACAAAATGGGGTAACTGAAAGAAGAAATAGAACTCTTTTGGATATGGTGAGATCTATGCTAAGTTATTCGAAATTACCTATCTCTTTTTGGGGACTAGTACTAGAAACTACAGTTTACCTTTTAAACTTAGTTCCATCTAAGTCAGTGTATAAAACCCTAATAGAATTATGGTCAGGTCGAAAACCAAGTTTACAACATGTCCGTATTTGGGGATCACCAGCTCATGTGCTGAAATCAAAGGCAGACAAGATGGATTCATGCTCTAAGGTTTGCATGTTTGTGGGGTATCCCAAAGGAACAAGGGGAGGTTTATTTTATAGTCCTCAAGATAGGAAGGTAATTGTGAGCACACATTTTACTTCCCTCAAGGAAGACTATACGAAAAACTTCAGACCTAAGAGTAAGGTAATACTTAAAGAACTGTCAAGTGATCAAATTGATACTCAGCTTTCAATACCTGTTTTAGAACAGAATGAAGAGCAACAATATGATCAACAAAGGATTATCCCTGAACAAACATTATTTTTAGAACCTCGTCAGTGGGAGGGTAACTAGGTTACCAGTAAGATATATGTTATTGGGAGAATCCTATACGGCTATCTCATATGAACATGTACAAGATCCCACTAGTTACAATGAAGCTCTAATAGATAGGAGTATTGACTACTATAAAGATTTGGCTAGAAAAATAATTTGATATGAAAGATCTAGGAGAAGCTAGTTATATTCTTGGTATCAAGTTACTACGAGACCGAAAAAATAAAACGATAACTTTATCTCAAACGGTCTCTATCGATAAGATATTAGCTAGATTTAGCATGGACAATTTCAAGATTGATTTGTTACCATTTAGACATGGAATTTCATTCTCTAACGATCAATCACCTAAAATATCTAAGGAGAAAGAAAAAATGAGACTAGTTCCCTACACGGAAGATATAGGAAGTCTCATGTATGCCATGCTTTGCACTAGACCAGACATATGTTTTGCGGTTGGGATGGTTAGCAGATATCAATCTAATCCTGGACCTGAACACTAGACTGCTATCAAGTACATAATGAAGTATCTGAAAAGAACTAAGGATTATATGCTTGTGTATTTTGGTGATGAACTTACTCCAGTGGGTTATACTGATTTTGACTTTATGTCAGATAAGGATTCTAGAAAGTCTACTTTTGGCTATGTGTTTACATTAGGAAGTGGAGCTATTAGTTGGAGGAGTGTGAAATAATCCTCTATCACAGACTCCACAACAGAAGGTGAATATGTGGCTGCATCAGAGGCTACAAAAGAAGTGGTATGGCTCCGCAAGTTTCTTCAAGATCTTGAGGTGGTATGGCTCTGCAAGTTCCTTCAAGATCTTGAGGCGGTATGGCTCCGCAAGTTCCTTCAAGATCTTGAGGCGGTATCTGCTGCAAGTGCACCACTTAAATTATTTTGTGACAATAGTGGTGCAGTGGCTCAATCAAAAGAACCAAGGAACCACAAGAAACAAAAACACACTGAAAGGAAGTATCATCTCATAAGCGATATAGTGCAGAGAGGTGATATAGAAGTTACCCATATTGCGTCACAGTAAAACTTGGCAGATTCGTTTACTAAGAGCATCCCTGGGAAACTTCTTAACTTGCATTTAGAGTCCATGGGCATGCGCGAGATGCCAAATATGATTTGAGAGCTAGTCGGAGATTGATGGAAAAATATTTTCTTTAAAGCATATTTATATTTATTGTAATAAATAATATTTCTGATTAATAAAATAAAATAAGGTATTTTATTCTTGTATCTTTATTGCGTTAATATTTTGAGTAAAGTCCATTTAATCATATTATATGTATTTATGCGATCACCATGTGGATTCGCAGAAGACATAAATACAAGTTATCTTATGATTAAATAAATTAAGTTCGCAGTTGATAAATAAAGTTGGGCACTTTATTTAGGTATAGACTGTAATGAATTCATTGAGTAATTTGTCTTAATCATGTATGAATTCATTGATGTAGTATGACTACATTGAACTGGATCACATATGAGATTTAATTAACCTAGTAATAACTGTTAGACTTATTAAATCTCATAGGCATTGATTTACTGTAATCTTAATCTTGAGTTAGTTATAATTTCTTCATTGTAATTGTTATTTCGTTTAAGCTACCAATGGGCACGACATACATTTGTAGTTAAGATTACCCGGTATCTTGATAGGAGTAATTGCAAGTATTGAAATTATAGATTAACAATACAAAATTTGTACGACACATCTCCTGATGGGTTTTCAGTACTTGATCATAGAATTCTCTGGCCAGAGTGTGTAAACATAAATAAGTATGTTGAAAATGATCATTAGAGAAAGTCAGTAAGTATCAAGGAACAAGATGTAATTAAATTGATTGGACAGTTGAGATATCAATTTAAATTAACGATGTGCTGTAAAGGATTTTGCAGTAAAGAAATCAATGTGGCTTAGGCGAATTATATTCAAGCATACAATTATAGAGGTCAGTTCCAATCTCATAGTGGAGTAGAATTTGAATTAAATAATTATATTTGTTTAATTATAAATTTAATTATTATAGCCACTATTGTATGTTCCCAAATGATCCACTGGTTAGCTCATTTAATTGACAACACCATCACTGGACCCAAAAGCAAGAAAAACTAGCATATTAGATGAAAATCATAATTATAATATTTGTTAAGACCTATAATGTTATGTTCAAGTATAAAAGGGGGCTTGTGATATTTTACAAGGTGGTCTCCTAGTTAGTTACACATTCTTTCTGCTTTTATGTAATTAGAGAGATAGTATTTAATTTAAATATTTAAATATTTAAATTAAAATAGGAATTTTATTTTAAATAGGAATCATAATCCTAACATACAAGGGCTTTTCATAAGATATTATAAAAGGGACATTATTCTCTTAAGATTAAAAAGAAGAAAAAAAGAGATAAGAGAATCCCAGGGCTTTTGAGAAAAATACAGAAGACATCTAAGAGAAGCCAGTTGCAATTGGAAAGTGGTGAAACAGACGCCCACATGTCTAGTGTTGATCAATCTTGAGTCATAGCCTGGAAGATCGTTTAGAGACGGATCTACAACTCTCAATTGTTCATCTCCTCAAAACATAAGGTATGAATTTCTAGATTACTTAATTCTTATATATTGTATGAGATCGGTCCTAAAAATGTTTTAATTGAAAAATTGAAAAACCCTAATTTTTCCCTACATTTGTATGTTTAGCAAATCTTTAACTCTGGTAAATCTAAGCAATCCTTGTTGTAATCTTGTAACTTCGTCGATGACCCCCTTTGAATACGATGAAAGATAATATGGATGCTAATGGCATCGATCAATTTTAATATAAATTTCTTAATAGGTTCTAGGGAAAAGATTTGGCTTTGGAGGAGGCACAACTAGCCTTTTAAATAAAAAAACTAAATTTCTCTCTTTTTCTGTCATCAAAGCTTAACATTTTTTTTTTCAAAAAATAAAGGGGGCAAAAGAAATCAAAGTAGTATGCAGATCGTTGTGAAGTCTTTGACTAGGAAGACAATTACTCTTGAGGTTGGGAACAATGACAACATTGAATGTTAAGGCTAAAATTCAAGAAATGGAAGGTATTCCTCTGGATTAGCAGAGATTGATTTGTTCTGGTAAACAGTTGGAAGGCGGCCGAACTCTTGCTTATTATTACATTCAAGAGAAGTCAACACTCTACTTGATCTTGAGGCTCAAAGGAGGAATTAACTATGATTAAAGTGAATACACTCACTAAAAAAGAAATTGATATTGATATTGAGCCAATTGATACCATTGAACGGATCAAGAAAAGGGTACGTGAAGGAAAAAGAAGGGATTCCTCTAGTATAGCAAAGGCTTATTTATGCTGGTAAGCAGGTTGCAGATGATAAGATAGCTTGTGACTACAACATTGAGGGTGGTTCTGTGTTTCATCTTATTCTTGCACTAAAGGGTGGCATCGATAATGCGAAAAGTTGATTGATAGTTGGAACTAGGTTTCTGAATAATGTAGTTTTATTTTAAAATAGTCTGAATTAATAAAACTAGGGTTTGAGTCCTACCAAAATAGAAAAATCTAAAATATTATTTAATAATAAAATTCTGCTTATCTAAACAAGAAAAACAAAACAAATGAAACCTAAATCTGATATCTAAACAAAAATTTAAAACTTAAAAGAAATAAGAAAAATAGGAAAATATCTTAAAATAAAAAATGATTAGGAAAAAAGTAGAATTTTGGGCTCGACCACAGTGAAGAGTAGCCCAACAATTTTGGGTTTAGTTCATTTTGTTATAAGTAGACACCTGTAGTTTAAGTTATGACCTTCGAAAAATACTATGTTTATTCCACGCAACCATCCTACATCATGCAGTCTTTACATGCTTCTTTTCTCATGAAGAGAATTCTACTTTATGTAGGCTTTATTTGGTTATAGAACTTGATGAATTGAAAACAAAGAACATATTCTAATGACTTTCTCTAGACTAAACATCGTTGATCTTTTTTCTTTCGCTTAATATATTTTCCTGTCGAGCTTAGTAGTCTTTAAAAAGAAAAAAAATTCGAGACTTCATTTGTTTCACATTTTTCAGATTATAAGTTTTTTTTTTTTATTGACATCTTTAACTTTGTAGTTTATTCATTATACCCTTCCGTGACATTAAATCACGGTTTCATCTTTGTTATCTTCATCGTCTTGAGTTTGGGATGAGGCATGTTAATTTTGGCTTTTCTTTTTTACATAGAATTAATATTATATTCCATGCAATTCGCCAAGTTGTAGATAAATTATTATTATTTAATTTCCTTAAAACTTTTTTATGTTGCCAATTGCAAGGTACCTATATTTTAACATTTCTTTACATATAGTGAAACGTTTTTTTTTTTTTCATGTATCCGATATGCATATATTTAATCTTCTATTTGTAAAATTAAAGATTTATTTCTCATATACTGTGGACTACTATAAATAATTCTAATTATTTTGTCAAATATTTAGAAATAATTTTGACAGATTCATGTATTAAGTGAACAAATATTATTTTACAGTTTAATTTGGTCACACTCTATATAATAATATATTATGGACAAATATAATATTTAATTGTATTATTTTAACTTATAATAAAATGAGAAATTTTGTAACTAACTCACGAGAGTCCCTATACTCAGCCAATTATATTTGTTGATGCAGTTTTTCCCGCGTGTCTTCAACAGTGCCTCGAATCTTCTGCTCGCGATAAGCTCGAGCTCGAGCAGGATTGTCTCTTTCGTCCTATTCCGCTGTCTTTTCCATAACAGAGATCTCCCGAACCTGTACTCACAGAAAATGGGGTCAGGGGTAGCCGGGCGTGTTCCGGCGAAAACTCTCCGACGTTAAAGTCAGTAATCGGGTTGTTCTTTTTGGTATCTCCCTTAGTGAGAGAGACCGGAAATATGAAAGGGATATTTTCCGCCCTCTTTTTTTGAGTGAATATAATGTTTCAGAGAATCCAGATAAGAGAAAAATAATAATAGGAAGAACCTGTATATGCTTTTTTGTAATCCCTTGTGAAATTTTCCAACCCCCTTTGTGAATCAGAATTTCCAACCCCTGTAACGTACCCGTCTCTTTCCTTTTATACTCCATTTTTCCCGCTCTTTCTCTCCAAGAGCATCCATTCCCACGTCAGTGGTGTCTGGGTCCCTCTGACAGCTGGGATTGGTGTAATATTCCCGGGGGATGCGCGACTGTCTTCTTTAACCCGGTTCACGTGACTAGATCACCATGTTGGGCATGTGCGCTAGGAATGATGACACCGTGGGGGCATGTGTCGGCCATCGGCAATAGTACCACCACCATACTATGTGGGACCCTGGTCAGACATTAAAAGGTGTGCTAGGATCCTGAAAAAATGGGTCGGGCTGCCCTGCGCCGGGTCTTACATTCCATTTGTCCCATGACTGGCGCAACCTAGTTGTGCTCGGGGACTCGCCTTCTGCGAGCAGGAAAGGAGTGCGCGGTTCTCAACCTTGACCAGCTTGGACCGGGGTGGACGACCTCGAGCAGACAGGAGAGCTCGGAGCTCGGATGGCTCTGACTTCCTCGACCTTGACTATCTTTGACGTCTACTGAGGTCGTCTTTGTGCTCGTGGTCGGTCCTCTGCTCGAGTTAGGCTGTCCTCGGGGTATTTTATTCGAGCTGGAAGGGCCTCGAGAAGACCTGCCCGATATTACCCAAACACCAGCCCCCGGCTTCTAGTCTTTTGAGTGAAACGAGATAAGACCGAAGCTCATTAATGATGGGCCGATCGCGGCCTTTACGCTTCCCCACGCTTTCCGCTTGTCTCCCACTTCAATCATTTCGTATTTAGGCGGGACACGTGGTCGATCCCACCATGCGCTTGAAATTTGAAGGACGTTACTCAAAGGTCGTGTCCTCGAAACGCATGCCGCTAATCAAGAGACGCGTCCTCCTCTTTATAAACCTCTAACTTCTTCGTTGTTCCCTCTATTTGCTCACTTTTTGTTCAAACTCAAAATTAATCTGCTCTCCGCTATTCACTGGTCTTCTTCTTTCTGTCAAGGCGATTTCCGGCCAACCACACTTCCTTTCACGTTAAGGTACAAGCCACTCTTCCATTTCCTGCCGCCCCTCTGTTTCTTCCCCTGCTGAACTCTGTTAGTTTGATTTCCTTAGGAAAAAGAAAAATGTCAAATCCCCAACAGGCCCGTAGGATGTCGCTCAAGGATTCGTCCTCTTCTACTGAGGCACAACCCCTTAGTATAATCCCCGTGAGGGATTCTAGTCCAAAGAGGGAATTACCCGCGGCCGAGACCCGGCCGCATCAAAGGACAAGGGCCAGTCAAAGGTCCGAGCGTGGGGAATACCCCATAGATCAAATGAGATGTGAGACCACCTAGTTGGATTTGGATAGACTTAGGGATACTTACAATATACCCGATAGTGTAGTTTTAAGGTTGCCGGGCAGGGGTGAGATCCCCAGCCGTCCCCCCCAAGGGTACACACCTTATACTTAGAATGCTTCAAATAGGGGTTAGCCGCCTCCAGCCTTACTTTACCCGGGTTTTGTCTGGGTTCCGACTGGCCCCGGGGCAATTGAACCCGAATGAGTGGAGAGTCCTTTCCGGACTCTTTGTGTTGTGGAAGCGCTGTGATCTGGGTGAGCCCTCGGTAGGGGAAATCAGACACCTTTACTAGTTGAAGTGCGACCAAGGATGTCTGGTTGGTATTACCTTACCTCCAATCAAGGGAAAAAGCCGATCACCGATCTCCCAACCTCCGTGGCAACCGGAAGAGCAAATTCTTCTTCGCTGGGAGAGTGGGGCAAGTCGCACTCAGTAACGAGGGGTCCCTCCAGTCCCGACAGCACTTTTGCACTCCGGGTCGTTTATCTGTCTTGTGGATTTTACTTTTAGTTTTCCTGCTTGTGTCTGTTCTCATTACTTTACTTTGGTCGTACCTGCAGCCTCCTGGGGTGCTTCTTATTCGATTGGGGGCTGGCTTTGAGCAAACGTGCAGACCGTTGTTGCAAACGCGAGCTCGTGCAGGGAGCTGCTAACACCCCAAAACTTTTTGGAGTCCAGTTTAGTGCCAAGTGAAGAGATGAGCAGCAGGATGCGTGAGATGTTACATCGGCGCGTGGGGACAGCGGAAAGTGCGAGCACATCAAAGAGGCCACGAGCATAAACGAGTGCTCCGCCTCCATCCACTCAAGCTACCTCTTCTGCTCGACAAACCGAGCGGGTAGAAGAAGGTCCTCCACGGAGGAGACAAAGGACCGCTGATCCAGCTCGCCCTTGAACCGGCAATGTGCAGGAGCAAAGTCAGCCTGGCTATTCCGAGCCTTACCTGAGGGCCTACAATGAGGAATTGACCAGCAGATTCCTGGATGAGATAGAGTCCTTTAATTCTGACGAGCTGTTCAGCGCCATCCAGCGACTCTCCTCTCGAGCTTTAGCGGCTGCGACCATTCTCAGGGCTTCAGCTCGGGGCTCCCAGGAAGAACTTCAAGCAAGGGTTCAGAGCTTGGAGCAAGTTGTGAGCGAGCTGAAGGAGGAAAATAAGAAGCTTCTAGACGAGAATTTAAATCTTGCAGAGAAGACAGCAATGGCCGACTCCAAGGCCTCTGAGCTTCAGAGGGAGCTGGCTGACACCAAGGATGAATTGGAGCATGCTCGAAAGGATCTGGACACTCAGAAGTCTTACTACAAGCAGCTCATTAAGGGGGAAACTGCTCGTCTTCAAGGGCAAATTAACGCTCTAAGTCCATGTTTGGTTGGAAGAAATGGTAGGAGAGGAAAAGAATGGAAAGGAAAGAAGATGAGAGAAAATTAGTAAAAAAAGAGGGTTAATCTCATTTTCATTGTTTGGTTGGGATATGATTTTATCTTTCTCCTCTTATTTCTTTCCTCTCTTCTCCTCTCCTCTCCTTATATTTCTTCAAACCAAACATACCATAAAGGTCCAGCTCGCCACTGAGTACAACAATGGGGCAGACTCTAGTTATGACTACCTCATGTATGCTTTTGGCAAGGCATACCCCGAGGCCGACATGTCCAAGGTTGAAGGGTATGTAGCTGAATACATGAGCAATCCTGAACCTACTCCGTCCGAGCCCCAAACTGTTGACAGAGAGCTCGCTCCTTCTCCAACTAATGCCCCTCCTACCGACGCCCCTGCTGATGTCCCTTCTTCTGCTCCTCCTGCTGATGCTGGCCTTCCTCCTGCTGCTGCTGACGATGTCCCTCCTGCTGATGCTGCCCATCTTCCTGCTGCTGCTGATGACGTCACCCCTGCTGCATGATTTAGACTCTCCCTTTTTTTTTTTTTTTACATATGTAATTATTTCAATGAAATAAAAAGACACATGTTGAATAACTCTATTGAATGCTCGTGTGCACATGCTCTTGTCTTCTACGTTGAATTGACTTCGAATATACTTGCAGAGTAAAAAATTTTCTAAGTGTTGGACTTTCTATTTTCCTTTATGCCCAAGTGTAATGCTGTTTGAATTGGGCTAAAAGCCTTATATTTATTTTGCGAGCTCATTTAACTTGCTCGAGCCTACATCTGTCTCTTGCTAGACACCGTCCCTCCTGGAGCTTAGGCTTAGGGACTTTTGTCCTTAGCATTATTCATGAACTTCCTTCACTTGTAATTAGCTTTGCCAGATATTGTCCAGCCTAGGACTTAGGCTTTTGGACTTTTGGCCAAGGAGTTCTCCTTGAACTTCTATTCCTGCTCGAGCCTACAATTGACCCAAGCTTGGCACCGTCCCGCCTAAGACTTAGGCTTTGGGACTTCTGGCCAAGGAGTTTTTCTTGAACTTCTTCTGCTCGGGCCTTTTAATTGACCCAAGCTTCTTCTCATGACACTCCTGCTCGGGCCTGCAATTGACCCAAGACTTAGGCTTTGGGAATTCTGGCCAAGGAGCACTTCTTGTTCTTCTACTCGGGACTGCAATTGACCCTCGCTAGGCACTGTCCCGCCTAAGACTTAGGCTTTGGGACTTCTGGCCGTAGTGTTCTTCACGAGCTGCTTCTGCTCGGGCCTGCAATTGACCCAAGCTTAGCACCGTCCCACCTAAGACTTAGGCTTTGGGGACTTCTGGCCAAGGAATTTTTCTTGAACTTCTTCTGCTCAGGCCTTTTAATTGACCCAAGCTTCTTCTCGTGACACTCTTGCTCGGGCCTGCAATTGACCCAAGTGTGACACCATCCCGAATAAGACTTAGGCTTTGGGACTTCTGGCCAAGGAGCTCTTCTTGTTCTTCTGCTCGGGCCTGCAATTAACCCTCGCTAGGCACCGTCCCGCCTAAGACTTAGGCTTTGGGACTTCTGGCCGTAGCGTTCTTCGCTAGCTGCTTCTGCTCGAGCCTGCAATTGACCCAAGCTTGGCACCGTCCCACCTAAGACTTAGGCTTTGGGACTTCTGGCCAAGGAGCTCTTCTTGTTCTTCTGCTCGGGGCTGCAATTGACCCAAGCTTGTTCTTGTGCTTTTGGTCTTCATTTTGAACTTACATCATGAATGCTTTTCTTATTCTCATATATATTTACACCTTTATACATCCCATTTTGGGTAGGAATCTTACATTAACACTGCACAATACAAGGAGACTTCATCGGAAATATTTCATCGTGAGTTGTGCGCTCCACGGCCTCTGACCTCTCGTCCGTCTGGATGAGCTAGCTGCAGATGCTCCTCGGTCCCGCTAATCGAGTGACTCGATAAGGAGCTTCCCGGCTTGGTCCTAGTACACCTTGCCTTGGGTCCTTCGTGCTCTGGTTGACCTTCCTCAAGACCCAATCACCCACCTGAACCCATGAATGTGTACATTTTGGTTGTAATAACGAGCCACTCTCGCTGATACTCCGAGATCTTAGCAGCCTACCCTTTCCTCTTTTCTTCCAAAGAAGTCCAGCACTGCACACATCCGCTCGTTGTTTTGCTCCTCGTCAAGTGCTCTATTCGTTGTGTCCCCAATCCTATCTCAGCAGGAACCATCGCTTAGTGCCCAAACGCCAAGGAGAATGGGGTCTCTCCAATGGGCCGCTTTGTGTGTGGTTCCAGAAGCCCACAAGACACCGTGCAGCTCGTCCACCTGAGCTCCTTTTGCTCGCCCGACTTTTCTTCGTGAGGCGCTTTATAGTTTTATTCGCGGTTTCTACTTGCCCATTGGCTCATGCGGTGTGAGGTTGAGCAAAACTTCAGCTCTATCCCCAGATTCTCGACTGTAAGTCTCCGAACTTGCCATTATCAAACTGCCTCCCATTATCTGGTGACTAACGCATGAGGAATCCCATACCTGCAAATCACATTCTTCCAAATGAAATCAGTGGTTTTACCTTCCGTGATGCTGCTTAAGGCTCCCACTTCGACCCATTTGGTGAAATAATCAATCGCCACTATGGCATGGGTGGCGGATGCTTTCCCCTTCGGCAATGGCCCGATCAAATCAATTCTCCATTGAGCAAACGGCCATGGCGAATTCATCACCGTAAGGTTCTCCGGAGGCTGAGTTAGGTAGTTGGCAAAGCTTTGACAACTCTTGCAGCTTCTTGTCTTCTCCTGAGCATCTTGATGCATGCGAGGCCAAAAATATCCTTACCTCAAGGCCTTGAAAGCCAAGGACCTCGCGCCAGAATGATTTCCACAGATTCCCTCGTGTATCTCTCGGAGGACATAATCGGCCTCCTCTTGGTCTAAACACCACAGCAAGGGGAGAGTGTACTCGCTCATATAAGACTCCATCAACGAGAGTGTACCGGCTTCTTGCACCTCAACTTCCTTGCTCGCTTCTTATCTACCAAGACCGTCCCTTCATTGAGGTAAGAGATGATCGGCTCCATCCGTGTGTTGCTCGTCGATAGGCTCATCACCTCGTCCTCCCGCCGATGCTCGAGCAGGTCTTCATTTCCAAAGCGGATAGACTTTGGAAACTTGGGGTCCGATGCTGCTGCCGTGCGAGCTATCATATCTCGCTCGAAAATTCTTCCCCTGGATCTGCTCCACCTCGACACTCGAAATTCCCCATCACCGCCTTACCTTCCAAGGTAGGCGTCCATCTTCTCCCTTTGCCTGAAGCTCTCGTCGAGGTGATTCGCTACCAATCGCGAGTCCTGCTCAAGCTTTACCTCCTCTGCTTTTACCATCGAGGCGAGCTTCAATCCCGCTATTACGACTTCAGTACTCGGCCTGATTATTGGTGACTTCGAACGCTAACTTCACAGACAGATTGCATCTCCGCCTCTTCGGACTTAGGAGCACAACTCCCGCCTCGCCTCCCGACTTCCACAGTGATCCATCTACTCGTGACTATCCAGGTGTTTGTCGAGGCTTGGAAGCCTGGTGTGGGCTCGCTCTCCGTCTCCTCTTCCCTTACTGTGCACTCGACCACGAAGTCAGCTAAAGACTATGCTTTTATGGCTGTTCGGGACTGGTAATTAATGTCGAACTCGCTCAGCTCCACTGACCATTTTACCAGCCTTCCAGAAGTTTCAAGCTTGCACAGAGTTTGCCTTGAGTGGTTGGTTTGTTAGAACCACCACTGAATGTGCCTGAAAATAAGGCCTCGACTTCGGTCACGTGACCAAGGCCAGTGCCCACTTCTCCATTGGTGGATACCGGGTCTCTGCTTCTAGCAACGCTCTGCTCGTGTAATAAATAGGGTATTGTACCCCTGACTCCTCCCTTACCAGAACTGAGCTCGTTGCCAATTGGGACACAGCCAAATATAGAAACAATACCTCTCCTGCTCGAGGTGTTGACAGTAACGGAGCTTTCAACAGATACTCTTTCAGCTGCTGGAACGCCTCGCGATTCAAGCGTCCACTTTGTCCTCCTCCCTTCTTCATTTCCTGAAGAAGACTCAGATTTATCCGTGGCTCGAGATACTGAATCTGCTGAGGGACGCCAGCTTGCGGCCGACTCAGATCTCTTCGAGGTCGCATGGGACCTCATTTCCAT
This sequence comes from Murraya koenigii, assembly GCA_025617385.1. NCBI lineage: Eukaryota > Viridiplantae > Streptophyta > Magnoliopsida > Sapindales > Rutaceae > Murraya > Murraya koenigii. The sequence continues at coordinate 15,026,001 of CM046817.1, read as the reverse complement.
CACTGCTCTTATCTTCTCCGAATTGGCCTCGATCCCCCTGTGACTTACCATAAAGCCTAAGAATTTTCCCGAACCCACTCCAAAAGCACATTTCTCTGGGTTTAGCTTCATTCGGTACTTTCTTAAAAGTGCGAAGGTCTCCTCTAGATGCCTTACATGCTCATCCGCGTCTTTAGACTTGGTGATCATGTCATCTACATATACCTCCATAGTCCGACCGATCAATGGCTTGAAGACCTTGTTCACTAGCCTCCGACACGCCGCCTCGCATTCTTTAGGCCGAAAGGCATGACCTTGTAGCAAGATGACCCTTGATTGGTGATGAAGGCTGTACACTCCTCGTCTGATCGGTGCATAGGAATTTGGTTATATCCTGAGAATGCATCCATGAAACTAAGCAACCCGTGTCCTGTCGTAGAATCCACCAGTTGGTCTATCTTCGGAGTGGAAAGCTATCTTTCAGGCGTGCCTTGTTCACATCTGTGAAGTCAACACACATTCTCCATTTCCCACTTGCCTTCTTCACCAGCACCACATTCGAGATCCATTTGGGGTAGGATACCTCCCGTATGAATCCTGCTTTCAGCAGCTTTTCAACCTCGCAGTTGATGGCTTCAGTATCTCTCCCGATCGACGATCTCCTCTTCCGCCTCACCGGCTTAGCGATCTCTCCAGATCGCCACCCGTGACACGCCACTCGGGTCAATCCTGTGCATATCCTCGTGCGTCCATGCGAACACATCCGCGTGTGCTCGCAGACATTCCACCAACTTTTCCTTCAACGGCTCGCCAAGTGCCCGAGCCGATTCTCGACTTTCTTCCTGGGTCTCCCGCTCTCACCTCGACCTCCTCCAACTTCTCAACCGGCCTTGCCTTCCGTTCCTCGAGTCACCCTCGTGTCCAGCTGAGGTTATCTCAGATAGTTTCTTTGGCACTACAACAGAAGAGCTCCTCGCCACCCTTTGGTCGCCTTTTACGACTCCCACGATCCCATTTACTCGACACTTTAGGGCCAAGTAATGGGTGGACAGCACGCACTGGCTTATCCTCATAAATGGCCTCCCTATAATTGCCTGGTATGGGCTGGTTTCATCTACTACCACGAATCCTAAGATCATGTTCTTCTCGAAAGGCCTCGAGCCCATGGTTACTGCCAACTTGATGATTCCCAGAGGTATTAGCTTTCCTCCCCCGAATCCTTTCAAGGAAGTGCTCGTCTGCTCGAGGCTCGCACTGTTATTCCTAAATCCTCGAGTGTGGATTTGAAGAGAATATCCACCGAGCTCCCCGAGTCAACCAGTATTCGATCAACTTCCTTGTTTGCTACATTGGCTTTTACCACCAGGGCATCCTCGTGAGGGTACAGCACCCCCTCCTCGTCCTCATCCGTCCACATGATTGGCACCTGCCGAACCTTGGCCTTCTTGGCAGCAGGAGCAAGTGAACAGACTTCTCGGCCGACTGCAGATATCTCGCAGTAGTTTTTCCGAGCCCTATTGGAACTTCCCGCCATCGTGGGCCCTCCCGAGATTACCCTCGTGGACTGGTGGTTCCGTGTCTATTTCGTGAAGTCCTGGCCACCTTCCTCAGTCGTCGCTCAACCACCGGATGCCCTCCTTCTACAAACTCATCCAGTACCGATTCCCAACCATATCCTCCACCTGGTTTTTCAAATCACTAAGACTCGTGATGTGGAGTGGCCGTGGTCTCCATGGAAAGGTAGAACCGCCTCGCTCCGCTTGCTAGCCGGCTTGGTCATCTGCGCTGGAGGGCTCAGCAGCCCTCGCCTCGCCCACTTGAAGTATCTCTTCAAGAGATACCTTCACCTCGTGATAATCGCTCGTAGTAGTGGCTCTGCTCCACCACTCAGTATCGCCTCTATCCCTCGGGAAGCTTCTGCTGGGTGGCAATGAACGATCCGCCTGCTGTGGCTCACCTCAGTCCGCTGGTGGTCGGTCATGGGATGCGTGGCCATCATGACGCCTGCATTCTCCGTGATCCCTGCCGGAGACCCGCGAGGTGGCAAGGGACTATCCGCGTGGGGAGCTCTCCGATAAGGGTCAGTACAGGCAACCCGGTCCCTCGCCGCCTTGAGCTTGTGTCCCTCGGCAGACCCCTTCTCCTTCCTCCTTGCTCCATTGACCCGCTCATTCCTCGCTTTGCGCTTTTTCTTCTTCGATTACCATATCCAGCTCACCTACTCATACGCGTCCGAATACGAATCGGATCGAAGGACTTCGCAGATTATACCATGGTCTCCCATCCCGATCCCATCCTTTAATCCTCCTCGTAGCTCGGGGATGGTTGAACGCACCACGGTCTAGGACCGATCTATGGTATCTTCCGACAAACTCCCGAGGATTCCCCTCTTCTCGCCTCACTCGACAGCTCCATCATGTCATCCTCGTGGGTTACCGCGCCTGAATTGCTCCGCGAACTCCCCGCACATCCGCTCAAAGCTCAAGATGCTTCCCGTGGGAGTCTCATGCAGTACCATTCTCTCGCTCTTCCTTCTAGGTGAGTGGGAAGGCCCGACACCTCCGAGTCGTCGACAATCCTTGCACCCCGCCATTTCGCTGAACCGCTCTATGTGCACTAATGGATCACTTTTCCCGAGAACTTCGGATCCGGAAGCGGAAGTCACTTGGGATCGTGACACTCATGATCTCCGCCGAGAGTGGAGATTCGTTACCCAAAGATTATTAGCCGCCTGGGCTCTTTCCGCTCCCTGAGGTCTTCCACAACTCAGTGCCAACCTGCTCACCTCTCCTCCAACTCTTCCGCGAGAGGCCTGGGTCAGTGTCCTGTAAGTGCCGACTGGATCCCCTTCCTCCATGTTTGTTTCTTCCTCACCGCAACATTCGATGCCCTAGGTCTTGGGCTTCATCTCCTACATTTTCCCGAGCAGGAGCATTCCCACGACCGGACTCCGGGACATCATTACATGCTTTCCTCTGTCCCTCCCTGAGTTCTTGCAATAGGGAGGTCAGAGTCTCCATCTGCTTCTCCATCCGATCCATTCTTTCCTGGATCTCCTTATTCTAGGCCTCATTGGCCACTTCTCTCAAAGTTACTGATTCTTCTGGACTTACTCCTCTTCTGCTGTTTCCCCTCATCGTTGCGTTGTGTGTCTTGAATGTATTAGGAAATCAGGCTTTTTAGTGCCGATCCCCACAGACGGCGCCAAAAGATGTTGATGCAGTTTTTCCCGCGTGTCTTCTACAGTGCCTCGAATCTTCTGCTCGCGATAAGCTCGAGCTCGAGCAGGATTGTCTCTTTCGTCCTATTCCGCTATCTTTTCCAGAACAGATATCTCCCGAACCTGTACTCACAGAAAATGAGGTCAGGGGTAGCCGGGCGTGTTCCGGCGAAAACCCTCCGACGCTCAAGTCAGTAATCGGGTTGTTCTTTTTGGTATCTCCCTTAGTGAGAGAGACCGGAAATATGAAAGGGATATTTTCCGCCCTCCCTTTTTGAGTGAATATAATGTTTCAGAGAATTCATATCAGAGAAAAATAAGAATATGAAGAACCTGTATATGCTTTTTTGTAATCCCTTGTGAAATTTTCCAACCCCTTTTGTGAATCAGAATTATAGTGGTGTATGGGTCCCTCTGACAACTGGGATTGGTGTAATATTCCCTAGGGATGCGCGACTGTCTTCTTTAACCCGGTTCACGTGGCTAGATCACCATGTCGGGCATGTGCGCTAGGAATGATGACACCGTGGGGGCATCTGCCGGCCATCGGCAATAGTACCACCACCATACTATGTGGGACCCTGGTCAGACATTAAAAGGTGTGCCAGGATCCTGAAAAAACGGGTCGGGCTGCCCTGCGCCGGGTCTTACATTCCATTCGTCCCATGACTGGCGCAACCTAGTTGTGCTCGGGGACTCGCCTTCTGCGAGCAGGAAAGGAGTGCTCGGTTCTCGACCTTGACCAGCTTAGACCGGGGTGGACGACCTCGAGCAGGCAGGAGAGCTCGGAGCTCGGATGGCTCTGACTTCCTCGACCTTGACTAGCTTTGAAGTCTACTGAGGTCGTCTTTGTGCTCGTGGTCGGTCCTCTGCTCGAGTTAGGCTGTCCTCGGGGTATTTTATTCGTGCTGGAAGGGCCTCGAGAAAACCTGCCCGATATTACCCAAACAATATTAATAACTTCAGCCTATTAAGAGTTACTATTGAATCATTTGGTAAGAGAGTAGAGCGTAGTTAATTCTTGTCTTTCTCTCCTCCTCTCTTTCTTGTTCTTGCCGTGTGTCTGCGCGCGTACAAAAGATAGATCAAGATAGCTGCTGTTATCAAAGCTTCACAGCAGCCTTGCAAGCTTATCGATAGCCAATTAAGGTGAGAACTTACCTCTCTCTCTCTCTCTTTCTCTCAAGCACGACTTAGACGGATTTGCAAGATCAATATGGGCTTAAAGCTTGAAATTTTTTTGACATAAAGAACTATATCTATAAACATCTGAAGCTCAATACAACTATATATGCATAGACATCTAAGATAATTACATAAATGACGTATTTAATAAATAAAACTAATAAGTTATGCTGAAATTATAGTGTACGACAACTTTTTTTTTTAAAATTATAATAGCCCTTGCCGAAGCAAAGGAAAACGTAATGACATTTCTCTCTAAGCACGACCATAGCACCAAAAGAAGGAAAAGTGAAATAAAACTCTGACAGAAATTAAGAAGTATAAATCAACTAAATTTATAGTTGGGAACTGGGGTGAATATAAAAATTTAATTTATTGGGGGGTAAAAATTTAATAAAAATTGACATAAATATCAAAATTTCTTTATAAATTTACCCCATTGAAACGAGGTTTTTTAAAAAATAATATAAACATTAATAAGAAATAAAGGAATTTTATTATTAAGTTGGATCAATTGCCCACACTGCTCTCTATGTAAATCCGCCCTGGTTGGGAATTCATTAATTAATTAATTTTAAAAAATATTATTACAATATGCATATTTTTACAACGTTATAATACAATTAAGTGTAACATTCAGGACCACCATTTTCGTTAATCGTACATGCATTTGCTCAAAGGTCTTTGGATTTGATCGACTTTTATCTTTAATATATATACACTTCTTTAAAGCAGAGTTTTGTCAGGATTTATGGGATTCTATGGCTCATAAAGGATTCCGTCTCGTTTGTTGGCAGTACCATTTAGAGCCACGAAATTTTAGCGGTCAGGAATTAGTTAATACTTCGTTAATTAACGATTATCAAAATTCAAAATTTATTTTGTTGGTTAATTAATTTCCACTTAACTCAAACCTGTGAGGAGGTATTGAATTTAATGTACTTTCATTGAGTAGGTATGCAGCTCATGTGACTTTATAAACTCGCTAATAATAAAGAGACAGACTAAGCAAAAGCAGTTGGCTTTTTAATTGACAGTTTCTTGCAATTGTTGTATAGGTTGCTGCTGAATCTTATTGCCTTCATTTTGAGTCAATAATATTCACCTACTTTCGCCCTTTTACACTTGAACCCATTAATTTGCGTGTGTTGCATGCCATACCAATTGGTCATTTTAATACATGCATCTCTATTCTCTCTTTTTCTCTCAAAAATATGGAGACAGAAACAACTCCGTTATGCATAAACCTCAGCAAATATAGGAAGAGAAGACAGTACCGGAGACTGAACGGTGTAATCATCGCCGATATTAAGGAAAACCTGAAGATTTCGACGTGTCATAAGATTCATCAAAGTTTTCGGAAGATGCTACTGATTCCGAAAAGATTTAGAGATTCTTATGAGGAGATGATGCTTCGTTTTGCTAGACATGTTGCCCTGTTGAATAACGATAATATCTACTTATTGATGAAGAGGAATCACGAAGTTCAGCAGCTCGCTCTATGAAAGGTTCTAATCCGGTATCAATATATAGTTAGAAAGAAGATAATCCATGTTTTGCCATTCAATTCTGGTTGGATGCAGATCTTGTTTGAAAGTAATGATCTATGTTTGTCGTTCAGTTCTTTAGTAATGGTACATTCTTCTCCACCTTGGATAAATCATAATCGGTGACTTAATTGTAAGTCGCTACTCTCTCGTATATGTTTGAGACTTTCACACTCACAGAGAGAATAATACTATATTACTGTTGCTAATTGTCTTGTCAATCTTGGTTTGCTTTGTGTTAATTTTACTTCGTGTGTTGTTAATTGTCTTGTCAATCTTGATTTGCTTTGTGTTAAGTTTACTTGGTGGTCGGATCCCCATCTGAATATTTATGGTATCAGCTCAGCTAGATTGTTTTTCCTTTCTTTTTTTTTTTTTTTTGTTTGTTTTCTGTTGGAAAAATATGCTCTTTAAAGCATATTTATGTTTATTGTAATAAATAATATTTCTGATTAATAAAATAAAAGAGGTATTTTATTCATATATCTTTATTGCATTAATATTTTGAGTAAAGTCCATTTAATCATATTATATGTATTTATCACGATCACCATGTGGATTCACGAGAAGACATAAATACAAGTGATCTTATGATTAAAAAAATAAGTTCGCAGTTGATAAATAAAGTTGGGCACTTTATTTAGGTATAGACTGTAATAAATTCATTGAGTGATTTGTCTTAATCATGTATGAATTTATTGATGTAGTTTGTCTACATTGAACTGGATCACATATGAGATTTAATTAACCTAGTAATAAGCTGTCGGACTTATTAAATCTCATAGGCATTGATTCTTGTAATCTTAATCTTGAATTAGTTATAATTTCATGATTGTAGTTGTTATTTCATTTGAGTTACCAACGGGCATGACATACACATGTAGTCTAGATTACCAGGTATCTTGGTGGGAGCAATTACAAGTATTGAAATTGTAGATTAACAATATAGAATTTATGCGACACATCTCTTGATGGGTTTTCGATCTTGATCATAGAAATCTCGGCAGAGTGTCTCAACATAAATAAGTATGTTGAAAATGATCATTAGAGAAACCGAGTAAGTATCAAGGAAAAGATGTAATTAAATTGATTGGACAGTTGAGATATCAATTTAAATTAACGATGTGGTACAAAGGATTGTGCGATAAAGAAATCAATGTGGCTTGGGCGAATTATATTCGAGCATACAATTATGGAGGTCGGTTCAATCTTATAGTGGAGTAGAATTGGAATTAAATAATTATATTTGTTTAATTACAAATTTAATTATTGTAGCCACTATTGTATGTTCCCAAATGATCCCAGGTTAGCTCATTTAATTGACAACACCATCATCTGGACCCAAAAGCAAGAAAAGCTGGCATATTAGATGAAAATTATAATTATAATATTTGTTAAGGACTAGTATGTTATATTAAAGTGTAAATGAGGGGCTTGTAATGTTTTACAAGGTGGTCTCCTAGTTTGTTACACATTCCTTCCACTTTTAGGTAAGTGGAGAGATAGAAATCCTAATCCTAACATACTAGGGTTTTTCATAAGATATTATAAAATGGGCTTTATACTCTTAAATTGAAAAGAAGAGGAGAACCCCATGGATTCTAAGAAAAATAAAGAAGGCATCTAAGAGGAGCCAGTTGCAATTGAGGAGTGGTGAAACAGACGCCCACACGTCCAGTGTTGATCAAACTTGAGTCATAGCCTGGAAGATCGTTTGAAGGCGGATCTACAACTCTCAATTGTTCATCTTCTCAAAACATCAAGGTATGAATTTCTAGATTACTTAATTCTTATATGTTGTATGAGATCGGTCCTAAAAGGTTTTAATTGAAAAATTGAAAAACCTAGTTTATTTTCCCTTCAATTGGTATCAGAGCCATCTCATAATAATATATAAGAATTATGTAAGAAACCTATCTTGTTAATTATGTATTAGAGTGGCACAATTTATTTAGATATATATTATTTGTTAATATATGAATAAAGCATGCTTGGATTGTCTCAATTCATGGTTAGAGATTTGTTTGTATTTCTTTTGGATTTGTAACAAAAGGGGTGGTTTATTATCACCATGTTTCCCTTTTGATTTAATTTTATATTTCTGAAAGTCAATGGAATTGTAATCTGTAAAATAAATTCAAAACATCAAGATTTCGACAAGAATGCACAAAACCAGCAAAACCAGTCGCAGCAGGACACGCGCGCGTGCTCGCAGCAGGCTCCCGCACGCGCAGGCTCGCGCGCACAGCAGGACATGCGCGCAGCAGGCACCCGCGCGCAGGCATCAGCGTGCGCGCGGTAGCCACGAAGCAGCAGATTGCCCGCTTAGCTCGCGCAGGCTGCAACTCCAGCGGACAGCAGCAGCAACTGGAGCAGTGAGCAGCTGGCTCGCGCGGCAGCGGAAGCAGCTGGAGCAGCGGGCAGCAGGCAGCACGCAGCGGCAGCAGCAACTGCAGTCCTCGCTCGGGAACGGCAGCATCTGGTGTCCAGCGCCGGCAGGGGCGTTTTTCCGGCTGACAACGGCGAGAACTCACCGGAAAAAGGGACAAACGGAAGCTTTGGTTTTGGGTGACGGCGGCTGGAGAAAACAAAAGAGATTAGGGTTTTTGAGTGGCAATTATCATTCAGGCCCCTAATTTCTGTAGTATTTTCATAATGGGTAAAATTAGTTTAACTATTATGCATTTAAGTTCAGAAACGGTATTTGGGCTTGGTAAATCCTAGTTTTAAGTCCAATAAAAATTTGGGCTTAATGGATTAAAATGTATGGATATAGTTCAACAAATTAAATTTATTTTTGGTCCAAAAGTTTTACTTAAAATTTTATTTTATTTTCTTTAAAATTAAAAATTTTGGACCAATAATAAATTTAAAGCCCATATTAGCCAAGGCCATCACCAAAGATAATCTAAGAGAATAAGATATTGACATGAAGCCCAATGAAGATTAGGCTTAGGGTTAATATTTTTTATTAGGAAAACTATGAATAGAGATTATTTAATTTTTCTATATGTTGTGTTTGGATGTGAACATGCCATGATAACATGTCATATAGAATAGATAGTGCCACTCTATGCATAATAATATATGTCATTCATATAACATGATTTCATGCATATTGTTTGAGATTTGCAAAATGCTTAATAATATATAAGATATCACTTAGATAATATTATAGGAAGCATGCAATTAAACAATATATGAATGTTTTAAAGGAAAAACCAACTTTAAAATATTGAGTGGGAGAGGGAAAATTCAAGATAATTTTCCCACGGGCTCCATTGTTAGTTCAATAATAAAATTATATATATACCTCGACTTCATGATACGGTGATGCTCCCTACGGAGGGTATATATATTAGACATTTTATTTGATGAACTTCTTTAAAGATAAAATCGAAATATTTTTCAATCTGTTGATCACCCTAACGGTGGCTACATGATATGAGAAATACGTAGATTGAAACAATGGTTATACACTCAACAAAATTTGTTATTAACCTTCCCAACGAAGCTCTGTTAACAAAATTTTGGCCTTAAAAGGATAACGATAGTTATTTATCATGTTATGACATGAAAGTAAATAATCTAATAGTTAATTGGGTCTGGTAAGTGGCGGCATGACTTCCCCAACGGATAGCTTGCCAAAGCAATACTAGATTATCGTTACAATAAAATAAAATGCATTTATGGTTTTTTGCATTTTTAGATTTTTATTGTGAATATTATTTCCATATATTAATGCATGAATGTTTTATTTTTCAGAAATGTCTTTCTTAAGCCCACTTACTATTATTCTGAATCAAAACAAACTTACTGGCGAGAATTATATAGATTGGAAAAGAAATCTATATATTGTCTTGACTGCTAAAAATTATAAATATGTCTTAACTCAGACATGCCCCTTAATACCACTAGAGAATGCTCATAGAATTGAGAGAAGGCTTTATGAGAAATGACAAAAGGCCAATGAAATGGATAAATGCTATATTTTAGCCTCAATTTCTAACATTCTGCAGACCAAACATCAGAATTTGGAAACTGCTACTAAAATAATGGATAGTCTCTAAGAGATGTTTAGGCAAAGTACTCGCTCTGCGAGACAAGCAGTATTGAAGAACGTTATGAATAGTAAAATGGGGAAGGGCATAAGAGTTCGTGATCATGTCCTCAAAATGATGGACTATTTGAATGAGGCTGAGATTCAGGGAGCACAAATCGATGATAACTCAAAAATTGATATGGTTTTAGAATCTCTACCAGATACATTAAAATATTTTAAGGTCAATTATAATATGAACAAAAGAAACATGACCTTAATAGAATTAATGAATGAGCTCTATTCTACTGAAGAGATCTATCGTGCTGAGAAATCTCTGGGAAGCATAAATATTGCTGAAAATAATTCTTCTAGGCCTAAGCCAAAAGGCAAAGGTAAAAGGAAAAAAGCTAGGAAAAAGAGATTGTCTACAAAGCAAGATAGCAAGCCTAAAGGCAAGTGCTTTAAATGTGGATAGAAAGGTCACTAGAAAAAGGATTGCCCAAAGATTATAAAATCAGGTATAGGTAATCTTTTTGTTATTAAGGCCTATTTAGTTTATAATCCAGTTGATACATGGGTGTTGGATTCAAGAGCAACTAATCATATTTGTAATTCACTTTTTTTATTTCAGGAAACTAGGAAACTAAGTGAAGTAAGCATCAAGTTACAGCTTGGGACAGGATAGTTTGTGTTAGAAGAAAAGACTGAATCTGTTTTATTATATTTTAATAATAAGACTTTAGTTTTGAATAATTGTCTTTATATTCCAAACATTAAGAAGAATTTAATTCTATAGCTTGTTTGTCAAAGCAAGGGTATACTGTAAATTTTGGATCCTTAGTTTCTATTTTTTACAACAATAGACTTATTTGTTCTAGTACATTGGAAGATAATTTATATCATTTGAGTCCTGTGATCCTTTCTATGCATGACACAGTAATTGATAATAATGAGCATATGCATTTATCTAAGAAAAGAAAGTTTTCTTCCAACCAGTGCTACCTCTGACATTTACGCTTAACTCATATAAACTAAAATAGGATACAGAGAATGATCAAAGATGGACTCTTGGGTCCATTAGAAAATGAATCATTGCCACTCTATGAATCCTGTTTAGAAGGAAAAATAACCAAAAGGCCATTCTCGACCAAAGGAGTGCGTGCAACAGTACCACTTGAATTGGTACATACAGATGTATGTGGACCAATCAATGTACAAGCTCGAGGAGGATATGAGTACTTCATCACATTCACTGATGACTACTCAAGATTTGGTTATGTTTATCTAATACGTCACAAGTTTGAAGCTCTTGAGAAATTCAAAAAGTATAAGGCAGAGATAGAAAACAGTTAGATAAGAACATAAAGAAACTTCGACCTGATCGAGGTGGAGAATATCTGTCCAGAGATTTTAAAGAGTATCTGGTTAAAAATGGGATTATATCTCAGTTGACTGCCCTAGGAACACCACAACAAAATGGGGTAACTGAAAGAAGAAATAGAACTCTTTTGGATATGGTGAGATCTATGCTAAGTTATTCGAAATTACCTATCTCTTTTTGGGGACTAGTACTAGAAACTACAGTTTACCTTTTAAACTTAGTTCCATCTAAGTCAGTGTATAAAACCCTAATAGAATTATGGTCAGGTCGAAAACCAAGTTTACAACATGTCCGTATTTGGGGATCACCAGCTCATGTGCTGAAATCAAAGGCAGACAAGATGGATTCATGCTCTAAGGTTTGCATGTTTGTGGGGTATCCCAAAGGAACAAGGGGAGGTTTATTTTATAGTCCTCAAGATAGGAAGGTAATTGTGAGCACACATTTTACTTCCCTCAAGGAAGACTATACGAAAAACTTCAGACCTAAGAGTAAGGTAATACTTAAAGAACTGTCAAGTGATCAAATTGATACTCAGCTTTCAATACCTGTTTTAGAACAGAATGAAGAGCAACAATATGATCAACAAAGGATTATCCCTGAACAAACATTATTTTTAGAACCTCGTCAGTGGGAGGGTAACTAGGTTACCAGTAAGATATATGTTATTGGGAGAATCCTATACGGCTATCTCATATGAACATGTACAAGATCCCACTAGTTACAATGAAGCTCTAATAGATAGGAGTATTGACTACTATAAAGATTTGGCTAGAAAAATAATTTGATATGAAAGATCTAGGAGAAGCTAGTTATATTCTTGGTATCAAGTTACTACGAGACCGGAAGAATAAAACGATAGCTTTATCTCAAAAGGTCTATATCGATAAGATATTAGCTAGATTTAGCATGGAAAATTCCAAGACTGGTTTGTTACCATTCAGACATGGAATTTCATTCTCTAAAGATCAATCACCTAAAACATCTGAGGAGATAGAGAAAATGAGACGAGTTCCCTACGCCGAAGCTGTGGGAAGTCTCATGTATGCCATGCTTTGCACTAGACCAGACATATGTTTTGCGATTGGGATGGTTAGCAGATATCAATCTAATCCTGGACCTGAACACTGGACTGCTGTCAAGCACATAATGAAGTATCTGAAAAGAACTAAGGATTATATGCTCACGTATTCTGGTGATGAGCTTACCGATGAGGTTATCTTGATTACGACTTTATGTCGGATAAGGATTCTAGAAAGTCTACTTACGGCTATGTGTTTACATTAGGAAGTGGAGCTATTAGTTGGAGGAGTGTGAAACAATCACGTATCGCAGAACTCCAGCAGAATGTGAATATGTGGCTGCATCGGAAGGCTGCAAAGAGCGGTATGGCTCATGAAGTTCCTTCGAGATCTTGAGGTGGTATCTGCTGCAAGTGCACCACTTAAATTATTTTGTGACAATAGTGGTGCGGTGGCTCAATCAAAAGAACCAAGGAACCACAAGAAACAAAAACACATTGAAAGGAAGTATCATCTCATAAGGGATATAGTGCAGAGAGGTGATGTAGAAGTTACCCAGATTGCGTTACAGCAAAACTTGGCAGATCCTTTTACTAAGGCCATCCCTGGGAAACTTTTTAATTTGCACTTAGAGTCCATGGGTATGCGCGAGATGCCAAATATGCTTTGAGAGCTAGTGGGAGATTGTTGGAAAAATATGCTCTTTAAAGCATATTTATGTTTATTGTAATAAATAATATTTCTGATTAATAAAATAAAAGAGGTATTTTATTCATATATCTTTATTGCATTAATATTTTGAGTAAAGTCCATTTAATCATATTATATGTATTTATGCAATCACCATGTGGATTCGCAGAAGACATAAATACAAGTTATCTTATGATTAAAAAAAATAAGTTCGCAGTTGATAAATAAAGTTGGGCACTTTATTTAGGTATAGATCATAATAAATTCATTGAGTGATTTGTCTTAATCATGTATGAATTTATTGATGTAGTTGTCTACATTGAGCTGGATCACATATGAGATTTAATTAACCTAGTAATAAGCTATCGGACTTATTAAATCTCATAGGCATTGATTCTTGTAATCTTAATCTTGAATTAGTTATAATTTCATGATTGTAGTTGTTATTTCATTTGAGTTACCAATGGGCATGACATACACATGTAGTCTAGATTACCAGGTATCTTGGTGGGAGCAATTACAAGTATTGAAATTGTAGATTAACAATATAGAATTTATACGACACATCTCTTGATGGGTTTTCGATTATGATCATAGAAATCTACGGCGAGTGTCTCAACATAAATAAGTATGTTGAAAATGATCATTAGAAAACCGAGTAAGTATCAAGGAAAAGATGTAATTAAATTGATTGGACGAGTTGAGATATCAATTTAAATTAACGATGTAGTACAAAGGATTGTGCGATAAAGAAATCAATGTGGCTTGGGCGAATTATATTCGAGCATACAATTATGGAGGTCGGTTCAATCTTATAGTGGAGTAGAATTGGAATTAAATACTTATATTTGTTTAATTACAAATTTAATTATTATAGCCACTATTGTATGTTCCCAAATGATCCCGGGTTAGCTCATTTAATTGACAACACCATCATTGGACCCAAAGCAAGAAAAAGCGGCATATTAGATGAAAATTATAATTATAATATTTGTTAAGGCCTAGTATGTTATATTAAAAGTGTAAATGGGGGCTTGTAATATTTTACAAGGTGGTCTCCTAGTTTGTTACATTCCTTCCACTTTTAGGTAAGTGGAGAGATAGTTAAAGAGGAATTCTATTTTAAATAGAAATCCTAATCCTAACATACTAGGGTTTTTCATAAGATATTATAAAAGGGGCTTTATACTCTTAAATTGAAAAGAAGATGAGAACCCCAGGGATTCTAAGAAAAATAAAGAAGGCATCTAAGAGGAGACTGTAATAAATTCATTGAGTGATTTGTCTTAATCATATATGAATTTATTGATGTAGTTTGTCTACATTGAACTGGATCACATATGAGATTTAATTAACCTAGTAATAACTGTCAGACTTATTAAATCTCATAGGCATTGATTTACTGTAATCTTAATCTTGACCTAGTGACCCTCTTGTTCATTGGTTTTGCTACTCTTTTCATTTTTTTTTTTTAAATAAATTCATCGCTTCGATGAAGGCGAATTATTAAAAAAAAAAGTTATGTGATTAGACAGATTGCTCTTTGAGGAAATATAATCTAATTAAAGAAGATAAACAGTCATGGGTAGGCATGCAATATGACTTTTTTTTTTTTTTTTAACAATACGTTAATATCACGATAAATATTGGAAAAGGTTAATGTTATTTCCTCTTATTTCTACGTATATTATGTGGGATTGTTGCCTGCCTTAATTGAGATTGAAGGACAGTCTCTTTGGAACGAATAAAACAATTTAATTGTTAAGAATATTATTTCCAAAAACACATTACAGGAAACACCATCATAGGCAGAGATACCAGGATTACCTCGCGACGGACCATCCGAATTAGGCGAGGCAATCCACCCAAATGAAGGTGACACATCAGCCAATTCAAAATACAATAAAATTCTCTCTATAATCATTGTTAGAACCAAATAACTAATTTTATTTCTATAACTAGTCTATAACATAACAAATGTGTAATTACAAAAATTAATATTTTGACTTTTTTATCCATATATCCTTAGTGTAAGTGATAGAGAGGTAATTAAAGTATATATGAACTACATTAATAATTAATTGAAAGATCAAATCCAATGTATTGCATCTTTCTAATGTTTTTCTATAAATTTAAATTTGATTAATACTGTATATTCTATAAATTATTATCCCAAATATTTTTTTTTAAATTTGTCTTATTTTAAACCTTTAATGCAAAATAGCATATATTTTTTAGAATATACAAATGATATTACTATACAGAGAAAAGTTTCTTAAGAAAAGATATAGAAAAATTATAACTTATTATAATATGCAATTTATTTCTTATTTATAACTTATATAAAATTTGTTTATAACTATATAAAAGTTATTCTTATATATATATATATATATATAGAGTCTCACGAATTCTATTGTATAAACTTTGGGTGTGCACGGCCAACCGAAAAATCAAGACCCAAATGCTTCACGATCCCCCTATCAGCCCATGATGAACAAAACCTTGCACAAGCTTAGAAAAGTATCACAGGTAAGCATTACAATCTACTTTATGACTTAACCGTTAAAACATACTCCAACAACAAATACGATCCAAAAACATCAACCAACAATAACTAACACGACAAGTAATTTATAAATGAGATAAAGATAGAGAAAACAAACACAGAAAATTTATTGTGGTTCAACAAAATTGCCAATATCCATGCCTCCAAGTATTTCTAGTTTAAGGATAAATTTATTTACCTTCAAGTCTCTAAGCAATTAAGCTTAAAGATTCTACTAACATCAAATCTTATATCATAAGGATTTGAAAATGAGTACAATTGACTTCAAGAAGTCAACAACTTTTGCATATTCAAGATGATATATTTTTATGTCTCATTAATATTTATAATTTAGATTTTTTTTTACTTTTAGTATTTTATTGTTAGTTATCATGAATGTAGCGGGATTTCACTCTTTTGCGCAAAGCGAGGCTCCACCAGCTACCACAACTCCCACTAGCAACTACATGCTTGTTGGAAAAAACAAATTTAGAAAAACAATTTTTCTTATTTTATAAAACCAACAGAAGGCAGACACTTTTCTTGATTATGTATACATGCGTACTGTTGATGTAAATTTCTGGTTGTTCCTTCCTCGAACAGGTTCTTAAGCTAACTTTTAGCTTTTACTATTCACTAAAATAGTGCCTTCTAGTTCTCTGCGTTTACAAAAGAAATGTCAGAGATCGCTGGGTATTTTTCCGATGAAAACCCTCCGACGCTCAAGTCAGTAATTAGGTTAACTTTTAGAAAACTCTCTATAACGAAAGAAGGAAAAATACAGGAAAAACACTAACTTTTTTTTTTCTTTTTCTTTCGAAAAGAATTCAACCCTTTTCTCTCTTTTTTTGAGGAATTTATTTTGGTCTTTCGATCCTTGCCATTACTCTCACAACACATGTTCTCCACTTCTCATGTACCCGTCTGTTTTGGGACTGTTATTTGGTCTCTATAATGAGAGTTGATTGCTCGTGGGAGTTATTCCCCTATTCTCAGAGAGAGTTGCTCAACCGTCTCACACTATGGGCTTGGATTACCACGCTTTAGTTTGACTCATGGACTTATTTATGCATGTTCTTAGTGCCGCCTATAACATCATGGGAGCTCGCTGGGCTGCTGTGGACATTCCTGCATCTGACCTCGAGCAGGCGTGCTTTTTATTTCCCAAATACCAATCCCCCAGTTTCTGGTCTCGAGAGTGAAACGTGATAAGGCTATAAATTATCTGTTCGAGCAGGCTTAAGGCATCCCCCCCTTTTCTCTTTTCTGTCCTGCCCTTATATGTCTCCCCCTTTCAGTCATTTTGTATTTAATGTGAATGATGTGGGTTGCTCTAGGCCGTTCGTTTGAATTTGAGGAGGTGGTTCCCTGAACAGACGTGTTCCCTTGTGTAACGTGCCGTCTGTTGGAGTGACTCTTTTGCCTCTCTTATAAATCCCAAGTTTGTTTCCTTTTTATTTCTTTGTCTCTTTAGATTTTCAAAATTAAACTCTTGTTGCCTATAAGAAATCCCCTTTCCAATTGCAGTTATCGTCATTAACTCCCATCGGAGCATTCTCAGTCATAAATCCCGCGACTTCTTCCTCTTATCCTTTGTTATTTTTTGTTTTGAGATTCTCTGTTGCCGCGGTTCAGACTCTTAAGATATAACAAAAGCATATTGTGGGGAAACCATTAGTTTGTAATGAAATGTCTACCACTTAAAAACCCAGAAGAGTGTCCCTTGAGGAATCCTCTTCTTCTAGTGATTCTAAAACTGACAAAAAAATTATGGTAAGGAACCCTAGTCTCGATTAAACTGCTGTTGTTGCCAGTTATGTTGTCAGGGATGACGTCTTTGAGGAATCCTGACTAAGTAAGGCAAAAAGCTGGTCATAAGTCGGAGGCTTAATCGTTTGTCATTGACAACATAAGGTATAAGACCTCTCAACAGGATTTAGATAGACTTAGGGAGACTTACTGCATTCCTGCTAGCGTTTATTGGATTTCACTAAGTTGATTCCTAGGAAATCTCGAATCAGACCATTTGTACGTACTTTAACAAAGGAAGCACAAACCTCTTTCCAGTAAAAACAGCACTCCCAACCACCCTTCTCGAGGATATGTCACCCTGTACCTAGGGTGCTTTAAGTGGGGAATTAGATTACCTTTACAACCTTATTTTGCCCAAATTCTCTCTTACCTACATCTAGCACTAGGGCAATTAAATCCTAATGAGTGAAGGGTTTTTTCTGGCCTGTTCCTCTTATAGAATTGGTGTAACATGGGTGTCTATGGTGGATGAAATAAAAAATTTGTATCAACTGAAAAGTAGTCAAAAAGATGTGGGCTGGTATTATTTCACATCTAACTCAAAGGATAAAAAACCCATCATCAATCTCCCCACCTCTGGTGGCAATTAGAAAAATAAATTCTTTTTCTTCGGGGGAGATTAGGGGCGAGTAGTTTCTGCGTCAGGAGAAATTCCCCAAATCCTTTTTCACATTTGCACTCCAGGTCATTTGCTGCTTATTATGCCTTCTTATTCGGTCCTTTTACTCATCCTTTTTTATTATTGTTTTCTTATTTTTGCATTGTCTTGGAGTGTGTCGTATAAGATCAGGAAGGAAGTGAAGCTGCACGTAGACATTGCTCTGGACAACTTGCTTGTGCAAAGAATTACTGACACACCATAATCTAGTCGAGTTTGGCTTAGCAACCGATGAAAAAAATTGTGCAGCATCCTCGCCCAATTAAAAAAATGCCCCAATACTGTTGACAATCCGAGCAACTCCTCTGCTCCCTAAAAGAAAACTAGGGTTGACCTTACCACTTCCTCTGTCAAGATTGTTCCTCCCTCTTCAGAAGGCGAGAAAGTGGTCTAGAAAGCTCCTTCAAAGGACTCCGCTGCTATTGTCCCCACTAAGTCCCGGTCAACATGTCCAAATGAGCCAGCCAACTTTGCTGAGCCTTATGTTAAGGAGTTTCCAAGCATATCCAGGAATACTTTGTTGCAGAGTTGAAGACCTTCAGTCTTAATGACCTGGCCAACTTCTTCTAATGTTCCGAATGCCAGGCTGCTGCTACTTCCACAACTTTTAAGTCAAGAATCCTTAGCTACGAGAGGAGACTTAAAGATCAAAATCAGATCTTTAAAAAAGATCTGGAGTAAGAGAAAGAATAATCAGTAAGGATCCGAACTGATATCACCACATTTAAGGAGAAGGCTGCCATGACTGACTCTAAAGCATTCCAACACGAGAAAGAATTATCCATAGTCAAAGGCGAGATTTTAAATGCTAGGAAAGATCTTAAAGTTCAAAGATTCTATTTTGAAAGGACTATGGAAGTTGAAACTTCATGTCTCTAAGGTAGGCTGGACTCTATAGGCAAGTAACTTGCTGATGCGTACAACAACGGGCTGACATTCTGCTACGAGTGCATATGTCTATCCTGGGCAAAGAATACCCCGAGCTAGATATGACTAAATTCGATGCTGGTGTGGATGCCTACATGAACGAGCAGGATACTCGGAGTCAACAGCCGAGAGATCAAACTCCAAACGTGGAAGCTGCTGCTATAGAACCTGAAGAAGTTGCTCCCCCTAACGAGGAAAATCCTCAAGTTGCTCCTTCTGCCGTTAAGGGTCCTCAAGTTGCTCCTTCTACTCAAATTATAGATCAAGCTACTGATTCATCTGCCTAAAGACATAATATGCTCGAATTAACTTTTACCAACTTTAGCTACTCATCTTGTCATAAATAGGTGGCTTTTAGACTACTGATCTTGACTATTTTTAGAATCTTAACTTCCTCGAGTTAATACTGGCTTCATTTAGCTCTTTGTGTCGCCTTGAACTAGCTTTGAAATTTCTAGACTTAGCTTAATTTAGGAGCTTATTTTTCTCATGTCATTTTTTTTTGCTTGACTTTTTGTCTCGCCTCGAGTAGGCTTTGATACTTCTGGCCTTATCTTGTTTTGGAAACTTATTTTGCTCCAGCCATCTTTGACTTTACTTTATTCTTTGTCTCACCTCGAGTGGGCTTTGAGACTTTTGGCCTTAACTTGGCTCTTTGTCTCGCTTGGGACAGGCTTTGAGACTTCTGGCGTTAACTTGTTTTGGGAGCTTATTTTGCTTGAGCCTTCTTTGGCTTCGCTTAGCTCTTTGTCTCATCTCGAGCAGGCTTTGAACTTCTGGCCTTAGATTATTTTGGGATCTTATTTTGCTCAAGCCATCTTTGGCTTTGCTTGGCTCTTTTTCTTGCCTCGAGCAGGTTTGAGACTTCTGGCCTTAGCTTATTTTGGAAGCTTATTTTACTCGTGCCATATTTAGCTTTGCTTAGCTCTTTGTTTCATCTCAAGCAGGCTTTGAGACTTCTAGCCTTAACTTATTTTGGGAGCTTATTTTACTCAAGCCATCTTTGGCTTTACTTGGCTCTCGAGCAGACCTTGAGACTTCTGACCTTAGCTTGTTTTGGGAGCTTATTTTGGTTGAGCCATCTTTGGCTTTACTTAGCTCTTTATCTTGCCACGAGTAGGCTTTGATATGTCATCCAGAGTTTTGAAAATCTTTTTCACTAGCCTATAATACGTCGCTTTTACATTTTGAATGATGATAAAAGCTGTGCATTCTTCATTCTTCTATGTCTTGTAACATAACTTAGCTTTTAGTTCGTTTCCCCACAGACGACTCCAAAATGTTGATGCCAATTTCTAGTCGTTCCTTCCTCGAGCAAGTTCTTCAGTTAACTTTTAACTTTCTCTATTAACTGAAACAGTGCTTTCTAGTTCCCTACTTTTACAGAAGAAATGTCAGAGATTGTCGAGTGCTTTTCCGGTGAAAATACTCCGAGGCCTAAGTCAGTAATTGGGCTAACTTTTAGAAAACTCTCTCTAACGAAAGAATGAAAAATATAGGAAAAACATTAATTCTTCTTTTTTTTTCTTTCGAAAAGAGTCCAACCTTTTTCTCCCTTTTTTTTCTGAGGTATTTATTTGGGTCTTCTGATCCTCGCCATTACTCTTGCAATACACGTTCTCCACTTCTCAGGCACCCGTCCATTTTCGGATGGTTATTTAGTCTCTATAATGAGAATTGATTGCACGTAGGAGTTATTCCACTATTCTCGGAGAGAGCCGTTTAATCGTCTCATGCTATAGGCTTGGATTGCCACATTTTGGTTTGGCTCATTGACTGGTTTATGTCTGCTCTTGGTGCCACCTATAACATGATGGGAGCTCACTGGGCTACCATTGACATTCCTACTCTATTGTTGCTTAGCTCAAGCAGACTACAAGCACCTGGTCTCAGCTAATCTGATATCAAGTTGGAGTGCCTTTATACTAACAAACAGTGGTCCTGTTTTAGCTGGCGCAACCTTAAACAAGCATGCTCTTTATTTCCCAAACACGTATGGTTTAAAAAATACCTCAGATTTCTGTTGAACAAGATTGCAATCTTCTCTATTATACTCAACAGCCTCCCTCTCATGAGTGGGGATTTAATTAACACTAATTTTTGTGCAGGAGATGGAAACCATAGAACAGTATTTTTTTAAGATAAAATATATGTAAAGTTATTTTTTGTTCAAATTTCCTCTCTTTTATATAGGCACATATTAGAGGCAGAGTTTGACTAAAAATTGAGCTAGCAGAGGGACTATAGGCCCATAGGCTTTCTAGCTCTAACTTAATAATTAAGGCCCAGTCATTTGATGACACACCAAAACTATTAAGTTAACCCTTTGTTATTCTAATAAAAGCCCAAAATTGCACTCTAGTAACCCATGTAGTTAAATAAAAGCCCAATTAACTGAAACTCCTTTTAATTAATTTTAGCTTTGGCCTTAGATCAATAATAACCACTTAATTTAACCCTATTTGAATAATCTTATATTTATAAAGAACCTGTAATTTATATCTTCTAGTTTTGATATCATATGCCCTATACATAAATTACAAACTTTATAAATAAGGGCTAATAATATATGCTCAATATGAATTACGAATAAATATGTTTTAATAAAATTAGAAAATTTTATTACAACTAATGCTTTAAGAGCATAATAATAACACTAAGTCTAACAATCTTCCACTTGCTCTAAAGCATGTCAGGTACTTGTAGAGCGCACATTTCATATATATGACTCTTAAAGCTCCTAGTTGGCAAGCCCTTGGTGAATAGATCTGCCAGATTTTATGCTGACACAATCTTAGAAACTATGAATTCACCGTTATGAACTAATTCTCATGCTAGGTGATATTTCCTATCAATATGCTTCCCTTTCTTATGATATATAGGTTCCTTAGACAGTAACACTATCTTGCTATTAAGCAAATTTATTTTAAGAATTTTGCTTGTGCATATGTATGTTCGTTTGGTTTGTGTTTGTTGTAAATGCAATTTGGATTGTGGCTACAGCTGGTTTTGGAAGATGGAAATGGAATTAAGGATTTTTGTGATGATATTTTTTAAAAAAAGTAAATCATTGCAGTTATAAATCCGATCGGATTATTCAAATCGATCAAAATCTGATCTGATCTGAATTAAATCCGATTAGATGATATAAATTATATCTGATTGAATTTGAAGACACATCCGAATCTGATCTGCTGCCCAGCCCTATGACAAGCTTAACTAAAATTTTGTGAATATAAGCAGCTCAGGATAAACCTAACATCCTATTCTGGCGATCTCACAAAAACTTGATCCCAAGGATGTAATTAGCTTTCTCATAAATCTTTCATTTCAAATTGGTTAGATAACTAAATTTTAATTGATGATAACACTCCTACACCATTTTTAATAAGTATTATATCATCTACATACTGGACTAGAATTACAACCAAACGCCTTTCTATCCTCATATAGACATAAGGTTCATTAGTATTTTGATCAAAATTAAATGGTTTGATTGTTTGATCAAATCTAATGCTCCAAGATCTGGATGTTTGTTTTAGGCTATAGATAGACCTTAGCAGTTTATAAACTATATGTTTTTGGCCTTTGGCTATAAAACTATATGGCTACATCATATAGATACTTTTATCAAGATTTTCATAAAGGAATGAAGTCATGACATCCATTTGCCAAATCTCGTAATCAAGATTTGCTGCAATAGATAAAAGAATCTTGATAGATTTAAGCATGGTTATGGGCAAAAAAGTCTTTTTATAATCGATATCTTCTTTCTATATATACCTTTTCATAATAAGCCTAACTTTGAACGTTTCCACCTTCCCATCTACCACTCTTTTTCTCTTGTAGACCCATTTACACCCTATGGGGTTTTTATCCCTTTACGTATTTCAACAAGTTTCCAAACTTTATTGGAATACATAGAATCCATCTCAAATTTCATAGCTTTATGCCAATCGTCTGTATCTACATCAGTTACTATTTTATCATAACTAATGAGATTTATTTCATGTTCTGTGGAGACTACTTGGAAAGATTCTCCAACTAACATATATCTAGCAGATCGCTTAATAGTCTTCCCACTATAATGAAGCACTGGTGATTGTTGCTTCATAACTGGCTCAAGTTAATTCTCAAAATTTAGATGAGTCATATCCTTATTAACTTTTTTAGGAACAATACTTGTATTACCAGAAAATTCATTTAGAATTATCTTACTTTTACGCCTAAAATCTTTCATATAATCTTCCTCATGAAAGGTTACATTTGTGCTAAAAAATAACTTCTATTCTCTAAGACTATAGAAAAGACCTCATTTTGTTCCTTTAAGGTAGCCTATAAACAAACAAACTTCTGATCTAGATACCAACTTATTTGCCTTTCCTTTTAGTACATGTGCTGGACAAGCCCAAATGTGTATATGGCATAAACTGGGTCTACATCCATTCCACATCTTTAGTGGTGTTTTAGGAATTAACTTAGATGAAACTAAGTTAAGAAGATACATGGTTGTTTCTAAAGTATATCCTCAAAAAGAGATGAGTAGATTTAAATAACATATCACTGACCTCACCATTTCAATAAGTGTTTTGTTTTTCCTTTCAGCTACACCATTTTGTTTGGGAGTCCTTGGTGCAACTAACTAAGATAAAATCTCATGTTCTGATAAACAAGTCCTAAACTCATAAAAGAGGCACTCAATACTTCAATTAGATCGAAGTGTCTCTTTGTATTTTCTAATTATTTTTCTACTTCCACTCGAAACTCCTTAAATTTTTCAAAAGCTTCAGACTTATAGCGCATTAGGTATACATAGCCATACCTTGAATAATCATCAATTAAAGTGATGAAATATTCATAACCTCATTTCGCTTGGGTTGCATTTTCACCAGGTATTAAAGGACAATTTTGAGTCAACACATATTCGTGTTCTTCAGCTGAGAGGACAATATTAAAATTCCTTTTCCAATCTAGGTAGTTAGGCCTAGTTAATTTATTTTGGGTAAGAATTGTTGCTAGTAGAATGAATAACATATTCTGAATTTAACATAAAATGAATAAATCATATTAGCATACATACAATTAAAAGCATAAATGTTAAGCATACTAAATATAAATGCATAAGTAGAGCTCTCTACCTACTTTTATTATGCACTGATCATCTAATCCTGTGTTAAATAAGCCTCTGTATGGTGGTCCTATTTATTGCAAATTAGACAAGTCTACTTAACAAATTTATTATTATCATCTAGATATCATCTAGATATCTCATATCAAATAATAATAAACTACTAATTCATTTAGCCTCTTTAAGTTTGATTAATAAGAACTTCATAGTGAGGATATTAACAAACTTAGATTGAGTGTATAACTATTATTTCAATTTTTTATATTTCTCAATTAAAATAACTATCGTAGGGTAGACAATTTTAATAAGGCATACTCAAGAAATTATCCTTTAGAGAAGTCCTATTTAGTAGCCAGTTCAAATTAATACCTTTTGTAAGGAGCTCATCTAATTTGAGGTGAGGAATTAGTCTACATTACTATAGGAGTAACATTAGAGGCTGTGAACTTTATACCTAATGCCCTCTCCCACTCAAATTTTCTAAGTTAGAGTTCTTCCTTTTAATATTCTTAATTGATTAATAAATTGACATTCCACCAATTAATAACTAATTTTAAAAATAAAATAATTTATTAGGTTATGTCAATACTAAAATCAATTTAATATTAAAACCATGATATTAATATTACTCTAATCTCATTAGAGTATTAATAAAAAAAAATTATGTACACGCATGAACATGTGAATGTTGCACCCTCTTAATCGAAATAGCATGTTATTCATCCAACCAATTAATCATTTAATTAAGAAACTCTTAATCCATGAGTTCCCAGAAAAATGCTTTAACTATAAGCCTAATAATTCACGGAGCTCCTTTTCAATGTCAATTTTTAAATGCTTAGTTAATGGGCTGGGGCAGCTTGGGCGTTAAACTATATTATTGGTCCATTTTAATATTTAATTTTAAAAATTTCAAAATAATAATTTTAAATAAAACTTTGGACCATAAATAAATTTAATAGGTTAAATTTAACATTGCATTTTAGTCCATTAAGCCTAATCTCTATTGGACCTAAAACTAGGATTTATTGCACCCAATACAAATTTAAAACTTAAATGCATAAAATTAAACCATGCAATGTGTCATAATTCAAGACTACTTTGATGCTAATTGTTGGAATAATAAGATAGAAAAATATTATTTTCTTATTTTATAAAATCAGTGGAAGTCATAAATTGTTCATGATTATGTATACATGCATAGGGTTTAAAAAATACCTCAGATTTCTATTAAAGAACTGTAGAAAAAGGTTGTAATCTTCTCTGCTATCTTTAATAGTTTCCCTTATACGTGTGGGTGAGTAAATAACCCTAATTTTTATGCAAGAGATGGAATCCTCAGAGCTGTATTTTTTAAGAGAAAATATACATAAAATTATTTTTTGGTCTAATTTCCTCTCTTTTATATAGGCACTTATTAGAGTAAGAGTTTAACCAAGAATTGAGCTAGCAGAGGAACTGCAGACCATAGACTTTCTAGCTCCAACTTAATAGTCAAGGCCCAATCATCTTAGAACACAATAAAACTACTAATCCACTAAAAGTCCAAAGTACTCTAGTAACCCATGTAATTAAATAAAAATTCAATTAATTAAAACTCCTTTGAATTAATTTTAGCTTTGTTCTTAGACAAATAATAACCATTTAATTGACACTCTATTTGACTCTCATAATTAAGGCTAGGCCAATGATAAATGTCATGCCTTTATGATTACATATTTACCCCTAAGATATTATTTGTTCTAATGATCACTTTCAATATATCTATATTTGCAAATAAATTTATAAATAAATATTACTATTCAATAAAAACTTTATTAAATAAATTGCGGCCATAGATTTAAATAATCAAGTATCCCAAATGACTTAGGTAAGCATCATTCATATAGTTTTTATCTTGTAGGTATATGTTCTCACGATCTATGAAATTACATCTTAAAGCTATTAAGGTTTTGACTGTTTATATAGATCTCACTCTATGATAATTCAAAAGGCATAATACATGAATGCAAGTTGATTACCTACTCAGTATTAAGGTCGATTAAACTTATTAAACCTTAAGTGAATTATGATCAATGACATTTGTTAAACTAGATCATAGTTCAATATATTCCTATTCAATTTGCATATCATAAATACATGTTAATTATTCTACTTGAAGTCTCCACTTTAGTGATCAAGATAAAATCACTCATAATAGAAGTAAAAGTGTTATAGCCTTACACAATGAAATGCCCATTTCATTAATAGCTGTGAACAATCTTATATTTATAAAGAACCTATAATTTATGTCTTCTATTATTGACATCATATACCTAATACATAAATCACATACTTTATAAATAATAGTTACAATATAAGCCCAATATGAATTATGAATAAATATATTTTATTAAAATTAGAAAATGTTTTTACAACCAACGCTTTAAGAGCATAATAATGCCATTAAGTTTCAAAATGCCAGAGTAGATTTATTTTCAAAGTTTGAAATCTAAAACTTTGTCTCTAGATGTATAGTAAATGGAAGGTGTATTTTTTATCATAGTTGTGCTGTTGCGTAGTTTGGACAATGATAAAATAGCTACACATCCCTAATTTTTTTCTCTCAAATAACAATTCAAAATGATTTGGTATTCATTAATTGATTGATAGTTATTTATAAAATCTAAGTGAATTAATTATATTATCTCATCAATCAATTGATGAATGCCATATCATTTTGGATAATTATTTAGAATAAAAAATTTAAAAAAATTAATAATTTTCCTTTAATATAGTAATATAGTTACGAAAAATGCTATATATTCCAAATTTTTTATCTTAAATAACTATTCCACTAAAGTATTCCGTAAATCTATTTATTAGTTTTACCCATTATTAGACACCCACATAAATACCAAAACTAGCCTTTTAAAACCAATTTCCTATGTTAATAATAATTTTAAAATGAACTTATTATTGTTATTTACAAACCCATTAATCAGGAACATGAAATTAAAATTTTATTTACAATATATTGAACTAAGTTGCTTGATTTGTGTGATTATTATTTTTGCAGTCAAACAAAATTTGATTCAAATGTGCAAATAAAAATGGCTTCAAACAAAAAAAATTAAATTAAATTATAAAAATTAAAGAAATATTGCAAATAAATCTATCTCTCTCCAACATTTCTCTCTATCAAAAATTGTCTATGCAAAATTTTCTACCTCAAAGTTTTAATTTTTGCCTTTCAAATTAAAAATATAATCATTATATTCGATATTGCTCAGTCACGTCAAATGTAACCTTGATCGTGACTGGCTTTGGATTTATTTTTACAGATAAATTAAATGGAAAAAAGGTTAAATATTTATTTAAAAACCCTAAATTCCGTTGAAAAAAAAGCATTGATAATTAATGCTAAATGGGAAAAATTTAAAATAATTATACATGAAATGGATGCAAGAGTAAAACATTTAATTCAACTCAACACTGGATCCAAATTTATCTACCTTAAGCCCATTAAGACCGGCTCAATGCAATAAAGAACGAGGGCTTTGACAGCGTAGGATAACCAGAAATTTGGTGAAGAGCCCTTTTGCCAAGATTGTTAAGAGTTGAGAATAACAGCATTTAAAGACGTTGAAGAAAGAAAGGTTGGTCGACATAAAGTTTGGTAGACATACTTGCCACGTACTAATTTTTTTTTTTTTTTTTGTGTACTAATTTTTCTTTCTGTTCATGATAAATATTCAATGGCTTGTTAAGCTATAATAGATTGTCTGTAAATTGAATAAATATCTGTTACGAACTTTCTTGTATTATTGACTTTATGATTAAATGGAATTTGAGAGTACAATCAAAATATTATAACAAAAAAGACCTTCCCTTGAGTATTTATATTTGAAGTAAGCGGCTAAGAGCAAAGCATTAAAAATTTACATTATCATTCAGAAATACAAGATGAATTTCTCTATGTTTTTCGTTCTCTGTTTCTCGCCATACTCATCTCCTCCATCTAGGGCATACAGGGAGCTCCAGGTATGCTTTAAACAATGATTTTTAATTTGTATGAATATAAATATTAAACACTAAATTTTGAGTAGCGATCATGGGCTTTATTTAATACTTATTGTAGCTAACAGGTTTAGTTGAATTCTCTTTGAATAATTGATTCGATGACATTCATTTTTCTATCTCTTGAGGTAAGGATTTCTTTCTTACTTTAATGGTAGTTAGATATATATAGACAAGGTCTTTTTTTGTGTTAAATATACGAAAAACAATTAAGAAACAACACTATGAAAAAAAAATTCAGTGAATTTATAAATTCTTCTTTAATGATTTTATTTTTTATTGAAAAATCTTTCTCAAAATTTACTAAAAACTGCTGGATTTTACATCTAACATTGGACTTATTTATGAATAATTATGTATTGCAGACTCTCATATAAGCCTAATTAAAAATAATTTAGTAAGGTTTCGGTAATTTGGTCTTTGATGTATGTAATACTATGTAGCCTTTAATGTGTAGAGATTAAAATCGTAATTACTATTTCTATGATAGGTTGAAATAAGAATGCCTAAACACAATAGAAAAAGTTGTCTATGTAAATAGTTATGGTCCCTTGGTCACACGTATTATAATTATTTTTTTTTATATCCTATCATCATAAAGAGTATATAGAAAAATATAAATGATTCTCTAGGAGAACATGTTGATTTGGAAGGCTAACCACATGACTCTAGAAAGCAATTTAACGTTATAGATTTAATTACACTTCCATATATTTTGTTATTGACTCTTGATCTTCCGTATATTTTGTTATTAATTATTAGTCATACACATGAACGTTCTTGAATTTTGGGTGATGGAATTCACCAATAATTATCATTCTAACAAGTCGTATTAGAGCCGCTTCATATTAAATAATTGAGAATCGAATTTATTTTTTATTAATGATTAAATTTATGCATTTTGAAATTTAATAATTCCAGTATTATTGAGTTTGAGAACAAATTCAAAAATTATTAAAGAAATTTAAAATTAAAGATTATAAAATATTATGAAATTCAGATTAAGAAAAATAAAATATTTGGTCATTTGGATTGGATTCAAAATTAAGGCTGCAGTAGCCACTTACACCACCGAAACCATACGTCATCATCTTCGTACAATAGTTACGTGACGGCGCTTGGGCGATTACTGGCCGTGCGTTTTGTTGAGCGGGTTGGTGATTCTCATGAACCTGCGGCTGCTGAACGGTGTTGAGATAGCAGGCAATCTCCCTCCAAACCTGTGGCATTATTTTCACAAAATTTTGGCAGTGGCATGTGGTGAGGATTACTAGCAGTGTTTTAAACCATTAGACAATACCGGTATCCAGCAAGCCAAGTGAAAGAAAGAGAAGAAAAGCAAAAAAAAAAAATAATAATAATAAAGGGTGGTGATGTGGTTTTTGCCACCCATGGACTGCTCTAATAGGCCACCAATTATCACCATATCACCGCGACGTCCATGAGAAAATTAAAAAAAAAAAAAAAAGAAAAAGAAAAAAGTTAGGGTTAGTTTGTATGGATCTGGTTCAAGTTGACTTGACTCGTTCTAACCCCAGCCCATTTGAGTATTTGGGGTTATTTTAGATTCGGTTAAGTTTAACATTCGCTATTGACCCAGCCAACAGTTAACTGGTCAACAATCAACGGTTGATCATTGACCAATCTTTGGCTCAACTTTTTTTTTTTTAAATTTTAAGGATAATTTTGATATAATTTTAAATTTAAATATTGGAATATTTATATATATTTTGAGATGAATTAATTGAAGCAATATCTGGCTAAAATAACCTCTCTTATGAAAATTAATTTATTTTAGAATGTAAACGACTATGCGTATGTAATTTCTATAAATATTGATCGGCTTAAAGAAATGTCCATATTTAATAGAGTTATATGTGCACCTTTAATAATTAACAGGTGATGATTATTTAGTTTTATATGTGAACAATAAATTAGCCCAAAGGAATATTTGATATTTCACATGTTCTTATTATCTATGTTTAATTACTGCATCAAGATATCACTTATTAATTAATATTTATTTAAAGATGATATATTAATGGAGTATCTAGTATCTTTAAATGAGGTTTACTTTTATTTGAATTTATTTTTATTATAAGATTTATGGGAGTTTTTTTTTTTTTCTATTCAGTAATGAATCATGCTAATATTACTGCCAACATCAATTCAATTCTTATGCTAAATAAATCTAACTTTAAATCATGGCAAGAGAACTTTTTAATAGTTCTTACATTCATGGATCTCGACCTTACGTTAAGGGTTTGTCAAGAACGAACAGGCTGAAATATGTATGCTCTTGACAAAATCTAATTTCAATGAGGTAAACATGTAAAGGCAATATTAAGGAAAACATTATAGAGATGTCTTATCTTACTTCTAAGCTGAGAGCGCTTAAGCTTAAACTCTCTAAGGACTTACTAGTGCATCTGGCTTTGATATCCTTACCAACACGGATTAACCAGTTTAAGGTGAGTTATAATTGTCATAAAGAGACCTATCCTTTACCTCTAAGGATAAGGAAGATGCAGATACAACACTATAAAAGAAATAACAAAAGAAATCAAGTGATCTAGAAAGTACTGTTTGTTTTTTCTGTGTAGGTAAAGGGCATAAGAAGAAGCATTACAGTAACTATCATGCATGGCGTGATAAGAAAGGCATGTTTATTACTTTAGCTTGCTCGGGGGTTAATTTAATTTTGATACCTAGACACACATGATGGATAGATTCTGATGCAACCACTTACATCAGTGTGCCTATGTTGGAACTTGAATTATTATAAGCCCCCTGATGGTGAAAGATACATCTACGTGGGTGGTGGAAAAACAGTAGAAGTTGAAGTAGTTGAAAATTTTATATTAATATTAAAGATCAAATTTTATTTAGTGATTGATAAAACATTTATTGTTCATTCTTTTAACTAGAATTTGATTTCCATTTTCACTTTAGACAAATTAGTTATTTTTGTTCATTTAGAAATAGAAAATTCAGTTTGTTTCATGATTCAAAATTAGTTGGTTCCAACTCTTTATGAGGCAATGATAATCTTTATTTAATTTATATGATTTCTTCATTTAATGAATTCCTGTAATTAGGGACCCGAGGCATAAGAGAGAATGTTAACTGCTCAGAATTCAGTTGCGCTATCACACAATAGATTAGGTCATATCTCTATATGGAGAACAAAGAGATTTGTGTCTGACGAAATTCTTGACCCTTTAGATTTTATAGATTTTGATGTTTGTGTTAACTGTATAAAGGGAAAACAAACCAATTAAAGGAGATTTATATGTCGATAACATTTTGTTTGTCAGCAATAATATAGGCTTATTGAACAAAACCAAACGATTTCTAACTAAGAATTTTAAGATGAAAGATCTTGGTAGTGCCTTTTTTGTGTTAGGCATACAAATACACTAAGATCCCTCTTGGAGTCTTTGATTATCACGAAAGAGCTATATCAAAACAATTTTTAAGAAATATAGCATGTAAGATTACAAACAAGGTGAAAACCCTTTGACTACATGTGACAAGTTTATTCTTAATCAATGTCCTAAGAATAATTTTGAGGAAAAGGAAATTAAGAGGATTCCTTATATGTCAGCAGTAAGAAGTCTAATGTATGCTCTAATTTGTACCTGACTGGATATTATGTACATTACCGGCATATTAAGGAGTTATTTAAGTAATCTAATAATAGACCATTGGAAAGCAGTCAAACGGGTCTTGCAATATTTATAGAGAACAAAAAACTAGATGCTCACGTATCATAAGTCGGATCAGCTTGACATTGTTGGGTATGCTGACTCTGATTTTATTGAATGCCAAGATAATATAAAGTCCATGTCAAACTACATTTATATGCTAACTGAGGGTGTTATTTCCTACAAGAGTATTAAACAATCTCTTATAACATCTTCTACAATGACAGCAAAATTCAGAGCAAGTTATAAGGTATCTAATTATGGAATATAACAACGAAATTTGTCAAGAGGCTGTACATAGTAGATGGTATTGATATACCACCCAAGATATTTTGTGACCAGAAGTCAGCAGTGCTATATTCTAATAACAACAGGAAATCGACAGAGTCGAAGCATATAGACACCAATTTCCTAGTTGTTAAAGAAAGAGTTTAAAGTAGACAGTTGTCTATAAAGTACATTAGCACAAACTCAATTAAATCCATTTACTAAGCGATTGCCACTTAAAATGTTTCATGAGCACACTACTTATATAGGTGTTGTGTCATTGAATGATATACAGTTTTAATAAAAGTTTATAATTTTAATTGCTCTTATAATATAAACATTTCTTTTCAGTTATTTTAGCTTTATAGGTATTTAAGATTATTTTCTATAGAAATATAGTTTTGCTATAGTTTGATCTCATTAAGGGTTAAGGTGCACTAGTTGGAAATTGGCATGTTAAGATTACATTTCATGAAATTTTCATGATACACTTGCACATGATGATCCATGTCATTCAGTTGTATTGGCATAGTGACTATTGATAGATCAAGTTACCATAATTGTAATGAAGGTCGGACTAATCCTAAGTTGATATGATCGATGGATCAAGTTGGTTATAGATACATTTCGATAATGACAGTAAGGTTGAACTCATACGGTTATTTTTTATAAAACATAATTATAAGGCTACACGTATAACCCAAATGGGAGATTGTTGGATTTTAAATCTAGCACTGTTAGACCCTTAATCCAACATTGTGCTTATATATGAAAAATTATGTATTATGAACTATCGTATAAAGTTATGCTCAATTAAAAGTAATCTAATAAAGTTTGTGGTAATTTAGATTTTAATGTATTTAATAGTGTATGAGGCTTTAATGTGTAGAGACTCAAAGAGTAATTACTATTTTTATAATGGGCTAAAATAATAGTTATCGTCCCTAATCACACGTATTATAATTATTCTTTTTTGACATCATATCATAAAAAAGAATGCGTAAAGAAACTTAATAAGTTTTTTTTTTTTTAAAGGGCGGGGTAAGTGCCAAAGAGTTTTACTCTTCCCACCCCCAAGACTCGAACCCGGGTCGCTACGAATCTAGAACCGACTATGACAGCCAACCCGACTACGGCCTTGGGGGCTAAAGAAACTTAATAAGTTCAATATCATAGATTTAAGTACACTTCTGCATATTTTGTTGTTAATTCTTAATGATATAATATGAATGTATTTTAAAATTTTGCTCAATTTATCTCCTATCATTTTCCTTATATATTTATTTTGTCCACTCGACGACTTTACATCAAATACAAATAGTTAGCCTTAATACTTGTACGTAGGATCATCTTTTGATCCATTGATGCTCCCATTTAAAATATCACAATACAAATTAATTAACTGATGACGACTACAATTTTGAGAACTGAAATAAAAATCCTCTGGCGATCTCCTTTATTTGCAATTGCCGCCTTAATTTTTAATTAATGAATGAGAAAAAGACAGATACATCCAAATTGTTTTGGCAAAGTGACACAAAAATCCATAATATTTTAAAAACGACACTTAAGCCCCGAATTATTAATCGATTTTGATAATTTTTTCAAAAAAATTCATTTTCAACTTATAATTATCATTATTTCTATCTAACATACAAGTCGATATATTGACTTGCCTACTTTGCCCATAAATTGTTAATAAAATTATGAATATACCTTATTTATAATAGTTTATTTTTGCTGTAAAAATCCATTTTAATTTCTTATTTTTTCAATTCAAGTAATGAAATTAACGGAGTACCCTATTGAAGAGGTGTGATGTTGCTGATCAACATGAGACTTTGGATTTGTTGTGATCTGCAAACCAGTACATGCTTTTCATTAATAAAGTTAAGGACAAAATTCAGATGCTTCATGACCATAAACAAAAAGGAGAAAATGCCACTGCTAGAAAAAAGCACAACAATGATGGTTTTTTACCATTACGCACGTTATTGGATGATAGTTGCCCAACCGTCATCAATCCCATGTCTCGAAATTATCAATGAGGGTTTTTTTTTTTTTTATGTGATGAAGTTTATGATGTATTAGGCTATCATAGCATTGACATATGACTATTGTCTGTCATTATTTTTTCCATGTATGACTAATATTTGTCATTAAAAAAATATATTTTTTATTAAAATAAATAATAAAATGAATAAAAAATTATATAAAATTAAAAATTAACCTGGCGGGGATGTTATTGATTATTTTAGTGGGAATTGAATTATAATGGCAAATAAATAATTTGGCAAGAATTAACATTTTTTAAATTTTTTCCTCCAATTTTATAATTTTGCTTTTTTTGTGCCAATTTAATATTTTTTTAATTTTTTGGGGCCAAATTTATATTTTTGGGTTTTTTAATTATTTGCCACCAAATTTTATTATTATTATCGAATTTTAATTTCACATATATATTAATTGTTATGCATATACATGTATGTGTTTGTGTGTATATATATAAAGTTGGATAAAGTTTGAGAATCCAATTGTCTCTCTAAGCATTCATCTAAACATTCATCTCAATTATTATTTATAAAGTAATAGCTAACGTAAGAAATTGTTCCCCAGCAAATTTAAAATTTAG
This sequence comes from Murraya koenigii, assembly GCA_025617385.1. Classification (NCBI taxonomy): domain Eukaryota; kingdom Viridiplantae; phylum Streptophyta; class Magnoliopsida; order Sapindales; family Rutaceae; genus Murraya; species Murraya koenigii. The sequence goes on along the minus strand of CM046817.1, from coordinate 14,991,197 downwards.
AAATTTAAACAAAAAATTATGCTGTAACACATATAAACTTCAATAAGTCCACAAATCCACAGCACGAAAACTTGGAGAAACTAGCATCAGCAACACGTACAGAATGCAAAAACAATTACAATTACAATTATAAGGTAAGATGAAACATAACCAGGCCACTAGCTCAATCATCACAACAACCTTTCAAAGCAAATTAACCAGCAAGCAATGCTCAAAGCAAATTAACCAGCAAACAATGTCCAAAGATAACCTACCAAGAACTCTATCAATGGATAAAATCATCATAACTTCAATAAAGCATCACTCTTCAACTCATTGCTCATCATCATAAGTCATCAACCTAGCAGTAACTCCTCAGCACAACAATCTCTTTGACAAATATCCATAGCAATATGGAGGTAACATACATTTTGTTGACATAAATACATCCATAATATTGATTTTGATGATAACAAACCATATGTATTATTAGTTAAGGATATTGAAGTCTCTAAAATTAGATAAGTTTCTTAAGTCGTACTTTGTTCTTAATAAGTTGAAGGTTCTAGAAATAATCAGGTAATTGTTAATAATTAACAGCAAACCTTATATATAAGGTTTAAATATTGTTTTGATTAGGAAAAATAACAGTGAACCATTTATGAGAAAACAGCTAACTAATAATTTTCAAAGAGGATTCTATTTTGCAGAGAGTGAACCGTTTAGTGCAAACGGCTAGTTGATAACTATTTACAAGTCATTGAAAAATAACGGCTAACCAATATCCAGTTAACGGCTATCCAACAATTCAAAAAAATGTATAATGGTCATTTACACAAAGTCAAAATAGCAATCTGATAGTGGTTAACGACAATCTGATTATGCTTAGAAAGTTAATAACAGCTAGTTTTATTCTCTAACTATAAAATAAACTTAATCAAATTCAATTATAAAGATGATTACTGCAGTTATCATTGAGCTATCTTCTGTATATTGAGTTAATACTTGTTATTCTCTTATACCCTTTGGGCTATCATTTGTAATCATATGCATTACGTGAGGGAAAATCATTATAAACTTCATTTCAATATCAAAGTTGAGTAATTGTAAGTGTGGAAAACACTTGGATAAGAGGTGAGAGATTCATTTTAAGATTGTAAAGATTGATTGACAACTTGGAAGCCAATTGTAGTTTCTTGAAGCCTTTGTTTGTGAGGCTTGGATAGTGAAATCCTCAAGCTTGTGTGCCTAGATGCGTGGACATAGGCGAGATTTTCCGAACCATGTAAAAATTCTTATATTTTTTTATTTTTCCCTTATCTCCTTAATTTTATTTATTGTTTAAATTTACTTATATTAAAATTGCTTGAGATATTAATTTAAATTGTATTGTGTTTTTTAAGCATGATTTTTAAATTCTAATTCACCCATCTCTTGGGTTACACACTTAGAATTTCAGTTGGTATCAGAGCAAGATACTCTTATTAGGACTTATCTCTTGGCAACCCATAACGATTCCACCTTTAGGGAAGGTCAATCCACTATAGACTACCTTACTTTAATAGAAATGATTTATCCATACTGGAAATCTAGAATGAGAATTTACTTGCAAGCTTTATATTATGAAATTTGGGAAGTTGTGAATGATGATCCTTTTCACATGTAACAAAAAAAAATGAAGAAGGGGAAGATATTTGAAAACCTTGAAGTTAATGGTGTGAATTAGAAAAGAGAAAAATATCTCTCAATCCTAGGCCATGATGCTCTATTTTCTACTTTAGATAAAAAAAGTTTCATAAAGTTTGAGGATGTAAAAATGCTTATGAAATATGGAAGAAACTTGAAGTTACTAATGAAGGAACAAATTAGGTGGAGTCAAAAATCAGTAGGTACATTAGGTAATACGAATTATTTCAAATGGAACAAAATGAGGATGTTCATTTAATGTGCACTAGATTTACGGATATTGTAAATACTCTATGAGCTCTAGGAAAGACTTTCTTAAATAATAAAAAGATAAAGAAAATTATTAGATCTTTACGAAAAGAATAGAAACCTAGGAGAACTGCCATTGAGTAAGCAAAGGATTTGAGTACTTTATCAATTGATGATTTAGTTAGCTTACTTATTTCTTATGAAGAGGATTTGGCAGCTAAAAATGGTAATGAAGACAAAAAGTAGAAGAATATTAATTTGAAAGCTTTAATACAAAAGCAATTTTGGAGCACAAAGGCACCAATAAGACATTGTAGAGCCCAAGACACATAGCCCTTATGCTTTCCTAATTTAGTATGTAAATAGCTTATAGTTATATATTATATTTAGGTACTTTATGGTTAGTAATGAGATTATTGATATGATTTATTAGTCTTTTAAGATATGCAAATTCAATTATTGAGGTAGAGTATGGAATTTTGAGCATAAGATGTAATTTATGGCTTTGAGGGTATTATGTTAATATTTTACTTACAAGTGTGGATGTAGTAGTTATAAGTTCCTGGATAAATATCCATTGCATAGTTATGCAACCTAAAGTTAGCAACTCTATCATTTCCTTGATTTAGAAGGAGCCACGAATGTAAGTTAATTCATGGACGTCAACAATAACTGAGTTTGGGTCATTAAAGTGAGTGGAATATACTAAACTTATATTTTATATTTTTATTACTATTTTAATTTTGTCAAGTAAAGTATATTTACAAAGAAAGATTTGATATACTTTGACAGGTTTTCTAAAACTAAATTTTATTTGCATAATGATGTGTTTATTTAAGGATATGATAAATAGCTTTCTTTTTATTTTATTTTATTTTAAAGGCACGAGTGTATATTAGTGAAAAGAAATATTGATTTAAAGTATGTTTAAGATATTTACATACATTTGCGTAAAAGTTTATTTTCAATATGCTTATATAGTACCCTACTCCTTCAGATATTGAGATGATTATAGAGTTATAGTTATAGATATACCATCACAGTGATATAATACAGAGATACAGCTGAATAGAGGCCTTTTGTGCTCGTTCAAGCACACACAAAGCTTTGGGCCATGTGCTTGGGCACATTTGTCCTTCAAGGGCTAGTTTACCAATTCGGTATGATGAGATATATGAGATGACACGTCATTTGTCTATTCATTGTAGCTCTGGCTATGACCGTACACTTTATATATGTATCATTGAAATGCTTGTATAATGTTTGAATATGACGAGATTATTCCCTTGGGTACTTGTATAGTGACAGTTTATATGTTCTCTTTTTACGATTTTCATTATTATTATATATAATATTATATTTCTTTTTAATGCTAATTACTTGATTTGAAGTTTTAAACATTTTATTTATATTTTGGGGAAAAGCCATCTACGTCCAAAGTTTACTTAAACGGTCACACGCACCTTGCTTAATTTCATAAATAGTTACACAGATCCCCTAACATAGACTCCTTTTTAACTATTATGCCCTTGATTACAACATCCCAATAATTGACTTTAAACAAAGTTCTATAACAAATATAAAATTAAAAATAAAATAATTTAATATATAAAATAAGATAAAATTTAAAAATTATTTTGAATTTTAGAAATTTTATTTTAATGTTATTAATATGTCATATTTTTAAATCATAGTTAAATGTATTTAATAAATTAATAATATTAAAATAATTATACATAATATTTACTGTAATTTTTTAAATTTTTATTATTTTATTTACAGTAAATTTTTTAATTATGTCTATATTAATATAAATCTTAAGGTCAATATTTGGGTTAATAGATTTTAGTAGTAATTTTATACTTATTGTAATATTTTATTTGTATCATATGATTTTTTATTGTTTATTTTTATCTTATTACTATATTTATATTTATTTGGGTTGTTATAGTCAAAGGGTATAATAGTCATTTATAAAACTAAGTAGATCTATGTGACCAAATAAGTAAACCTTAGAGGTGTGGGTGTCTTTTGACATGACTCAAAAATGTTTATAATTCTCAAGTATAAAAGTGTTTAGTTGTAATATAACCCAATAACTTTGAAATCGAACTACAAGGAATTAATAAATCTAGTAGCTAATTATTTAATAAAAAGTAATTATATAAAAATAAATTAATAGACTAAAAAGTGCTAAAGTAATTAAATCCACTCTTTGCATTGAAATTATTGTCATAATATTCTCTCTTATTTAAAATTTATATTAATTTTACTGAATTAATTATTTTATAACTTAATTCTAACTAATCACTTATTGATAAATATGGGGATAAAGTATATATTGTGCCACAGTTATATTGGTGTGTCAACATTATGTTTAAATAACATATAGATCTAAAATAGATCTAGATATATAGATTAATATGAAATAAAATTAACTAATGCAAAATAAAAATTATAAACATGTAATTAAAAATAATAGCTTACTTGAGAAAATATTAATTCTATAATTAAATTCCTAGAGCTTCACATTTCACTTTAGTTTAGAAAATTAGTCACTCATATTAAAAAGAAGAATACACATTTTATTTGATAAATTTATAGAGCACAATATTGGAGAATTGACAAATAAAGAAGAAAATTGAAAACGAAAGAAGAAGGGACATGAGAAATCCCCTTGCACCTCTTTTCCAGTAGCACACCTTCCTTTATTTTATAGCCATGTCACTACCAGTAACCTTTTCTTTTTTTTTTTTTTAATTATTATTTTATTATAAAGAAAGAAAGAAAGAAATGATAATCAAAATGGCAGCTGCCACTTGACTATCACTTCACGATAATACATTTATTTTTTCAATGCAGTCCATCTTCTTTGTCTCTTGCTTTGGGTCCAATTTTCTCTTTATTCTTGAAATTTTTCTATAATGTAAAATTAAGATAAAATTAACATACTATAATTTAATTTAAAATAAAATTATATTAGAAGAGCATTAAGATAAATTATAAGTTATGAGTGCATTAATCAACATTGTAAGTGAAAAAAATGAGAATTTTAACCATTATAAAATATATACTTTCTAGTGTTAATCACACCCCATCAACTTATTGCTAAACCTTCACAAATTAAGTGATAATATCTAGAAAAATTCAAACTAAAATTGAAATCATTTTTTGGAATTGTGTTTATTTTTTTAATTAGATTAATATAACAATTAAATAAAAGTATAAGTATTATCTTCAGCCTAAAACAAAAATATATCACTTCCACATCAATCACTCACACAAATCAGTCAAGTAAACTCACGAACAATGATCAATTATCAAAGCTACATTAATCAAAACTAGAATTGAAATCTTTTTTATTTTTGTTGGAATTTTGTTTACTTCTTAATCAGATTAATGACAATAATTAAATAAAAATATAAGTATTATCTTCAACCTAAAAAACATAATCACTTTCACATCAACCATTCACACAAATTAGTTGTTAACATATATATTCCTATATTATTGATTCTGATGCTAACAAACAAGATTACCAATGATTAAGATTGATAAAGTCTCTAATTAAAACAAAATTCTTAGGTCATTTAATAGTTTGATTAAAGATAACATTCTGAAAATAAATGGAGAACCGTTAACTCTGAAATTCGCAAACTGATTAAATTGAGTAAAAACGAATTTCTCATTTTAGATGAAAACGATAAACCGTTATGGGAACGATAAGCTAATAAATTCCAGAGAACAATTTTTATGAATCGGTTAGCTAATTACTAATACAACAAATTCCAGACTAGTTCACAATCGGTTAACTATCTAGCACAAATGGCTAGTCGATAACTGTTGCAGGGTCACTGGAAATAAACGGCAAAATGACTTCTTTAAATGGTGATCCGAAAAATCAAAATTGCGACATAATGTTCACTTGCTCAAGTTAAAATGGTGAACTGATTAAGGTTAATGGTGAACTGATTATGTGCAAAAAGTCAACAACGGCTAAGTTTCAGCTTCAACTATAAAAAAACTCAATCAAATTCAAATCCATGCCCAACCACTACAATTATCATTGAGCTATCTTTTGCATATTAAGCTAAATCTTGTTATTCTTTCATCTAATCACACTTTGGGCTTTCATTTGTAATCATATATATTGTGTGAGGAAAAATAATTGGAAACTTCATTTTAATATCAAAGTTGAGTAATTATAAGTGTGAAAAATACTTGGGTAAGAGGTGAGGGATTCATCATAAGATTGTAAAGGTTGATTGACACATTAGATGTCAATTGTAAGATCTTGGAGCCTCGGGTTATGAGGCTTAGATAATGAAATCCTCAACTTTGGTGTGCTTGGAGGCATGGATGTAAGTGGGGTTTACCGAACCATATAAAAATTCTTTTGTTTGTTTTCTCTTTCCCTTATCTCTTTATTTTCTTTTATTGTTTAAATTTACTTATATGAAATTTCTTGAGATTAATTTAAATTGTGTTGTATTATTTAAACATAATTTCTAAATCTCAATTATCCCTCACCTTGGGTTGCACACATAGAATTTCATTTGGTATTAGAGTGAGGTATTCTTGTTAAGATTTAATCATTGAGAGTACAAGATCCATGGCAATCTAAAATGATTCTACCTTTAGGGATGGTCAATCTACTGCCGGGCCACGTTATTTTGGAAATGGCTACCTTTATTCGAAGACTATGATGAGAATAAATTCACAAGCCTTAGATTATTAAATATGAGAAATTGTTGGTGATCCGAAAAATGAGAATTAAAGTAGGGGAAGAAATTGTTGGTGATGGTCCTTTTATGCCTAATGTAAAAATTAAAGTAGGGGAAGAAATTCAAAAACCCTCTAGTCAATGGAGTGAATGGGAAAAGAGAAAAATATCTCTAAATTCCAAGGCCATGATTGCTCTATTTTTTGCCTTAGATAAGAAAGAGTTTCATAGAGTTTCAAGATGTGAAAATGCTTATGATTAAATAGATGTTATTCAACTTAAGAGCTGGGGGTGAATTAGGATTTTAAATTTTAAGTTAATCAAACCACACAATAATAAATTCCAATGCCTTAATGAAATTAAGAACAATAAATTTAACAATGCTCAAAATAAAAGAGTAAAGAAAGAGAGATCAAATACAATAATTTTTACATGGCTCAGCAATCCCTACTTACGTCCACGCCTCCAGGCACACTGACCTTGATGATTTCACTATCCAAGCCTCCCAAGGCTTCAAGTTCTTACAATTGACTTCTAAGGTGTCAATAAACCTTTACACCAAAAGATTATCATTCAATCTCTTCACCCAAGTATTTCTCACACTTATAAATTTTACAAATAATTCAAGGATTACAACAAACACTGTCTTTTAGAGTTGATATATAAATGATTGCACAATATAGATTTGATATATGATGATTTGCGAAATGAAAGCTCAAAATATGCTGTGTAATCTTGTTTTTATTGTGTTAAGTCATAAAAATTGATTGGATTTGAGTTTATAAAGTTTAGACTCAAAATATAGTTGTTATTGCACAAAACCCGTAGGGAAGTGGTTTGCTGCCTGTTACAGTAAAGTTACCGTTGCATTTGAATTGTACTGCAGTAATACTATTTTAAGAATTATAGTTTGGCCAAAAACTTTTGATAATTATGCTACGACCTGAAAGTCATAATATTTTGTGAATAGGTCTATTTTCATAATTTCTAAATAATAATCGTTATTCTCAAAACTTTCTAAAATTATGCTATGACTCAAAACTTTATAAGATTTTTCAAAAACACTATTTCCATTATTTTAAACTAATCTTAATTAAATTTAAAATTATCAAAACTTTTTTAATTTAATCTAAAATCTAAAAAAACCTCAAATCCACAAAATACCTATCTTATAAATATAAAACCTTTGGTTTATAACAAATGATTTCTTATGAAATAAATACTTTGAGTTTCTCAAATACTAAACTGTGCATATATGAAATCATACCGGCTTCTCAAATACTAAACAAGAATTGTCATAATAATAACTCCGTTAAGCAAAACTTCATTCTTGGTTGAGGCATTGTCTGTTAAGTGTATTGAACTTGATTTCACTTAATTCACTTGTATAAATATTATCTTTCAAGAACTAGTGAAAAAAATGTGAAGTACAATACTAACCAAATTACTTAAGACACATTTTTGTTATCATCAAAATTATAATATGTGTAGCCCTTCAGGCTAGCATATGAGATTTGAAAGAAACTTGAAGTTGTTTATGAAGGAAGGAATAAATCAAGTTAAGGAGTCCAAAATCAGTAGATACACTAGGCAATATGAATTATTTAAAATGGAACAAAATGAGAATGTTTATTCCATGTACACTAGATTTACAGATATTATAAACACTCTACGAGCCCTAACAAAGACTTTTTTAAATAGTGAAAAGGCACACTAGATTTATCTAGTGATGATTTAATTAGCTCTTATATTTCCAATGAAGAGGATTTGGCAGCTGAAAAAGGTGACGAAGACAAAAAGAAGAATAAATTACCTTGAAAGCTTCAAAACCTAAAAGTGATGACGAAAGTGATTTTGAGAATGAGGACATGGCTATGATGGCAAGAAAATTCAGAAAGTTTATCAAGAAATCTAGTGATTAAAGGAGATTAAGAAACTTTAAGAATCAAAAAGAGAAGAAGAAAGCAATCACTTGCTATGAATGCAAGAAGCCTTGTTATATAAGATTGGAGTGCCCTCTTCTCAACAAATTCAAGAAGAAAACCATAGTGGTAATTTGGAATGATAATGATAAAGAATCAAGTGATCTTGAAAAGCCTTAAGAAATGTCAAACTTGGTACTCATGGCAATTGAAGAAGAATCATTTGATGAATTTGATAAAGTAAATGATCTATTTACTTATGATGAATTGTATAAAGCATTTAAAGAGTTGCATAAGGATTTGATGAATATTGTTAGAAAAATGTTTCTTTTAAAAAGAAAATATTGGAACTTTCACATGAAAAGGATGCTTTGCAAAATGTAATGAATTTTTTAATGAAAAGATTGAAGGACTTGAATTAGAAAATAAAATATTGTATGATAGGATTACATTATTCAAAGGAAAGCAAGGTACTTCGTATAAGCATCAAAATTCACATGTTAATGAATTGATCAAAGAAAATAAGGTGCTTAAAAAGAAGAGCAATAAGTTTAATAATATTCTTCTAAAATTTACAAATGCTCAAAAGAGTTTAGATAAATTACTCGGCTTACAAAAATATGTTTTCTGATAAAAGGGGACTTGGAATCAGCCTAACTTGAATGAAAATATTACAAAAATTACTTTGTTAAGGTTACCTCCACTAGTGATCATCAAATTATTTGTCATTATTGCCATGGAAGTGGTACATAAGTTATGTATGTTCGATCAAGAAAAATGTTTACTTTAGAATCAAAATTGTTTGGGTTCCAAAGGGAACCATTACTAATACTCAAGGACTCAAAAAGCTTTCGGTACTTAAAACTGGAGATCTTTTCTGCATTAATTAATGAAGAAAGGAAAAAGAAATAAATGGTATTTAGACAATGGATATTCAAGACACATGACCGGTGATTACTCTTGGTTTTCGAGTTTTACCAAAATCGAAAACAATCAAGATGTATCGTTTCGAAACATCTCAAAAGGAAAGATTCTTGGAGTTAGAAATGTTAGTATTGTGCAAATTTTATTAAACTCACAAGCGCACGAATCTATTGAATTATAGATTAATGGTGCCGAGTGTCGATCCCACGAGAAGCTAGATCTTAATTGTGTAAAGTTATTATTGTTGTTGTTGTTGTTGTTGTTGTTGTTGTTGTTGTTGTTGTTGTTGTTATTGTTATTATTTATGATCTTGTAGTAAAGTTTTTAGTAAAATTTATCCTAAAATTTAAATAAAAATATGGCAAGAATAAGTTGGAGATTGAACAATGCACTGAAGTACTTGAGTCTTAGGATTCACACTCAACATTGTACCATGGACTTACTATTCATTTTTCGTTCCAATTAATTTATGAGGGGGGAAATTTTACTCCTGATAACCCTAACTCTAATAAATATAGTATCAAGTGCTCATTGTCCTAGGAAAATTAAATGTTGTATTAAGAACACTTTATGACAGGTAATAATAATCCAACTATCAATAAGGTAGCAAGACTGTCCATTAATTAACTTAGATGAATTTTCTGTCAACACTGAGTCAAAACCTACCACAAAAATTAGAGAAAAATTTTTTCTCTATAAATCTAGTATAAAGTTCTTACTGTGCAAACTAGTAACAATCTTGCACTATAGAACTGGTATACCAGTGCAAAATCTAGATAAGATTATTACTATCTATCAATTATAAGTCAAAATAATTTAAATCAATAAAAGAAAAAAAAATAAACTTACCAAATTAGGCTTATATATCATGTTGAGACTTCGTCTTTAATCTAAGCTTGAAAATAAACTATGTACTCATTTTATAACTAGGGGTAAAATAATTTTATTAAACTACGTAGAAAATACAAGATAGACAATGAATTATAGAATATAGAGCTCAAAAATGGATTCAAGGGTATCAAATTTGAGAGGATAACCCCCTATTTATAGATACAACGAGTAAATTATAACTATAAGATGAAAATAATTCGGACGCATAAGATTTCGCCACATGGCACTCTCAGATTAGATAGAACACGTCACTCGGGCTGTTATTCAATGTATATATATGTACGCACATGTATTTTTCAGTGCACTAATATGCCGCCACATCATCGGTCAACGTCAAAGTCAACATATATATATATATATATTGTAAGTTCATTTTTCAGTCCAATAGTCTTCTACCGCGTCATTTGTCAACGTCACATTGTTGGTCACATCATCGGTGGTCAATGCCACATCAGTAGGGCCTACAAAATCTTAAAATTATGATTTTGCTCTTTATATCCTTTCTAAGGTTTTAGCTAGTTTGAGATAAAAAATATTATCCTTTTTGTTGTCTAACTTCTCGTTTATTGTAAAATAATCAAAATACCCCGAAAATACATAAAGTACTCAAAAATCTAGTTAAACATATGCAATCAAAGTTCAAGGGACTTAAAATACATAAAAGTGGAGATGTTAGTGAGACTTAAAGTTTAAAATAATTATTTTACTCTCTAGCACTCAACACACCTCTCAACCAGTTTATTGCTAGTCCTCAGTAAGTTAAGCGATAATAAAATTCAAACACACAATGAGTTTTTTTTTAAAGGCAATTATGTTTATTTCTTTAATTAAATTAATGACAATAATCAAATAAAAGTATAAGCATTATCTCCAGCCTAAATAGGTATCACTCCCACATCAACTATCCTTATGAGTTAACTAAGTAAATGAAATACTAAACAACCTAAGAGGGGTAAATTGAAATTCTAAAAATTATTGCTAAATTAATACTAGATACACTTCAATTAACTCAACTAAATTTAAAATGATGAAACTTGGGTGCAGTAAAAGATAAAGAGTAAGGGTTAGAGAGTTACATGGTTCGTCAACTATGCTTATGTCCATGCCTCCATGCTCACCGAGCTTGAGGATTTCACTAAGCACACCTCCAAGGCTTTAACAATGCTTACATTTGACTTACACGTAACTTTACAATAAAAGATTATCCTCAATCTCTTAACCTAAGTGTATCCCAATACTTTCAATAACTCAACTTTGTGTTTACAGTAAATATTACAAAACAACTTCTCTCACACTATATAATTTATTACAAAATGAATACTAAATGTGTGAATAAACTGATTACAGGAATTTAAATTTTGATTGCTCTTAAATACTCAGTGATAGATGTAGCTTAGATTTAAATGTGTTTATTTATAGTTGGAGTTAGAAACTAGCCGTTATTGACTTTTGTTTCATAACTGATTTCTAGTTTGTAGTAACCAACTTACCGTTTAATGTTACCGTTAGAGCTACCACTTGACTTTTCAAATATCTGGTTTCCAGTCTATGAAAATTTGATCTACTATTTAGGTCTAGATAGCATGCCTTCAATAACCATTTTGTCATTTGTCTTAAGCTGGAAGCCATTTGGTTCCAAAGACCATGTCTTGAATAACTGATTTGCTGTTTGTCTTAAGCTGGAAGCCGTTCAGTTCCAGTGAGCATTTTTCTTGTAACTGATTTCTAGGTTAGCTTAAGCAGGAAGTTATATATCAAAATTTAGCTACTTTGAACTACTTATAAAAATTCACTTTGTTTATAAATGTGAAATTATATTATTTCAAAACATAATTAATTTTAATATCATAAAATTAATTCGTGGTTTGTTATCATCAAAATAAGTATGGTAACAATCTTTCCCTTTTTAATGATGACAATACACATAATGTATTTGAAAAAGTTTTTATTTGAAATAATGTGTGCATATTTTGAAGAAAGAAAGAAAATGTTCAATACAATGAAATATACTCCTCCTACAAATATAAAAATTTTAAAACTAGAAAAACTCAAGAGCTCCTCATAAGTTGTTTATATCCTACAAATAATTATCCCCCTTTATCATCAAAAGAAAGAGAGGAAAAAGGTAAGGACATAAAAGTTTCATAGATTTCGACAGAACCTCCCTAGAATATAGAGGAAAACTAAAACTTCAAACCTGTAAGTAAACATTTCCAATAGCTTATGAATCAAACCAACTACAATCACACATTGCTTCCAATAATTCATTAAGACAACTCCAGGAATCAAACCAATTTCAAAATCATCAAAAGATCCACACAACCACTGGATTAAAATTAATTGAAAGCATCATTTATATACCCAAATAATTCAAAAGCATGATCCATAATATAGATTAATGAATAATGCAAAAATATATAAAACAATGTATTGGTGCGTTCAATACAAGCAGAATATAACAAAATGAAACTAAGAAGATGAAGGCAAAGGTGGAGATGATGACGATGGTGCTTGGGATGGATAGGAAATACCAAAGTGCTCGAACAGAAGTTGTTGTCCAGTAAAAAGTTAATACTACCGCTGGCCGAGGATGTGCTATTGGAACTGGCCTGCTACACAAAAAGCATCTAAACCTCATTTATCAGTTGCTGGATAGAAATTGTGTCAGAAGCAGGAGGCTTTGGGGTAGGTGTAGGAGAAATATGATCAAATGACTGAACTTTTGGAACACGATGTTGAGTTCACAGAGGTAAGAAAAAATTAGGCAACTCTTCAGAAGGATAAACTTGGTTAAGCGAACTGTCATCACTTTAAGTAAGTAAAGTGACCTATTCATGCTTCGTCTTTACCCATGCCATATTCTTCCAAGCGAAGCCTAAGCTATAGGCAATCTCATGACCAATAGGCTTAGTAAGATTAAAATTAGGTTAATCTAAGGGGAATTTAAAGAAATAAAGTATCCTAGTGACAAAGTGACCATATAAAAGTGAACGAGTAGTCATACTAAGAGAACTTAACATATAACAAACTAGTGTATACCCTAAACTGACATGTCGACGTCTAAGAATGCAATTGATAAGGGCAACATCATTATGAGAGGGCTCATCTGCATGCCTTGACCTAGAAGTAATTATGGATTGGAAAATACAAAGTAGAACTCCCCATTAGAGACATAAGCACTAAGTATAGAAATGGATGTTATAAAGGTCATCAGAAAAAACAGCACGTTGGCAGAAAATGTGTATCCATGTTTGAGTAAAATACTCTCACTAAATTAGGAAACATATTTTCTTCTATAACCAAGACATTAATCCATCCTACTTTTTTTAGTAGTTGATCTAAGTTTCTCTTACTAATCATGATAGAGTGTAAGAATTTTAATTAGAGATAGAAATAAGTGACTACAGAACGATTCATGAAGTGAAGATAGAATTTCTTGAATAGGCTTTTTTTAAAAAAAGTGTACGTTAAAACACATATTGATCAGTACCTCCTCTATTGTTCTCCTCTGTTTGGGCTAAGGGTCATCAATTTTCTTTCGACCTTTATTTACCAGTGCCCTTGAATAAGACATTTTGAACAAAAAAAGATTTAGATGAAAATAAAGGATTTAAAGAAAATGAGACTGGTTAAAGTGAAGAAAATGATAAAAGGAAGTGATTTATGATATCAATTTAATAAAAAAATTGGCTTGAAGTAGATTAAATTTGAGAAAGTGTAACCAAGTGAAAACTTAGGTTAGAATTTGGTAATTTGTAAAAATTTTGGTGAAAATGAGATTTAAGAGTTATTTTAAGGATTTAGGATGATTAGAAAAGATTTAATCAGTTTGATTTAGAGAAAAAATAGGTGAAAATGATTGGATTAAGAGAGTGAGAGAGAGTAACTAGTTAACCGAATGAAGAAGATAGAATGCTATAGTTCATAATCCAGTGAAATTCGGCTTGCCGTTTATCATAACCGACTAGCCGATTATGTCTAGAAACACAAAGTCTGTTAAATGGTTTCCAGCTTACTTAAGCGGGTAACCGTTTGACTTCAAAGAGTTCAAGTTATGCAAATGACTTACTAGTTATTAATAAGCGGTATGCCGTTTATAATCAGAATATGTTCTGCTTGCAAACAGTAGACTGGATAAATTATTTAGTTAGTCGATTATCTTGTATTTTTGACACCAAATTATTTTCAGCTTAAAAATGATCAAATTTAAATCATTTTATGATTCATACTTTTCAATAAGCCATTTAATGCATGAAACATGAATGCAAAACATAAATATACAAATCAAACATAACATTCATAGAAGAAAATTACAAATTATAATGGACATTCATTATTCAAGTTCATGCCTTATTTTTATAAATTGATCTTTACCAAGGGGTTTTGTAAAGATATCGGCAATTTGATTTTTAGTAGAAACAAATTCAATCACATTGCCCCTCTTTCGAACATGATCTCTCAGAAAATGATCTCGAATATTTATATGCTTAGTATTAGAGTACTGAATCAGATTCTTTGACAGTTAATAGCACTGGTGCTGTCATATCTAATGGGAATGTGATCTAACTTAATATCATAGTCTCTAAGTGTTTATTTCATCTATAATTCTTATGCATAACAACTTTCAGCTGCAATATATTCTACCTCAGTAGTAGATAGTACAACTGAATTTTATTTCTTGCTAAACTGAGAGACTAAAGAGTGTCCTAAGAAATGACATGTACCACTAGTACTTTTCCTATCAACCTTATAAACACCAAAAACAGCATTCGAAAAATATATTAGGTCTATGTGTGTTCCCTTAGAATACCAAAAATCAAGATCAATGGTAGCAATCAAATACCGAAAAATACGTTTAACAATAAGCATATGAGACTCTTTAATACAAGATTGAAATCTAGCATACAAGTATACATTAAACATAATATAAGGCCTACAGGTAGTTAAATACAGTAAGGATTCAATCATACCTCGATATGTCTAGATATCAACTTGCTTACTTTTTTCATCCTTATCTAACTTGATAGTTGTACTCATTAGAGTACATTTTTTCGTTCCGTTTTCATAACCGAACCTTTTGAGTAGATCCCTTATATACTTGGCTTGGTTTATTAAAATCTCTTCCTTATTTTGTATTATTTGTAGCCAAAGAAAGTACTTTAACTCTCTCATCATGCTCATCTCAATTTCTTTGCTCATACAAGAAGAAAATTCCTTACATAATAGGTCATTAGTAGAACCAAATTTAATATCATCAACATAAATTTGAATTATAAAAGTATCTTTATTTCGATGTTTAATAAAGAGGGTAATATTGGCCTTACCCATTAAAAAATGATTTTCCAGTAGTAAATTCTTAAGCTCTCGTACCATGCTCTAGGTTTTTTTTAAAACCGTACAAAGCTTTTGACAACTTTCAAACATGGTCTAGAAAATTTACATTTTCAAATCCAGGATGTTGTTTCACATAAACTTCCTCCATAATATAACCATCTAAAATGGACTCTTAATAACCATTTGATACAAGATAAAATCTTTATGATATGCAAATGCTAATAACATCATAATAGACTCTAATCTAGTTATAGATGCAAATGTCTTATCTTTTTTTTTTGTTGTAACATTGAGATTGAGCCACTAATCTAGCATTATTTCTTACAACCATATCGATTTCATCTATCTTGTTCTTAAATACCTATTTAGTGCCTATGACAGATTAATGTTCCGGTTTAGGAACTAATTTCCACACATTATTTCTCGCAAGTTGATTTAACTCCTCTTCCATTGCCATAATCCAATATTCATCATTTTCAGCATCCGAGAAGGATTTTGGTTTAATTTGAGAGATGAATGCAGCATACTCACATGTGTTAAGAACTAGGCAGAGGATCTGGTGAGAAATCAATACTTGGATGAGTTCGTTGATGGGCGACACCTGGTCGCAGATCACCAGTACGTTGAAGATGAATGAGTTAGAGAGGTAGATCAAGAATGGCTTATCGTGCAAGTAACAGCAGGAGCTCCAACGATGGTAAGAGATACGAACAGAGCGAAGAAAAAATATACAGATATGCGTCTGCTAGTTATGATGTTTTACTTAATATACTGGCAACAAAAAGGGCAAAGACCAGGCAAGTACTGATTATATGGACAGAGGAGGATGAGGAAGGAATTTTATATTCCCATGAAGATGCCTTAGTCATAAAGGTTAATATTGCGAATAAAGAGCTCAGAAGAGTCTTGGTAGACTCAAAAAGTTCGGTAGAAATCCACTTCAAGTCTAGTTTGGATGAGATGGGAATTGTAGATATGAGGCTCGAGCACACAAATACATCCTTAAAGGGATTTGATAGAGGTAGCCTGATACCTTTATGCTTTATAAATCTACCAATTACAATAGGCTTGAGGTTTTTTGAGAAAAATACAATGTTAGACTTCGTAGTAGTAGATGAAATTAACCCATACCAGATGATATTAGGAAAGCTATTTATGAGAATCATTCAGTCGGTAATATCAACTCATTACTTAATATTGAAATACATAATGAATAGGGTGGTGGGGGTTGTAAAAGAAGACCGGAGAGTAGCAAGAAGTTGTTATGCAATAATACTTAAGGAAAATATGAAGGTGACATCGTTGGATGTAAAAAAGGATTCAAAGAAAGGAATACAAGAGCCCATCCAGGAATTGGAAGAAATCCTAATAAGACTAGATGACCAGAAAACAAAAAATAAAGATTAGCTCGAATGTAAGTAAAAGAGTAATGAGAAGTCTGATCGAGTACTTGCGAGCACATACAGATGTGTTCACCTGGTCCTATGACGACATGTAGGGGATTGATCCAAAGGTAACATGTCACAAGTTAGTAATTAATACAGAGATAAAACCAGTAAGACAAAAGAGGAGATGCTTTAACTAGGAGAGATATGATGCCATGAATAGCGATATGGATAAGCTATTAAAAGCAGGATTTATAAGGGAAGTTAATTACCTCGAATGGATCTCAGATGATGTCTTGATCAAGAAGGCCAATGGTAAGTAGAGGATGTGTGTGGATTTTACTGTACCAAAGCTTGTCTTAAGATAGATTTCCACTACCTAATAGACCAGTTAGTTGATTCCACAACCAGACATGGTCTCCTTAGTTTAATGAATGCATTTTTAGGTTATAACCAAATCCCCATATTTGAATAAGATGAAGAATGCACAGCCTTTGCCACTAATTAAGGCTTATTCTGCTACAAGGTCATGCCCTTTAATCTAAAAAATGCAAGGGTAATATATAAGAGGTTAGTGAATAAGATTTTTAAGCCCCTGATCAACCAAATAATGGAGGTCTATATGGATGACATGATTACAAAGTCCAAGAAGGCAAATGAACATATCAAGCATCTAGAGGAGACTTTCACACTCCTAAGGGAATATCAAATAAATCTCAAAGCAGAGAAGCAGTTATTTGGTGTGGGCTCTGGAAAGTTCTTGGGTTTTATGGTTAGTCACATGGGAATTGAACTAATCTAGAGAAGATAAGGATAGTTGTAGAAATGAAGTCACCATATACCCTAAAAGAAATACAAAGTCTCACCGGTAAGTTGGCAGCCTTAGAAAGGTTCATCTCACGTGCAACAAATAAATACCATATCTTATTCTAGGAAATGAAGAAAGGAAAGAAGATAGAATGGACATCAGAATATGAGGAGGTCTTTTAGCAACTGAAGGATTATTTGCTTAAAGCCTTGTTGCTATTATCATTGTGAGCAGAAAAGATACTGTATTTGTATTTAGTTGTGTCTTAGTGGGCCACCAATTTTATTTTGGTAAAGAAAGAGTCAGGAGTTCAGCACCTTGCGTATTATATAAGTAAAGCCTTGCTTAAAGCTGAAATCGGATATTCATGAGTTGAAAAGTGGGCACTTGCTTTGGTCATAGCTGCTCTAAAGTTAAGACCTTACTTCCAAGCACATTCGGTAATTATGTTAACACACCAACCACTTATACAAGTCTTGCACAAACCAGAAACTTCTAGTCAACTAGTGAAATGGTTAGTAGAGTTGGGCTAGTTTGACATTAATTATCAACCTCGAACAATAATTAAAGCATAGGCTCTAGCAGACTTTGTAGCTAAATGAACAGAAGTAGGAAAGGGTACAGATAGCAAATATGCGATAAGAGAATAGGCTCCTGGAAAATCTTAGACTATTACAGATTATGAATCATATGGAAATCAAGGAGCAAAGCAAGAGTTCAAAGCTACCAACAATTAAGTTGAATATAAAGCTTTCATTATGGGGTTGAGACTTGCATTAACATTAAAGGCATTAAAGGTTAAAAAATACTTAGTTAGTAGTAAACCACCTCAATGATAACTCCCAGGAAAAATGAGAGAAGATGAAAGCTTATATTTGCAAGTTAAGGCAATTGATTGGTAGATTTCGAGCAATAAAGGTAAAGAAAATTTGAAGAGCAGAGAATTTTCAGGCAGACATGATAATACAAATGGCTATAGTGTCAAATCCAAAGGTGCACAAATTAATTCTTGTAGAGATCAAAACCAATTTGAGTATTGAACAGAAAGTAAATGTAATGAGTGCAACCACGAGTGGCATATGGATGAACATGATTATCTCCTACATTATGAAAGGGATAGTTCTTACTGATAAGAAACAAGTAAGGAAATTGAAGTGTCAGGTACCAAGATACACTCTAATTGATGGGGTTTTATTTCAACAAGGTTACATTCTGACGTTGTTAAATTGAATGAATGAAGAGGAGGAAGCAAATTATGTGCTAAAAGAGATGTATGAAGGGGTTTATGGAAACCATTAAGGCAAATTATATCTTGAGACAAGCGTACTTTTAACCTAGGATGCATCAGATGCATAAGAAAAGACCAGAAGTTGCAAAAGTTACTAAAGATTCACCAATTTCTTAGCACAACTGGCAAAAAATCTTGCAGTGATAAGTTCACCATGGCCATTTACCTAATGGAAAATTGATTTTACGAAGTAGATTAAGATAGAGGCTTTGAGTAAGATCATGGAGAGGGGACTATATTTATAGAAACATGAAATACAGATACAGAATCCCTTATGGTCTGATAACTAATAATAAAAAGCAGTTTGATAATAACAAGTTCAGGGATTTCTACAGAAATATGGGTATAGAGTTGAAGTTTTGTTCGCTGGCACATCCGTAGGCAAACGGGCTGGTAGAAATGGCAAATAAAACCATAAAAGGACTTTTGGAAAACAGGTTAGGAGAGCAGAATGAGGCATGGGTTGATGAATTACCTGGTAAGTTATGAGCTTATAGAACCACACACAAAACCACCACAGGAGAAATGCCATTTACCTTAGAATTTAGGCAGGCGAAGCTGTGATTCTAGCAGAAATTAGGATAAGCACTCATTGGACAGAGTATTTCAACGAGGAGAATAAAAATCTAGACTTGTTAAAAGAAAGAAGAGAAAAGTCATCAAAGATAATAGTAGGCTACCGGCAAAAGGCAGCTCGTTATTACAACCAAAACATTTATGTTCAGCGAGTTTAAGTGGGAGACTATCTACTCAAAAGAGTAAACTAAAGCATCAGAGATCCAAACTAAGGAGTGCTAGGTACAAATTAGGAAGGTCCTTATAGGGTTTTGCGAGTAACAGGTCCGGGGGCATACAGATTAGCTTACCCAGATGGACAGGAAGTTAAGAGAATATGGAATACAGAACATTTAAAAAGGTACTTCTAAAATTATTAAATTCAACTTTCTCAAGTTTAAAGCATGTAATACATTAATCGTGAATAAAAAAGCAACGAAGTATGCCTTAAAAATTGATTCGAGCAAATAAAGCTCTTAAAAATATGCTAAGGCCAGAAGTCTCAAAGTTTGCTTGAGGCGAGATAAAGAGCCCAAGTTAGCCAAAATTGATTGGAACAAATAAAACTCTTAAAAATATGGTAAGGCCAGAAGTCCCAAAGCTTACTCGAGACGAGACGAAGAGCCCATGTTAGTGAGAATTGTTTCGAGCAAGTAAAGCTCTTAAAAGCCTCTAAGGGTGTGGTCGGGTTGGTCACCATGCTCGCTGTAGAGCTGTGGAAGCCCGAGTTCGATTCTTGGGGTTGGGAAAGGGGTTAAAAAAATTGTATTTGGACTTGTCCGCCCCATTTCCTTTAAAAAAAAAGAAAAAAAAAAGTAAAGCTCTTAAAAATGTGTTAAGGCTAAAAGTCTCAAAGCCTGCTCGAAGTGAGACAAAAAACCGAATTCTACCAAAACTAATCCGATCATATTTAAACTTTCAAAGAATATTAAAGAAAGAATAAAATTTTAAAGTTTAAAAGTCTATTTAAAGTAAGACAAAACTCAAAACTTACTAAAACCTATAAGAACATATTCAAGTTTTTAAAAAATATCTTGAAATAAAATATATCGAGAATTATAAGGAAAAGTTAAGATTAGAAATTTTATTCAATTCATTAAAGACAGAATTTACAAAGCTCCTACATAGGAAACTGTAATGAAAACTAGAAAGCTTAAGTAGACTGGTTAGCAGCTTGATCGAACATTTGAGTAGTTTGGTTAACGCCAGACGTAACTTGTGAACCCTTTCATCAGAGGGAGCAGCATCTTCAGGCCTTGTAGGAGCAACCTTTACACCTGGGATTGGTTCTTTCTGCTGCTAGCCCCTGGCGTCCTGCTCATTTATGTAAGCATCCACACCAGCTTCAAGCTTAAACATATCTAGCTCAAGGTATTCTTCCCCAAAACAGACATAATGCACGCATAGCAGAATGTTAGCCCATTATTATATTCATCAGCAAGTTGCTTCCCCAAAGCGTCAGGTCTACCATGAAGGAGAATCTCTTAACATCAAGATCTTTCTGATCATTCAGAGGTTCATCTTTTACTATAGACAACTCCTTGAGTTGAAAGGCTTTTAAGTCAACCATGGCAGCTTTTTCCACAAACACAGAGATTTTAGTTTGAAGCTTTGCCGATTATTCTTTTTTCTGCTCCAGATCCTTCTCAAGCTCTGATTTTTAGCTTTAAGTCTCTTTCATAGTTCGAAACTCTTTATTTAAAACTATGGAAGCAGCAGCGAGTCGGCATGCAGAATACTAGAAGGAGTTAGCCAAATAAGGTTGTAGAGGTAACATAACACCTAGTTTAAAGTACTTGAGGTAACATAACATCAAGGAGATAGATTAGAGGAATTATTCTTGCTAAGAACCTGAAGATCAATATTATTTGGAATATATGCCTCTCTTTAAGTTTATCTAAATCTTTCTAGGAGTTCTCATGCCTCATATTGTCAATAGCATATAACTTAGCTTCTGCCTTATGACTAACTTTCTGTCTTTTACTTGGTCTAGATTCTTCAAGGACTTCGTCCTAGGCAACATCATCAACAACGCTAATAATTTGACTAAGACTTAGGTTTCCTACTACATTCTCTTCATTGGACTAAGCATCACTAGAAGAAAATGATTCATCAGAAGACATTCTTCTGGACTTTTTAATTGCAGACATTTTACTAATAATCGATGGCTTTCTTACGATCTAATTCTATTAGATTACAAAAATTTGAATCATGGTTCACAAAGCCAGAAATCAAAGAACCCAAACAAAATATAATAAGGACGAGAAGGAGCAGGATCATCGATTTGTACCTAAAAATGATTCAGTGGGTGTTAATCGTGATAAAAACAACCAAAAAGAAGATTTCTTACCGGCAGCAGAATTAGCCTTGAGCAATACCGAGTGAGAGTGAGAGTGAGAGAAAGAGAAAAATGAATTTAGGGATTTATAAAAAGACATAAAAGAGTCATCTCAGAGGATGACACTTTAAATCTTCTCGAATCAGTAATTTTTAGTCTTATCTCGTTTTACTTTTAATAATAGAAATTGAGGAACTGATGTTTGGTAAATAAAGAGCACACCTGCTTGAGTCAAGCAAGCTAAAAATAGAAACCCCAATCACGAATGTAAAGGCACGCCTACTCGAGATTAAACTAGCCAAGAGTAAAAACATTATTGCCAGTCTAGCGAGCTTTCATTGAGTTATAGACGGCACCTAAAGTAGATATAAGTCAGTCCTCAAGCAGAACTCAAACATGTCCGTCTGAGCCCATAGTGGAAATCAGTTAAACAACTTTCTTTGAAAATGGGGGCGTAACGACCACGCATGATTAACTCTCATGATGATGACCTAATAATTACTTAGAAATGGACAAGTTAATAGGAAGTTAAGAATGCACGTCATAGAAATAACGGTCAGGCGGGAATAGAAAACCTATATAAATACCTTAGAAAAAGAAGAAAAGAGGGTTAGACTTTTGCTAACAAAAAATCAAAGAAAAAACTACACAGAGAAAAAGAGAGTAAAATCTTGATTTTTCCTTCTTAAAAATTTCCTAAAAGTGAAACTTGATTATTTACTTGAGTGTCAGAGGATCTTTGCTAGAAAAAACATCTAGCAAGTGTTGAAAAGGGAATCTACTTGAGGGAGAAGCGATCATATTTCAGTATTAACATATTCTATAATCAATTTTTCATTTAACATTAAGCGTGAAGCTGGTTAGTTCCAGTAATCAAATTTCCTAAGTTCGATTTGTTGGTTTTGACTAAACAAGATGCTGTTTATAAAAAATTTATCTCTTTATAAAAATTTACTGTTACTATGAAAGTGCAATCGCATCCGTTATTAATTTATGGTTTGTTATTATTAAAATAAAAATATTATACAGTCATATAGGTTAATAATCTCTCCTTTTTTAATGACGACAAAATACGCTATGTATTTTGAAGATTTTGACCAAAACTCACCCTTAATGTATGCATATGTTAAAAATCACTTTGAAAAGAGTTGAGAAAAAAATATTGCAAATCAGTATATATGATCTAAAATGATTCCAAAAAATTTAAAAAAGCTGTGCACATATATATAATCTCTATAAAAAAATCTTAAAGAGCTCCCCCTACACATATACATTCTCACCATAACAAAATATTAATATTGTAAAATTCATCCCATATTTCTCCCTTTCCATCATCAAAAAGAGAAAAGTCGAGGCATCCCCTATCAATCTCAACACAAACAATAATCCACAATAATTCACAACAAAAATCCAAAAATGTCATCAATAGTATAAAGCAATAAGCTCATAACAAATCTAAAAATGTCAACCACATCACAAAGTTGAAGGGAATAAAACTAGATTTGTCAATTTTTCAATTAAAACCTTTTAAGACCGATCTCATAAAACATATAAGAATTAAGTAATCTAAAAATTCATACCTTGATGTTTTGAGAAGATGAACAATTGAGAGTTGTACCCAAACGATCTTTCAGGCTATGACTTAAGTTTGATCAACACTGGACGTGTGGGCGTTTGTTTCACCACTCCTCAATTGCAACTGGCTCCTCATAAATGTCTTCTGTATTTTTCTTAAAATCCTTGGGATTCTCTTCTCTCTCTTTTCTTAAGAGAATAATGCCCTTTTTTATAATATCTTATGAAAAGTCCTTGTATGTTAGGATTATGATTCCTATTTAAAATAGAATTCCTCTTTTAATTTAAATATTTAAATATTTAAATTAAATATTATCTCTACACTTACATAAAAGTGGAAAGAATGTGTAACTAGGAGACCACCTTGTAAAATATCACAAGCCCCCTTTTACAATTGAATATAACATACTAGGCCTTAAAAAATATTATAATTATGATTTTCATCTAATATATCAGTTTTTCTTACTTTGGGGTCTAGTGATGGTGTTGTCAATTAAATGAACTAACCCGAGAATTATTTGGGAACATACAATAGTGGCTACAATAATTAAATATATATAATTATTTAATTCCAACTCTACTCTACTATCAGATTGGAACTGACCTCTATAATTGTATGCTCGAATATAATTCGCCCAAGCCACATTGATTTCTTTACTGCACAATCCTTTGTACCACATCGTTAATTTAAATTGATATCTCTACTGTCCAATCAATTTAATTACATCTTGTTCCTTAATACTTACTGGTTTTCTCTAATGATCATTTTCAACATACTTATTTATGTTGAGACACTTTGGCCAGAAAATTCTATGATCAAGTACTGAAAACTCATCAAGAGATGTGTCGTACAAATTCTATATTGTTAATCTATAATTTCAATACTTGTAATTGCTCTCACTAAGATACCGGGTAATCTTAACTATATGTGTATGTCATGCCCATTAGTAACTCAAATAAAATAACGACTACAATCATGAAATCATAACTAACTCAAGATTAAGATTACAGTAAATCAATGCTTATAAGATTTAATAAGTCTAACAGTTTTTATTAGGTTAATTAAATCTCATATGTGATCCAGTTCAATGTAGACATACTACATCAATAAATTCATACATGATTAAGACAAATAACTCAATGAATTTATTACAGTCTATATCTAAATAAAGTGTCCAACTTTATTTATCAACTGTGAACTTATTTTATTAAATCATAAGATAACTTGTATTTATGTCTTCTGCGAATCCACATAGTGATTGCATAAATACATATAATATGATTAAATGGACATTACTCAAAATATTAATGCAATTCAAGATATCTGAATAAATACTTGAAATATTTTATTAATCAGAAAATCAATATATTTTAAAGAGCACATAATCCCAACAAAAGTAACTAACAAGAGATGAAATGTCATAAGATATAGGCATGTCAAATACAATAAGAATAATAAAAAAAAATTACTACTGAGATAGTGGTGATGGAGGTGGGAATGGTGAGGAAATGTCAAAATGCTAAAAGAGACGACGTACTCGTCAAGAATTTGTTGTTGCTATTGAAAGAGATGATGATGCTCATAAAAAAATATGCTGCTAAAAGTTGGTCTACTGCACGAAAAGCTTCTGAACCTTATCTATCAGCTGCTAAAGAGTGACCTCTTCAGATAGAGTAGTCTCCAGAAGAGGTGCAAAAGAGGCAGGCACTGATGGCTGTATCACCGGTGGTTGACGCTAACCTCAAAACTGTAAGGATAAGTCAGATAACTCCTTAGCGAGTACAATGTTGTTAAGTGGATGATCATCACTCAGTGCACGTAATGTAGCCCGGCCATGCTTGACCTTCACTGATGCCCCATCTTTCCAAGCAAAACCTAATCTATACATAATTTCATCCCCAAGAGCTTTGGTAGGGTCAGAAGTAGGTTCAAGTATAGATACATTAAATAACAAAATATCCTAGTAATGAAGTGATCGTATGGAATGGAACGGACAAATATACCAGAAACACTAAGCATATGACGAATAATTGCATACCCAAGATTAACTAATCGACACCGAATAGTACAATCAATTAAGGCAACATCATTATAAGAAGGCTCATCAGCATGCCTTGACCTAGGGGTAATAATAGCTTGAAGAATATGAAGTAAGACACGAGACTATGGATAGGATTTCTGAGTGGGCAAATTAGCTGCTTTCTTTGAAAGTAAGCTTGTGCTCATTCGACTTGTGCTTTCATCTATGTCATTTTATTTTTTTCACTTCATTCCACTGTTTGCTGCAATCATTCATCAACTTGAGTGGTTATTCACCAGATTTAGCAGATGGCTATCTATCTGTTTCTCAGTAGTTGAAAGTGGCTTAGTTCATTCTTTTTCTGATTTGGTTGATGCTTTTGAGTTAAAGCTGTGGTGAAGGTTTTGGGACTAACACTCTCTTTAGGCTTTCTTTATGAAGTCCAAGTATTGTAGAGTTGAACACCCAAGTATTGTTCAATGTTATCCTACTTCTCTCTTTGGAGAAAATTGTGCTCAATTAGTTGTATTACTGAGCCTCATCTTCGTTGGCTTGTTGGATCTAGTGATAGAAGTTTCCTATATAATTGTTGGCTTGGCTTTATGCCTCTTTTATGTTTTAATCCAACTGTAATTTATATGGTCCTTGGGTTCTTTTGGTATGGAGTAGTTTAAAAGAATGAGAAGCTTTTGTTAGTTTTTCCCTCTTCAATTATTGAGATAATTTTATTTGTCTTTATTTCTGATATTGGGCCGAATATGCTTCTTTAGACCTTATTTGAAGATAATTTTTTTTTCTAAGACTGATTGGGAGTTTGTTGGCCGATCTCAAACTTGGAATGAGGTTTTTCCTGTATTTTGCAACGACATATTCCTTCGCTGGTCACTTTTTCTTCTAGCATTTGTTGGATGGTATTTTTGGCACAGATGATGCCTTACATACTTGAGGGATTTTTATATGGTTTTCTAATGTCATTGTGGTTGGGCTTTTGAGACTATCATGCACTTATTTTGGATTTTCTTGTAGTTCGGTAGGTCTGGCGATGGTTTAATTCCATGATTAGTCTTCAATACTTTCCTTTTTTTATCTCCTCATACTTTGCTTGTTCACTAGCGGCAATGCAACCATTCTTTAAGATATATTCGAGTTTTACTTCTGTGCTTCATCCTATGACATATCTGGAAGGCTTGAAATACTTTTAGTTTCAATTTTGTTGCCTTTAATGTGGATACTGTTATTTTTCGGTGGTTTCTAACCTTAAGCTTGCTTGTTTTGCTTTTGGAATTAAAATATATAAGTTTAAAGGTGCTTCTAATACGCATATTAAAGAGAGTTTATAGATCCTTCTGCCTCCTCAATTGGTTCGATTAGTTTCCTAGTTGAGACTACTACCTGAGGTAATAAAGTTGAATGCAAATGGTTGTTCTATGGGCAATCCTAGTATATAAGTTGCTGGTGCTGTTTTACATGATTATTGAGGAATGATGTTAGCTATTTTTTGTTCCTTGTTGGGATATCAGGCCATTCTTTCTTCTGAGTTGATGGTTGTTTTAGAGAGTTTAGATCTTGCTGCTCAGCTTGGTTTTCTTGCTCTTGAGGTGGAGTCTAATTCAGCCACTTTAGTTTCTTTGGACTATTTCTCATTGCTCCGTGTAGTAGGATTTTTCTTATCTCATTGGTCGATTCTAAGTATTGTCTTCTAGCCTATCTATCATTACCAGGCATGTCTTTTAGGAGGCTACATCCACTGCTAACTTCATGACCAACTAGGCCTGTACTCATCAAACTCGTTAGTAATTTTTCAATCTTAGGGACTTTCTAGCTAGTTTCTCTGGCATTCTTCATTTGAATACTATCAAGATTCTATACGTTCAACGATTCCACTTTGTTGGCTTGGATTTTTTATATATTACTTCTTATTTTTGTTTTTCTTCGGAAGTTTTGGTTTATGTCTCCTCCTTATATATATATTTTTCATTTGTTTATTTATATTACATGTAGGGATTCGACCTAACTTCTATCATCTAAGTGGTTTAATTTTTTTTTAAAAAAATCTCAAGACAATTTTTTTATTGAATTAGTTCTAATTTACAAGCCTAAATATAAAAACATTTAAGCATGATCTCCCGCATGCTTCATGAATCCACAAAATAAGGAAACCTACTAACAATTTAAAATTAGCTTATTAAAAACCAACTATACTTAAAACATAACACATAAAGTAAAAATTAAAAACAAATGTGAATAAGGAAAGATTATATCATCACCTCACACGGCAAACCCCGCTTACTCGTTCTTTTCACAAATTAAACATCAACTATATATGTAGGCTATAGAGCCCAATAGTGGCGGATCTACTATCTACTATGTTACCAGTGGGGGCTCAAGCCCCAGCTCCAAAAAAAAAAATCTAAAAAAAAATTTAAAAATAAAAGAAAAAAATATTATTTTCTTATAATTAGCTCCCATTAAATTTATTAAAATAGTATATATAAATTTATAAATCCATAAAATTTAAATTTTAACTTTAAGAATAATAGAAGCCTATACTTTAATTTAAAAATAATAATAGTCTACCACTTAAAATATTTTTCTATTCCCAAAAATAGGATTAACTCTTCTAGTTTTCATAGTAATAGTAGAATGGACATTTTCAATAATGAAATTTATGAATAATTATCTTTGAAATTGAATGGGGTGAATGATAATTCAGTTTTTTATATAAAAAATTATATATTTAATAACACTGATAATAAGACTATTACATAACATTTTCAAAATATATATAAAAATACATTGAAAACAATTATAAATGTATTAGCAAATATTTTAGATATTTAAAATTTTCTATTATCTAATTTAACCCCTAATAAATTATTGTTCTGGATCCGTCATTGGAACCCGATGGCAAAGAACTCACTCCCTATTGAGTATACTAATTAGTCCCTATAATTTTCGAATTGTAAAATATCAACTGTGGCATAACAGAAATACCAATAATTTTCTGATTGGTCCTAATAATTAATTTCCTAGTTGGTAACTTTAGCTAGTGCCATGCGAGTGTGACTTCCAAAATTTATCAAGATTTTCCGAGCCAAATTATAAGGTGAATAGTACTGCAGCAGATCTTGCTAACTTTGTGGGGCAGGATCCGAAGTATTTAATTGGTTTTGTTTGGCTGCTTGATCTTTGTATCTTGTTTTTTTTTTTTTCCACTTTTTAATAAAATTCTCAATCGAATGAGTTCAATGAGAAAAAAATGAATTTTATTTTTTAAAAAATGAATTTTGATCAAAGAAATTTAGGTTTATTTTTGCAATTGGTATAATTTATAGAGTAGAATTACAGAATTTTTAGCCAATAGAATATTTTTTATACTATCTTTACTATTAAAGGCTCAAACAAAAATGTTGATTTTTTTTTTATAGAAGTGATTCTGAGTTAACAAATTATTTATTAGAAAAATTATGAAAGTATATTTCACAATAATTAAATTAAAAGGTGGGTAAAAAGTACGTTCCAAAGCAACATTATTATTGTGTCTTATTATTTTCTTCGGTCTATCTATATATATCATAAGGATTTGGATTCAGTATTGAACTTAAGCTAAACTTTTTACACGTAGAAATTGAAGTCAAGCTCTCTATGTTAGTTAATTATTCACTTGTTCTCTAACATCTCCCGGGTGGAGCTTTCAGAATCAGTGGACTAACTGTTTAATTGTAATTATTGATACTCAGTTTCAAGTCTTTTACACTTTTGGAGACTGTATTGGAGTTTTTGATGACCTTGGTAACTTGGCCATTGAAGCTAATGGCTTTCTAATGTATAGATTTACCTGACTTCTCTCCTTCCTTAGTGTGTGCAGTTTTTTTTTTTTTTTAAATTTTAGTTCCATGGTTATTATGCTGGTAAGGTTCATTTTGCTCTCCCGAACTATCGTTTTACTTTACTTCTATTTGCTTCCAATAAATTACCTTGCACCTGTGCGGTTTAATAAAAAAAAAATGATATATGATCTAGACAAATTATGCTAGGTGGGTAGAGTTAGAATGAGAATCGAGAGAACTAAAAAACTCACAAAAATATAAAAAATAAAAGTAATTTATTTTTTATTATTTAAATTTGGTGATTGTTTTGAGGTTTAAAAAAATATTGTAATACCCGAAAGAAAAATAGTGATAAATTCCCTTTAAAAAAGATTGAAAAAAAAGTCGTATATTGAAGTTATTGTTAACATCTGTTAGTTTTAGATTTTGAGTTAACCACAAAATTCAACAAAAGACAGCACATACCACAAATTGTTAACATTCAAAGGTGGCTATGCGAGTATTCGAAACTGAGGGAAGGCAGCCGTGCAGGCATAGAATTGTTAATAAAGTTAGTAATCTAAGGCACGGATAATTGAAAATTTTAGGTTGCTCAATTTGATGAGTGGTATAAGGCATTGACTTCAGGACTCAACAGCAGCAGGGCCATGCAGGGACAGCAATGTGGCAGCTAAGCATGCGTAGAAGGGATAATAGTGTTAATAATCTACGGCACGGAAAATAAAAAATTTAGGTTGCTCAATTTGCAGGTATGAGGATTTGACTTCTCCAGGTCTCAACAGCCCCGGGGCCAGGGGAGAAAAATCTTACTAAAAAATTATTGCCGTGGGTGTTTTAATTTTTTTTTATCTTTTTTGAAAATTAGCCAAAATAATATATTTTGAGTGGTTTTTTCGTCACTCTATTACCACTGTTTTATTTTTATTTTAATTTTATTTTTAATTTTTTTAAATCACTCAAAACGATGTCGTTGACCTAAATGGATGTCTTGTTGAGTGATTTTTTTGTCACTCAAGAACTTGTCTCCGTGTGGTACACATATCATTTTCCTTCCCTATTATATTTTGCAGTATGCAAGAGAAACTGTATTAAAAAATTCTATATATAGAGCACAAACGGAAGTCCTATTTGGTAATTTCTCTGAAAGAAAGATGTCTACTCCAGTTCCAGCAACAGTTTCCAGTTCAACTGAAGAAACTGCTCGTCCCATTGCAGGTTTCCATTCTAATTTATGGGGACACCGTTTCCTGAAATCTTCTTTTGATTTGAAGGTAATTAAACAAGTTTTATTATATCTCATTAATATGGATTTGGATTCAATACCGTGCTGATTTGATCTTTATGCTAATTTCTTTTACAATCCCTACACTGTTACAAGTAATTAATAGATAAAAAGCAAAGTATTTTATTTTTGTGGTCGCAGACGGTTGATACTAAAACTCAGGAACAATACGATTCTCTAAAACAAGAGGTCAGGAGGATGATAACCTCTGCTGCGGTTAAGATTCCCCATAAACTGCATTTGATTGATGCAGTACAACGACTAGGTGTCGCTTATCAATTTGAAAAAGAGATTGACGATGAATTAGAAAAGTTGGCTAATGACCTTGGCAGTGATAGTGATAATCTTTACACTGTTTCTCTACGTTTTCGACTTCTTAGGCAGCAAAGAGTCAAGATTTCATGTGGTATATATGTAATATTTATTTGCTTAATTAAGCTTATATGTTAATTGTAAGCTAGCTAGATCATTGGCAAACTGAATATATCTATAATCATGTCTAATCAGATGTGTTTGAGAAGTTCAAAGATGATGAAGGTAAATTCAAGGCATCAATGATCAACAACGTCCGAGGCATGTTAAGTTTGTATGAGGCAGCATTCCTGGCAATTCACGGAGAAGATTTGTTAGATGAAGCCATTATTTTCACAACAACTCATCTTAAGTCAATGGTATCTCATGTAAACTCAAATAATCTTGCTGAACAAATACAACATGCTCTCAAACTCCCACTCCGTAAAGCCCTACCAAGATTAGAGGCAAGGTATTTTTTGGATATGTATGCAAGAGACGATCTGCATGATGAAACTTTGCTCAAGTTTGCAAAGTTAGACTTTACTTTATTACAAGAAGCACATCAGAAGGAACTAAGCGACATGACCAGGTATTGTCATATATATATTTTTTCTTTAAAGTTGGGAGTGGGTAAAGCCTAAATTATTTTTTTAATCACCTAGACACCTACCTTTAGGATTCAAACTCTAATGACTACAAGTTAATTTAGTACCTATTTGGTGCATGTTGTTCTTAAAACTGGATATATAAATATAGCGTTGATATGGAATTAAATTTCATCAGGTGGTGGAAAGATTTAGACATTCCTACAAAGCTGCCTTATGCAAGAGACCGAATGGTAGAGGTGTATTTCTGGACAATGGCAGGAGTGTACTATGAGCCCAAGTACACCTTTGGTAGAATTTTGGTGTCCAAAATTATATGCTTGATATCTCTCATAGATGATACATTTGATGCCTATGGTACTTTTGAAGAACTCACACTCTTCACTGAAGCTATCAAAAGGTGCATAATATAACTTTGCTTGTGCTTGGATATTAATTATATTACTTTTTAAAGTTTTTCTTTTTCTTTTGTTAAAAATATATCTATATCTAGCATGTATATCTTCATTTGATTTTCAGATGGGACATTAACGTCAAGGACACGCTACCAGAATACATGGAATTCATTTATAACGAACTCTTAAATGTTTACAATGAAGCTGAGGAACAATTGGCAAAGCAAGGAAGATCATACGGCATACCATATGCAAAACAGACGGTAGGCATGCAGGCAACTTATTCAAGACAAAGAATTTGGATTCATTGGTAACAATATGTTTTTTATGCTGGTCTTTTTACAAGTTTGTGATTGGTATTTATTATAAAAGAACATATATGTAATTAAATCTTAACCGTACAAAAGTTATTGAACGCGTGTGTGTCACTAAATCTTTAAAAAATTAGCATAACTTAGATCAAACTAAATAATCTAAATTCATTTCAGGATTATACTCTTCAATTTTTATTTGTCTCTCGATTTCATTTGTTTGCTGTGGGCATGGTGATTATTGACTTGGGATATATATATATCATGTAGGACAGTTATTTTAGGTTTTTGATTTTTTTAATTAGTAAATATTTTAATTATTTTTTGTCCACCAGATTTTGGTTTATATAGTCATATTTGGTATATTATTAATTTTTTTTTAATTCTTAGTTAGATAGGATTATATTAATTTCTTGTTTGAGTTTAATTAATTATAATGGTTACGTAATTGATGCAACACGATTCTATAAGAAATCACTCTGGAATAAAATTGATGCATTAAGAATAAATTATTGTAGTGTTATAGGTATATAAGAGTTATTTTTAATACTCAGTTAATTTTGAGAATATTTATAATAAATAAATAAATAAAGTAAATTTCTAAATTCAGGTTGATTGTAAGATATCCATAAAATTTATATTGTTAAAACTATTAATTCCATAGAATACGAAAAAAGTTATAAAAACAAATCTATAACCCAAAGCTTATTCCAAAGATATAATTAATAACAAATATGAAGTTTACTTAGAAAGGCCAGAGAAGATACTTATTTTTACTCACTACAATTTAACTCCAGTTAGACTATAAAACCTAATCAAATAAGACTTATATCTAGATTAGAAATACGACTTACACTAGAATTAAACTTTAAAAAAGAAAATTACTTAATATGGATCCAAATCAAGCAAGACTATCCTAAAATTAATAAAATTTGTGCTCGAGGAATATTTGATTAATAAATCCTTTTACAATTTTTTAGAATTTTTTTGAAATTATTTATCTAAAATCTCTTTACTAAAACTATTTGGATTAGAATGTCGTAACAGTCTCTTGCTGTAAAGCGCATTATTGGGCCATTTCTCTGGCTCTTCGCTGTAAGATGTTTTCATATCCTGTTACTCTGCTTCCGTTTCCGCTAACTGGTCCGTCATATATATGTTTGTGATCAGATGCAAGAGGTAATCCTAATGTACTTTACGGAAGCCAAGTGGTTAAAAGAAGGTTATGTTCCGAGCGTGGAGGAATATAAACCGGTTGCTTTAAGAACTATTGCTGTTTTACCGGTAGTAACAGCTTCCTTCCTTGATATGGGTGATATTGCAACCAAGGAGGTTTTCGAATGGGTAGTCAAAGTCCCCAAGATTATAACAGCTTCAGAAAATATTTGTAGGCTCATTGATGACATAGCATCCCACAAGGTACTCACTATACTGCCTTCTGTCAGTTTTACAGTTCATTAATACTCCAGCTTGTTAATTTTTTAATTCCTCTACCAATTTATATGTAGTTTGAGCAAAAGAGAGGACACATTCCCTCAGCTGTCGAATGCTACATGAAGCAACAGGTAGTGTCAGAGGAAGAGGCAGAAAAGGCGCTGCTGCTAGAAATTGCAAATGGGTGGAAAGATTTAAATTATGAAGAGCTTTTCAACCTAGCTGCTCTGCCGTTGCCTCTGCTTGGGCCTGTTCTTAATCTTACACGTATGTGCGAATTCATCTACGAGGATGGTGTTGATCGCTACACGAATTCATATAAGATGAAAGACCAAGTTGCCTTAGTGCTCAAGGACCCCGTTAAATTGTAATTAAGAAATATATTGTAATTATGTTGTACACTTTCCATCCTATATTCGTATATTTGAGCAATTGGTAATAAAATTAATTAAGTTGGTGCTTTACTATATGTAGCCTCTTGCGGTGAAAATAAAAGGTCTAGGAATGAATCTTCCTTGAACCAACTTTATGTGGTTGTAGTAATCTTATAAAAGAAACAGGAAAAAAGTTGGTGCTATTTATAGTCTGAGTTTGGAATAAATTGCATTTCTGTTTGTATGGAATAAACGGTTTGTCATAAATGTCTTTTTTCGATATAAGTATAACAATTTTTTTAAACCTCCAATTTTTGGTGTTTTATTGGGTGATTATTTTTCTTCTGTTATGAAAAATTTCTGGGTGATTTTGGAGCACTGTTTCTTTTCCATGCTCTTTTTGTCTATGTATATGCTTTAACCAATCATGATAATATATATACCTATATAATAAATAATAAATGAATAAAGATCAACTCAGTAGAATATCATAAACTTTCTTGTCTGTTATATGTTAGGAAATTTATGGGTGAAGCAGAACCACAGCTAAGTGAGATTGGAAAAAAAATAAAGAGCAAGCACAAATTTAGACACTAAAAATTACGTGGTTCGGCTTATAGCCTACATCCACGGGCGAAGACAGAAGGAAATAATTTTATTATACTGGAAAAATAATAATTTCTCTCTAATAATAGAAGAGAATAATTATACTCTCTCTATAACTAGGAGAAAACTATTCTTACTTTCCAATACCCCAATTACACCCAATACTAAGAGTATTTATTTAACTCTCAAAATTCTTTCTAATACAAAAGCAAATAAATTTTTGGGATGATTGAAATGAGGAAAGAGGCTCTCAATTTATAGCCACATTTTGGCTACTATACATTATTTATTTATTTATTATTTATTTTTTTATTATTTTTTCTTTATTTTTCAACACGACACAGCTGCGTGTTGAAAATGCAAAGTTGGGCACCGCCCATCTAGAAGGGCGGTGCCTAACTTTGACATTCTCCCACTTGGAGATTTGATTGAGAACCAATCAATCTCCACACCATCCTTTCTGCTTTACCATTGACATGTTGCTTAAGTTTCTGCTAGGCCACAAGAAGATCTACTCCATATAAACTTGCCAGTAATGATTGGCTTAGTCATAACATCAGCTAGGTTCTCCTTGGTATGGATTTTCTGTAAATCTATACTTCCATCTTCCACTACTTCTCGAACGAAATGATATTGAACCCCTATATGTTTTGTCCTGAAATGAAAGGCTAGATTCTTTGCAATATGCAAAGCACTCTGACTGTCACAAAACACAGAAATTTTCTCTTATTTGTGCCCGAGCTCCTTAAGTAACCTTTGTATCCATATAGCTTCCTTGCATGCTTGTGTAGCTGCCATGTATTCTGCCTCGTCGTAGATAAAACCACAACAGTCTGCAGCTTTGAAACCCGACTCATGACTCCTCCGCAAGTGTAAACACATAGCCAGTAGTGGATTTTCTTTTATCAAGGTCACCTGCGAAATCTGAATCCACGTAGCCTCTGACAGTAAATTCTGATCCTCCATAACATAATGCAACATCTGAGATTCCTTTGATGTATCTTAGAATCCTCTTCACTGTTTGCCAATGTTCTCCACCAGGATTCGCCATGTATTGACTAACTGCTCCCACTGCTTGTGCAATGTCTGGTCTTGTACAGATCATAGCGAACATCAAACTTCCCACTGCTGATGCATATGGCACTCGAGACATCTCATTCCTCTCTATTTCATTGCTAGGACACATACTTGAGGATAACTTGAAATTAACAGGAAGTGGGGTAGAAATTGGCTTACAATCTTGCATGTTGAAACGTCGCAAGATTTTCTTCAAGTAATTCTTCTGTGAAAGCCAAATCTTCCTTTTATTTTTATCTCGGTCAATTTGCATCCCTAGAATCTTGTTTGTTGGTCCCAAGTCCTTTATTTCAAACTCCCTAGCCAACTGTGCCTTTAATTCTTGGACTTGATCTTTGTTGGGGCCTGCGACCAACATGTCGTCCACATACAACAGCAAAATGATAAAATTGTTATCCTCAAATCTGTTGTAATAAGCACAATGATCTGAACTGAGTCTGTTGTATCCAAGGCTCATGATGAAGGAATCAAATCTCCTATACCAACACCTCGGCGCCTGTTTGAGACCGTATAGAGATTTGTTCAATCTGCAAACTAAGTTCTCCTTGCCTGTTTCAGCAAAACCTTCTGGTTGGAGCATATAAATCTCTTTTTCAAGTTCTCGATGAAGAAATGCAGTTTTCACATCTAACAGTTCTAGATGTTGGTTGAATGTAGCATACATTGCCAAGACTACTCTGACTATCGTGAGTCTAACTACTGAAGAAAATATCTCATTGAAGTCAATACCTTCTTTTTGAGCATATCCCTTTACCACCAATCTTGCACGATACCGCTCTACTTGAATATTGCCATCACGTTTGATCTTGTAGAACCATTTGTTTCTAATGGCTTTTCTTCCATATGACAATGGCACAAGTTCCCATGTCTTGTTTTTGTGTAGAGCTTCAATTTCTTCCTGCATTGCTGTCATCCATAAAGTAACATCTGAGCTGTTTAAAGCTTCATGGAAAATTGATGGCTCTCCATCCTCTGTTAAAAGACAATATGCAATATTGATCTCTGAACATACTCTGAGTGTCAAATTGGTGGTCGTCTCTCTCGAGTTGACCGACGAATTTCTAGAGCCTCAAACTCAACTGTTTCTTGTTCCTCGTGCTCTGGTGCTGCTTCAGAAGACTCTGAATCTTCCTGATTATTTTCTACATATACCGGTGTAGTCTCTAACTTTTCTTTTACAGTACTATCATCCCCATCTTTCTTTTGCAGTTGATCTTCTACAAAGACAATATCTCTGCTGATGACAATCTTGTGGGCAGTAGGATCCCACAGACGATATCCCTTTACACCATCAGCATACCCCAAAAAGATACACCTCCTACATTTTAGATCTAGTTTTGTTCTTTCTTGGGCATTATACATTACATATACAGGACATCCAAATGCATGTAAATAAGAGTAATCAACTCGCTTACCTGTCCACATCTCCATTGGTGTTTTCAACTCAATAGCTGTTGATGGAGACCGATTTACCACATAACAGGTAGTTTTGGCTGCTTCAACCCAAAAAGAGTTAGGTAAACCAGCAGTCCTCAACATAGCTCTTATCTTCTCTGTAAGAGTTCTGTTCATCCGCTCCGCCACTCCATTTTGTTGAGGAGTGCATGCCGCTTAAACTGCCTCTGAATACCTTATTGCTTACAGTATGCAAGAAATACACCATCTGTATACACTCCACCATTATTTGTTCTTAAGTACTTGATCTTTTTTCCCGGATTCAAGTTCAACCCGCGCTTTGAATTCCTTGAATACTGGAAACACATCTGACTTCTTCTTGATTGGATACACCCAACATCTCCTGGAGTAATCATCAATAAAAGTAACGAAGTACTTTGCACCTCCTTGGGATAAATCCGGTAATTCCCAAACATCAGAATGAACTAAGTCGAGAATGCATTTACTTCTAGCATGAGATCTGCTAAATTTCAATCTATGCTGCTTACTTGTAACACAATGCTCACAAAATGTTAAACTTACCGATTTGAGTCCCGGAAGCAGATGTCGCTGAGAGAGAATCTTCAAACCTTGTTCTGATATGTAGCCAAGTCTGAGATGCCACATCATCGCTGACTCTTCTCCATTTGATGCGACACACGCATCAGCTTCCTGTAGTGTTTCTTTTTGAAGTATGAATAGATTCGCACTGATCTTTTCTGCCTTCATTAACGCAAGCGCTCCTCTGACAATTTTTATCATCCCATTTTCAATATGGACTTTGTACCCAAGACTATCTATTTGTCTCAAAGGCAATAGATTTTTCTTCAGGCCTTTGACATATCGTAGCTCCTGAATTATGCGAACTATACCATCATACATTTTTATTTTGACAGTACCAATACCAGCGATCTCCAAGGCATGATCATCAGCCATGTACACTGATCTTCCTAAGATTGGTTCATATGTGTGGAACCATTCTCTCCGAGAGGTCATATGCCATGTTGCTCCTGAGTCTATAAGCCAGACGTCAGCTAACCGCTTCGCTTCTACATGTAATCGCTGCCTCATTATAGAGAATTTCGCCATCATCCGAAGTACTAGCCACACAACCTTGAGCATTTGATGACTCAGGTGCTTTATTTTCTCTACTCTTCTGATTGCTCCAACACTCTTTCTTCACATGCCCTTTCTTGCTGCAATTATAGCATTTCACATTCTTCTTACTTCTGAATTTTGATCTACCATGATTGTAACTCCCACTGGGGCCACGTTCTGTTGATCTCCCTCTCGTCACCAATAGCGCTTCTGCTTGCTGCGAACTTGCATTTCTATCTTTCTTGGTCTTGTGTCTGCTTTCCTCGTTTAAGATAGAGGCTGCAACATCATCAAAAACTAGACTGTCCATCGGGTTGCTGTTCGTCAAATTGATGATGAGTTGATCATACGAATCTGGTAGACTTTGAAGTAGAAGCTTCGCACGTTCATTTTCCTCTATTTTTTGACCCAACGTTGTGAGTTGCGAAAATAGAGTCTTCAAGGTGTTAATATGGTCAATCACTGATGTAGATTCCGCCATGCGAAGAGTATAGAGTCTCCTCTTTAAAAAGATCTTGTTGTGCAACGACTTAGCCTCGTACAATTTTGTGAGAGTATCTCATACTTCCTTCGCTGTCTTTTTCTCTGCCACACTAGATAACACCTCATCTGCAAGTGCTAAGTGTAGATCAGCAATTACATTACCGTCTATCTCATTCTACTTAGCATCATCAGTTACCTCTATGGGTCTTTCTCCAATTGCTGCCAAGCAATTGTTTTTCCTCATAATAGCTTTCATCTTCATTTTCCACAACGAGAAATTGTTCCCATTGAACTTCTCAATCTCGTATTTTGCAGCCATTGCTTTCACCATGAACTACCTTAGGATCGGCTCTCACTATTTCACATGAACAGTATCGTATATATGAACAGTAACTTCACGTGAACAGTTCCTCGATTCCAAAGAATGCAACTAAGGCTCTGATACCACTATTAGGAAATGTATGGGTGAAGCAGAACCACAGCTAAGTGAGATTGGAAGAAAAATAAAGAGCAAGCACAAATTTGGACACCAGAAATTACGTGGTTCGGCTTATAGCCTACATCCACGGGTGAAGACAGAAGAAAATAATTTTAACTTCCTAACCATTCAACTTCCCAACCATTCGCAACCGTTGCTACATAAACTCCCATCGAATGCAGAAAACAGTCTGAAGAAAAAAAGGCAGAGAGTAAATTATTATTCTCTATGCTTTCACCCCCACAAAAAACATTGAACAACTCAATATCATAAGCATTTATACTATCATAAGAGAAATATTTTCATTCGTAATTTCTTTTCGGCCATATACGTGATCCAACACCATTTTATTCTGTGGCTTATTTTATTGGAAAAAGGTAAGGTTTCTTGAATTCCTTTTAATTTCCTTCACTAATCATTTTAATGACATAGTTTTTTTTTTTTAAAAGGAAAGGGGGGCGGGCAAGCCCAAATACAATTTTAATCCCCCTTCCCACCCCCAAGAATCGAACCTGGGTTGTCACGGCTCTACGGCAAGCATGGTGACCAACCTGACTATACCCTTGAGGGCTTTTAATGACATAGTTTTGGCTAGTATCATTTTGGTGCATTTTGTTTTGTAAATTTATGTTAGCAATTGTTCTTTAGCTTCATTTAACTTCATGAAACGTTTGGAAATTATAACTTAGAATTGGTCTATCATGATTGAAGTGAATGGCATGGAATTTAAAAATAGGGTTATATCATTTACAATGTGGTATTACAATTGTTAGTGGCATGTACTATACTCTAGGAACTTGCCTACTGAAATAGATTGGGAGTTGACGATAATAGTATGTGAGTATTAATTGAAGTCCTTTTTTAACCATGATAGAGATTTTTTCTGGCATTAAATACCCAACAACTGACTTATTTTTCTCAATTATATGGGAATTAGATTATCATTGAATGATTGGGTTAATTAATTCATCATGTGACATGATAAAAATTATGGTAAAAAGTATGTTAGAAAAGTTCGAAAAATATTGGGATGAAATTTATAGTTTGACGGCTATTACTATTGTATCGAATCCTAGGTACAAAATAGTTTTAGTAGACTATATATATTCTCTCATGTAAGCGCTCCCATTTTTTTTTCATGCAAGCACGTTGTTAAACCATGTGGTTTAATAGAGTTAATGTAAATATATTATTAAACCATATGGTTTATTACTGTATTCACATTAAAAAAAAAATAAAGGCACCCTCACTTGAGGATAATTACACACTCACATATATGCGCACACATCAACTCATATTAATAGAATTCATATTCTTTATTCTGACTTATATACAATATAAGAAAAAATGAATGTTATGATCGAATTTAGCTGAAGTATTTGGTGAGTATGGTGTTGTTTCTAGTTTTAGTTTTAGTTTAGTTATGATGGGCATGTGAAATGTGAAAAAATTTAATGCACCTAAAAGCCAACATATTCGTAAATGAGTTAAGTAGAAGTTAGATACATGCTTGAAAAAAAAGGATAAGACTATTTAGAGTTTGATATTTTAGTTATATAGTGAAAGGTGAATAGAAGTAAATGTCATGTATTATATGAGATTACTAAAGATATGTTGGTTGTTCCAATCTCTATAGTTGCTTCTGAGTCTATTTTAGTGTGGCTGGTTAGTTTTTAAGTCTACATCGTAATAAACTTCATTTGAATATATTAGACGCCTTAATGCATACTCAACATTAGATATGGAAATTGAGAGATGTCAAACTCATTTCACTTCTACATTTTATTTTATTTTGATAATCTTTGCTTTCTTTTATTTCGTCAGTGTGTTTTTTTTTCAAAGGTGGAATTCATAAAAATAAGGTTATAAATGGAGAAGAAATAAATGAAGAAGTGATTAATGATAAAGAGTTATAGCCATGTTTTGAATAGTGTTTATTATTTCTATTTTTGGTATGTGGTTGATGCTTATTATGATGCTCAATTATGAATTATCATGGTCATGAATAATAC
The DNA here is from genome assembly GCA_025617385.1 of Murraya koenigii. Lineage (NCBI taxonomy): Eukaryota > Viridiplantae > Streptophyta > Magnoliopsida > Sapindales > Rutaceae > Murraya > Murraya koenigii. The sequence goes on along the minus strand of CM046817.1, from coordinate 14,949,806 downwards.
AAATTATTTACTTGTTTAATGTTTTTGTTTTAATTTGTAGATTTGTGATGATCGTCAATTTGTAGGTTGAAAGTCATAAACATGACTTATAAAAATATGGAACTTTTTGTATTTAGTTTGAAATTAATTTGTAATTTCAGATTTTTTTTTAGTTCTATTTGTAATTACAAATTATAATTTATTTTTGTGAATTCATAATTTTGATATTTGTTATTTAGGATATTTATTATTTCTAATTTGATATTAAAATTGGTTAATAATTTTATATTGTTATTATTTTGATAAATAAAATTAAATATCTATGAATATCCAAATGGACAAAATCTATATTTTTATCCAACATATAAAATTAGATATGCATATGAAGATGGGATCATTCGATGATGACATTATTAAAATTATGGTATCAATAACATATTTAAACGTTAATTATGTAAATAAAATATAAGACATAGAAATTTAATATAAAACTTGAAAATCAACATTAAGTATAAAATAAAACTAAATTATTTAAATGGAATATAATATTTGCAAATGAAAGATAAAATAAGTAAAATAACATAAGAGTGATAAATTGATGTATCAATGGTAAAACAAAACAAAAACTTATAACTATAACATAAAATTTATAAATCAACAATAAATGTCAAATAAAACATAAATTAAGTAAATAAAACACAAGACTTATAAATAGAAGGTGAAACAAGTAAATTAAGATAAGAATGATAAATTAACTATTATTAGTAAATAAAAAAAAACTTAAAAATGTAATATAAAACTTGTAAATCAATATTAAGTGTAAAATAAATATAAACTATGCAAATAAAACATAATATTTGTAAATAGAATGTAAAATAAGTAAATTAATATAAGATTAGTAAATTGAAATTCTATTAGTAAATAAAACAAAAATTTACAAATATAACATATAACTTGTAAATCAACATTAAGTATAAAATAAAATATAAAACTTACAAATATCACATAAAACTTGTAAGTCAATATTATGGGTAACATAAAGCACAAATTATGTAAAGAAAATATAATTCTTGTAAATAGAGAGTAAAACAAGTAAATTAACGTAGGAGTAATAAATTGGGGTATTTTTGGTAATCAAAATAAAAACTTACAAAATATAGTTTAAAACTTGTAAATCAACTGTTTTAACCGAATTTTTGTTAAGATCTGACTTAATGGTTAAAGTGGTTGTTCTCACTGAATCCAGGTCAAATATGATGAAAACAAATAAATTTATATTATTAGGCGAGAATGAAACTAAGTTTGTATTTAAGTGTGTTTTTCTAACATTTAAGGCATGAGGTATAGCTAAGGTGATGTAGGAGATGAGTTGAGATGATTTGAGAGGTAAACTAAGGTGATTTGTGACGTGAACTATGGTATTTTGAGTTTGGAATAATATAAAGAGCTCTATGGAATTAATTTAAAAAGTTGATATTGGGAGCTTAGGGAATAGCTACAGCAAACTTGAGGGTAGCTCTAAAGAGCTTATCTGAGGCTCGTGGCATAACTTAAGTAAACTCATATAAAGTATAAGATCTGAACATCAAAATCATCATAACAAGTAAAAAATAAGCATAAACAGTAAAAAAAAATACACAATATTTTACGTGATTCGGCCTTTTGGACTACATCCACATAAGTAATCATCTCTAGTCTATTATATATGTGAAGTATTACATTATTTTTCTTTACAATATAAACAAAACCTTATTGAAGGTTGTTTATAATAAGTAATAACACGAGAGAGACGTGAGTCTTATAGATATTAGAATGTTTTCTAAGAGAATAATAAGAGAAAAACTTATTTGAGAGATGAAGTGGTCAAGAGTTTCAATGGAGGGAAAAAAAGATGAGGCAGCCTCTGAAGAATCGGATTTAGAAAAAAGGGCCTAGGGTTAATAGAGCAAAAAGAGAAGATAGAACTATCTCCTTCTCAAGTAAAATTTTGGACTATAATGCATCAACATTTAAGAAACCTTGAAGCTCTAATAATGACATTTTTGTTCTAAGGAAGAAGAAGATAAGTTTTTTTTTTTAATCAATAAGTTTTCATTTTTGGAGAAATCCTTAAGTTTTATAGGAGTGTTTTTTAAGGTATTTTGGTAAATTTAGATACGTGAGATTCATTTAATAACTGACTTATCTCATGTGAGGTTATTTTATTAATTAGTTTTGTAGTCCTCTTATGATAACACTCATGAGCTTGGGGGGCAAGGAAACCTCTAGCCATACTTTTGCTTCAACAATTAGACATGTAGGAGCCTCTCAGCCTTGTGGTCTTGTTGTTTTTCAAGGGATAGCAAAGCACCGCTGATGTGGCATTTTCTTGTTGCTTGACTCAAGAATCTCTACTCTTATTGGCTCCTTATTCTTAGCTAAAAAGAATATATTTTTGTTCTCTTTCATAATGGCATGCATTGTTCACGTGCTAGCCTCAACCACCAAAATTTAGGTTAATAATACCCCTTGACGTTGAGTATATTTACCAAAATTATCCTTTTGTTTGGGGAGCTTATCTCCTACTCCTTTATGAACTATATTATCGTCTAATCAAACAAATTGATTTTCCTTAGTTAACTTTTTTTGCCATGTGTTATAGAGTTATTAGCCCATTTCAGCACCCACATTTCCCCCCAAACATCAATAATTAGTGTAAAATAAAACATTAGTAAAGTAAATGAAAATACAACTTGTAAATAGAACATAAAATAAGTAAAATAATATAAGAGTGGTAAATTAGAGTATTGTTAGTAAACAAAACAAAAACTTACAAATATAACATAAAGCTTATAAATTAATATTAAGTGTAGTAAAAAATATAAATTATAGAAATGAAACATATAACTTATAAATGGAAGGTAAAACAAGTAAAATAATATAAAAATTATTAAAAAATAAAAAAATTACAAATGTAAAATAAGAACTCATTATACTAATGATTATATTATATATTTGCTGATTTTGTTTTTAAATTGAATACTGATATATTTGAATTTATCTAATATATGTAATGATATATGTGAAATGTTATTAAAGATAAAACTTATTTTTAAAATCAGATTTTGAAAAACTATACTTTTTATGTTTTTCAAAGCTATTTGTAAGATAAAGTTATATTGCATTCTTTTAAATCTTCTCAATAGCAACTCTAAATAATTTTGAAATACAAGTAAAAAATAAAGTTTAAAATTACATGAAGTATTTATATTATAAAAAATTAAATATAATCTTATTAATATATCATATATGTCTAACAATATAGAATATATTTTTATTTTGTTTTGACTTAATCTAGATCAAGAAAAGTAATTTTGCCTAATTAACTTATGTGGCAAACAATATTATGATAAAAAAATAATGAATGTCCTAAAATGAATATAGAATTTATAGTTAAATTAGTTCAATAAAATTTACTCTAATTATTTCAATATAATTATTTTATTTTTAATTGATGAATGATTTTTTTCTTTTTTAATTAAATTAATTAAATAAACTATTTTTAAATGAAAATTTAATATTAATTTACAAGTTTTACGTTATTTTTATAAGTATTTATTTTTTATAATTTTAAAATATTATTAACTACTCTTGTATTAATTTAATTATTTTATTTTTTATTTATTAATTTTATATTAATTTATAAAATTTATATTTATTACACTGATACTATAATTTTAATATGAATATATAGATTATGAATAACTATATATTTATATATAGATAGATATTTATCTAACTGAATATTTATAATCCCTCGCCTATTGAAAATAAACTAATCCAACGGCCCATTATCTATCAATTAATCCAACAGCCCTCATAGATTTTGCTGCACGATGCAGACTATGCACGCCATAGGCGCATCCATTAAAATAAACAAGAGTTAGATAGCGTTTATTTTTTTTCCTAAGATTTAAATGAGTCTGTATTTAATGGAAGTTTGAATAGATCTGAATATATATATACAAATAATATATTTATTTTTATTTTTTAAATATCTGAATATAAGTATGAATTATTTTTTTATGAAAAAAATATTTTAAATATAATAATTTTACATATATAACCTTATAAATATTAACTGTACTTAAATTTATTAATTAAACACATGATAAGTTATAAATAAATTATTTGATTAGTAAAAAAATTAATTATATTTACCTTAACGAATATAAAAAATAAAATATTATATCTAACACGTATAATTTTTTTATATTAATATATGATATTTATAATATTATTTTTAGTATATTATATTGATAGTTTTTCTTATTAATTACACAAGCTAATCAAGAATTGTTTAATAATTTCAATTAAAATTAATATATTAAATAAAATTTATAATTTATAATAAAAATAGTAAATATAAATACAAAGAGATGAATATATTATAAAATATAATTCTATTATATTTAAATTTCTTATTAAAAATAATAATAGCTAAATACACATATAATTAAAAAAAGATAAATAAAAAATAATAAAATAATATTTTACATAATATATAATAAATTTATTTAATAAAAATATTAATGAGACAAAATATTAAATTTTTATTCAAATATTTAATCATTCAGATAAAAATTAGATTATTTATTTTTTTATTCAAATCTAAATATCTTATAATTAGATATAAATAATAAAAATAAATAAATTATAAATTATAAATTATAAATATCTAAAATAAGTTAAATTCAATCTTCATTAAAAAAAAAATAAAAAAATAAAAAAAATACCATTAGCTTTACTCTCTGTGACTGGGGTTTCAGTCCCAGTTTCATTTTTTCGCAAATCCCTTTGCCTTTTCCTGAAGTCCGTAACGTCTTCATTTCTCTTCTGTTTTTTTTTTTTTTTTTCTCTCGCATATTTTCTCGAGAAAATGAGACGCCTAGAAAATACTCAATCCCGACATTGTACATAGCCACACATACTTATCACCAAAGAAAAATAAAATATACAATTACCAAAAATATAAAAATCCGATGATGGCAGAAGTCGACTTGTCGAAGAAAGTAGCTGATAGGTACCTGAAACGTGAAGTTCTTGGTGAGGGTACATACGGTGTCGTTTACAAAGCCATCGACACTAAGGTAAAACCCTAGCCCTTTTTCGCAAATGATTGATTTTTTAAAATTTTTTTATCAGTATCTTTTAGTTAATAGCGATTGATTTCCATTTAATCTGTAAACAGAAATAGGAGATTATTTGTTAAATTATTTTTGTTTATGATATATTATTTTATTTTGCTGTTGAGAATATTATTATTTTTTTACCAACTTATAATAATATACAATGCACTGCCTAGGAATAGTAAAGGGACTAGTATTTATACTTATTGAATTAATTAATAACCATCTAAGTATTTTAATTATGGCTTTAATTCTCTTAATCTTTTGTGAATGTTTCAATATATTAACTTGTTCTTATTCTTACTATTTCGAATATTAAATGTTTGTTAGTAATTGGGAGATTTTGCTGTAATTTGGGTTGAAGCTTAAATTGGAAATCTATAATTGCCTTTTTTTTTTTTAATTTTCTATTGAAAAGGTTAAGGTACTAAACCAAAGTAGTGGGTTTAGGTTGAATGAAAGAATCGGTTAATGCTTTTCTAAACACTTGAAATAACAATATCTATTATTTGATTTTATGTTACTTTTAGCTTTACAATTTTTTTTTTATGAAGGTGTGAATGGTTTTTGAAAAATTGGTATTTGAGTTGTGCAGACGGGACAGACTGTTGCTATTAAAAAAATCCGGCTTGGGAAGCAAAAGGAGGGGGTGAATTTTACAGCACTAAGAGAAATAAAGCTGCTGAAAGAACTTAAAAGTCCACATATAATTGAGTTGATTGATGCATTCCCTCACAAGGGGAACTTGCATCTTGTTTTTGAGTTTATGGAGACTGACCTTGAAACGGTTATTCGCAATACCAATATATTTCTCTCACCAGCTGACATAAAATCATATATGCAGATGACCTTGAAAGGACTTGCTTTTTGCCACAAGAAATGGGTTTTGCATAGGTCCTTTGCTTTTCTTTTTCTGTTTCATAGTTGAAAACATGAATGCCTGCTAGAATTTATCTCAAATATATCCTTGTACTTTACAGGGATATGAAACCAAATAACCTGTTGATAGGATCTCATGGACAACTTAAACTTGCTGATTTTGGTTTAGCACGTATATTTGGGAGCCCAGATCGAAGGTTCACTCACCAGGTAAGCTTCCCGCAGTTAAAGCTTTTAGGTGGTTTATCCATTAAGCTGCAATTAGAAAATTTTTGGACCAATAACTGTTCATGTTTTATGATTATTTCTGATACCTTACTCTGGCATTTGAACTTGGAGAAATTTAATGTAAGTTTTTCATAGCTTCTGCTGACAAGTAAAGCTGGCAGTGGGTTTAATGAAGTATACATGCTTAGCTTATTCACAGGGTACAGGCAGCAAGTGTCCTATGACTTCATATTTTCTAATTATATTCTTTATTCATTTATTTCCAGCAGTTAACTCACTTATTGTAATATAGTTCATTCAGTGCTTGTTGATGTTGTTGGTGTTACTAATTCTGTATGCTTTATCTTGCTCATTTACATATTTGTTATCTACTGCAGATGTCAGTACTTTAAAACAAATCTGGATAAGAGTTGCTAAAATACTAAAAAAATTTCAACTTTCTAGACAAAGACGGTGCATTGAGTTCGTGATCTTTTATCTTTTAGCAACCATTTTCACAAAGAGTTGCCCATCCATAGTATTTTTAGTGCGGACCTTATTACTAGTTAAATACACACACGCAGTCCTTCTCAGGTGCAGACGTGGACATTCTTAAAATGCGGCCACCTTTTTAGTGCGGACGTTAGTGCTAGATAATTCTGTGTTTATACACACGCAGTCCTTCTCAGGTGTAGACATTGACAATCTTAAATTGCGGCCACCAACTCTATGTACAAAAAGATTTTTATTTATTTATTTAGCTTTTAAAAGGGTTACCTAAAGACAAAAGATCTTCAATTTGATGCTTTGATGTTGCATAAAAAATTTTTGTTTAGGAACTCTTTGTATAGAGAGTTCTCCGCCTTTTAAGAAAGTGGGGTATCCACACCTGAGATTTTATGGGGATGAAAATTTTATAGTACAGATGTCTCATTTCTTAAAATCCGGACCATGAACCCTTTATTTGTTAAATCAATAATTTTTTAAAAAAATTTTTACATGTTTATATGTATATGTGTGTTGAAAGATGATGATAATTTCATTGTTTTTTTTTTTTTGGGTTCTATTTTTTGTCTTAAACGCCTTTATGTCGCAAGCGTTTTGGTGATTTGAATTATAATTATGGAAGTTTTGCTCACTTGATAGCATATAACACCTGTGTGTAGGTCTTTGCTCGATGGTACAGAGCTCCTGAGCTATTATTTGGTGCCAAGCAGTATGGTCCTGGTGTGGATGTTTGGGCTGCAGGATGTATATTTGCTGAGCTTCTCAATCGTCGGCCATTTCTGCAGGTAAAGATGATTTTTTAGATTTTATGGTCATTGAATTTGCTGACCAACAAATATGGCGTTTTTGTAATGAAAAAATTGCTCCCTGGTTCTTTGAATCCTCTCAAATTATTGGTGGTGTTAGTTTTTAAGTTCTTGTGTTTTCTGTGGGTTTCAATCATATATTTTTTAATGCTACGTTGTGATTTCATTCTTACCTTTGTGCTATCTCTGAGCATTGTTATGATTCATGGCTGAGATTTACCCCAGCTGCATCTTAGCATTTTCTGTTAGATTTATTGTTTATTTGTTTATTTTATAACTGAATTCTTTATTCGGTCACCTGTAACCCTGTCTTTTATTGCAATTTTATCTGCAAAGTGCTCTATTCTCTTCTTTGTTCCCTTCAAATGTTGATTTTTAAAACAAATATTGCTATTTGACGTCCAAAATGAATTAAATGATAAATTGCAGAAGAATTGATAAACTAGAATTGGATTTGAACTTCATTCCATTTTTGTTACTGTATTCTAAATGCATCTGTTCAAAAGGTAATATAACGGTTGACATGAAGTCTAGTGTATTGTTGCTTGATGTGCTGTTTCTTAAACACCTTCGTGTATCTGAGAATGACTATCTGGTGACTGTTTGCCACTCCTAGACCTCCAATATCAGACATTCTGTCTGGCAGCGTTATTTGCTTCTGATAGATCCCAAATGCTCTATTGCTAATGATGGAAAGTAGAGCATATTCTAGTGTGCTTGTTAAGTCTTATACACCATAATATATCTAAATATGAAGCCATATTTTAGACTAATAACGGCTTACCACTTCTAGACTTCTGAATGTATGACATCACTCTGTCAGGTCAACCTTCAAATTGTTTTCACAATACTGTCAGTGTGTGTATGCTTTTATTTTTCATTTTTCTTTTTGCTTAGCTACCTTTGAAGTGTCTGTCCGTGGTTTTGTTTTATCTGATTATTGGTGTAACATTGAATATTCGATAGGGTTCAAGTGACATTGATCAATTAGGAAAGATCTTCGCAGCATTTGGGACTGCCACACCATCGCAGTGGCCTGATTTAGCATACCTTCCTGATTATGTGGAATACCAATACGTTGCTGCACCCCCTTTGCGTTCATTGTTTCCGACCGCTAGTGATGATGCTCTAGATCTGTTATCAAAGATGTTTACATATGACCCAAAAGCTAGAATTACTGCACAGCAGGCATTAGAGCACAGGTTTGCTAAATCATTCAATTGGTTTTTGATTTTGTTGATTTGCGCTCTTATCTCTATCTGCGAACTAGGTACTTCTCTTCTGCACCACTGCCTACGGAGCCAAACAAGCTTCCTAGACCAGCAACTAAGCGGGTATCTAAGGCTTCGGATTTTAACCCTCAGGAGGGTCCCACTGTGCTTTCACCCCCAAGAAAGACAAGGAGAGTGATGCCAGACCGCGAAGGGTTTGAAGGGAATGCTAACCGAACTGATAAGATTGAGGAGCATGCTGGCGAATCAAAAAATGCAGATGGTGAGGTTGCTGGAAGGAACGAGCAAGTGCCAATGTCAGTAGATTTTTCAATCTTTGCTGCAAGACCTCCTAGTAGACCTACAATTAACAGGTAAAGCTATGGCTATTCCTTACTCCGTTTATAACGTTTACCTGAAAAATGCATGAAATGAAAAATATGTGTAAGTGATATTAATTTGATGTGGATGAGCCTTAATAATTTGATGTGGATGAGCTTTAAACCTTGTATTATATACATGATGGGTTAAGAAATCATCAATTTTTAATTTGATTTATATTCAATCTCAAAATTGTGGGTCTGTCTTTACACGGTTGTATATCTCAAATTGCCTGTCCATTATGGGCATCAAAGCCCTCTGTTGTTAAACTCTCAAAGTTGGCATTAAGATATAGTAAAAATTGATCAACTAAAAATTCAACTTTTTAACATTTTCTTTAGGTATTAGGGAAGGAAGGTAGTTTAGATGTTATACACTCCTTGTTTTAATTTTTATTCTAGTTTTTTTTTTTAAATCTGGAAATGGGAGCCAAAACCATTTTAAATTAATGAAATGTAAGTGAAATCTTGCAAAATATGCGATTAAAAAATGAACCAAAATTTTCAAAATTTGAGTGAACTTTACTATTTAGTTGAAACAAAGAGCAAGTAAAAATTTTGATGGAAGTTTTTGGCACTTTTTTTTTTTGCCCTCTATTGGCCCTTCTTAATAGTTATATTTTTATATTTAAATTTTTGTAAAGTCTCACATAACTTAGAAACTTCATATAATACATTAAAGATATAGTGATTTGTGCTACAAATTATAGTTATGATGGGTGATACATACATACATACATATATATATATATATATATATATATATATATATATATATATATATACATGTATATATATGTGTATATATATATGTGTGTGTATATATATATAAGGCAGTTTCGAGGGACAATTGTATACACTACTCTTGAAACAAAATTTTTTAACCTTTAGATTAGAGGTCATCCGAGAGCTAAGATTACAGCTGATACATAATTTATTAGTTTTTAGAAACTAACAAATTAATATGGGTCCTATGTAATTAGTATAATGTAATTAATTATTTTTCTCATTCTTGTCTTTGTTAATTAACTTGTTCCCTCTTGTCTCTCTTCCCATGGCTGTAACGAGTTTACACAAACTCCATTTTCACTTGATTTTATCTTAGTGTTTATGATATATAAATTTATGATTTATATTGAAATAAATATGGTAAAAAGTCTTTAATATATATCGGTAATAAAGTATAAGAGAAGTTTTTTTTTTATTTTTTTTTTTTTGTGAATTCTTCAAATTTGCTCAAATTTGAACAATAAAAATAATGAAATAATCAACTTAATCACAAATCTCACTCTATAGGTACTTGGATTGTATATGGAAGCTCAAAAGACACATTGATTGAATATGAATAAGATACCAAAAAATAACAAGAACTAATTTTGGTGAATTTTTTAATTATTATTTCTCTCTCCTATCAAACCCCTTTCTTGATTGATGAAGAGTTGATCATCTTCAGTTCCTTACTTCCTTGTCTACTTTTAAAAAGAAAAAATACAGTCATGGGGAGAGATGACAAAAGAGGGATTATGTTATTTAAGAGAAATCAAAATGAGAGAAATAATTAATTACCATAATATGACCCACTTTAATTTGTTAGTTTTTAAAATTGATAAATTTCAAGTCAACTTTAATCTTAGTTCTTAGATGAGCACTAATCTAATGGTTAGAGAATTGTGTCTAAAATTGTCCTTTGAACCTGCCCCTATATATTATATACATATGGGAAGTTATCCAGTCTGGGTTTGCGATCTTTAATTAAATTCTATGATCTGGTCCAGGGTCGTTGGATTGAATCCTTTTGTTTTTTTTTTTTTTTTTATCTGTTGAACATATTGAGGCCCACTATGTGCAGCCGATTGTGGCCTTTGGATTCAAATCCAAAAGGCCACAGTCCAGGCCTTGGACTTTAAATAATGATCAGGATACCACATATGTATATAAGGAAATTAATTGGTCTGGGATCCAGACCATGGGCTTTGGATTTGAATACAAAGGCTAAAAAAAAAAAATTAAGGCCATTGGATTTTCATCCGACAGACCTGGTCCGGATCCTGGACTTTAGTTTAAAGTTTGGGATCCTAGACTAGATAATATCCCTATATACTTAGCAATTATCAGGTGTAAATGTCCACAATTTACAAAATGCGGATTTGAACTAGGTTAAGAGCAAATACTCAGTATTGCTTAGAACCAAGTTTAAATCTGCATTTTGTTAAGTGTGTACATCCACATCTGATAGGCCCAAGTTCTATCAGATCTGTGACCCTATTACCTACCCTGTTTTAATTGGAAGTGATGTTGGCTAGTTGGACATTAGCAGCTTTATTGTTAGCTAGCTGGACATTGGCAGCTTTATTGTTCTCAAATTTTTCTGTGGTTGGGCTGGAAAGAACTTGTAAGATGTGTTTTTTTTTTTTTTTTTTCTCCCAAGTAGCTGAGATCTATAGCATCTTAGTGTCCTATTCTACTTAGATATTGCTTTTGTATTAATTTCCTTAATGAGAGAAAAACTGTGCTGTAGGATTAGAGCCGTTGGGGTCAGTTTGTCATTATCTAGACTCTGTAGAGAAAGCCTTCAAGAATTTGAACATCACTGTCCTGATCCATATTCTTAGTTTCATGTTTCCCTTTTTACTTCCTATACTTTGGAGGTGAGTAGATCAGCAAGAGTTGATGGTTGAAGTTACTCTTGTTACTAGTCTGAATTTTGGATAACCAAATATTATTTTTAACTATCATAATCAAAATTTGCCAAGTCCCTATATTGTTTATCCAATTTTTCATCTAAGTCAAACAAAAAAAAAAAAATGAAGTGATGTTTTTTAAAATCATTTGATAAATGAAAATGGTGTTTTTTACTTGGTCACATTTACTGATTTATTTATTCTTTTTCATTTTTTGGAGAATGAGAACTTTGAAATATGATCCAATAGAAATATTGTGAAGAATCATTCTTCAATTAATTTATGTAATTGTCAGCATTAGTGCTTTAAATTAATTGATTAACCTTAACTTTTCAAGAAGAAATATTGAATATAATGACGTTATTTTTTTCATTTCATTTTTGGAAAAGCATCCTAATTTTGATATTGTAAAATGTTACAAATAAAAGAATTAGAAAAGAAGGGTATGGTGCATCGTCTTAAATATCCTCATGAGGATATAATTCGCATTTTGAAATGAATTGAATACGCGTAAGAAAAAGAAAATAATTTTAAGAAGACCACCGCATGATTAATAATTATGCTTAATTTCTGAATATTTGTGGCAATAGAAAGAGTCATTCTTGAAAAACAATGACAACATCTACAAGGTTTCTGAACTTTGATTGAGAAGTGAAAAAGCATTCTCTTACCAAGTTTTGGATACCGAACATGTTTGTATTTGGATGCAGAGAAATTGAAAACACATCTTTGAAATGAAACAGGAGAGCCCCAGAACCTTTCTCTCTTAATATTTTTAATAATGTTTTTGTAAATTTCTTTGTTGAAGATCTTGTTTTAACATGAGAAAGTAACATGTCCTTAATTCGTATTTATCATATTAAGTATGATTTTAAATTAGTTTTCTTGTTGAAATTAAAGGGATGATTGCTATTAAAACGCTTTGTTACTCTTAATTTTCTAACTGCTGATTCCAATTTCCTGTATTGTTTAGTTGAGATTTTATTGCCAATAAATGAATTTATTGTAGTGTTCTTTAATTTATTCCTAATGTATGCATCTCAAATTAGTTTTAGGTTAAGAATACAGTTTGGATTCTTAGGTTTCATTGATGTCTCAATTTGGTTAGTCATGCATTAATTGGTTCATTTTCGTATTTCAACTTATATGAGTTGTTTGATTTGGTTCATCTTTCTCATCTCTATCAAGCTCATCCTCTCTCATCCTTGCCATGTCAGCTAAAACCTTGCCATGTTAGCAAATAATTGACCTTGTTAGCCTTTTGTTTTCTTAAAAAGGAAAAAGAAGAAAGTAAGCAGTGTGTTTTTGTTGTATTGTTAAGTGACATGGGTCAAAAGAGTAATACTACACTTGCATAGTTGAGATACATGGCTCATATCCCAAGTGATGTGTTATCTGATGTGTCATTTATTGTTAGGTGTTGCAAGATTAATATATTAGTGACGAACATAATAGTTCATCAACAACTAACATATGACAATTAAAGAGGTGTTACGCGTTATTTGGATTATAACCTATGTATCCCAATAATGCAAGTGTAATATTATTGGGGTCAAAATTGAATCAATATTAGAACTTGAAGGAAAGTTCTAGTTTAAGTCTATCTAGGTAAGCTATCTGATTTAAGCTCATGATTCCTTATTTATCTAGTCCAAATTTCTAGCTAGCTTAAGAAGAAATTTTTAGGAATATCAGATGGGGAAATTTGGAGGTTAAAGTTGTCGACTGCTCATCAATCCAATTATCGTAGAAAATTATTGTGGAAAGCTCAGTTTTTAAATTAAGTGCTTTTCTAAAAGATGTGGAGTTTCAAAGTCATGCTGGAAGTGACTAAAACCATACTACATCTTTACTAAATTTATACTGAAGAATGAACAAAGCATCTGTGTCTCTTGCTTATACATTATCAAAAATTACATTGCTTATACATTATCAAAGATTGTGTAATTTAGCATCACCTCTTTCACTTCCATGAAATTCCATTTGGCCATATGCTTTTCCATGAAATTAAACGTGTAAGGATATGCCGTGTCATGAGTAGCTTTCTATTTTTTTTTTTTTGGTCCTCTTCTTTTTAATAACTCACACCCATTGAAGTTCGAATCCATGGCCTGAACCCTAGGAATGCCGCTCCTTCCCATTGTAGCTAGACCTTGGCTTCACCATGTTATGAGTAGATTACTTTCTACATGAATGGTAAATATATACTGTTGGTTGGCTCATTTTTTTTTATCTGCAGTGCTGACAGATCTCATCTGAAAAGGAAGCTAGATCTTGAATTCCAACACCCTGAGTAAGGATGCGTATCAATGTTATGTGTACCTGGCTTTGGGTGTTTAGTCAAGAGATTTACTAGTGCCTGGCTCTCATCAAGGAGGTATGCAATGATTCTGAAGTTTTTTATAATTATTTGGCAATCTCCAACTCATCCCATATGCATATGCAAGCTGTTTGTTGGCTATTATCTGGCATGGTATTATTAGGAGGAAGCTATTATTATCGAAGTTGAAGGTCATTATTTTTGCAATATTGAAATTGGTTGCACAGTAGTAATCAAGAAAAAAAGAAAGTGGGGGAAATGTTAAAAAGAAGAGAGTGCACATTCTATGAGACTGTACGTACAGTTCATTAGCCGATGGATGGCCAAATTTTGAGGCATTTTATTTATTTATTTATTCCTAAATGAGATTTGACAATTGAGGATGGTTAAACTACTGCTTGTTAGTACTTGAGCCCAATGTAAAAGGAAATATTATTAATCACTGATTTTGCATTGCCTATTACAATGTTGAGACACTTTTAAGTTGTATACATCGTTGTAACTCAGTTTCATTACTTGTTAATGAAAGTTTTTAAGAGGGTTTTGAAATTTATATGCTTTTTCACGCCATGTTGTTCTTTTGTGGTTGACATGCTTGTGCTGGTTGCTAAACTCGTTTTGTGCAAATGAACTGTATTAACAACACTGGAATGTTATTAAATGATATACAGTAAAAGCACCTCTACAGTGGTTTTTAATTTTTTAATTAAAATTTTTTTTCTTCATCCCTCCTCATTTCAACAGATGAAACCAATCCTACAGGTTTGTTTTGAAGAAGATTCAAACTCATAATATCTTGTTTTAACTTCGAAAGGCGAAACCAACTAGAAAAGTCGTGAACATGGATAGTGTTTGCGCTGTGACGGCAGTATCAAACATGACGACAGCTTGGATCCAGTTAGATGTTCAAAATTTTGACTTTTTGACATTTTGACTATGAGACAGTGCTTAAGTTGTCGGGTACGATAACCGTAATTGGACATGTTTGATATACTAGGCACTTTAGATAAAGCCATTCATAAATATATAATTTTTTTGACTACTGGCATGTGGAGAGACAAGTCACTCAAAATGGTTCAAAATCAGTGTTTCAAAATTCTTTAGATGGCAACAACCTTAAGAGGTTGATTATGATAAAAAGTGCCCATTTCATTCTTTTGCAGAAATTAATCGGTCGGCTTCAAAATTGATGTATGAAGAGAGAGCATCCACAGCCTGTTCAAGTATTTTTGTGTTCATTGGGTTTCCACGCAAGTCATTCAATTCATCTCTTTATAGCGACAAGAATCAACTTCAAGACACTATATCCACAGGGATTGCTGAGTTATATACTCTCTCCGTTGCTTTCTTTGCCTGAACAAGAATAAGATAGGAAAAAGTAAATAATTAAAGACAGATTAAATAAAAAATAACAAGGAAAAAAATGTAAATAAATAAAGAGAATGTGATACCTCCTTCTCCCAGTTAGTGCGTACGGTAATAATGCCAAGTGATGACATTTGCACGATGAGGGCACAAATAATGCCCAGCCACAGCCCCTGCATAGAGTACATTTATACTTAATCAATAGATTAATTGAACAACCATGTTAAAGTTTATCTTGACAGTACATGTTAAAGAACATTTACAATAACTCCTATGCACTGAAAAACGTAAATTTTCTCTTATTGCAGACCTTTCAGGTCAAAAGTCTCTGTTAACATGTATCCATTAGTTACCATTAGGAATGAATTAGGATCTACTGGTCAAAATGTTTTGAATGAGTACTAGATTTAATTTTTCATTTTTATGTTTTCCATTTCTCTCGCGGCGCCCAACAATTATTGTTTCAATGCTTTCCGTTAAAGAACATCCTAAAATTAAATAATAGATAAGAATGAGAATCCTTTACCCGTCCGCCAATGTGAAGAACGAAGGCCAACAAAATAGCAGATGGAATTCCTACCAAGTAATAGGATCCAAGGTTAACAAATGCACCGATCATCTGCCATCCGCATCCTCTGGCAACGCCTGATTATAACCAGACATTCAAATTAATTAACATTGTGTTATAGGTATACTTGCCATACATCATATCTTAGTGGAGATGTTTCAATGAGAAACGTAAATCATAGAAATTGAAAAAAACCTGAAAGAACACATTGAAGTCCATCCAAGAAATTGGAAGCTGCAAGAATTGGCAACATGGATGCTACGTATTTAACAACTTCAATTTCATTGCTATAAGCATAACCCCAGATGTTGCGTATCAAAATCAATACTGATCCCACCAAAATGCCCTCTGTTACAGCCATGACAAGTACAATGCAAACTGCTAATCTTGCAGCTTCTGGATGTCCGGCTCCTAATTCATTTGAGACTCGAGTGCTGCAATTACAAATTTTAAACACATTTGGATAGTGAAAATATATTTATTTGCAAATTTTTTCAGAGATTTTCGATATCCAGTATAGTTATCTCAACTCACCTCACTGCTCCACTAAGTCCAAAGGGGATCATCCAAACTGTTGAAGCTGTATTGAGGCTGCAAGAATTAAATTTGGGTGAGAAATACTTCATGAACAAGAAAGGAAATGTGAAAAAATTCCAAGATTTGAAACTGTAATTGTAGAAACCTTATTGAAAGCACTGATGTCTCTAATGCCGGATTGGGAAGAAGGCCTGAGAGGAGAACCATCATTTCAAATGACCACATCTCCAAGCTGTTCAAAATCATTGCATAACTCGTGCATTAAGAATATTTATCTTACAAAAGAGATATAAGACTTTTAGAAAAATATATAAATATATATGTCTACTTACCAGACCATAACTGCTGAAGGAATAGCAAGTCGAACAAAATTGAAAACATTGTTCAAGGCTTCCTTTGAAAACCCTGTCCAAGTTTTTGCACACGAAGAAGAAAATTTGACATAGATAGCCAGTAACAAGACATTGATCCAGTAGGAAATTGAGTTCGCCAATGCAGCTCCTCTGCTTCCAAGACCCGATTTGAATACCAGTATCCAACACACAAGAATGTGCAGCAAAGCTGTGATTCCAGAGCTTAGCACCATTGGAAATACAATGTTCTGCGTTTGTAGGAATCGAACAAGGCACTGAAGAATGGCGTATGCAAAAATACTGGGGATCATATAACGCGCATATAATCCTGCTTCTTTGGATATTTCAGAATCTTGGTGAGCAGCAACTAAAAGGGATTCCGTGTTTGCCCAGATTAAAGCAAGGGGTATGCTAATAAGTAAAAGAACAAACATGCCTCTTTGCATGTGAATTCCTAGCATATGATACTGCTTTGCTCCATATGACTGGCCACATAGGGTATCCAATGCACTTGCCAATCCCACCTTTCAATAGAGAAAGTTAGAGAACAAGTTGAAGATTTGTTAAACAACAAATTTCAATTTACCAAATAAGACATGAATATCATTAATAGATTCTCCTCTGTTTTGCATAAACAAGGCATTCGCCCAGATAAATTTTGATGGTGCAATTTCTTAACACGAAACTGTTTATCTTTACCAAACACCTAACTCTTTCTTATTATTTTTACGGCGCAACTAACTGTTTCTCTCTGTACAGCTGATAATGATTATCATAGTCTATAGATATTATTAATAGTCACTTCCTATATGTCTTTATCTTCATTACATATATGCTAATGCTAGTAATGCAAATTAAAACAATATGTAAGAAAAGAAATTAATCAAACTTACCAGGAAGCTGAAACCAGTAACAGAAGCAAAGGAAGTAGCCATTGAAGCACCAGAGAGAGTTAACTCCCCAAGGTGACCCACAAACATCACAGATATCATCTGCAAACAAAACTGCAACAAACTGACAGAGATTAAAGGCCCTGACAGCCATAGCTGCATCTTCACTTCATCAATTATCTTCTTCTTTTTACTGCAACTTTGGCCATTATAGTTTATTTCTTCTGATGATATTTGGATCAAAGGAGAATTCAAAGTCGACTTTTGGTCTTCTCTTTCCATGTTCTTCGGTTCCTACAGAGAATGAGAGAGAGAGAATTAAGAAGAGTTACACACATACACACACATATATACTAGTGTTTGAATTTTTATTTATTATTTTATATGAAAAACATTGACACGAGCCTTAATATAAGAGTTAGGGCAACCTAATTATATTTTTTTTGAGTAAATTAAGTTAATAAGACAAGAGTTTTGTCGGTTTGGACCTTGACTTTGGTGGTAAAAGTAATCAAATGGAAATTAGTGTTTTGTCTTTTGTTCAATGACTAAAACTGAAAAAAAACATTTATGAGGCCAATTGTGCGAAGGGAACAACAATTAAGAATCTACAAACTTGACGAAGCCAGAATCAAAATTCTATAAATTATGAGGCCAAAACATAAAATCTCCAAAGGAAACGCAGCTCAAATTTAATTAAAACCCTTATCTTAACAACGGCACCTAGAGATTGTGACTATAGTATTTCATGGGAATCATATCCAATAATCTGACACTATTAGATTATCATATTTTATTAAATTTTTTATGACTCTTATCTTCTTAATGGGATCTAGAGGTTATCATTATGATATTTTATGAAAATCACATTCAATAATATGATATTGTTAAATGATAAGATTTTATTAATTTTGATCATCTGACAATATTTAAATTGTCGAATACAATATTATTTGAACATCCTAATTACCAGTTTATGACAAACATCCAAACATCCCACTAAACTTAGCAGGAGGGTTTTTTGTTTTGGCAAATCTTTTTCATAATTTTGACTAATTTGGTAACATGACATATTTCTATTCAGAGCACCCTTAAGGCTTAGCTGTAGATGCAGATGCAGTAGATAATTGCAGAGTCAGAAATAACGTGTGTAGTTGACTTTAAACCTTATTAATAATTTTTTCGAAAGATGCGTTTAGATTAGTTACATGCAAAGATAATATTTTTAATACTATTAGAAACTAATAGCAAAGATTATTAGAATTCAGAGCATCCAAAAACTAAATGGTAAACAAGTTGGAAACGGCTCTGCCCGTAACCTTTAAAACACCTCATCGATGAAAGGGATGCTTTAGGATCAAACTAATAAGAATCTCTACTTCTCTCCAAAAAAAAAAAGACATTCTCTACTCACCACAAATTTTTTTCTAAAAAAATAATAAAAATAAAACATAATATATCTAATAATTCAGTTTTTATATTGTTGGTTGGTGTTTCTATTATTCCTGAAGGTATTTTTGGTGACAATTACGACGATGTTGTTCTTAATGTTTGAATCAATAGAGTATATTTGTGTTAAGAGGCTGATCAAATATTAAGTTGATGGAATTGCTCAATTCTTGCCAATGATAATTGGGACAGGTCGAGGTTAAACTTTGTTGACTTAAGCGTAGGATCGGAAAAAGCCTGACCCTTGCTTTCTTGAGTCGGTTCTAAATTCGAACTTTTTATTTTCATTTTTGAAAAAAAAAAAAAAACAACTTCAATCATTTTTAAAATAATTAAAAAAGAAAAAATTAATTTCTTAATACTTTAGTGGGCTTTTGGATTGGGCCTTAGCATTTTTGGTTATAATAATGGGTGCATTTAGATTTAGAAATAAGTGCATAGAACTAAAGATTAATAAACGATTTTATGATCTTAAATTGAATTATGATATTTGACTCTCAAATTATGTTACCAATCTCTATTTTTAATTTATCTTATTACTGTCTATAATTACTCTTATTAAATAAAAATATTATTATTTTATTTTATTCTCTCACTTCCTATCCCCCCAACCTTTTGTTTATTTTATTTTATTTTAAGTGAGACTCTAAGATTTTATTTAATTTCAATTTAGTATTTAATTAGGAGTTAATACTTGATTCATATTGTGAATGAATTAAAAAAATGAGAGAGATAGAAGAAGTAAGAAATTAATCTATTGAGAACTTGAGAGAGAAGAAAAAATATTTATTTTGATTTTAAAAAAAGGAATTTGGAATAAATAATATTAATTGAAAATGAGAGATAATGAAATAAATTGAGGTCCAATAGAGTAATGATATATAACCCTCTCAATTTATCTCAACAACCCACAACCCACACTTTTGATAAAATTTATTTTATTTCTAAAATTTTCCTTAATAAAAATAATATATATATGTATATAAATAAGTTTATTCTCTCTCAAGCATCACTATCACCAAAATATCATTAACACCGCCACCACTCCCTTATCTTAGTTACCATCGAATAATAAATGACAAGAGTGGAGTGGAGCATTTCTAGTGATCGGTCTTGTCATATAGGCGCCGATCGGACATCCAATTGCTTTGATTCCACCCTCACCATCACCATCTCTTCATCACTTTGGCAGATTATAAGGAATATTAACCTTGAAGAACTTCAAGAACTCGGTTCAGGAAGCTCCAGTACCGTTTACCATAGGAAGTGGGTTGCAATTAAACAAATTAATGATGGATGTTTAGCTTCAAAAGAAGAACGCATGGTTCGCATCTTTTTATTCAACTTTAAAATCTCCAAATATTTTTATATTGCTTGCTAAATGTTTATATTCATTGAATCAAATAGATGAGTTATGGGTGAATACATTAAGCTCACGGATTTTGCACCATCCAAATATTTTCATTCTACGGTGTTGGGCTTGATGGTCTAAGATCATTGGTCTAAGATCATTACTCTATTAGACCCTCAATTTATTTCAGTATCCATAGTTTTTTAATTAATATTATTTATTCTTGAATTATATTTATTAAAAAAGTAAAAATAAATATTTTTTTCTTAAGTTCTTGATAGATTAATTTCTTATTTCTATATCTTCCAATCCCTTTAAATTTATTCACAATATGAATAAAGTATTAACTCCTAATCAAATACTAAATTAAAATTAAATAAAATTTTATATTCTTAATTAAAAAAACCAAAAAGTGTTGGGGGAGAATAAAATAAAATAAAATAAAATAATAATATTTTTATTAAATAAAATTAATAAAATAAATATTAATAAGATAATTTGAGAAGTCAAATATCAAGTTCACATAAGAAAGCCCAAGTTGGGCTTAGAAATCATTTATTAATCTTTAATTTACCCAAGTTTTATTACAAAAATTACTTAGGCCCAATCCAAAAGCCTACTAAAGTATTAAGAAATTAATTTTTTTCTTTTTAAATTATTTTAAAAGTTATTGAAGTTGTTTTTTGTTTTTCAAAAATGAAAATAGAAATTCCGAATTTAGAAAGAGGTCGGCCCGAAGTGTCAAGTTTTTTCCGGTTAGGGTCAGGCTTTTTTTGGTCCTATGCTTAAGTCAACAAAGCTTAACCTCAGCATGTCCCAATTGTCATTCACAGGAATAGAGCAGTTTCATCCACTTTATATCTTTCCAAACTCTTAATTGTACTGTATTGATTCAAACATTAAGAACAACATCATGTCTCCAATTGAATCTTTTCTTCTTCTTTTTTTTTTTTCCCGATTGAAGCTAGAGAATTATTTTATAAAATAATTAAACCATATATGTATTGAATAAATTGAAATTATTAGGGACTGAAATGCTATTATTACTTTAACTTAATAAAAATGTTAATGTTTTGACTTAATTGAAAGAAAAAATGTCAATATAATATAACATCATCATTAGTGTTAGAAAATTAAAAAAACCACATACTATAACCATTAACAAAATTTTTATTATTTAATGATTTATTTCTTTAATAGTTATATTTGTTCTTTTTCTTTTCATTATATCAATTTACTTGTTAAAAAAATCTCACCTTCTCTATCATCAAAATAGAACAGAATTTCATAAGCAATTTTTTATGCCACAATCTTAATAATTTCGTAGGTTTATTTTTTACATTGTTGTCAATTTTTTATCCAATATATAGCAGTTTTGATGTTGCATTGCTTGCTATTCATACTTTTTTACTTGTTTATATGCATTGAAATTCACACTAATATATTTACAATAAATTTGTAAATTACTCCGGCTTGATCAAAAGTCCCGGTCCGTCCCTGCAGGCCGAGCTCAGACATTTTGGCATTTTGCCATTCTTATCTACTCCTCTAAAATACACTGTACAACCCAAGAGTCCATACCTAGGGATAATCGGATTCAAATTCAAGAGCCGATCTACACTGACCTAGAGCTTTTGTTCTTGAAGTGTACTGGAGTAGAAAAAGATAAAACCTAAAGTAGTGTAATTTAGAATGGAAGTGAGGGATTAGTTGTAATTTTGTGGCATTGTGTAATATTGACTAATACTATAGTGTAGTGTAGAAGTGTTTACTAATTATGGGGATTTGCCAAAGGTAATTTAATCTACGTATTTTGCTGAGCTGGCAAATTTAATTATCTGTGACTTGGTTCAAATTAAGACTTCATCTATCTATGTTGACATTTGTTTGCTCTTAATTATTTAAAGCTTTTGCATTTTTTTGTTTTTTCTTTCTAGCAATTCTATCAGAATTGATTTTTATAATATATATATATATAGTCATTCTCTAACACGGATACCCTTATTTTTCTTTTATATAAACATACTTTTAGGTCATGAAATTTAATAAAATCATATTTTAATGTTATTAAACTAAATAATTTAACAGTGTATCTGTATTTAAAAAAATGAAGACACCCATATTTAAAAATAATTATATATATATGAATTTTATTTAGCATATATTGATAATGCATTAATCTCATATCAAACAACAAATCTTTGATCAAGTTACAAATCATCTCACTTACTTATGAAGCTCTGTAAACACTGAATGGAGAGTTTGGGTATTCTTTCAAGACATTCAGGATTCGGATAATGCTAAGCAATGTTTGTGCATCATCTCTTTGACTTTGAAAAGATGTTTAGTATGTTTTTCTTCACTGAAGATTAATGCATCATTGATTATATTAAAATTAAGAATGAGTTAAAAAAATAGAAAGTACATGCTCTAATATAGTGTATTTTATCTTTAATATATTGAAATTTATATTTTTTTTATTTATTAATTTATCCCTTAATATGGTCAAATATTCCTTATTAAAAACTTACTATATGTATTTAAAAGTTGGTGTTTAATTAAATTTAGCGTAATCCTTTCTTTAATATTGATCATTAAAAAACTTTTTAATAGTAGAGCCAAAACTTGAACCTTTTTTTTTTTTTAAATAAAAAAGGTAGGAGGGATGGGCGCTAAAAAATTCAAATAATTTGAATTTTTAAATCCCACATCTTTCAGGTTTTAAATTTGTATGATTAGTCAAATAAAATTGTCGAAAACCACCTAACAGGCTAAAAAAAATGAATTTTTCCTTCCTATTAAGGGATAGTCTGAATTGTAGAAATAATAATATGAAAACTTGAAAACGGTATTAACTGCAGTTGAAATTTAAATCATGAACTAATATTACTGGAGGTGGAATGCAGGTTCAGTTATATTTGCAAAGTTTTAGGGTTTGAAATTTTTAGGTGTATATTTACGAGTTTTCACTTGGCTTGCATGATTCCATGGCCATTTCCATTTTTTTTTCTACGATCCATTTCCTCCATTAGGAATTGGTGTTTTACTGAATCAGTAGCGGAATTTATGTTTCATTTTTTACATATATATGTCCAGAAAAATTAAATAACGATAGTATTGTTTCGCTCAATATTGTTCAAATAAATAACTGCTAATTAATTAAAATAATTAATAATATGAATTAAAAAAATTTATTATATATATACACTCAAAAAATTCATTTGAACATCTACTAATTAATTTTATTTTTAAATGCAAAGTGACTTTAGATGAAATTACTAAAATAGCAAGAACTAGTATACTAAAAAAAAAAAAATCAAAAATAAAATACCAACTTAAGGCTCCATTTACTATACCCTCTTCAAATAAAACTTATTTAATTAGAGTTTTTTTTAGTAAAATTTTTATAACTATAAATTTTATTAAAAAACGTAAATTAGTTGTTTGGTTGTCAATGAAAGTTTT
Organism: Murraya koenigii; assembly: GCA_025617385.1. Taxonomy (NCBI): domain Eukaryota; kingdom Viridiplantae; phylum Streptophyta; class Magnoliopsida; order Sapindales; family Rutaceae; genus Murraya; species Murraya koenigii. Next base: position 14,925,690 of record CM046817.1, on the reverse strand, counting down.
TATTAAAAATTATAAAATTATTTTAATAGACAAATTTTAAAATTAAGTTATAAAAAAATTAAATAAAATTATCAAATAAATAAATGATATTTAAAATATTTTAAAAAATTTTAAACCTTTACTTCTAAAAATCTAAAATTTAAGTTTTTACTAGTAAAGAAAAAATGACTTATTTAATCTTTAAAATCTATAGTAAAAAAAAGACTTATTTTTTTTTCTAATTTGAAACTGTTTTCTTAAATTTATTGAATGGGTATACATATCATGGCCTATGCCCCCATGCTTCTGCAAATTAACTGTTGACCGCTAACTTTCATCAATTAAAATTACAATTATACCCCTAATTGCAAATAAATTGGGGTAGTTTCAGCCCATAAAAAAATTCTGCAAACCGATATCTTAATATAATATTTTATTACTACAATATCGATAATGTTACTATTGAAAAATTAAATAATATAATTCAACGAAAACGTTTTTACTCACAATATTAATTTTTAAACTATCTGTAAACTAAATCCTTTAATATACAGCCATCTTTTTCTTAAATCATTAAGTGATTTTATTCTTTATTAATTGTAAACGAGAGTAGAAATACGATCAACAACAACTGATGATATTAAATAATCAATTAACTAAAACAAGAAAGTGTGTTTTGATCATTTTTCCAAAAAAAAAAAAAAAAAACCGTGATGACGTTAAGATAAAGGAGATAAAAAAGAAAGGGTGATTTAAGAAAAGGTACTAAACGATTATATATGAGTAAACCATCTGATCGAGATGAGTTTTCAAGCAGCCTTAACTAGTAATTTAAGATTGAATTTTAAGAGATTTAAGACTTGAGAGTTTAAAATTGATTTAAACTTTACGCAACCCTCTTTGGATCTATTTGAAATTGTGGAGGTTAATGAAATAAGATATTGATAAAAAAAAATAATTTAGTGTTTGATAAATTATGTTATTACGTTGTGAGTTTGAATTAGTGTATATGTATTTGGTAAATTTTATTAAGAAAGTATTGTTTTATTATATAATAATCAAAATAAATATAAGTTTAAATTATCTTTTATTTTTAGAGTATGTTTAATAAATTGTTTAAATATATATTTTTTAAATACGTAAAATTACATAAAATAAAAATACTCGATCAAATAAATATAAATAATTTCATAATCTGTTACAGAAAATATGATAAAAAAATTATATTTATATATAATCTAAATAAAATAAAAAGTTATAATTACATTAATTTATTGCAATAAAATTCCTCAAATTTTTGGATATGGCATACATTGCAAATCAATAGGCAATAACATATTAATACTCAAAATTTTAAATGTTTATCATTCTCATAAAAATATGGATATAGCAAAAAAAAATATTAATATATATAGATTAAGCTTTAAAAGTCATAGTTATAAAATTAGAACTTATTGGATTAAAACTAATTTTGTAATGGAGATGACATATGTAACTATGCCGGTAACTAGAGTGTGACGGTAATATGATATCTAATAATTTATATATTAAGATTTGTGAATAAATAAGATATAATTATTTTTTTCTTAAAATACTAATGTTAAAATAGAAAAATAAAAAAGTGTGATAACTTATTAAATAAGCTGCTTATAAAAAGTAATCCCTGCCTACTTTTAAAAATTGCTGACAAAATCGAGAAAATTATGAAATAAATTACTTTTATAAAATTTATCAAATATTATTTTTTGTTAAAAATTATGAAATAAACAATTTATTAAATTTCAACTTCAATCTTATACAAGATTTTTATATTCTATAATTTTAAAATATTATTATATTTATATAAAGGAATATGCGGTAAATCATCTTATTAGGTTGGTCGATTAGGTATGAATTAATTTTTATTACGATTCAATCGAAATACCGCAAACCAATGACGTGTGTCAATATTGATGACTCGAATCTCCATAATCGAATCTCCATAATGTAATGCAATTACAAGTATCCTATAAGACAAAATAACGAAATTTATTTATATTACCATCATGTTTGGTATCAGATTAAAAAAAAAAATAGATTACCATCATGTTTGCTATTAGATTAAAAAAATTAGATTAGATAATTTGTGATAGTGACAAAAAATTATCACATAGCTATCAAATAAATTATACAATTATTGTGTTTTTTATTAATAATTAATACAAACGTGTCCATGCCCGAATCGGAAACTCAATCGTTTTGAAAGCGAAATCCGAATAAGGCCATTCAACAGTAACGCAGGAACGTTTATACACACCATCTCAAACCAAAGCAAGAGATCGCTCGACTACTTGCTTTCAATTGCACTAGTGAAGAGTTCTTTTCTGAATTGAAGAATATGGAATCTTTACAGGTACTTTAGTACAAATTCAGTTGAATATACATTTTTTAATTCATACATCGATGAATTTAGTTTATGAATAAGTTAATTTTGAATTTAATATTTTTAATTAAAAACTCATGGTCGGAGATACATATACACAAAAGAGAGTATTAGGCCGAAGTATGTAATATTTTTTACAAGATGATGAATACGAATGATCTTAATCTTCTTGTAGTCTCTCTCAATATGAGAGAAATCCTTATGAGAATGGCTAATTATCGTGCTTCCAAAAATTTATATTTTAAATGTATATATATAAAATGATAATGTCACCTCTTAAATGTTATTTTGAAACACTTTTAATGTAGAAATAGAATTTATTTTATGTGTAGTATTACTATTATTTATTGTATTTAAATAAATAAAATGATATGTACTATTGGAGTCAGTTGTGCGAGTATCGATACAAATGATAAGAATACCTCTTGAAGTATACAAGAGATTTCTTTATTTTTATTATGTATTTTTTTTTCTTAAAAACTTTATTAGAAAAAAAAGGTTTTGTTTTTCTTAAAAACTTTATTAGAAAAAAAAAAGGATAGTTGTGTATAGAGTTGGTATGTTATTTTTATTACGGTAATTTTTCCAACCCCAAACAACATTTGTTGCCCCACTCATACAATGATACAACGCTGGCTAATAAACTATAAATTATTTATTATTAAATGATATGGGAAGGATCTATGACTTCTTAAATTTATAAAAAAAAAAAAATTAATTTTAAGTCTTTATATCAAGATGAATGTGTGGGATTCATGGGCGGACCCAATTGAGGTCTAGGAAGGACTTCAACTCCTTCTGTCTCTCCTGAGCGTTAAAATTTTTTAAATTAAGTCTGTTAACTCCTCCTTAAAAAAGAAAGAGAAAAAGTTTGTTTAACCTCTTATAATTATTAGGTCCAATACTAATATATTAAGTATTTTAAAATTTTTTTAACAAAAAGAAGAAGATATTTTGGGCTTTTAAATTAAATCAATTCTAATCAAATTAGGATTTAAAATTAACTTACAAAACTCACCGATTTATTTTAACAATAAAAAATTAACAGAACAACCTGTACGCAACTCCTAAAATCATAAACTGGCATTCCCTAAATCACTATTAGACTTGGCCACCGCCATTGTCGATGTCTCCATTCCTATTGCCGCCAGCCCGTTATTGTTCGCTGCCACTACCCTGAGCCTTTCATCCCTTGCTGTAGTTGTCGCTACTCACTAGACTAGCTATAGATTGAATAGATATTGTTGATGCTATTTTTCGCGTGTCTCCAAATAGTGCCAAACAAATTTCTGCTCGCGGTATGCTCGAGCTCGAGCAGTAAAATTCTCCAATTTCGGTTCTCCTTTATCCGCCGGAATGACGACCTTCTCTGACCTGCGCTCACAGAAATAAAGTCAGGGGTCGCCGGGTGTTGTTTCGGCGAAAACCCTCCGACGCTCAAGTCAGTGATCGGGTTATTCTTTTTGTATCCCTCTTTTGTTAGAGAGACCGGAAGAATCAAGGGGTGTTTTGGCCTTTTTTTTCTGTAAAAAATAGTTTTCCCGGAGAAATCCAAAAAAATGGAGAGTAATCTGAAGAAGAAGAAGAAAAATTTTCGGAACCCCGCAACTTACACTTCGATTTTCTTTCTTCGAGGTTGCCTTTCCCGTGTCTATAGTTCCTGGACCCTCTGACAGCCGGCATTACTGTGGGATTTCTTGGGAATGCGGGACTGCTTGGTGGGTATGGTTTCACATGGCCCAATCATGGTGTCGGGCATGTGCGCATGAAATGATGACACTGTGGAGGCGTGTGCCGGCCATCGGTAACAGTGACGACACTATACCACGTGGGGCATTGGTCAGGCATCGATCGTCGCGTTAAGTCACTAGAGAAATGGGTCGGACTGTCCCGAACCCACTGTTTCTGGATCTTGCCTTTCCTCTGTGCCGTGACTGGCGTGATTGAGTGGTGCTCGGGGGACTTGAAGATCTCGAGCAGAAGGATGAGCTCGGGTACCGACCAGCCTGCGGGCTTCTCGACCTTGACCAGCTTTGACGAGCTATGAAGATATCGAGCAGAAGAATGAGCTCGAGCTTGACCAGTCCTGAACTCCTCGACCTTGACCAGCTTTGACGCCTAATGAAGCTGTCTTCGTGCTGGCGGTCGAGTCTTCTACTCGAGATGGGTTGACCTCGAGGTTTTTTACCCTGAGCTGGGTTGGTCTCGAGGAGATCTGCTCGATATTACCCAAACAGATATTGTGCTCAACTGCTTGTTCTGAACTATGATTTTGGACAAATGAAGAGTTAATGTTCTTTATCCCTGTGACTCTACCAATCAATTCTTATTCTAAGAGCTATATACAAAACTCAAAAAGTAAATATTCATAGTTAAAAGTGAGCAATTCGTTAACATTAAAAATTCAAATGAAAAGTAGTGGGACGGTTGGTACGGTATAAAATGTGAAAGTGGCTTATAATTTATTATATAAAAGCAATTATTTTTTCAATGCAAATTAATGAACAATTGAAAAGATAAAATTTGCAGAATCTAATATTCTATCATTCCCGCGAGTGTGTATTGTAAATTAATATTTTGTAATATCGAATTTTATTAAATTAATCATTCTTATTGAGTTGTTGTAGTTATTTTGTTAGGATTTAGTCTTATCGTAGAATTTAAGTTAATAATCATTTTATTTAATTTGAAATAGATGTGAAATTTTTTTTTAAAAAGAAACCACCACTCCCCCATCCTCTAAAGATAACTAGTTATAGTTTATATGTAGTCAATTAGCAAAATTTGCCTGCCGACCTGGCTAATGACCTTGTATTGATAGTTATAATTGTAATATTCAAGATCAAGATTGAAGAGCATACTTACAAAGGGTTTGATGCAGGGTGGTTGTATGTCACGAATAGGGTACCATTTGGAGGCTATAATTTGGGATACATGTGTCTATTTTTTGTTTATAATATATTGTTTTGAAGCTTGCGATGAGACGAACAAAACTTATAAACGGTTCACCGTTTTGGTCCAACCTTTAGCCAAAAATTCTGTTTATTTTCTAGTCGTTTTAGGTTTTAAGATTTTTTTCTAATTTTCCTGATTCTCCTAAGACTTTTATATTTTTTTTCCAGATATATGATTTGAATTCCATTTGTTTTGACTTTCTTATTTTGAATAGAATAATTTTATTAAAGAATAATATTTTAGATTTGCCTACTTTGGTAAATTCGTGATTTTTAGGCTTATTATAAAAGGGGCTCAAAACTCTAGTTTTCATTCATTCAAAATTTTTAATAAAATTATTAATAATCAGAAACCTAATTTCTTCTATAAAAAAAACCTTTTATATTTCTGTATCATCAGAATTTGCCTACTTTGGTAAATTCGTGATTTTAGGCTTGTTATAAAATTATCAATATGGAGAAATCTAGTTTCTTCTATTAACAAACCCTTTTACGTTTCCATTTCGTCAATTGGTACCAGAACAAGTAGGTTTTCATTATAGTACGACCACAAATGGTCACGGAAACAATCATGTAAGTTATAGAGAATGCGTTTAACCCAAGAATGACAGTAATTAGGTAAGCAATCGAGAGTCTCATGCTTTTCATGAATAACATAAAGAGAGAACAATGAGAAAGAGTTAATTGCGAGGAAGTTATTGAAGAAATCGATCGTGAAGAACAACTTCGAAATTATTATTGTGAAGAGATATAGAAGGGCATTAACCATGAAGCAACGCCTTAAGGCATCAATCGAAAAGTAGTAGCTCAGAATTTAAAACCCACGAGACGACTGCAACTGCACATGCATTAAGAGTTAGGAAGCGATTTAGAAGAAGAAGACGCTAGAGATTATGATAAGAGGCATGAGAAGAGTTTAGATTACAAAATTAATGCTGATATTATAGATTTTTATGGTGGGATGTATGTTAAAGAATTTTTAAACTGAATATCAGATGCAGATAATTTCTTCTAATATATAAAGATTCCCCAAAATAAGTAAGTTAAGTTTGTAGTATTTAACTTAAAGGGTGCAGCATCTGCATGGTGGCAAAACGTGTAAAATCAAAGAAGAGTTATGGGAAAGTCATTGATCAAATCATGACATCAAATGTATAGGATGATAAAAGAGTATTTCCCGTTGATGAATTATCAGCAGTAATTGTACATGAAATATCAGAATTGCAGGCAACGAAATCATAGTGTCGATGAATATACGAAAGAATTTTATCATCTGCACACAAGGAATAGTATAAATGAGCCAGAATTTTGGATAGTTACTAAGTATCTTAGCGGATTGAAACAAGAACTGTAAGATGAAATTGTAGACGCGATTTGGGACATGGATTCAACAATTGTTAGGGCAAAGAAGTTGGAAGAATAAAATTAATGTGCTATTTTGAGAATCTAGCAGTGGCAATTCATTGGAGTGCAAAATAGACCAACCGATGTTGGGGTTGAAAAAAAGTAAAAAAATATGTGCTAGTAATAGCTAGGTGCAATAACCAGCATAGCAGCAGCTAAGGCAGCAACCATATAGATTGCAAGGATGGAGTGCATAGTGCTTATAGAGAATTTTGAAAACAGTGTAAGCGAGGAAAGAAAGAGGCGAATCCACAAGAATCTGAGAAGCCTCGAAAATAAAGAAAATAAGTCTTAGTAATTGTAGGGTTGGTTCTGATTCAACAAGGGGCTTAGTCGAAGGTCCAGTACAGTAGGTAGCAGGTATGTTTGTTTGGCTCCCGAGCGAGAACGATAAATAAATAGGCGATGCATCATCCTTGCTGCTATGTACGTTGACCTTAACTTGACGGATTTATCCAATTGAACCCACACAGGAATGGAGCGTATAGTATTTATAGAGAATTCTGAAAACGATGAAAGCAAGGAAAGAAAGAGGCGAATCCATAAGAGTCTGAGAAGCCTTGAAAATAAAGAAAATAAGTTTTCGTGACATGTCGAGTTCAACGACTTTGAGGGTTACCAATAAATCACCCGGGCATTAATAACATTCATCAAAAGGAGTGGAGCTACGTTTTTCATCATTGAACACGGTAGCAACAATACAACTGCAGATGTAGAACAACCTATATGAAAAATCAATATTGAATTAATATTTGAAGTGTGCAGAATTAGGTTATCAATCGAATGACTGTCATAAAAAAATTTTTAATTTGTTAGAAGCTGAAGTTAATGAGGCAGATGAGAATAATGTTGAGGATAGGGATAATGAATAAGCATTGGAGTTGGAAGTAGATAAGGGAGAGATGTTAAATTGAATTGTGTCAAAAATTTTATTGGCCCTGAAGTTTGAAGAGGATAACTAGAGCAATAATATTTTCAGAACATGTGGCACTATTAATGATAATCTGTGCAACATGATAATTGATAATGGCAGTAGCGAGAACATAGTTTCAAAGGCATTGGTTGATGTGTAGAGCTTTTAACAAAAAAATATTCAGCATCATATAGAATATGGTAGATAAAGAAATAGATGAAAACATGAGTGATAGAAGTATATTTGTTCCTTTCTCCATTGAGAAAATTTATAAGGTTAATATGGTGTGCAATGTAGTGGATATGGATGCGTGTAATCTGTTATTAGGTAGACCTTGATAGTTTGATATAGATTCTGTCTATAGAGGAAGGGATAATGTATACAAGTTTTTGTGGAATAGTAAAACAGTTCGTTTGGTGCCTTTAACGAACATGAAAAGGAATTCTAAAGCTGAGGGAATGAACTTTTTAGCTATTGTGAAAGGCTATCTAAAGGATGATTGTGATAGTTGCAAGAAGCTGCAGAAGGAAGATGAACTTGAGATAAAAATCATTTATTAGGAGGTACATCTATTATTGGTTGAGTTAGCTGACATTACACCATCACAAATGTCAGACAGACTGCCTCTTTTGCGAGATATCTAGTACCAGATAGAATTAGTTTCTGGTGCAAGTTTGCCTAACTTACCCCATTACTGCATAAGTCCTCATGAGTATGTGATTTTACGAGGACAGGTTGATGAGTTATTGCGTACAAGATTTATTTATGAGAGTATAAGTCTATGTGTTGTACCATCTTTATTGGCGCCTAAGATGGGTATGAGTTAATGAATTTGATTAATCAGATTATGGTGAATATCAGTTTCCCATTTCAATGCTTCGAGATTTGCTAGATCAATTAGACACTGCTTGATTTTTCTCAAAGATAGACTTGAGCAAATGGGTATCAATAGATTCTGATTAGGTTTGGAGATGGGTGAAAAATAACGTTCGAGATGAAGGAAGGGGTGTATGAGGTGATACGAACCCCGCCAAGAACTGATGAAACCTTAATCAAATTAGGCTCCAAGATCATTTCTAATATCAAGAATTAAATGGAACCGCGACCTGTTGCTTAATGAAGCAAGAATCTTGGTATGTGAGGACGCCACAATCAGCTATGGATGGTCTGATTAATAATTCAAGGGTTGAAAGCTATGAAAAATCTGATAAGTTCAAAGAGTTCGTTAAGAACTAAAGAGAATTATACTCTCAAATAAATTGTATAAAAAATCTTAATATATATATATATATATTAGGTTATAAGAAATCCTAATCAGAAACAAATCCCTAATCCAATTGAAATAAGAAAAGAATATTAAATAAATCAGAATCCAATCTAATAAAAATGAAAGAATCCTTAATAAATCAGGATCTTAATTTAATAAAAAAATAAGAAAAGATCTAAAATGACTAAATAAGATAAAAATAGTTGATTTGTTGCCTCTTTTAAAAATGGAAACACTATCTAAAAAGATATTGGCATATCTTTCATCCTTAATGTGCCGACTTCATGGATTTGATTGCTCATAAAATTTAAGAGCTTGAATTATTCATTTATTATTCTGAATATCTTGTGAGATTCCTTTAATCGGCCTTCATGAATTGGATTGATCCCAAGTTGCTTGAATCTGCCCATTAAGTGCTTCTTTGAATTTCTTTGTACAAGCTCTTGTGACGGGTCCGACAGGAATTTGCATAGGATCAGAATATGCCTTATTCCACGTGCTTGTGCCATCCTTATGCATAATCTCATCATTTCCCTCCTCTTGAAGAGGATTTATTCTTAAATTTTCACCTCGTCAAAAGGACTTAAATAAGAAATATTAATTGTAGCACTTAAATTGGACTCACAAGGCAAATCCAATTTGTATGCATTGTCGTTGATCCATTCCAAGACTTGGAAAGGTCTATTCCCTCGAGGTAGCAACTTGGATTTCTTTTGTTTTGGAAATCGTTCCTTGCGCATATGTAACCACATCTAATTGCTGGGTTCAAACACTAGCTTGTGTCACCTTTTGTTGGCTTGTTTATCATATTGCTCAGTTCCTCGTTCAATGTTGAGCTTCGCCGTTTCATGTATCTGCTTAACAATTTTAGTCTTTTTCTTTCCATCTAATTTAACACACACAGAAACAAATTATGGAGTTAAAGGATTAAAACCATAAATAATTTCAAACGGTGAATGCTTAGTAGCAGAATAAATAGAACGATTATAAGCAAACTCTACATGTGGCAAACAATCCTCTTAAGTTTTAATGCTCTTTTTAATGATTACCCGCAATAAGGTCGATAAATTTCTATTTACAACCTTTGTTTGACCATCAGTTTGACGATGAAATGCAGTTTAAAACAACAACTTAGTCCCCAACTTAGCCCATAAAGTCTTCCAGAAGTAACTTAAGAACTTAGCATCCCTATCAGAAACTATTGTTCTAGGCATACCATGTAACCTCATAATCTTTCTAAAGAATAAATTAGCAATGTTAGAAGCATTATCTGTCTTGTGGCATGAAATAAAATGTGCCATTTTAGAAAATCTATCAACGATAAAAAAAATTGAGTCTTTTCTTCATTTAGACCTAGATAAACCTAACACAAAATCCATTAAAATATCAATCCAAGGTGCACTAGGTATTGGTAATGGGGTGTATAATCCATGAGACTGCACTTTCGATTTGACTTGCCTACATGTGACACATCTACCACAAAATCTCTTAATATCTCATTTCATATGTAGTCAATAGAAGTGTTCCTGTAATACGACTAAGGTCTTTACAACTCTAAAATGTCCCATTAATCCTCCTCCATAAGATTCTCTCACCAACAATTAGGCAAACACAACTCTCTCGAAACAAGTAATCATCATGCCTAAAGTTCTTACCAACCTCAGACTTTTCACAATTTTGATATTCAGCACTAAAATCATGGTCATTAGCACACAGTTCCTTAATATGTTCAAAACCAAGCAATTTAGCATTAAATGTTGAAATTAAGGTATACCTGCGAGAAAGCGTATCTGCAACTATATTTTTCTTACCTTGCTTATAACGAATGACGTATGGAAACGCCTCTATGAATTCCATCCAACAAGTATGCCTTTTGTTTAGCTTGTATTGGCTTTAAGGTGCTTTAAAGATTCATGGTCAGTGTGAATTACAAACTCCTTAGGCCATAGGTAATGCTACCATGTTTGCAATGTTCGAATTAACACATATATCTCTTTATCGTAAGTAGGATAGTTTAAAACTAATCCATTTAATTTCTCACTGAAATAAACAATTGGTCATCCCTCTTGCATAAGAACAACTCTTATGCTAATATCTGAAGCATCATATTCAATTTCAAATATTTTGTTAAAGTTAGGCAAAGATAATAAAAGGGCTTTGGTTAGCTTTTCTTTGATCATTTGAAATGCATTTTCTTGTTCTTCTCTCCACTTGAATCCAATGTTTTTCTTGATTACATTAGTAAGAGATGTGACCAATGTACCAAAGTCTTTCACAAACTGTCGATAGAAGCTAGCAAGTTCGTGGAAGCTTCTCACGTTACTTACACTTGTAGGACTCAGCCATTCTTAGATTGCACGTACCTTCTCTTCATCAACCTGTATACCTTTGTACACTTACAACAAATCTTAGAAACACAAATTTATCGGTGCAAAAGGTACATTTCTTCAAATTAGCAAATAACTTTTCTTTCCTAAGTACATCTAAAATAGATTTCAAATGTGTTGCATGATCATCCAAATTATCGCTATATATGAGAATATCATCAAAATAAATAACAACAAACTTGCCAATAAAAGCCCACAAGACATGATTCATAAGTCTCATAAAAGTACTCAGAGCATTAGTCAAATCAAAAGGCATAACTAAATATTTATATAAACTATATTTTGTTTTAAAGGCCATTTTCCATTTATCTCTTTTTTTTTATTCTAGTTTGATAATGTCCACTTTTTAGATCAATTTTAGAAAATACACAAGAACTATACAATTCATCAAGCATATCATCTAGCTTAAGAATGAGATGTTGATACTTTATTGTTATATTATTGATGGCTTGGCAGTCAACGCACATCCTCTATGTCCCATCTTTCTTAGGAACTAGCAAAATTGAAACTGCACATGAACTCATGTTTTCTCTTACATGTCCTTTTTCCATCAACTCATTAATTTACATTTGAAGCTCCTTTGTTTCCTTTGGGTTATTCCTGTAGGTTGGTCGATTTGGAATGGTTGCACCAGGCACAAAATTAATTTGATGTTCGATCCTTTAGATTGGAGGTAATACATGTGGTATTTCCTTGGGAAAGACATCATCATAATCCTGCAAAAGAGAAAAAATAGAACGAGGCAAGATAAGGATAAGCTCATTAATGTTCAGAAATGTCTTTTAATGGAGAAGTACAGTCATTGGCCGATTTGAAAACAATGCTCTTTTTATCTCACTTGCTCTTATATAAAAATTCTTGAGTTTTCTCTCTGATTTTCTCTTAATTGCCTCAATTTTCTTTTTCTTTTTCTTTCTCTTTTTACTCGGTATCTCTCTAGTTTTCACTCTTTTTTTCTTTTTTTTTTGCTCGCTCTCTCTTTGTAAGCTTACTTGTCTTTATAAACATGTTTCGGTGTTAATAAAGCAAGAGTGATCTTATGTTGATCAAACTCAAAACGAGTACTTATTGGTAAAACCATCCTCGTTCATACGTCTATCAAATTACCAAGGATGCCCAAGTAATAAGTGTCCAGCTTGCATCGGTACTACATCACACAGTATTTTATCTTCATATTTGCCGATCTTAAAAGACACTAGTATTTGTTTGTTTACTTTCATCTCGCCACTGTCATTCAACCACTGCAGTTTGGATGGCTGTGGATGCTTAAGTGTTGGAAGCTCTAACTTCTCCACCATGATAGTACTAGTAACATTAGTACAACTTTCTCCATAAATAATCATACTACATACTTTTTACTGAACATAGTACCTAGTATCAAAGATGTTTTCCCATTGCACTGCTTTATCTTCTTTACTTGCATACTCAAAGCTCTTATAACTTCTAAAGTTAATTCATCAGGAACTGCATACTCTTCATCTTCAACATCCTCTAATGGTGGCATCTTATTATTTTCTGCCTCATCATCGGTTACAATCTCATTATTATCTTATAACACCATAACTCTCTTATTCACACATTCAATGGTTATGTATCCCCTACCATGACCATTAAAACACTTAATATCACGATTCCTAATAGTGGGTGTCATAATGTTACCTTGTGGATCAGGTATGGAGGGCTCAGATCTTGGTTTAGTAACAATAGACGTTTGTGGCCTTTCGTCTCCCTTTACATAGGTTGGCTTCCATGGAGTGGAACTCAAGCTTTGCAAGGGTGTTACCCCTCCTCTTGATTTGCTGCTTAATCTTGATGGCCTTGTGAACCATCTCCTTAATCTTCATATAATGATGCAACTCAACCATATTGGCAATCTCTCGATTAAAGCCATTTAAAAATCGTGCAACCTCAATTTCTTTGCAGTAATCCTCTACGCATCGACTACCATAGGTAAGACTTTACAGTTTTTTGTACAAGTCCCGGTAGCAGTGGCTAGGTACAAATCGCCTTCTCATCAATATCTTCATTTCATTCTACGTTTCAACAGGAAATTCTCCATTCCGTCTCCTAGTTATAACAAGCTGATCCCACAAAGTAATAACATAATCAGAAAACTCAATCACAACTAATTTTACCTTTTTTGTCTCAGAATAGTTATAGAAGTCAAATAAAAACTCGAACTTCTTCTCCCATTCAAGGTATGCTTCAGGATTAAATTTTCCTTAAAAAGATGAAATTTTCATCTTTATGGCAGTCACACCATCATCTCGATGCCTAAATCTTCTATGATTACCTACTGAATCCTCCCTTTTACCATACTCATCCCTATAATGTATGTGCTCTCCCTTTACCATGCCTAGTTCTTCTATGATTATCTAGCTGGAACTCTCTCCCTTCTATGTGCTTGGGGAATGCGTTGCACTTGTCGTGCACGTCCATTCTCTACTTGATCCAAACGCTCATGTATGTGCTCTAATTCAGCCCTCATCAATCGTGTCATCTCCCCCATGAAGGTTTAAATTTGAAAATTTTGAACAGTTGATTGTCGATCTTCTACATTTGTGTCTTTGTTCTTTGTCTTCAGATATAGTTAAAATCTGCAAAAAGAGATTAGAATAATTTGAAAAAAACCTCACTTCACTCCCTTATGTGTTTTACTCAAGAGAATGATTCGCTCAATTTCGCTCATGTTTCACTCAAATTTATTGGTGTTTACCCTCTAATACGCTTACACTCTCTTGCCTTTTTCCACTCGTAATAATTCTCTCTTAGTTCTTATAAAACTAATCAAACTAATATCAAGATTTCAGGTAGCAATTCACAAAGATTATATCAAAAACATTTGGGTTTTAAGAACGAACACGTATGATTAGGCTTTAGAACTACAAAATAATAATATTTTGGGCATAAATTTTCACACAATCTAAAATTAGACTTGGAATATATAAGAAGCCAATAATGGAAATTGAAAATTTTTTTTCACTAATTATTATTTTTTTTTTACTTTGCTTTTTTTGTTTTAACACTGAATAACTGAAAATTGAAGGAATTTAGAGTAAAGAATTGGTAAAATTTACGAATTTAAGGAAATAAATCACAAGGATACAAAATTAAGAAACCATAATTACTGTTCACACAGTATTGTTTATACGGCACTGTTCATGCGGTACTATTCATAATTTTTTTTTTAATTGAAATAAACAAGACACGAAATCTAAATAAGGATAGGTAAAAACGTGATTAGAACCTTTGCTCTGATACCAACTGATACGAATCCCGACAAGAGCTAACAAAACCCTAATTAAATTAGGCTCCAAGATCGTTTCTAATTTCAAGAATTGAATGCAACCGTGACCTGTTACTTAATAAAACAAGAACCTTAGCATGTGAGGAAGCCACAATTAGCCATGGATGGTCTGATTGATAAGTTAAGGGTTGAACACCACGGAAAATCCAATAAGTTCAAAAAATTCATTTAAGAGCTAAAGAGAATTATACTCTCAAGTAAATTGTATAAAGAACTTCTTTTTTCTCTTATTGAATGCAAATATATATATAGGTTGTAAGAAATCCTAATCAGAAACAAAATTCCTAATCCAATTGAAATAAGAAAAGAATCCTAAATAAATTAGAATCTAATCTAATAAAAATGAAAGAATCCTTAATAAATCAGGATTTTAATCTAATAAAAAATGAAAGTATCTTAATTGAGTAAATAAAATCAAAATAGCTGATTTGTTCCCTCTTTTAAAAATAGAAACACTATCTAAAATGATGGTGGCATATCTTTCATCCTTAATGGACCGATTTCATGGATTTGATTGCTTGTAAAATTCAATAGTTTGAATCAAGCATTTGTTGGTATGAATATTTTGTGAGATTCTTTTAATAGACCTCCATAAATTAGATTGATCCCAAGTTGCTTGAATCAGTCCATTAAGTGCTTCTTTGAATTTTTTTGCATGAACTCTTGTAAAGGGTATGACGGGAACTTACATAGCATCTGAATATGCCTTATTTCACATACTTGTGCCATCCTTATGCATAATTTCATTAAGTGGTTTGTGATGCCATTTGTGTTGTTAAATGGGTCGAGTACTTTTATGTGCTTAATGAACTAAGTTTTTAAACCCTCTTCTTGAAAATTTGTTATAGTATATTTTAATGATATTTTGATGTATTTTATTGATATGGTGACGCATTTGGAACATTTGAAGATGATTATGGAGGAGCTATGGAGAAATAAGCTTTACATTAATATGAAGAATTGTATCTTTATACAGAGTAATATAGAGTTTTTGGGTTTTTGAAAACTCAAGAAGAGAGGATCCTTATAAGGAAGAAAATATTTCAATTGAGAAAATATTAAATATTATTGATGAAAAGCTGTGTAAAGGAATAAGTATAATATACCTATTTATATTAGTTAAGATTATCTTATTCTTGATAAACTTATGATTTCTTATAAGAAAAAGAATATTAATTAAATAAGAAAATATTAATAAAAACTTAATTCAACTAGTAAAAGGAACTACACTAAAAATAAGAATTTAAATTTATATTCATACTATAATTTTGTTTGGTCTACATCAGTCTTCCCTCCTTCGAAGAGCTTGTCTTTGAGATGGTTCAACATATGGCAATGGTGTAGGTCTATAATGCTCGAACTAGTCTTGAATATTGAATGTCTTGGAAATGTTATAACTGGCTGGTAGGTCCATAATACTCGATCTAGTCTTGAATATTGTTGTATTCTCCAAGAGGAAATCTTTCATTTCGTAGATGAACCATCATTTGATCTCTTATTGCAAATAATTTGAAATGCCTACACCTATCTATGTCTTTCTTGTACTTAATAGTCTTCTAATTTTAGTGACTTCTTCATAAACATTGATTACTTTCTCTATCATATGATCATCAATGATGCTCATTTCTGGTATTTTAGGCGAAGAAACCAAATCTAAGGTATGTAAAGGAGGTTGAATATAGACAATCTCGAAAGGTGAATTTCCACTTAATCGATTGGGCACATTATTATAAGTGAACTCTGCTTAAGGTCAAACATAATCCCGTTGGTGAGGATTTTCTTGAATTAAGCTTTGCATAATATTGTCTAATGTGTGAATAACAACTTCAGTTTCCCATTTGTCTGTAGATGACAAGTACTAGTATACTGCAAGGAATTATCTAGTCTCCTCCATAAGGTCTCCCAAAAATAGCTTAGGAATTTACTATCTTGATTAGAGACATTAGTGTTAGGTAATTTACATAAGCAAATAACCTCTCAGAAGAATAATAAGCAATATTCCTTGTATCAGAAGTCTTCTTGCATGGAATTGAGTGTGCCTTTTTAGAAAATCGATCAACAACGACAAAGATAGAATCTATTCCTCATTGAGTTCGTGAAAATCCCAATATAAAATCCATACACATATCTTCCTAATGAGCCTCAGAAATAGGGAGAGGGGTATGCAAACCCATATTTTATGCATGACTTTAGTTGTCTGGCACATATAACAATTTTAATAAACTTCTCAACATCTCTTTTAAGATGTTGTCAATAGAATTGTGCCTCTACTAATGTAATACTTTTATCTCGTCCCACATGTCCTCTTAATCCTCAACTATGAAGCTCTTGAACTATATATTCCCTTCAAGATGATTGAGGAATGCATATATGATCTCTGAAGAATATGAATTTATCACATATCTGACACTTGCTTGAAACTCCTGAGATGCAGTTCTTGCACTCCTCTTTGAAATTTTCATCATTTGCATAGAGGCCCTTTAGGTATTCAAAGCTAATAATTTCACTTTTTACTGAAGTAAGGAAAACTGCTTAGTGACTCGAAGCATCAACAACTTTTGAATGTAAGCAATCCATCGAGCATGTATATGATTTGGCTTTGAAGAATTGTTGAGGAATTTGAGTGATTTATAATAATCATTCAGGGCAAATTTCTTCTGAATGAAATAGAGCTCCCACTATTGTCAAGTATGAATAATAACATATAATTCTTGTTCATAAGTAGACCACTTCTGTTTGGTCTCACTAATCTTCTTGCTGAAGAATACTATAGGCGTTTTTCCTGAGATAAAATAGCTCTAATTCCAATTTCAAAAGCATTATAGTCAACTTTAAATAACTAGCTGAAATCTGGGAGTGTAAGGACTGGTGTAGTAATTATTTTTTCTTTTAACTTTAAGAAACTATGCTCTGCCTTATCTGTCAAAACTAGTTACCTTTGCTTTAGACAATCAATAGGAGGAGCAGTAATAGTATTGAAATCTTTAATGAAATACCTATAGAATATAGCAAGCCCATAAAAACTTTGTACCTCTCTAATATTTACAGGTGTCAGCCATTTTCGTATAGCCTTCACTTTCTCTTTGCCTACTCTGATTCCTTCACCACTTATAACATAGCCTAAGAATATCATATTATCTATAAAAAAAAAAAATTACACTTTTTTAAGTTAACATATAGGCTATGTTTCTGCAAGGCTGTAAAGACTTCTTGTAGATGTTGCAAATGTTCTTCTTTATTGTGGCTATAAATCAAAATATCATCAAAGTAAACAATAAAAAAATCTGCCTATTAAAGGCTGAAATACTTAACTTATCGGTCTCATGAAGGTACTTAGCACATTAGATATGCTAAAAGACATAACTAGCCATTCATATAAATCTACGTATTTTTATAAGTTATCTTCTATTCATCACTAGGGTGGATACGAATTTGATGATATTCGCTCTTTAAATCTATCTTTAAAAACAGTTTTGATCCTCCAAGTCTATCAAGCATGTCATCTAATTGAGGAATTGAGAATCGATATTTTACTGTGATTTTATTAATGGCTCTACTATCAATACACATTCTCTAAATTTCGTCTTTTTTAGGAGTTACTAAAGCGGACACAAGACAAGGACTCATACTTTCATAGATTAAGCCCTTTTGGAATAATTCTTCAACTTGTTGTTATAAGATCTCATATTTTTCGGGGCTCATACGGTAATGTGGTAATTTGGGTAAGCTAGTTCCAGGGACAAGATCAATTTGATTCTGAATATTCCTCATTGAAGGCAACGTATTAGGAATTTCTTTACTCAAAATATCTTAAAATTTTAAAAGTAATGGCTGGACTTGTGTGGGTACTGATTCTACTTCAAATATCTCTTTTGGTAACAAAAGATAAGTCTCCTTGACTTTGGACTTCAGTGGGGCAAGAATAATCTTCATATTGTCTTTGTAGAATCTATAGATATTATCCTTCCCATGATGTGCTGTATTAAGATTGAACTGCTAGGGTCCCCGAAGTAGTGTATGACAAGCATTTAGTCGACAGCATCACAGGTTACTTCGTTCTTGTATAATCTAATGAAAAAAGAAATACAACATTGTTCCATTACTTTAGTTTCTCCAACATCTTTTATCGGTCCAATGCGACACAGGAAAGGATGATTGTGTGTCTTAAGTTGTAACTTATCAACCATGATCTTGGAAACTATATTTTCGCTACTACCATTTAAAAATTCAGATCACATACTGTCTCATTCATTGTGCATATTGTCTTAAAGAGTCTTTGAACGTCCTCTTCATTCTTTGGAGTGTATAGCAATCGTTGTAGGTGGTTCATTCTTTTTTTTTTTTTTTTGCAGTTTTTTGATATTTTTTTTTACTTAGTAGGATGAAAGGATGATGAAGAAAAGACTTGTGTATGGAGGATGGTTGATGGTCAGGAAAGCTCTGCTTGGTACAAAGAAAAGCTCTGATACTACTTGACATAGTGCGGAAGCGATACTAGATATCATTCTAGAGTACGTTCTTAAAAACTCAAGAAAAGACAACTCTCACAAAGGAGAAAATATCTCAATTGAGAAAATACTGAATATTATGAAAACTTTTGTAAAGAAACTAACATAACAAGCCTATTTATACTAACTAAGATTATCATATTCATAATAGACATATGATTCCTTATAATAAAAAGAATATTAATTAAATAAGAAAATATTAATCAAATCCTAATTAAACTAGTAAATTGAATTAAATTAGAAATAGAAATTTAAATTTATAATTATACTATGATTCTATTTGGCCTAAATCAGTTTTATTATTGGCTCGGATGAGATTTGAGCTATTAAGTCGAACGCACAAAAATGTCCTGCGCCTAAGACAATGGGTGAAATTAGGATATTTTATGGTCTAGCAATGTTTTATAGGAGATTCATTTGTGGATTTAGGACTGTAGCCGGCTTTACTATGGAATGCTTGAAGAAAGAGATGTTCAAATGGGAAGAATAAGAAATAGTCAGCTTTGCTTTACTTAAAGAGAATTTGTCTATTGCTGTTACATTGGACTTGCCAAATTTTGACAAGTTGTTTGAGGTCAACTATGATGCTTATTGAAAAAGAATTAAGGTTGTTCTTTTATAAGAAAGAAGACCAATTGAGTACATAAATGAGAAGTTGAATAAAGTATGAAAGAAGTGGTTAACTTACGACTAAGAATTTTATGTCATCCTTAGGGCGTTGAGACATGGGAGCATTACTTGATTACGAAAAAATTTGTGCTCTATATCGACCATCAAGCATTTAAGTACTTTGACAGCCAGCAGAATATGAGTAAAATGCACGTGAAATGAGTGAGTTTCATGCATAAGTTCACTTTTACTCTGAAGTAGAAGCTTGGGCAGCAGAATAAAGTAGTAGATGCGCTAAATAGACTAGGCTAGCAACTTTTCTAGTAACTATAATTAATAAAGTTACTGGTTTTAAATATTTAAAGGAGTTGTGCGCTGATGATGATGATTTTATGCGCATTTAGGATAAATGCATTAGTCATCAGAATGTAGGAGATTTCCTCGTTTAGGATAGGTATTTATTTGAGGCCACTCATTTATGTGTGCCTCGAAGTTATTTAATGGAACAGATTATTCATGGGTTGCATGAAAGAGGATTAGGCTTTCATATTGACCAAGATAAAACTAAGACAATGGAGGAAGAGCAATATTATTAGCCATAATTGAATAGGGATATGTGTAAGATTATGCAGAGGTGTCAGATTTGCCAAGAGGGCAAAGGACATATGTATAATTAAGTTTATACATGCAATTACCTGCTCCATAAAATATTTTGTTAGATCTGTTCATGGATTTTGTGTTAGGGTTGTCGCTCGTAAGTATAGGTCGAGATTCAATGTTAGTTTTGATGGATAGGTTTTTGAAGATGGAGCATTTTGTTACATGTAACAAGAAAGAAAACACAATTTTGGTATTCTAAGTAATATTTCGAGAGGTACTGTATGGTATTCTAAGTAATATAACTTCAGACAGAAATGTGAAGTTCGTTAGTAAATTTTAGCATTATCTCTAGGATTAATTTGGTACATAACTCCAGTTTATTTGTGCTTTCCATTCATAGATAGATGGGCAGACGAAGTGGTTAATCGAATTTTAAACAACATGTTGCACTGTGTTTGTAGTGATAAGCAATGAAATTGAGAAGCTGCATTGCCTCAGGTCGAGTTTGCGTATAACAACATGGTAAATCAATCTACTAGCGAGACCTCTTTTAAGATTTATAAACTAGTTCTCCATGCCATGTTTGTGACTTGACTGTCATGCCAATAGTAGCTATAGTTGGAGAAACCAAGACAATGAATAATACAGTAGAGAAAGCTTTGAAGATTCATGTAGAGATTCAAGCTCAATTAGAGACTACTAATACTAAATACAAGGTTGAAGCAGACAAGTTCCATCGTAAGAAACTGTTTGCAGAAGGTTATTTAGTGATGACATATATATGGCGAAGTACAAAATTGGAGAAACACAAGTATGACCCATTTTGTGTGGCAAGGAAGATCAATAATAATACTTATATACTCCAGCAGCTAGAAAATTGAAACATCTCTCACACTTTCAACTTACTTGATTTGTTCGAATATCATCCAGATGATGAAGAGTTGTGTGAGTGAAACTTGAGGATGAGTTATTTTTTAAGTGAGGGCGATTGATGCAAGATGGTTGCATATCATAAGCAGAATACTTTTTAGAGGCAATAATTTGGGCTACAATAATATATTGTTTCTAATCTTGCGATAATATAAACAAAACTCTTATGTTTTAAGATTTTTTCTTATTCTTTTCGGATTTTTATCTTTTTTTTCTATACATTCGATTTGGATGGCTAGGTGGGTTAAAGCATAGGAATTTTTCAAATTCATGTGAAAGCATACGAAGAAGGATTCGGATCAAGAGCTCCAGCCCGATCTCTGTGATCTCGTACTCAGTGTTGCCCTCTTTTCTGTTCGTCCTCCTATGGTATGTACCCTTTCACTTCAAGAAAGGTTCCCCAGAAACTAGCTGCCAGAAAATTTAAGCTGGGAACAAGAATTCCTCAAGTTGAATGTGAATAGGAATCGTCTCGAAAAAAAGTAAGCAGGGAATCCTCCAACCTTGAGCAATTCATGTGAACAGATTCAGGATGAATTTCCATTATGCCTATAGCCTTGAGCTTCCTCCCTTTTCTAGTTTACTTTTTCTAATAGGAGAATTTTATTATATAATAATATTTTGGATTTGCCTATTTTATAAATTTGTGATTTCTTAGATTGTTATAAAAAGGGTTCAAAACCCTAATTTTCATTCATTCAGACTTTTTAATAAAGTTATCAATATTCGAAACCTAGTTTCTTCTATCAACAAACTTTTTTAAGTTTTCGTTTTATCATGGGTCATTTTCAACCTAAAGGGCATAATTATAAATTTGAGAATTTGGAAAATGAAAAACGATGATTTATTTCAAATTAGTTCAAATAATTTGGTTATTGGTTGGAATATATTATAAAAAAAGAGTCTGCATATTGCCTTTTTTTCTTATCATTTCAAATAAGATAATGGTGAACAAGCGGGCAGTGATACTTTTATTGGGAAAGGATTTAGAAATTGGAAGAAGAAAGAAAAATTAAAGATTTCTCATGAATGAGGTGTCAATAGTGCCTATAACCGAGCTAGGCAGAAATGTGAAAGGTTGATGAATATGAAACAACTTATTGCAATATTTTTTAACGACAATCCGAGAAAACTCAAAGCGAATATGAAACTCACTTGAATGTTATTGTCGATTATATTCGATTTCTTCTAGTATTTCGTGGGTATGATGAGTCTGATGGTTCAAGCAACTAAAAGAATTTTCTTGAACTTTTACGCTTTTTAGCTGATCATAATGAAAATATTAATTTTGTTACTTGTATCCACGAAGATTCAAAAAGACATTGTAAGTTGTGTTGCACTAATGCTATTATTTGAGAGATGGATGGTGCATAATTTTCTGTTCTAAATGATGAGCCTTGTGATATATTTACAAAAGAGCAAATTGTTGTTATATTACATTATATGGATAAGAATGGATATGTGGTTGAATCTTTTGTTGGCATTGAACATGTTTTTAGTACTACAACTTCCTCACTTAAAAAGTCTCTAAATTATTAGTTTTTAAGGCTTGGATTGAGTTTGTCAATTTATGTGGGCAAGGTTATGATGGGCCAAGTAATTGCAAGGTAAGTTAAATGATTTGAAAACAATCATTTTAGAGGAGAATTAATATGCTTATCATGTTCACTGTTTCGCTCATTAACTTCAGTTGGTTCTTATTTCTATGGCAAAAAAAAAAGAAAAGTTAATTCTTTATTCAATTTAGTTTTAATGCTAGTTAATACTGTTGGAGCATTGGCTAAATGCCATAACTTTCGACCTAAGAAACATGCTCTTGTGGTTATTAAAGTATCGGGTAAAGGCAAGCTTTCAAGTGGACAAGGTCTGAATTAGAAAATTAGTTTAAAGTGTCGCTACTAATACACGCTGGTCTTCTCATTATGGTATATTAATGAACATAATTTCTATGTTTCTATACATGGTTGATCAAGTTTCTAATTTTTGCAACAAGCATGATATTGATATTTTAGATATGGATGATTTGTTTTTTTATTCTAGGGCGATCAGTAGTAAAGCTTGAGAGATCATAAATTTACACCAGTATTGTGTTAAGTTATTTTATATTGTCTTTGACATGTAACTTTAAAAGCTAAATAATAATTTCAATGAGTCAAATACTGAGTTGCTTATTTTGGCTTGTCTATGCTCAAATGATTTATTTATAGCTTTTGACAAGGAAAAATTACTCCGACTTGATGAATTTTATCCTAATGATTTTTCTACAATAGATCTTATATCACTTTGAGATGCAACTTGATGTTTACATTACGGATTTTGCAATCTAGTATAGAATTTTCAGGATTGAAAAATATTCGTGAACTTGCAAGGATAATGGTTAAGACTAAAAGGGATAAGGTGTATCAATTAGTTTGGCTTTAATTTTACCTTTAGTCATTGTTACTGCAGAGAGAATATTTTTAGCCATGAATTTTGTGAAGAATCAATTTCGAAACTTGATGGGTGATAAATAATAATGATAACTTAGTTATGTATATAGAAAAAGATTTTTTTTTGCTTGTATTGCCAATAAAGCTATTATTCAATATTTTCAAAACATAAAAAGACGTCGAGAACAATTGAAGAAGTTTTGAAGATGATTACGTCAATAAAATTAAATATTTTATTTATTATTTTCTTTGTTGGCTTTTATTATCTTGTCCAAAATTTTTTTTATCAATTTATACTAAACCCCCTTTGAATTTATTTCTTAGGTCTACTATTGGTGGGATTAATTTAATAGATGTTAAATGACATGGAACGTTAATGGTAAGTTATATTACATCTTCTTTTTCCTCTCTTTCATTTTTATTCAATATTTTTTTATGAAAATGAATCCTCCACGGTTATCTTGCCTTTAAGAATCTTGCAACCATGTATGTTATAAATTATGGATGGTTTTAAAATTCAAATATTATTAAAAAATGTGGCTTATGTGACACCTAATGTAACTTCAAAATGGGCCACAAAAGGAACTAACTTCAAAACGACAGCGTTGTCACAGAGACAATTTCACAAGACGATAAAAATCTTTTTTTTGTTTCTCTTTACAAGAAAACATTAAATATGTGACCCGAAAAAGGAGTCTTTTCACTTCCCGTTTCGCACACCTCTTTCTTTAAATATTATTTAATTTAAAATACAATTGAAGATAAGAGACCAAAATTTCAAAACTTATGGTTACTTCAAATCCTCAAATCAACAAATCCTATTATTCTCTCCCGCCAGAAAAAAAAAAATTCCAAATCGCCCAAACCCTAATCGGCTGTGCAAAATCTCCATTAAACATCGATCACCACTGAGTCCCATCGTCTCAACTGGACGTTGATCTCTAGCTGCTCGCCGGCGGTGTTTAGTTGGCAAATTTCCCCCCAAATCCTACTTCATTCTCTCACAGACGGCCGACGGTGTTTAATTAATTTTTTTTTCTTTTGCTTAAAATGGATAGTCTCTGGTGCGAGCACTCCTTTACCGGTGGCTTGAACTAGCCTTAGCAGCTACCAGGTCTCACTATTATTATTGTTCAGTTTTGGTCTTATCTTTTATTATGTTAATTTTTCAGCTTTTTATTGAACTTTGTTACTATGCTTCATATTATGTGATCAGTGAGATCAATGACTTTGCCGCTATTCATCTCTCTTAGTTGTTATTGGTAGTGATTTTGCTTACAGAAGGAAGAACTAAAGTAGGGCTAACAAATCCTTTTCATTAAATCTTAGCTTAATACATTTAAAAATTAATGAAATTATTCCAAATGGATGGCTGTTATTTGCAAATGTATGTGTTAAAACTAGGATAACTACAAAATGGAGTAGCATGCACTTATTTTCTAGTCCTTCAGTCATGTATATGGCTCGTAATAAATCTTCAATTTGCTGTTAATTAACTTGTTGATTAATGCGAATTCATTCTTATGGCCACATCACTTGACCTATTTTTCAAATGTCTCCGAAATTTTTATTTGATTTGCTTGCGTATTATTATATGTCTTACAGAATATCAGGTCACTTTACCATAAATTCAATCTCCATTTTGCTATAGTTTTTGTGTTTATGAGTATGGATATAGTGGGATTTGGTGTACGTTAGCATCTTTTGAAATAAATTAGACTCAATAAACAATATGGTCATTATATTGTTCTCTTATTATGCCACACCTAGAGACACACGAAGAGAGACATAATTAGTTAACCATATTTAAGTACAAGTTAGAGTCACTTTAGACAAAGTATAAATCAATATCTTTGTTTATTGCTATTTTTAATTTAAGCTTATGCTTTTCATACATAGCTTCCTGCCATTTATGACTGAGCTGGTTATATATTGTATCTTCTCTATCAGTTTTTCCATTTTCTTAATTAGATTGAAGCCTTTTATTAGCTTTAATGCTTATGTAATTATCATATTATAAAGGCTTTGTCTATGCTCAAGGCACTACAAGAAAAACCCTTAATTTCTGGAAATTTCTCCTCAGGAGAAATAATTATAAAATTTGTCAATAATGAGGTGAGGAGATCATCTCTGACTTAATTTTTCTTTTTTGAATTTAGTTTCCAATGTTATGAAACGATGAGGCTTGTTCTGATTTTTGGCATTTTTTTAGTAGTTGCAGTGGAGGAGAAAATCCCTAAAGAAAAAAGTTTTGGTAACTCGTAAAAATACATTTATTTTACGTATTTTATAAATTAGGACATTTTATGTGTTGTTTCTCATTGCAGCCCTCTCCTTTGTTGATGATTAACTTGTAATGTGCGTGCTTGTATGAATAGATTTTGAAGCTTTTGCTGATAACAATGAAAACTTACTTCCACCACACTAAGGAATTGGTTGTACTTTGTTAGTGTTAAAATGTTAAGTATTCTTACCGATCCATAGTTTTGAGAAATTACAGTTTAGTAAACTATTATTTGTTCTTTTAGAAAACACAAAAAATGGTGACAGTCATTTGCCTTCATTGATAGATTTTATGTTTTTCCTTGTCTTCCCTTAATATATCCTTATTTCGTTGACTGAATGTACTCGACAGAAAATTGGACGTCTCGTAATTGTCACTTTGTGATGGCTAAATTGCCGTTACAAAAGACACTAGCACAAAAATAGGCGTTGCAAATACCTTGCTTGCCGTCACAAAATGTCATATGCAACGGCAGAACTTCACAAAATCACTTTTTCTTGTTGTAAGGCAAACGGAAGTTGCGTTGATAGAAGTTTTTTTTTTTTTTGTAATATTAATGGTAAATAAGGGTAAATTGTTGTTTTCATAATCTTGGAGTATAAATTTAAAATTATCGTTTTATGTGGGGGTAAATTAAAATTTATCTAACAATTAAATAGTTATCATATTTGAAATTAACAAAATACATAATATGTATTTAATGAAAGAAAAATTTTCAGAAGTTGTATTCCTAATCTATATTACCAATAATATTAAAATATATTTAATCTTATTGAAATCAAATACTATATATTCTTGAGTTTTGGTAGTACCGGACATTGATCATAGCGGTACAACTAATTAAGCTTCAATTAACAGCATCAATTTTGGTTTGCCCCCAAAGAGTTTGATTGACTGATTTTCAAATAATTTTCTTAACTGATCCTTCCATGTAAAATCTTGGAAGAGGTAGGAGCTAAAGACTAATGTAGGACATATCCTAGTCGAAGGAAAAAAAATACAGTGCATATTTATTTAATATATTACTCCCCCTCATGAAATATTTTCTCAAAGGTCATATATCAATTTAATACTTTGTTGAGTTAATGCATGCCTATATTGTGGACTAACTTCTCAAATGTTGATGTGGGAAAAGCTTTAGCAAAAATATCAACAAAATTATTAATGGAACTTATATACTTGACATTAATTTTCTTGTTTTGTTGCAGCTCTTGAATGTAAATGAACTTTGGTGAGATATGCATAGTTCTATCTCCCTTAATGAATCATATTCTAATTTGAGCAATACAAACAGCATTGTCTTTATATATAATTATTCGAACATCTATTGCAGAATTCAAATTGCATGTGCTCAGAATATGATGAGTAATAAACCACAACTAAATGCACTCTTTATTTAAGTCATATAACGTAAGGATCTCTGAGTGATTAAAGAGAGTGACAATGAAAGTCTGTTTAGTAAACCCTATCCATGCGCGCGCGCATGTATATGATACACATATCACCAATTTCAATCCAAAACTAGAGTAAACATAGACTATAGAATACCAAACATATCCATTTTAGCAGGTTAAACACTTAAATACCAAACATATCAATTTTCATTTTAGCTACACTCCATGTATTTTCTTCTCTCAATTTAAATGAAGTTCCTGCATTAACACTCTAAATATTTTTAAATTATATTACTTGATATATGTACCCATTTAATCCTAAAACCATATACCCGTTAATTATCTTAATAAGATTTACAATAGATTAATTTGCTTATCCTTTTTAACACCTAAATTCATTTAGAATGCAACTATATTTTTTTTTTATTTGATTCTGAATTCATTACATATATATTAAGATTGTGAATGATCTAATTAATTTGTTCAGCATTTATATTTTATAATAATGGTGAAATATAGTGAATTTTTTCAAAATTATCTCCTGAATTGTAAACTCAAATAAAATAAATTGTAACTTTTGAAAATCTATCTAAATGGGGTTTGATTACATAAAAAGTTCATCCTAATAATTTTTTAGTAATATAATATAAACTCTTGTATAAAACTCCGCTGTCCACATAAGGGAAATCCCTATATTTAGTAAATATCACAATATAGTAAATAATCCGTGCCCACTTCTTCAAAAGTGCTTGGGAGATTATGAATCGAGATGTAATGTAATAGAAGTTATAAAAAGTTTTTTAATATCAAGTACCACATCTTATTTTCAAGATTAGAAAAAAAAAAAAGATTCTTGGGTCTAATGTCAAGGGTTCATAGAGTTCAAACGGGCCAAGTTCATACACAAGAATCTTAAACGGGCTTACGATAGCTTAAGAAACCATGAAACAATTATTCAATGTTATTATGATACGTTTACATGCTATGTTTGTTACTCTTTTAAGTGTTTGTTTAGAATAATTTATTTAATAGGTATAAGTGTTTGTTTAATTTCTTAAATTATTTTAAAAATTTTTAGTAAGTTACATTTTCAGTAATTTTTTTGTGATTGAATAACTTATTTTGCTTGTACTAACAAAAAGCTCAAAATTTAAGGGTAGAGATTGAAGAACTTTTTAAAAGAATTAAATTATTTAAATGATCCTTAATTTATTTAACAATCTTCTTTTATTCCTTTCATAATATAACTTTAAAAAATTATCTATTAAAATATTTTTAATTTTTGATAAAAACTCTTATTAATAACTAAAAAACTCAAATATTATTTTTATAAAAACTCTATTTATAAAGTTCTTTTAACAAAAATTCTACTTAAATAAGTTTTGTTTAAAAAGTCATACCAAATAGAGTCTAAAAGCTCGTTTGGAATTACTTTTGGGAGGCTTAAAAATAATTTTGAGAAGTTAAAAGTTAATTTGAGTGTGGTAAAAAAATTTAAAATCACTTTTGTCAAAATCAGCCTTTCTTACTGCTGATTTTGAAAAGCAAAGA
This sequence comes from Murraya koenigii, assembly GCA_025617385.1. NCBI lineage: Eukaryota > Viridiplantae > Streptophyta > Magnoliopsida > Sapindales > Rutaceae > Murraya > Murraya koenigii. The sequence goes on along the minus strand of CM046817.1, from coordinate 14,896,752 downwards.
ATGAATAAATTTTAGATTGTGATTTTAAGAATCAATTTTATTATTTAATACAATTCCATAAATATCCTTACAATTATTACCTAAACCCTAACTTATCCTTATTCAAATTGGAAACAAAATCAATATTTCAATAAATTTTTATTATAAAAAAAAGAAATAATATCAATATAGTATAAATTTTATTTTTAATTAAATTATTATAATACACAATTAAATATATTGTATATACATATTTGTATATGTATAAGTAAATTTCATCCTACACTATGTCTACTTTAATTATTTTTTTTAAAGTAGTTTAATAGTAACATTTACTAAATACCCACAACTACTTTTAAAACTTTCAATATTTCTGAAAATAAAATTTACCATATACTTAATTGATTTTCTTTACAACTGATTATTTCTACTGTACAGTTAACAATAATTATTTTAAAAGATACAAAATTACCAAACTGGCCCTAAGTCTATTTGCTGTTAACTTGTTTAAATAATTATATGTTGACAATGTTTTAAAATTAGATTATAAGTGGGTAGCGCATGATTTCATTTTGTAAGGCTTTTGTATGCAATTTGTATACTTTTGGCCTTATGTAAGCATATATTGTAGTGTTCACCGATTATGGAGAATTTGAAAAAGATAATGTTACCTGTTTATTTAGATGAATTGGGAAATTTATGGTCTATCTTAGTTTAAATTAGGACTTTATAATGTTCTCTTAAACATAGTCAAGTGGTTTTCACACTCAAATTTGAATCACGAGGAAAGTAAAGGTTTAAAAATTAATTTGGATTTTTCCACCATACTTCTACTTTTTTAAAACATAATTGTACTGTAAAAGAAGGTGGGATTCCCTTAACTTGAAACAGTAACTTAATTTTTTATCTATTGAATGCACTCAATTCAATGGCACAAGAATTTAAATTCAAGAAGTAATGTTTATATTTTCATCCTTTTACCATTGGACTGAATATCAAATGAACACCTTTTCTACCTAACATTGACTTAGGGCGATATTGCTTCACAAATTTGTCAAAGATTTTGGGTAGATATGGATCTTTTGTATATACATAAAACATGTATGGTGAGGGCCAAACAAACTCAAATACAAGTCCAATTATAGAAAAATATGTTCTATCTTTCAACCAGGGAGGTAGATATCCATGAATACACGATTAATTTAGATGTACTATTTTTGTGATAACAATGCATCAACTTCTCCGGTATTATTTAATCCATTAACAACAATAAATAAGTTTTAAAGAATCTATTATAATTAATTCTAACGCACGCACGTATTCTGTGGAAAAGGACAAGTACTAAAAAGGTTCTAAGCACTTCTCCTACTCTGGCCTGATCAGGCATCCCACATAAACTGAGAAGACAGTGATTGTTAAAATGTCTCATTCCATCAAGCAATTTTTATTTGGATACCTCAACTTTCAAACAAACTAGGGCAGCTGAATTATCCCGTTGTCGGCATTCCTAGGTTTGCAGTTTTGATATATTTGATTTCAAGCCCAGCTAGAGTGCAACATCGGTAAATAGCAGCTGTTATGATTCTCTGTTATTATGTACAAATTTTTCGTTATTAAGACAGTATTGTCATTACATATCTCAAATGCTTCGTGGCACACATTGCACAAACATATAAAATTGTACGTGCACAAAAAATAATGTCACCAATTACACAATATTTGTAACCAATAATATAAAATATGATGGGTGTTATTACAAATGCTATAACATAGTCAAAACTATGAATTTTATTATAGTTCATCGTGTTTTCTATGAAAAATATTTATAAAAAATTGTGAAGATTAATTTGAAGAAAATAAAAAGATAAAAATAATAATAGTCTACCACTATATTAGTACAAATTATAAAGATGGATAATAATGCTAACTACTAAATTTTATTTAAGTAAGAATGAAAATTAATTAATTAGATAAGGATATTTTAGAGAACATTTTTTTAATGATATTATTAATTAAGACTTTTTAGATTAAGCAAAAATCTAAAAAAAAAATTGACTCAATAACTTAATTATTTAATGACTGAAAATTTTCATTAAGCTAAAAAAATAAACAGACTTAATGACTTAATTAATTGAAATTAAGTCAATTAAGTCCTTAAGTTGAAAAAAATAAATAAATAAAAACCTCTGAATATAGCATTAGTGTTTGGGCTGATAGTTGCTTGAGAGCTTGCGAAGCTGCTGGAATCCACGGCCGGCAATTCATTTTGAGAACATGCAAGAAATCACCAAACGCAATCATTGAAAGAGGTGTTTGTTTTTCTCAAACAGCAGTCACCAACAAATGTCCTTTTCTGCTAGTTTAAAAAATTTGGAAATCAAAACCAATACAGCTTCATAAAATCATGCAGACGTGGCTAAGCAATAATTCACAGAACTCATGAAATGCTCCCTCTACCTTCTCCAACTTTTTGTCATTGGAAAAAGGGTATACAAATTATCTTCCTTGGCTGTCCAATATTGAAACATATATATTATTTCACAGAGAGCTTCAATTTTCCCTTTTTTTTTTTTAATGCAAAATGGCCTTTTAGAAAAACGTAGTGGGTTTTTTGCCTTTGAGTGAGAAAAATAGAAGGAAAATGTTGTATGATTCAATACTTGCTAGAAGCTTTAGCAAGCACGAGCAGAAAAAATTCAAATATGGGGCGTTAATTGGTTTCTTTGTTATTGCATCGAGTTTCTGCACTGTGATGAAGCCTTATTTGGCTTCTCTACCAGCAGCTTGTAAGTACTTCTTATTATATATATTAATAAAATGAGAAACTAGTACATATGATATCTCTTGGGAAACTCTAATACCGCTCTTAATTTGCAGTAAATTTTCCGGTGTCAATGGGCATTGGTCTGAAGATGCTAATGGTAAAAAATACAAGCAGTTTCCAGCTTACATTCAAGAATACTAGCAGCTCCCAGCTGCTAATAACCAATGCTACGATGAACTATTCTGAACAAATGGTTAAAGGTAAGTTTCTGTAAAAGCCTGTGTATAACTCATACTAAAAAAATAGCCCGAGATTTTAACCGGATGTTGGTTAATTCTTGAAGTTCCAGATTTTTTACCGAGCAAAAAAATTGAGCCAAGCTACTGCAGCATAACTCAAAGATCAGACTTTTGCGAGATCAAAGACGATATAAGGATTGAAGCAAGTTCTGGCACTGTGTTCATTTCTTCATCTGAATCAGCTGGCATCAATAGCTCATGGATTATAAGACCTTATGCTCGTAAAGCAGACTCAACAGCAATGAATCGAGTCAAGGAATGGGCAGTAAAATCAGTAACGAGTGGCCAAAAACTCCCAAAATGCACTCAAAATCACAGTGTTCCAGCCATTCTATTCTCCAATGGAGGATATGCAGGAAACCATTTTCATGACTTCACAGACATTATTCTCCCGCTGTATTTCACTTCTAGACAGTTCAATGGAGAAGTGCAATTTCTTGTCACCAATAAAGAGTACTATTGGATAGAGAAGTTCCGAAAGTTACTGCAAAAGTTATCAAATTATGACGTCATCGACATCGATCATGAAAACGATATTGGCAAGGTTCATTGCTTCCCGGGAGGGATCATTGGGCTTAAAGCTTATGATCAGAAAGAGCTGAGCATTGATCCTTCAAGGTCATCTTACACAATGACAGACTTTAAGCAATTCTTAAGAAGTTGTTATTCGTTACAAAGATCCACAGCCATCACAATCACCAACAAGGAAGGCAAAAAGAAAATGCCGCGGCTTCTCATAATCTCGCGGAAGAGAACAAGAACTTTTACCAATGCGAGTAAGATAGCTCGAATGGCTAGAAGATTGGGTTTCAAAGTGGTGGTGGCAGAGGCGGATATGAGGTTATCAAGATTCGCGGAAATTGTGAATTCTTGTGATGTGTTATTAGGAGTTCACGGAGCTGGCTTGACCAACATTGTGTTCCTTCCTGAAAATGCTGTGTTTATTCAAGTAGTTCCCATTGCGGTTGAATGGGTGGCGAGAGATGATTTTGAAGAGCCTTCAAAGGCTATGAAGTTGAGGTATTTGGAGTATAGGATTAGGGCAGAAGAGAGCACTCTGATACAACAATACCCAATTGATCATCAAGTTTTAAGAGATCCTTCTTCAATTGTAAAAATGGGATGGAGTGCATTCAAGTCTGTGTACTTGGATAAACAAAATGTGCGGCTGGATTTGAATATGTTTAGAGGCACTTTGTTGAAAGCCCTTGAGCTTTTGCATCAGTAAATATTGTTACATGTATAATTTTCTGTAGAAAACCTTTTTTTATTATTATTATTTTCTTTCTACCTAACAGAATTTGTTCATTTACAAGATTGCTAAGTATCTTAATTTAGTTTAAGGGTCTGAGTCTACACCAAACACAAATCTATAAGATCTCGACATGATAAGTTTAATCAGCAGTGATATTTGAACCCATCAATTTATCTCATCCACTTCTTAATTAAACCATTATAAATTTTTTAATCTCCTACTTACTCTTATTATTAATTATTTCTTTTTCATACTTAACACAAATCACTCATATCTAAGTACTCATTTCTAAGTGATATATTAACCAATGGTAAATTTCACTTCAATTTTTACATTTGCTGTTATATTAATCTCAATTCCTTATTTCTTACAAAATTGTTAATCAATTACAGATATGGCAAAAAAAAAATTTATTTAAAAAAGAAAGAGAAGAAAGAAACCAAGCACTCATGGTGCCACCGATGTCACAACTGGAGCTTAGCCTCTTATGGGTTCAGTTGCTTTCAATTTGTGTTCTTTAAGTTCGGGTACGCGGTTTTGAGCCATCTCATCCAGACTTTCATAACAAGAAACCAAATAACATGCTCACGAGAGCCTGCCCTGTTGGTCGTCGCCGACACCGCTGACTGGAAAATTGGTATTGCTGTGTCCCATAATTGGCACTACTATTTCACCTGCTCTTTTACTTGATACGGATAAATTGGAGATTGTATTTGTTATATATTAAGAGAGAGATTAATTTAGAGTAACGGCACATATCTCAAATTTTTTAAATAATATGACATTTATTAATTGGTTGGTAAGATAATATAATTAATTCACTTTAATTTTATCAATTAATTGATGAATGTCACATCATTTAAGATAGTTATTTTGAATAAAAAAATTTGATATATGTAATATTATTGATTATTTTAAAATTTTTTTTAATCAGAAATGGGGATCATTTTTTTTTTTTGTTATATATAGGTTTTATTTCGGCCTATTTTTCGTCTGGCCCAAAGATACAAACTTCAATTCTTATTGTAGAGAAACGGTGAAATAAGCCTTAATTTGATGATCGGTTTAGCTTATATAATAGTGATCGTATACTCTAGAGAGTTAACTGGATGAACTCAATGAAGCTCAAAGAGCTAGATGGAGCTCCAAGAGTTTAGAAGAGCTCAAGGAAAGCTTCGAGGAGATCATAATTTAGAGAGCTAGGGGGAGCCCAAAGTAGCGCAGGGAGCCGAACGGAGCATGTTAGAAGATATGTTTAGGACTACTGATGTGGGGTTGAATGGTTCAACTTTTTTCCTATATTTTATTTTCAGTTATTTTGTTTGATCAGATCATGGCATAATTTTGGGCATAACTTAAGGACCATGTTTTTAGTAGGTTTTAGTGGGTTGTTAATATGCCTCTTTAAAATTGTAACGATTCTACAGCAATGTGAAATGTTCTTTAAGTTCTATTTGCCAACACTTTCTACATTATTACTGCAAATTTTGTCTTCTTTCTTTCAAATTAAAAACAACATCTGGTATCAGAGCTCTCTTCTAAGGGATTTGTGATTGAATTTGACAAGTCATGGAGGCTAAAGCCGAAGTTAGTCTCTCCTCAATTGCTCCACTGGTGTTCGATAGAAGCAATTACCAGCATTGGGCAATATGTATGGAGACATATTTGGAAGCTTTGGATCTTTGGGAAGCAGTGGAAGAAGATTATGAAATTGCTACGCTTCCGAACAATCCAACCATAGCACAATTAAAAACACATAAAGAAAAGAAGACAAAGAAATCAAAGGCAAAGGCCTACTTGTTTGCAGCAGTCTCATCCACCATCTTCACTCATATTATGTCTTTGACTTTAGCAAAAGAGATATGTAATTATTTCAAGAATAAATACAAAGGAGATGAAAAAGTGAAGGGTATGCAAGTCCTGAATTTGATCAGGGAGTTTGAACTTTAAAGAATGAAGGACTCCGAGACGATTAAAGATTACTCTGACAGGCTTTCTAGTATTGCAAACAAGGTGAGACTTCTTGGAACTGAATTTACTGACTCGAGAATTGTTGAAAAAATTCTTGTTACAATACCTGAATATTATGAAGCAACCATCACTACCTTGGAGAATACCAAGGATATGACAAAAATTTCCTTGGTAGAATTGCAAAATGCATTACAAGCACCATAACAAAGAAGATTGATAAGGGAAATACAACAACTGAAGGAGCTTTAACAGCTAAGCATCAAAATACAGCCAAATAAAAAAAAAAAGAGGACTTTGAAGGAAATGGAACAAGTACAGCATCTACCAATACAAAAAGAAAGACAGAATATCAGAAGAAATCTTATCCACCTTGCCAACATTGTGGAAAGAAAGGCCATCCTCCATTTAAATGCTGAAAGAGACCTGATGCTAACTGCACAAGTTGTAATCAGATAGGGCATGAAGCTGTTATTTGCAAAAACAAAAATCAACAACACGGTGAAAAAGCAAGGGCTATTAATCAAGAGGAAGAGGATCATTTCTTTGTCGCTACGTGTTTCTCTGGCTTCGAATCAAGTGAGAGTTAGCTTATTGACAGTAGCTGTACTAATCACATGACACCTAACAAGGATCTATTCAAAGAACTAAGCAACACAAACTCGTCAAAGGTTCGGGTTGGAAATGGCAGTTATATAGCTGTAAAGGGAAAAGAGACAGTTGCAATTTCAACCTATTCAGGTACAAAGTTTATTTATGATGTGTTGTATGTTCCTGAAATTGATTAAAACTTGTTAAGTATTGGACAATTAATTAGAAAGGGTTACAAAGTTGTGTTCGAAGAAGAAAGTTGCTTGATTAAAGATGCAGATGGCAAAGATATTTTCAGAGTAAAAATGAAAGGGAAAAATTTTGCTATAAATTCATTAGAGGATGAGCAAACTGCTTTCCCAATCAAAGAAAATATCACTGAGTTGTGGCACAAGAGGCTTGGGCATTATCATCATCAAGGGCTGATGTTTATGAAATCCAAGGAGATGGCAAATGATCTTCTAGAATTTGATGATCATATTCCAAACTGCAAAGCAAGTCAATTTGGAAAGCAAAGCAGGAGACCATTTCTAAAGGCAATATGAAGAGCAACAAAAAAGCTGTAATTGGTTCATACTGACATTGTGGACCCACAAAGAACACCTTCTCTAAATGGTAGTCTTTATTATGTTGCATTCATTGATGATTTCACTCGTATGTGTTGGATTTTCTTTTTGAAGCACAAGTCAGAGGTGGCACAAATATTTTGGAACTTTAAAGCTAGAGTTGAGAATGAGAATGGATGCAGAATTCAGACTCTTAGATCAAATAATGGCAAAGAGTACATCTCTGAAGTATGCAATTATTTTTGTGATGAGGCTGGCATCCAACATCAGTTAACTGCTCTATACACTCCACAACAAAATGAAGTCAGTGAGAGACGGAACAGGTTTATATTAGAGATGACATGATATATGCTACATGAGAAAAACTTGCCAAAGTAACTTTAGGCTGAAACAGCAAACACGGCTGTCTTTTTAAAAAATAGACTTCCCACAAGAGCTATGAAAGATAAAACACCATTTGAGGTTTGGTATGGTTATAAAGCCATCTCTGAATTTCCTTAAAACATTCGATTGTTTGTGTTTCACTCATGTTCCATAGATCAAAAGTGATAAACTAGATAAAAGAGCACTTCCAAGCATCTTTATTGGCTATAGTCTTGTTGCAAAAGCTTATAAAGTTTTCCAACCACTAACCGGAAAAATTACTAAAAGTACAGATGTGCACTCTATGAAAGATGAAGAATGGAACTCGGGTGATATAAAAAAGATGGATCCAAGCTCAAAAGAGTCCAAACTCAAGTCTCCTACAACAGTTCAAAGTATTGAATAATCGGAAGATGAAATAGTCGACGACATACCTATCCGGGGTACAAGATCGCTGTTTGATGTTTATCAAAGATGCAATGTTACTATATATGAGCCTATAAATTATGAAGGAGCCAAGACAAATCAGAATTGGATTTGTGCAATGAATGATGAGCTGTTCATGATGGAAAAAAATAAGACATGGGAGTTGCTTAATCGGCCTCAAAATAGAAAGGTAATCGGAGTCAAGTGGGTGTATAAAACTAAGTTTAATACTGATGGTTCAATCAACAAGCATAAAGCTAAGCTTGTGGTCAAAGGATATGCTCAAATACTCGGTGTGGATTACCTGGATACCTTCGCGCCAGTAGCTAGACTTGACATCATCAGGCTTTTACTTGCTATGGCAGCACTAAATAATTGGAAAGTATACCAGTTAGATGTCAAGTCAGTGTTTTTGAATGGTTTTCTGCAGGATGAGATATATGTAGAGCAACCGAAAGGCTATATAAAGGCAGGAGAAGAAGACAAAGTCTATCTTCTTAAAACGACCGCAAGCTCCAAGAGCTTGGTACAGCAGGATTGAGGAACACTTGTAGAACTTGGGATTTTCTAAAAGTTTATATGAATCAACATTGTATGTCAAACACAATGGAGCTATTATCTCATTATCTCATTATCTGTTGATGATCTGCTTGTGAGAGGAAATAAAATGAGTATTGTGGAGAATTTTAAGTAAGAGATGATGGAGCTTTTTGAGATGACAGATCTCGGTTTGATGACTTTCTTTCTTGGAATGGAAATTAAACAGAGTGAACATGAAGTCTTCATCTGTCAGAAGAAATATGCTAAGGAGATTCTGAAGGAGTTTAAACTTGAAGAATGCAAAGAAATGAGCACTCCTATGAACTCAAAGGAAAAGCTCAGCAAAGAAGATGGAATGGAGAAGATTGACCAGGCATATTTCAGAAGCATGATTGGTTGGTTGCTTTATGTATCTCACAGCAACTAGGCCAGACATTTTGAATACTGTAAGCATTTTATCTCAATTTATGCACTAGGCAAGTGAATGGCATCTCAAGGCTGCAAAGAGGGTGCTTAGATATGTGAAAGGCATATGTGATTTTGGCATTAAGTTTACAAGGAGCAAAGAGTTCAAGCTATCTAGTTTCTCAGATAGCGATTGGGTTGGTTCTGTTGATGATGAAGAGCACTTCGGGCTACTGTTTCACTCTTGGCTCTGGTGTTTTCTCCTGGACCTTGAAGAAATAAGAAATTGTAGCTCAATCCACTACTGAAGCAGAATTTGTTGCTGCAACAGTTGCTTTTAATCAAACTTTATGGCTGAGGAAGATTTTAATTGATCTTAACCTAAAGGGGAGGAAAGTACAAAGATTTTTGTTGACAACCAAACTGCTATTGCAATCTCTCAAAATCCTGTGTTTCACGGGAAAATTAAGCATTTTGATATTAAATTATTTTTTTAAGAGAAGTACAAAAAGATGGAGCTGTTGTTCTTGTCTACTGCAAAACAGAAAATCAGGTTGGCGATATTTTCACCAAGCCACTTCCGGCTAGCAAGTTTGAACTTCTTAAAATAAAACTTGGTGTTTGTAGCTACTAAAACAAGGAAGTGTTAGAAGATATGTTTAGGACTACTGATGTATGGTTGAATGTTTCAACCTTTTTCCTATTATTTTGTTTTCAGTTATTTTGTTTATTCAAATCATGGCATAATTTTGGGCATAACTTAAGGACCATGTTTTTAGTAGGCTTTAGTGAATTGTTACTATGCCTCTTTAAAATTGTAACGATTCTGCAGTAGTGTGAAATGTTTTTTATGTTCAATTTGCCAACACTTCCTACATTATTACTGCAAATTCTGTCTTCTTTCTTTTAACTTAAAAACAACAGAGCACTTAGAGCTTTAGTTTGGAGCCTACATAAAGCTCAAAGAAGTTAACGATAACGCTTATTAGAGAGTTCATGGAGCTAAAAAAAAACTCAAAATATATAGACTAAATGAATATTTATTTGTACAGGTAAAATAATAATATTTTTTTTTTTTTTTGAAACCACCAAAATGGTGGGGAGTTAGGCAGGACTCCTACATGTAATATAATTCATGCAAGAGAAAACACATACATAAGAAGGGGGACATGAACCAAAAACCTCTTCGATAAGTGAAAACCATACAAACGGTAATATAATAAAACTAGCGTCTGATATGTGGAACCGCATGGGCATCCATATGAATAATCTTAGATAAACCTATGGGCAGATCACGGACCGATGAGAATCGATGGCTGGAACAAGAAGTGCAAGCCCAATTGGCCAAAAAGTCAGCTGCAGACGTAGTCTCACGATACACATGTCAAACCACCACCGAATAAGAGGACACCAAAGATCGAACTCGACGCAAGGGCAAAGCTTAATCCCATCGGACAGAACTGCCCGCGAGGATCCAAGAAACCACAGTAGCCGAGTCAGACTCTACCTCCACAACAGAATAGCCCATCTGGACCGCCAGCTCCAAACCCTCACAAACAGCCATAAGCTCCGCATAAAGGATTGAATGATGGCCAAGAAAAGAGTCAAACCCTGCCAAAAATAAACCCCTATGATCCTGAAGAACACCCCCTGCAGCGGACAACCTAGGATTACCCCTCAAACAACCTAGGATTACCCCTCGAACACCCATCAACAGTCAGTTTGACCGCACCAAGAGGCGGTTGCGTCCAAACGACAACTCGAATAGGCCGCTGGGGTGATGCAATCACTCGTAGCCCATTCGTAAGTTGAGAATCCAACACGCCCCGCAACTGAGACGGCTTGAAACCAAGAGCAGAGCCAGCAAGCCGAATGTCCGACACCACTCGAAAAATCACCGCATCCACCGAAAAGGAGTGAGAATCAAACCTGAATCCATTTCGAGCCTTCCACACATGCCACAGAATGAAGCAAGGTAAAATAACCCGAATATGAGATCGAGAAGAAGCACATCTCTGCCAGTGGCGAAGCAAAGCATGGGGCGCTAGAAAGCTGGTCAGCCACATCCCTAAACAACAATAAAAATACTCCCACACCTGGCTAACCCGAGGGCACTCAAGAAATAAGTGCTGAGAAGTCTCAGCAGCCTGCCCACAGAAGCACCGCGAAACCATACAGAATCCGCACGCACTCAATGCCTCATCAGTGGCTAGAAAACCTCGTAACAACCGCCAAAGAAAGAACGATAACCGAGACGGAATATGGCGCTGCCAAATCATAGAACAGACCTCATCTCGTGGCCTAGCGCGCCTCACTATCTCCCAAGCCGACCGTAAATGAAAAATACCATCAGTAGCAGAATGATAAAATAATAATCTACATAAATCTAAATGATATATAAGATTTACGTAGTTTAACCTTAAATTTGTATCATCAATCTATCCACTACTTAAAATAAAATATTGCGAGAGATTATTCTTTAAAATATAAGTATAATAAATAATATAAAACAACTTGTTTATACTTCTTCCTTCGATCTGGTTCTATTGAGAGAGCTTCACACTTGTTCTCGGAAATCTCTCTAGTAAAAGGGACTAGTTTATGGATAGATAAAATAGTGGCTTCCTCTTATGGAGATGAGAACCCAAGTATAGAGTAATGAATTACATGGTTTCTTTAAGAATGTAGGTGGTGGAGAGGGAAATAAAATAAATTAATACTTCAATTTTCCATCAGCGTCTAACTTTCGACGTCAAACAATCAATTCTATACAAATATAGATTTAGCATAAAGAGGCACATTGTTTCACATAAATTCTTACCCAAGTTTAAATGGCCTTCACACACCATATTTAATCTACCCAAGTTCAACCATAACAACATATTATTGATCCCACTATCTAAAATACACATATATGATGCCAAGAGAGACATTACTTATTGCGTGCGCATATTTTAATAATTTAATATTTAATTTAGAGTCCTTCATTTCCAAGATTGAGATATTTTTAATAACTAATAATATAAAGCAATTATATCTATGTTCATTTCTCAACTAAGAGATGGAGACTCAAGGAATGATTATTCTGTTGTGATGATAACAGATATCCTAACTTCTATTGAAAAATGTTAAGAAACAAATTCTTGAATAAAATAGATAAAAAGAATCTGTTGCTTATGGATCAATATTCATCATGCCTCCCGCAAAATTAAAACAAAAATTAATTAAAGAATGTTGAAATGCCTCACTCTTGCACCAACCTTGCGATTTGGATGCCTCAACTCTCAATTTAAAGTCAATTTAATTGTGATCAAAATACTAGTAATTTATATTATGGTATATGTACCAACAGTAAATAATATTGGTCAAGGTTGTGCTGCCACAATTTTCCTTTTGGCCCTCGTGTAGGATTTTAAGGGTGCATTTGGCACACACTTTAATACAACATAGGACTTCAACACTATATAATCAGGTACCAGACATGCCCTAAGAAAATTACATTCTCAAAAATTAGAGTCCTATAGTATATTTACCATCTGATGTACTATTTAATCTCTTACATAATTATTGTACAGTATTTTCTGAAAGTCAAAAAAAAAAAATGTAGTTAAAATTTAGATGCTACATTGTTAATCAATTCGGATGCTATTTTGAGAAAAATACCAACCCAAGTGCTTATGTTAATAAGATAAGTACTTATGTTAGGGAGTTAAGCACTCTATAATGATATATTTACATACTCGTGATTGAATGGCTTGCAATTACAATATTGAATTAGAATCGAAATAAGCTATTTACTTAAGCTATAAAAATCGTAATCGAAATTAACACTATTTTCATTTGTGTATTTATAATTTCGGTAGCATTTATTATTTTTTGTTTGAAAATCTGAATGGTTCTAGTTTTTTCTAAAGTTTGAATGAGTCTGAATTCGAATATCTGAATAAAAAGTTTATTTTTTATTTTTTAACATCTGAATATAAGTAATATCTTATTTGTTTTTATATCTTAAACATGGTTATTTGACATTTATGTCCTTGCAAATAAAAAAATGATTACATTTTATACTTTATGAAATAAATATATTTTGTGGAGATATTTTTAGAATATAATATTTACATCTCATTCAGATTTTTTTTATTCAGATAAAAATCACAAAAATTTACTTTTTCTATTTAAATATAAATGTCTAAAAATCATAAATAAATTATAAAAAACAGCTAAGAAAATTTTAGAAAAAATCTGAAATTAATAAAATTTCAGACTTCAAATGTTTAGCAAACAACCTCTTTATCTTGTAATTAAAATGGATTGTTACCAAATTACAAAAATATCCTTACTTAAAATTTTGTTCTTGTCACTAACAAGATAAATAAATAAATATTTTTAAATGAATAAATAATTTTTGTTAATATTTTTAAATTAAAAAAATTAAGTAAATGATTTTATTTTTAACTAGTTAAAACTTTATTCCAAAAATATGGATTTTCAATTTTTTATAGGGGCAAAAAAGATTTATTTTTAAAAACCTCCCTTGAGGTTCGAGGTAATTACACTTAGATGGCGAGTTTTCTTTTATGCTCACATATCTTTCCTATCGTTAGTATAATAAATACATGTTAACCGTTAGTGGACTATCAAAATGACCAAAATACTCTTTTTGGATTGTTAAGCTAAGGAAAAATATAATTTGTTACCTAAAATTTGGAGGCAAGTAACTTACAAGACAATGAAAAGTATTGAATATTCTTATCAAATTACAAATGTACATTGACCAATAAAAACATAAATTTTTGTTAAAAAAATCAAAGCTGCCAATATTATAGTTAAAATAATAATAATAATAATAATAATAATTATTATTATTATTATTATTAACTATAATAATAATAAGTATTTATTATTATTATCATTATTAGCACAAATAATAAGTATTAATTAGAACGATTAATAAATATAATAGTAATTACTATTATCAAAATAATTACTATAATACTTATCTAAAAAATAATTACTATAATAATTATAATAGTACTTATAATCGTTATATTAATAATAGTAATTATCCTTAGCTTATTAACCCAAATCAATTTATCGTTAGCTTATAAGCCCAAAAGGGTATTTTATTCATTTTGACAGTCTACTAATAGTTAACATGTATTCATACTAACGACAGGGGAGGTATTTGAGAATAAAAGAAAACTCGCTATCTATATGTAATTACCTTAAATCTCAGGGGAGGTTTCTAAAAATAACCTGGGCAAAAAATTATTGTGTAATGGGCCAATTTCGGGTGCAGTAGTTAGTTCTAAGGTCATTGAGTGCTAATGTGGCTATATCTAAGTGAAGATTAAGAATAACAATTGTGGATGATGGCTATCTTCATGTATGAACGGCAGTAATTTATACCAAGATTTTGATATTATTAGAAATTAAAAAATATACCATGTTAGTGGCATAAAAGAATAAAATTTGGTGGCCAATTTTTGTAGCTAATATTGGACAAAAAAAAGAGCAATGAAAAAAAGGAGATGTTAATTATGTCGTTTGTTTTAGCTTTCGAAAATTAAAAATAAATTTTTTTTAATTTTAATAGGAGTAATTTTAGAATTTTATTAAAAATGCGGCGTAGGCCCATGTCTTGAGAGATTCATTACTCATTCAAAACCCCATTCCAAAATCTTATTTTTGAGTAGGGCCCATGTCTCCCATTCTGGTTAGAGTTACAAAATCATGATTACTTCACGTATTAATTCATTATCAACGTGCATCGGCATTTCATTTTGAGAATGTCAAAGATTGAATCAAAATCACCAAATCTAATCATTGAAAGAGAGAGATGCTTTACTAATTAATTAAAAAATTCCCAATCCACAGCAGTCAACTAAAAAGTCCCTTTCAATACGTGGAGCAATGTCACTTGACGTGCAAAAATGTTTAATGCACCCCTAAATTGTCACAAAAAATAGTTGCCCTCCAATTTTGAAACTTAATTCAATCTCTCTCTCTCTTCTCTATCTATATATCTAGTTTCTGAAGATGGAGCTTTTCTTTCTATATATATTGAATAAATTGGCTGAGAAATAAAAGAGATGTTCAGTCATTTATTTGCTAGAAGTTTTAAAAAGAGAGAGCAAAAGCAGCTCAAATTCAAATGGAAGGCATTACTTTGTTTCTCTCTATTTACATTGAGCTTATGCACTTTGTTTAAACCTTATTTGTGTCCTCTACCGGCAGCATGTAAGTTTGATTTACAAATTGTGCTTAATTAATAAACATATCTTCATTAATTTGAACCTTGAAATGTAATTCCATTTCTTGCAAAATTATCAACATTTGACACTTTATAATTATTGCAGTAAATTTGCAGCTGTCAGTGGATGTTGGTGCCCAGCAATATATATTTGAGCATAAGCATATAATTAGCAACTTCAGGCCTCAACATGTTAACAATACAATTAGCTCTCTGCTATTAGAGTCTCAATCAGTAAAGGGTAAGCATTGATCATCTTGAAATATGAAATTATTGACTTTAAGTACTCATATAAATTTTGATTGAAATTGCAGATGCTTCAGTAACCAAGAAAATAGAGCCAACTGCAGTATGTAGCGTAACAAAAGGATCAGAATTCTGCGAAATCAACAATGATATATGGATTGATGGAAGTAGTGCAACTGTTTTCATTGCTTCATCATTAGCTGATCAAACAGAATGGATTATCAGACCTTATGCTCGAAAATATGACCGTGCTGCTATGAAACGCGTTAATGAATGGTCTGTGAAGTCAGTGGCAAGCCTCCTGCAATGCAATCAAAATCACAGCGTTCCAGCAATTCTTTTCTCCAATGGAGGATATGCAGGGAACATTTTTCATGATTTCAGCGATATAATTATTCCGCTTTACATAAATTCTAGGCAGTTCAATGGTGAAGCACAGTTTGTTATCACCAACAAGCAGTCTTGGTGGATTAACAAGTACCAAAATATTTTGAAAAGGTTGTCGGGATATAATATTATTGACATCGATAACCAAGATGATATTCACTGCTTCCCAAGAGGGATAATTGGCCTTAAACGTCATAACAGAGAGCTGAATATCAATTCTTCAGAGTCTCCGTATTCTATAAAAGACTTCAGACAGTTCATAAGAAGTTCATACTCTTTGCAGAAACCTGCTGCGATCAGATTGAGGGACGGTGAAAAGAAAAAGCCTCGACTTCTGATCATATCAAGGAAGTGAACACGAGCTTTTACCAATGTGGAGGAAATAGCTCAAATGGGTAGAAGGATAGGATTCAACGTCGTTGTTGCAGAGGCAAATTGGAATTTGTCCAGATTTGCAGAGACAGTGAATTCTTGTGATGTGTTTCTTGCAGTTCATGGAGCTGCCATGACGAACATGATTTTCCTTCCGGAAAATGCAGTTTTTATCCAGGTTGTTCCGTTTGGAGGATTTGAATGGTTGGCGAGAACAGATTATGAAGAGCCTGCAAAAGCTATGAAGTTGAGGTATTTGGAGTATAAGATAAAACTTGAAGAAAGCACTTTGATACAACAATACCCACTTGACCATCAAGTTATAAGGGATCCTTCCTCAATTGGAAAACAGGGATGGTATGCATTTAGGTCTGTTTACATGGTCCAACAAAATGTAAAAATTGATTTGAATAGGTTTAGAAGTACATTGTTAAAAGCACTTGAGCTTTTGCATCAATAGGCAGTACTCTGTACATGGTAAAACAAAATAGACAAGTAATGAATGGTCACAAACTCACAGTCCTCATAAAGATTTTAATAATGAAATCGAAGTTCACACAAGGAATGCCAGAATTGTTTTTTATATACAAGCATCAAATTGATGATAAATCTAATATCTTGCTACTATTCTATGACTGCCTAAGCTAATACACTTGAATGAGCTAATAATATATGCTTTTCGCTTTACAGATACAACCTTCCTTTCTTTTTTTTTCCTTTTTTTTTTTTTTGTGGCCATCATGCCAACTTTATCCTCTTCAAAGAATTATAATGGTGATTTTCCAGTCTATTGGTGACAATAGATGCAAATGTGAGATTGGCCACCTGATGCTGCGCCAAGCTTGGGTCAAGAAGAATTCAGAAGCCAGTCAGACAGCACTCAATCCTTATTGTCTCTCTAAATTTTACCAACAAGGATTGTTATTCTTAACCCTTTTCATAAAACAGGGTTCAGAAAGGTCAGCAACTGCAGCTCCTCTTTCAGCTGTAATTCCATAGAAGGAAAAATAATACCCACAGCTCCACCAAAAGTTGCAACTTTAACCAGGAGCACTAGTCTTCCTTATAGTTAAATGAAATAGAATCACAGTATTTGTTGTTAGGGTAACTCCTCTTTGCACTGGAGAATTCAAGTTATTTTCTTACCTTTATTTTTGCACTTTAAGAGCATTGACGCATGGTCAAGATCTCTGGCGGATGAATGGCTATCGCCCCTCAACCACAGCAAAGCCTCTGCAGCTGCATCTTTTTCAGCAAGTTTTTTATTGCTACAAGGCTGCCCAACAAAGTTCAATCCATTAAAGATCACAGTGGAACGAAACTGGTTGTTTTTTAGTTGCTTTGTCTTGTAGGCAGGAGCACCATGTCCAGCCCTGGCAAGCACTGTTTGCAGATCACTCTTTGGATTATCACCCCCGCCTTTTGAGACCATTCCACCTTTTGAGACCATTTTTGGGAGTGCCACTTTTGCCGACTTCTTTGAGGGTGCTGGTATCCGGCGGCCAAAAACAAATCTGCCCTCACATTGATCCTCTGACACCAATAATCTGACCGCTAATAGGAGTTCATTCTGGACTTCAATACCCAACTCAGGATTAAGAAGCTGCGCACAGAAAATACATCATCACACGCCAGTCTAGCAATGGTTTGAATAAAAGAGGTTTTTGATTAAAAAAGAAAAAAAATTAACATCACAATTAAAACACAGAAATACTAGGTCAGGAATTTCAATTACTTACTTTTCGCTGAATAAGTTCCCCGATCTCTCTCTTTAAGCTTAAATATGTATCAGCTAATTCAGGATTCATGAAAAATTCCAAATATCCTCCCAACATTTTGAGGTGTCCATCCTACCAAAACCCAGTAAAGTTAAGCACAAATCATTCCGCACCGAGGGACAAAATAACATGATTATCCATGTCTTCCATCAAGAAAAATATAGTTCTAATGGAAAAGACAGCAAAGGAATTACAAAACTTACCAGTCCACCTCTAGAAATGTTCCCTCCAAACAAGAGAAGCACAGAATCAGATACACCAGTCGAATCCCGGAGGAAAACAGAATTCACTTTAATCTTTTCATTGAAAACTAGCCATGGGTATGGAATTTTGGGTACCCCAGCATTCACAGAATTCTGTTAAAGACAGTTCATAACCCAAAATAAATAACTATAATCGATAGTGGAAATTACTATTCCGATACATCTGGATTCTTTATAGTAAATGAGAAAAGGTGAAGTTAAACAATTTCCTAAAGGAACAATGAAATGGCAGAAAGACGAGAAACTTACTGAATATAGAAGCACCTGACCATCCTCCATTGTTTTCAATGCTATAGACTTTTCTTTATTCTGCATGGTACAATTGTATCAGCAAAAATTATCTACCATGTTCCAGAAAAAAAAGCAAGTCATTTCCCTAGCAATAGGTTAAACTTTAGAGAAAAAATTGACCAACCAAATCTACTCGGAAACTAAATGCAAACGAGTAAGTTAAAATTCATAAAGATTCCTTTAAACACAATTTCTGCTGGGTAGGATTTCAAGTTACATGAAGAATAAAAACTACAGAAGAAGAAAGCAAATTATTTTTCTTAACCTCTAAGACAAATGCAGCACTACTCACCACAACAGAGCATAGTCCAGGAAATAAGCCTGCACAGATGACTGCTCGGATAAGATGCTCATCATGGCTCCATTTATTGCAGTTTTCTGTATTGCGATCAACCAGACCAGCGTCCTTGAGCAAAAATAAGAACTGTTTTCGTAAAGAATCAATTGCTTTGAGAGTTTGTGCAGAAAGAAAATTTTTCCAACAATACTCGTAACCAGATTGATGTCTTTCAGCATCTTTCCAACCATCATAGGCACGTACAAGCGCAAGATGGTCGCTGTAGTCACGTGCAGAGAATTGAGCTTTCGCTGACTCCGCAAGCTACAAAAAGCAAGGGGTAATTCGTCACAACATTGTATATAAGACTCTCGACCAACACAACCAAGAAAAATCTTTCAGAATGTGCAGACTGGAAGTTTGGTAATTACACCAGAAGTCCTAACAGGCACAGGCAATAAAGAAGTGGCAATTAAGAATAATTGTTTTTTAGGAGAAAAAAATCAATTCTGGAGTAATCTTTAACGAACAACATACACCATGAGACATTCCAAAACATGATAAGTAACTTATGTATGTGTAAAGCAAAACATATGCTCCAAAACTTACAAATCCTAAAAAATTCACAAGAAAACTATCGAATATTTTTCTTAATTTCTTTTTTAATACAGAAAACTATAGAACAAAAATCAACAATTTATATTATCTTCCACTCATTTCAAGATAAAAAAGCAGGGCCACCAGAGTAGTGTCAATTTGAAGCTGGTTATTGATGACACTAATTATACACATTGTAGATGGCTCCAATCTCCTACTAACAAATTACAAATGGTTAATATTTATTCTAGGAAACTGCAATGAAGGAACAATCACACAACAGTTATCTAATTCCAATTTGCCATTGAAGAAAACAAAATGATAATTTCATGTAAAATCACATTTTTGTACATGGAAAAAGATTATGAAAGTTTTTTCACACTTTGTTCAAGCTGCAGAGCATGGCACAGACAAAGTGCCATTTAGTACAACTTTCTACGATTTTCAAAGTCAACAGTATGCAGTAATAGAATATGTTAGCATTAAAGTGCCACAGTGCTATTTTCTAGAATTTTCAATAGTGCTATTTTCTACAATTTTCAATATCAACAGGGTCCATAAATGAAATAAGTTAGCTAGGGTGGTTCAAGCTACTCCAAAGACCAAATAATATAGCATTAAAGTGTAAAATGTCCTCTATCTCTATGATTTAACAACGGATACAAATTCTTGATACTTCAAAACAAAAGAGCTAGTGAATGATATCTAATAATGATACAAAAGAAAGAAGAAATAAAATAATTTACTCTTCACTAAATGCAGAATGCTGGAAAAGAAGATACTACTAAGAGAAATGAAACACTTATCGCTGGTGGAACACTGTCAACAAACTTACATCCTTCTTGTCAAATGGCATCAAGAATGGGTCTCTGACACTAAGACCAGCAACAACAGTCATTACTGGATCTAGACAGTTAAAAATAGCCCCTAATATGAGCATTTTTCCAAGTTTAGGCTCAACTGGAAGCATTGACAAATTGCGTCCTGCAAAATACATGTACAGTTTCTTTGTATTAGAATAATCCAATATCACTAAATAAACAAATAAATAAAATAAAAAATAAAAAATCTGCACCTAGCACTGTCAGATTCTCATTCTCATCTAAAGCCCCAATGATCTGCAGATATTCAACAGCATTTTTGACCTACAAAACAAATATCAAGAAAGAAACTGATATGTAAAATTGCAAAATGATAGTGCTGATTGAAGAATTTAGATTCCTAAGATGAAGACATTCAGGAGCAGAACTATATCAAGGCCTGGCAGCACCAAAAAATTCCAGGAAAGGTAAGGATCTTAAGTGAAATTTAGCCTATTTCAATTTAAATTTTATGTTTTGGCTCCCTCAGCTTATAGTTTTATGTTATGGCCTCCTCAAGTTTGTTGTTTCCTCACCATGGCCCCAATTGAAGCAAAATCCTGGTTCCATTGATGAAGCCATGAATAATTCAATTAAAAGAAATGAAGGTTAAAGCAAGCAAGAAAACCAATGCAATCTTATTATAATTATCATTTCTTATCACTGCAACTTTTACAACAATGTGGGTGGCAGGAATATTTCAATTGGAAAATTACCGATAATGGCTCAGGTGGTTGCAGCGCGCTAGATAGGAATTCGGATATACTTCCAAGTTGTAAACTTTTGATTTGCAAACATAAAGACTGCAGTGGAGTCCTTAAAAGTTCTGGCAACTGATAATCAGCAAAAGCATCATACACACATCTGGGATAGAGATGGTAACATTCGCCAGGCTGTACACGACCAGCTCTTCCTCTTCTCTACAGGACACAAATCGAAAACTAGTGAAACCAATTCATGTTAAGAACCTTGATTTCGAATAATGGTATCAGTAAAGGTCTGCAACAATAAAGTTTTACATAACGAATGGGTACCACATTAAATTATATGAATTTCACTCAAGCAGCAGATATTTTTGAGGCCATCATTATGTCCCAAGATAGGTCAAAAACTAAAAATTATTTGGAAGTAAATCCAAGGACTTTAAAATTTCAGCTAAACTATGATAAAGCAAAGGAAAAATCAAGGATTACAGTGAAATGATACATAATTTAAAAAATAAAAACATTTTTCACCAACACTAAATTAGCCAGATAGGATTCAGTCTGATTATGCAAATGACAGGTTTATTCCTCAACAAAATTTCTAACTAGCAATGTATTGTTATTTGACATTTGGTCGAATAAGATTTAGAGAGATTGATGTGAGGATTTCAATTACATGATTACCATGTCACAAATACAGACTTACAATATAACTTCAAAAGAACTCTCATTCTGGGTTTGATAAACCCAAGTACTGGAAACTGGCAAATACCAACCAAACTCAAACATAGTCGGTTCTAGATTCGTAGCGACCCGGGTTCGAGTCTTGGGGGTGGGGAGGGGGTAAAAATTCTTTGGGCTTGCCCACCCCCCTCTCCTTTAAAAAAAAAAAAAAAAAAAACCAAACTCAAACATAATAGTGTGCTTTTATTCTTTCCTAAAATAAGTTAGGTGCTTGTAAGTCGGTAGCAAAGAAGCTTCTTTTGGCAATTTGCTAATATTCCAATGCATTAACATTTTCTTGCAGCGAAATGCCTTTAATAAAAGTACAGAGAATGCTTTGCACACAAGCAAACCATTAGAAAATGCAGCCACTAGCCACTTGCTAATTTGTGTTGGAAAATCGTGCATAGGTATGTAAATAAGGAAAGAATTATTAGTGGGTAGTTTCCTAATATTAGGCTAAGTAGTTACTTGATTTGTTAAAATCCCATAACTTGTGGGATTCGGCCAGCTGGGGTTAGCTAGGGTTAACATGTATATAAGATACAGTTTATACATTATTCAATAACAGAAAAAAGATTTATGTTTTCTGTCATGGTATCAGAACAGTTCTTTCTTAGGACTGCCTTTGGTTTTGTTCTCTAATTGTAGTAAACAGCCTTAATCGCTGTTTTTTTTGGGAATTGCAACCTTTTTCCTTCGTCCTCTGTTTCACTCTGTTTTCTGCCATCAAAACAGAGCATTTTTCCTCAGATTGGTAGCCTTCATTGCTGCCTCTTTTTACTTTCGTGAAAACTTCTTAGCCATGTCTGCAATATCCGAAACTCATGCCTCCACCCAATCAGAGGGAATTCAACCCCAGCAACCAGGATAACTACAGTGTATTCAAGCGGCGTATAGACTCAACGGAAAAAATTATCTCAAGTTGTCTCAATTGGTCCGAACTATTCTCAAGGGCAGAGGGAAAATCAGTCATATTATGGGGACTGGACCAGATAAGAAAGAACCCACTTTTGACGCGTGGGATGAGGAAGACTCTATGATCATGGCATGGCTGTAGAACTCCAAGACCCCAGAAATAAGCAACACTTGCATGTTTCTGTCCACTGCAAAGGAGATTTGAGATGCAATTCAGCAAACGTATTCTAAGGCAAAGGACATAGCACAAGTATATGATGTGAAGGTGAAGACAATGGCTGCAAAACAAGGAAATAAGTCCATTACCAAGTATGCAAACCAGTTGAAATCCATTTGGTAGGAGCTAGATCGTTATAAGGTGATTAGGACCAGATGTCCGGATGATGCAGCAATTCTCAAAGAATTCATTGAGCAATTCTCAATCCCGAGTTTGATCAAGTGAGGATTCAGATCCTTGGTAAGTCATAAATCCCATGTTTTAATGAAGTAGTGGCACTAATTCGTGGTGAGGAAAGCAGAAGAGGATTGATGCTTGACACTCAAAGCAATGATGCTTCGGCTATGGCGGCGAGTGGCAAAAAAAATCTCACCATGAATACTGAAAAGGCAGCAGCTATGGAGAATGAGAAAGTTGGACACTCGAAACCCCAAAACCGTGATGGTTTGTGGTGTAGTTACTGTAAAAAGCCTCGACATACTCATGAGAAGTGCTGGAAGCTTCACGGGAAGCCACCAAGTCGAGAGTGGGGGCTAAAAGGAGAGCAATTCAAGCCTCGAGGGCAGGCTGACATGGCTGGTGATCAAGAAAATGCAGCACCACCATGGGAGTCTACGGGTTTCAGCCAAGAAGAGATTGACAGATTGAAGTCCCTCATCAATAATCTGGAGAAACCCTCAGGTAGTTGTTCTTTGGTGTATTCTGGTGAATTTCCTTTCTCTGTTGGATTACATGTCTCGGATAATACCTTTGTCAACTCTTGGGTCTTAGACTCGAGAGCAACAGATCACATGACCAACTCACCCAACACTTTTCTTACCTACTCTCCATGCCCTAGTAATAGGAAAATTGCCACAGCCAATGGTTCTCTAATAACCGTAGCTGGTGTAGGAGATATTAAAATAAGCTTATCCCTCACCTTAAAAAATGTTCTCCATGTCCCAACCTTATCCACAAATCTAATCTCTGTCCAAAAACTTACCCAAGACACACGGTGCAATGTAGTTTTTTACCATGATCATTGTGTCTTTCAGGACAAGGCTTCGGGGAGGATGATTGGACGTGCTAGAGAAATGAACGGTCTCTACCATCTTGAAACACCAACTCAATTGAGCATTCACAAGAGCATATTACATCACTCATATCCAAACACTCTCCATCCAACAAAGACAAAATCTGGCTCCACCATCATCGCCTTGGTCATCCATCCTTTAGAGTTATTCAAGTTTTATTTCCATCTTTGTTTAAGGGTCTTGATGTCAAACAGTTTCATTGCGAAGCATGTCAACTTGCTAAACACAAGCGTGTATCATTTCCAATTAGTAATACCATAAGTCCTTTTCCCTTTTATCTTATTCATAGTGATATTTGAGGTCCCTCTACCATTTCAAATGTGTCTGGAGCAAGATGGTTTGTTTCTTTTATAGATGATTGCACTCGTGTTATTTGACTTTTCCTTCTTAAACATAAATCTAATGTTAGTACCGTCCTTCCTAATTTTTTCTCCATGATAAGAAATCAATTTGGGGTTAACATAAAAAGGTTTCGATCAGATAATGCGAGGAATTATTTCAATCAGATACTTAGCCCTTATTTTGAAAAAGAATGGATAGTACATGAATCATCTTGTGTTAATACCCCACAACAGAATGGGGTAAGGGCGAGAAAAATGGGTCATCTCCATGAGTCCACTCGAGCCCTATTGTTCCAAAAAAATGTGCCAAAGTCCTTTTGGGGGGAAGCTGTCCTTACCTCTACTTACCTGATAAACCGATTGCCTGCCAGAGTTTTGGGATTCAAGAGTCCGATGGATAAACTTTCCACCTTTTATCCTCACATACAAACCACAAATAACCTTGTCCCTCGAGTATTTAGGTGTGTGTCCTATGTTCACATTCACGATCACAATAGGGGAAAGTTAGATCCAAGGGCCCTGAAAACTATTTTTGTTGGCTATAGCTCCACACAGAAAGGGTACAAGTGTTACCACCCCCCCCCCCTCAAAAAGGTTTTACGTCTCCATTGATGTAACATTTCATGAACACGAGTCCTACTTTACTATTCCTTCAGGGGGAGAGTTCAGCAAAGGAAGATAAGGATGATTGGGGTTTTAGTGAATTTCTTCCTCCCACTGTTTCTAAACAAATCGCTCCTGTCATCATACCCAAACCTATGCCTGAAAACCCTACATCTCTTGAACCCGAGTCTGGCCAAGATAAATATGTTCATGAAAATGCAAGATTTGGCAAGGTGTTTACAAGGCGGAAGATGGTTGCTCCTACATCTGGACATGGTCAAGAATCCAATTTGGAACCCGATCATGAGGTAGCATTTTTTGACCTTGCCTCGCAAACTGAAACTGAACCCAATGGGGATGATCTGAACATTCCCATTGCTATTAGGAAAGGAAACAGAGAATGCACCAAACGCTCACTATACCCTCTTGCAAATTATCTCTCATTCAAATAGTTTTCAGCCTCACATAGAGCCTTAGAGCCTTCCTCGTCAGCCTAAACACCATTGCCATCCCTACCACTCTATCCGAGGCATTAACCATTGGAAAATGGAAGCAAGCAATGGATGAGGAGATGGAGGCCTTAGAGAATAATAGAACTTGAGAGGAAGTACAGTTGCCGAAAGGAAAAAAACCTGTGGGATGTAAATGGGTATATACAGTTAAGTATAAAACAGATGGGTCAATTGAGAGATACAAGGCCAGATTGGTTGCTAAAGGGTACACCCAAACCTATGGTATCGATTATCTTGAGACATTTGCCCCGGTTGCGAAAATGAACACCGTAAGGATTTTGTTGTCCTTAGCAGCTAACTATGGCTGGGAGCTAGAGCAATTTGATGTAAAAAATGCATTTCTACATGGGGACTTAGAAGAAGAGATCTATATGGACATTCCACCAGGATATAGGAATAACTTATCTGGGCATAAGGTGTGTAAGTTAAAGAAAGCATTGTATGGACTTAAACAATCACCACGGGCATGGTTTGGGAGATTTGATAGAGCTATGATTATTATGGGATACAGACAAAGCCAAGGGGACCATACATTGTTCATCAAACACTCGGTTTCAGGGGAAGTTACGGCTCTTCTTCTCTACTGGATGATATAATTGTGACAGGTGATGATGATAGAGAAAGACAGCTACTGTGTCAAAGTTTGGCTAAAGAATTCGAGATCAAAGCCCTAGGAAGATTAAAGTATTTTCTTGGAATTCAAGTAGCTCATTCCAAGAAAGGTATCTTTATCTCCCAACAGAAGTATGTGTTGGATCTGCTGAAAGAAACTGGCAAGACAGCATGCAAGCCGGTTAGTACCCCTATTGACCCAAACCTCAAACTTGGACTAGCAGAAGAGGATGCTGCAGTAGACAGAGAAATATATCAACGTCTAGTAGGGCGGCTCATCTATTTATCCCACACTAGACCAGATATATCATATGCTGTTAGTGTAGTTAGTCAATTTATGCATAGTCCGAAGGAGGTTCATTTGCAAGCAACACATAGAATTCTACAATATCTCGAAGGAACACCGGGAAAAGGAATTCTATTTAGGAGGAATGAAGGCTTAGCACTCGAAGCATATACAGATGCTGATTATGCTGGATCAATTGTTGATAGAAGGTCAACCTCCGGGTATTGTACCTTTCTTGGAGGGAATCTCGTGACTTGGAGAAGTAAGAAACAAGACGTAGTAGCAAGATCGAGTGCAGAAGCAGAATTTCGAGCGATGGCTCAAGGCGTGTGTGAATTGCTTTGGGTAAAGATTATTCTAGAGGATTTGAAAGTTGAGTGGGATGCCCCTATGAGATTATACTGTGATAACAAGTCAACGATTAGCATTGTTCACAACCCAGTACAGCATGACTGAACCAAGCATATTGAAATTGACAGGCACTTCATAAAAGAAAAGCTGGATAGTGGTTTAATTTGTACACCCTATGTGTCTACACAAGGGCAGCTTGCGGATGTACTTACAAAAGGGTTGGGTAGTTCAGTATTTGAGAGCATTGTATCTAAGCTGGGAATGGAGAATGCCTATTCACCAGCTTAAGGGGGAGTGTTGGAAAACCGTGTATAGGTATGTAAATAAGGAAAGAATTATTAGCAGGTAGTTTCCTAATATTAGACTAAGTAGTTACTTGATTTGTTAAAATTCTATAAATTGTGGGATTCGGCCAGCTGGGGTTAGCTAAGGTTAACATGTATATAAGATACAGTTTATACACTATTCAATAACAGAAAAAATATTTATGTTTTCTGTCAATTTGTAATTTCAGGAAAGTCAAGTCCTGACTCTCTCTTTCAATTAATTAGCAGGATCTAGCTGCACTGATGGAGAGAGTTCAAAGAAATAGAACCTCTTCTCATAGTGTTTAATGTAAAGAATCAAATCTTTAACATGTTTGGGACCCATTCAGTCAATGAACTAGTGTTGATAGTAATATCAGAACTGATAAGGGTAAAAAGTGCATAATAAATTTCCTCATATGAAGCTGGACCAGAACTAGGGAGAAAAAGGATTTTAAGAAGTTCATATCAACTAGCTTCAGATTAGGCTTAGTTGAGCGAAGTGCAAGTAGATAGCCATCCAATTCATAATTACTTACAAAATCTGCAATCAGATACTCATTTGACTTGGGAGGAAATATGAATTCAAAAAGTAATTAAATAGTGATTCTACTCCAGCCACGATTCAGTAAATGAGATAGAATGTTCGTATGTTGATCAGAATTCTTACTTGTCGGGCAGCAGCCTTTGAGATCCAGGAAGGAAGCAAACAAGGAGTGTTATTTAGAGCATCATAAGACGTCTCTTTTGCCTTCCCACAATCAACAACAAAAACCACATCATTGATGGTTATACTAGTCTCAGCCATGTTAGTAGCTAGAACTATTTTCCTCACTCCATTTTCTGGCTTATCAAATATCAACCTCTGCATCCAAAATAATCAAAAACAGAGCAAATCAAGAAATGATAACAGAAATTGGAAAGCTAACAAGCAATAGATAAAATAGTACCACTTTAAATCTACAATTGGGTAAGATAACTTAGGTGAATGTAAAACACGGCAAATAAAAAAAATTTAAAAACCAGAATTGAAGTTTCCCAGCAAAAATGTGGGAACAATTTACAAAATACATCAAAAGCATTGATCATGGTTCACTAAGGTAGAATTTAGTTTGGCACAAATATTACAAAGGCATAAATTGTTTCAGCCTTTGTAGTCTATCTCTAAAGCTATCTGAATCATTTTCTGCTCAAAAGTTCTCAAAAATATACTTCTGCCTCCAGAAATTAGTGCATCCCAAAAGGAATTAATATAATGTATCACAAGAAAAGAGTGTCCGGGCAAGATGGACAGAAGAATCCATTACGTAGAAAACAATGTTGCAGGCCCTCCTGGAAAAGCCAGGAAAACAAGGGGACTTTAGAGCTTAAAATAATTTTAAAACTACCTTGCACCCAGGAGTAAGGTCACATTTAAAGCATGAGTATTACGAGGTTTTGAATTTCTTTAATCGATAAGCAAAATCAGGTAACAGAACATAGAAGCCAAAAATGGAATCAAAAATTGAAATTAGCCTAATTCATTTTGCAGTAGGCTAAATTCCGTAACAAGTTTTTCTTTTTTTTGGATAACCCAGACTACCACATCGACTGAGAACATTGATCCACCATGACCAGGCCCTAAACTGGGGGGGTTGTCAGTTGAGCGCCCCAATCCCATTCCATCATATGTTGCAGAACCTTTCATACAATAGGAGATAAAGAAATTCTAAAAAAAAAAAAAAATTATAAAATTGCATTAGAGAAGAAAACTCTAAAAATGATACTTTTCGACTTCCCAGACAGCAATAAAAACTCTTATGAGAAAATATAAAAATGTACGGCACATAAGGCTTTACAGGAGAGCTTTAAAAATTGGTTGTATGTAAGTAAAGTCTAAAGATTTAAAAAGTCTCAAGCATCAGCCATGCCTTATGAACCTCAACAACCTTCCAAACCATGGTTATCACATGTACTTGCATGAAATTACTCATCAGATTAAAAAAAAAACAACAAAAAACAAAATATCGTAAAGGAGTTCTTTCCCCATTTACAAGAACATGCCGCAGTAATACTATTTGCAGACAGAATGGGTGACATGAGTGAATAACGAATGCACCTGTTCAGAGCTTGCCATAGAACCATGGCACGCAAGTAACAACACTCTGCTTGGATCACCCAGGAGAGGATGAGCTTGGAGCTGATCCTTCAAAGAGTTTATGTCGTCCCAACCAGTCATGAAAACCAAAACAGCACCAGGTCGCTCTTTCTTCATTATGTGGCAAAGCACATGCTCAATAAGGTTAAATCCAATTGAGTCCGGATTCCAACAGGACAAAGACTCCTGTGTCCGTACAGTATATTCCCTAAAATCAGCAGCTTCAAGTGCATCCTGGTCAAAAGTTTCAGGAGGAAAACATATTAATAGATATATATATATATATATACAGACAAGCAACAAAGGATGCTAATCCAACTCCAAGCACATCTACTTATCTAGCTTCCCAAGATTTACATACCTCAACAGCAGAAGCAATGGAGCTCTTCCTCTTTCTAAGAGCCAGAGTTTGTTTTTGCATTTTCCATGACTTCTCTTGACCATAATCATCAATTTGATTATATGTGTTCAATCGATATCCAGTCATCTCCAGAATATTTTCCAGAAAATGTGCTCGAACAGGGTATGTGAAACCCTGAAATAAGATGTACAACAATAATCATGCCAACAAGAAAAAGAAAAGGAGAGAAAAGACTAAAAACAAAGTAAATGGCAGGTGAGTCCACAGCATCAAGCAGTCAAACAAAACCCTTTTTAATAACAAAGTTTGCTAACAGTTCACATCATATGAACTCTTAAAGTTTGCCAGTGAGAAGGAAAAAAAATGATAAAGACAAGTAGACTATTATGGTCAATTTAAAAAAGATTAAGAAAAAAGTTGCAATATAACTGAGAATTCAGAATGAGGTGATTAATCATAAAACACAGGCACATGGGAAATTCTCTCATGCAATATCTTTTCCATGATAAATCTTCATTACATTTTCCAAAACTGATTCATAGAAATTTTGAAGTACAAAAGAAATACTGAGTTCCACTGCCAATTATAGGAATTATCATAGGCAACTAATGAATGGTGTTATCAACAATTTCTCAATGTTTAGAGAAAGTTTTTAACTGGGATCAAAGTTATGATATCAGTCGCTAGTAATATCACATTAAAAGTTAATGATAACGTGAGATCATGAAAATTACATGCAGAAAACAAGGAAGAGAAATTCATATGAAATAATAACAAGAGGGTAAATATATCGACAAGAATGTGGGCTTGGTTCCTATCACTAGGTGCACTATAGTACTTTGCATCCAGTAAATTACCGGAATATGGAGCATTGGAGCACCACCAAAGTATGAAGAGAATAGTTCTGCATTTAAGGTTGCACTCATGAGAATCAACCTCAACTCTGGTCGGCGAGGAAGGAGATCTTTCAGGACAATAAGAAGAAAATCTGAAATATAGACAAATTATGGTTAAAATAACATCTGAAACATCAACATAGACCTTAATGAATTGCAAAGTTACCTTCATTCATGCCACGTTCATGAATCTCATCAACAATAACATGAGTTACACCTCTCAAACTTCTGTCAACAAGTAATCTCCTCAATAATATGCCAGTGGTGCAAAACAGAAGTCGTGTGTCCCTTCCTTTCATTCCCTCTAGCCGAACTTTATAACCAACCTTTAAGAGCATGAAAAACAATTAAATAAGAAGGACATAATCGTAATCTGCCCGACGACAATAACCTAAATGATTGAGCAGAAACAAAGAAATAAAAAACAGAAACTAACAGATTCTCCCAGTTTCTCCCCTCGTTCTGCAGCAACTCTTTCAGAAACAGCCATAGCAGAAATTCTTCTAGGCTGTGTACATATGATACTGCAAGCTGCTCCACGAGCAGCTTCAGTCTCTGATTCTAATATGTACTGTGGAAGCTGTGTGGTTTTACCACAACCAGTTTCACCCGATACAACCACCACCTACAAAAATCAGTACAGAATGCCCATATTAGTCATCACTAACAAAATGGAAATCATACATCAATCACATACATGGTTAACACAAAGCCTACGTTAGATACATCATTATGACAAACCAAGCCACTCAGTCTTCTAGGCTATGTTTGGAAGCTGGATTAGTTCTAGGATTGGATTAGATTTTGGGGCTAAAAATTTAATCTATCAGTGTCATATTTGCCTGTCAGGACTAGCAGAATACTTCAAATTCTAGTCCAAAACTAATGGACTAATAATCCTTATTTTCATGTGGGTTTAGGTTGGATAAGACAAAGTGAAAAGTCGTCCTCTTTTTCACTCATTTCCTTCTCAATTAAACTAAAATTCAACATATACTAATTATACAAAATTAACTTCTTAATTGTTTTAACCTAGAATTTTATATTATATTAAATATCAAAAATTTATTCAATAAATTGTTTTAACATGTACTTATTTAAGATTAAATATCAAATTTTGTTCAATAATTTATTTTAACTTGTATTCAATTTAAGATTATCAACATTTTAATTCAATAATTTATCTAAACTAGTATTAAATAGTAAATTCAACAATTATTAGTATAACTTAAAAATAATTATACTATTTTAATAGTTATTTTAGCTTCATCAAATTAAATTTAACATAGCTTTGTCCGACATTGTACCAAACAAAAGACAGGAATATATAATCCAATCTAATCCTAAAAGTTAATCGAATCCAATCTTGCCTTCCAAACTTGGCCTACAGAACAGTACCAGACAGAATCAGCTAATGCAGACGTGAATGCTTTAACTCTTGCAGTAGTGCTCTCCCACCACAAAAATAAAGGATGGATTTTCCCTATTCAAGTAACATAAAAGAAAGGCCACTATCACCTGATAGGGTAAATGTCACACTTTGTCAACTTCAAGTGCACAAATTAGACCTCATAAAAAATAAATGCAGCATTAGGACCAAAACCACTTCAACTACCTTACTGTGGCAAGACCAAAAATGGGTAACAGCCCTCTGTTATACACAAATAGAGAAATGCCTAACTGTTTAAAGTAAACAACTCACTCTGCAGAAGGCAGCATACTATTAATTCAAAATTACATGGATGGCAGCAGACACTAACTCAAAATCCTTAATGAGGCTCAGCCACAAGGTTTTTCTTACTAGACATCAAATCAATATGGTATATATGGAGAGAAGCGAGACTAGGAATTAAGCCACAACAAACAATCATAATAACCAAGAAATATAATTAACCTGATTCTCTGAAATGGCTTTTAATAACGCATTCCTCTCTTTGTATGCAGGAAGACTTCTTCGAAATTCAAGCATCTTCTGCCCTTCAAGAGATTCCTACAAAAATCCAAGTTTTTCAATACATTTTCAGGCATTCATAATAATGAAAAAGGAATCAGTCATAGCAACCATAAGATTAAAATTGGGAAAACTTGAATGGAAAGGCACCAATTATATTGTAGAAATCAGAGTGTCATTGCCCCCATTATTTGTTGTTTTGCTATCAAATATACTACAACAAGAATAACAGTTGACTACAAATAATAATATATATGTGTTTAAAAAAAAAAGGTTATTAGTAGGTAATTTATATGAAAAGATGTGGAGAAAGTTTAACAATAAATCTTTAGTAGCTACAAAGATTTTTATCATTTTTTCCATCCATTTCAAGGATAAATTGGATCATATCTTGCTCAACTCTGCAACTACATGTGTTGGAAATTGTAGAAAAACAGCTGTTAATTAGATGTAACTAGTAGTTGAGTATTAGTAGATAATGGTTAGAGTAATTAATAGTTGGCTGTTAGCAGTTAGAATGATCTCTATATATACACATATAAACAGTGTAAAAAATATAAGTAAGAATGAAAAGGCTTTTTTCTTCAACATGATTGTTGGGACGGGGGAAAAGAGTGGGAGATCAAGTGTGTGAAGGAGCACCAAAATTGCTGGGATACGGATCAATTTCGTTTGATGCTGAATACTTTGGTCGCAGCTTAATGATAAGTCATTCACTGGGTAAGAGATGGAACTTCAAGAGATACTTTGCTCACAGGCACAGGATTCAAATCATTTTTCTTTTAAATAACACATTTTTTGGAATTTATTGAATCTAAATTTTAGAATGCAGTCTTGAAGTATACTTGCAGTTTTCCTCTTTTTTTCTTTTTTTTTTTTGGTTGATAACATATTTATTCTTCTTCGCCAAAATAATAAAATGAACAAAATCATACTAATAGACAGCTAAATCAAAATAAAGAACAAATGACCGAACTGCCAGCAGTGTAAACTACAACAAAATGAAATTACTTCATAAATCTTATAAAGAAGACATGAACCTGCCAAGCTTGCTGCTTTTCACGCATCTGCAAACTTCTCTGTCGGAGAATTCTCTCCCTCACTACACTAGTCTGCACCAACTGTTCCTGCTGCTCATAAAGTCCTTCATCATTAATAGTACTGCTGACATTGCTTAAACTCGACATGGAGGGGTTGATATACTTTTGCGAAAGATAAGCATTGAGATGAGCATCTACTTCTCTTAATAATCCAAATGGTAAGCTCACCTACAAGTGCTCAAGCGCATCAGCAAATTGTGTCAGACACACCAAGTAACATAAGAATTTTATGCCCTTGAGGATTGTGCATAATTTTTAGTTTTGTATTGAAAAGTAACTGCAAACCTTGTACAAATTAGCGAGGGATGGGTATTTTTCTCACTTTTCATTGAGGCATTCAATTGCTCATAAAGAAACTAACTACATTATACAAATGGACATACAGAGTGAAGAAGGCAGAATAAACCTCTCTTTGGGGACGCTTATCATCAAGATCAGATCTGTAATTCGGTAGAGCGGCTTTACTAAAGACGACTACTTTTGCATATTGACGACTGCAAAAAATTCTGAGATGTTAGAAAACATACCAAAGATCTAATAAATAATGAAAAAAAAATGACTATCCATTTAGTATACCTATGTAAACCCATTCTGGTTGCCAATGCTGAAAGTTGTTCGAAGTCACGTCGGTCCTTTTTCTCCCTTGATACCACTTCTTGCTCATTCTTGTTGCGAAGAAGCATGGTTAACTTCCATCTCCACTCATCAATATTATCAAGGGTTGAACCACACTGATAATCGTTAAACAACAAAAATGCAACTGAGTTATATGTACCAGAGTTAAATTTTTCTCACAAAAATACAGCACTTATGCCTGCAGAAATTACAAAACAACAAACTAACAATGCTCCCAGCAATAGACTGGAAGCCCAGATAACGATCTGACTAATGACTAACTGAAAATCAGGACTTCAATCTTAACCCTCTAAGTTGATGGTATTCTTTTGAATCAATATGAAATTAGACTGCTCCTTTACTTCGGTAATCTCAAGAATCAACGAAATATTAGAACATTAAACTTCCACTACATCAAGCTTTTACCTTGTGGTGCAAGAATGTAAGGTGTACAATAGTGATTAAGCTTCTCAAACGTCCAAGAGAACATGCCAAGATTTTACATCAAACTTTACTGAAAGGACGTGCATCATCTTAAAAAAAAAAAAATCTCAATCATGATCATCTCTCATATGAAGTGATTGTAAGCATTTATTAGAAATTACGGAAAAGCAACATGAGAATATCATGTTCCCATATTGTGCATTTGTTAAGTTTATTATTAGCTGCCGGTATATGTTTATTACCTCAAACAGCTCAAAGCTAAAATCAAGATAAACTAATCTCTTTCTAAATTAATTCTTCTTGCTCTCTCTAGTGGAAATTCTAGCTTGCTTGGAAGAATTGCTAAAACTGGTTCCATTTTCCTAGTTTAGCTCAACCCAAACTTCATTCCTTCAATTATAGAGAACTATATTTTGGGATCCTCAACACAGTTGCATGGACATTATAAACCAGTATATTTTATTCATCACAATTTCTAATTACTCTCATGAGCTGTTATTCATCATAATTCGTAATTAATCTCTTGAGCTCTCATTTCCATTGTAAAATCCCAACTATATATATATATATATATATATTTTTTTTTCTACAAAGGTTCTTTTTATTGAACAACAAGCAACAAATCATGAATTAAGAGAGTGGTCATGTTGACGCTAAAAATTCATTGAATCATAAAGAATCAATTTTAAGGCCAAAAAATAAATAAATCACCTGCTTAACCACCAAATAGAGCTAGAAAATACAAAAAGAGCAACAGGGAAATAATTTGAGCTGTATAGTAATTAACTAGTACAAAAGATGAAAACTTTCACTAAAATTCAGTGAGCTCTTACAAGTTAAAACACATGCAAATTTAACGTTTCTACAGTTCATTTCATTTGTCACCTTAAAACAACACAATTCTCACTTCCAAAAGAAATAAAAACACCTCAAATCACTAATGAAACACTGTCAAACCCAAAATATCAAATGAAATAATCTAATTCAACGAAAAGTGTATCCATTAAAACTAACCATTTGCTGCTGTGTTGACCCAAATTCACGATCAGAGTCATCGCTGGACTCGTCCTGGTAAGCATACCGGCCGTAATTAGACGTCTGCTGCTCCAAAAAAGGGTACGAAACGGCCTTCCAATCAAGCCGACGAGTCCTAGTGACAGCCCCCGAGCACGTGACTAGCGCGTGCCTTCGCTTGCTCAAGCTAAAAGGCAAATGATAATGATAATGATGCAGAGACCTAAAAGCTGCAGCTTGATTTTTAACCACGAGAAGCGATAAGGGAGATGGTTTTAGTAGATTTTTGGGGGCTTTGTAGAAGTTAAGAGAACTGGGTCTAAGAGCCATGGTCATGGTCGTGCCACTTCTGATGAAAATGAACGAGGGGGGCATTGTGCTCTGTATGTTGTATGCCAAGTGTTTGTGCTTTTGCGTCAGGGAGGGTTAAGCTGACGCAATTGGAGTGATTGGAGTGAGCGAGTCCGAGTGGCAGAAGGGTTTTGGGAGGTTTTAGCGGCTAAGCTTTTGCCAACACCACCTACAGACTCAGAGAAGCTGACGCTGGTGCCCGGTGCCCGGTGCCGGTTGAAACACTTAGAAAGGCTAATAAACCCCAGTTGTATCTTTGTACTTTGTAGACCTTGACATTCACCGAGTCACTTTTATTTGACAAAACGACCCTTTAGTTTTGTCAAATGACATCAAGACCTCAAAATTGTGGACAATGAGTATCTAGACCCTTTTATAGAGTGTATGGACCCATTTAAAATTAATTTTAAGAGACTTAAAAATAATTTTAGACAAATAAAAACTAATTTTAATATTGAGTAATTTTTCAAAAAATCATCTGTTGTAGCCCATACTTCAAAGAGTACAAAAATAGTAATTTTTCAAAATCTAATTTTGAGAATTAATTTTATATTTAATATAGTTTTATATATCTTAGCATATATTATAAAATTCAAAATTAACCTTATTAATTTGAAAATAAAATCATAAATTTTAAAGTAATTATTATTATTACTTATTATATTGAGATAATAAAATAAAAAATAAAATTAACAATATAGAATATTTATTCTAGTTATCAATTATTATGTATAAGGAGTAAAAAATATTTTATATATATTTTTTTAAATGTTTAAATAAATTTTATTCAACACTATACCTTATTCTATCATTTAAATTATTACAAAAATTTAATTATAATATTTACTAAATACATACGATTACCTTTAAAACTCACAACACTTTTAAAAACAAATTTTATCAAACTTTTAGTTAATTCTTTTTACAGCTGATTATTTTTATAACACAACTTAAAATAATTATTTTAGAAACTACAATATTACCAAACTGAACTTTAATTTCTTTCTATTGTTTTGGTTTATGAATTGAATAAAAAACTTATCTATATTTTTTGAACACAGAAAATGTAAGCTGCTCAAACAATTGATTCAATTTCAAATATATGAGCCATTAGTACTTGCAGATATATGGATATATGAGCCATTAGTACTTGTAAATTTTAAAGTAATTATTATTATTACTTATTATATTGAGATAATAAAATAAAAAATAAAATTAACAATATAGAATATTTATTCTAGTTATCAATTATTATGTATAAGCAGTAAAAAATATTATATATATATTTTAAATATTTAAATAAATTTTATTCAACATCATACCTTATTCTATCATTTAAATTATTACAAAAATTTAATTATAATATTTACTAAATACATACGATTACCTTTAAAACTCACAACACTTTTAAAAACAAATTTTATCAAACATTTAGTTAATTATTTTTACAACTGATTATTTTTATAACACAACTTAAAATAATTATTTTAAAAACTACAATATTACTAAACTGAACTTTAATTTATTTCTATTGTTTTGGTTTATGAATTGAATAAAAAACTTATTTATATTTTTTGAACACAAAGAAAATGTAAGTTGCTCAAACAATTGATTCAATTTCAAATATATGAGCCATTAGTACTTGTAGATATATGGATATATGCAAAAGCAAGTACTTAGTTATTTCTAGACACATGTTATGAAACCGAATCAATTTTGTGATTATTAGATATATGAATATTGGGTTAGTTTCTTAACCTTTTATCGTCAACAATATGGCGATCGGTAAGATATATCAATTAAAAGTACATGTAATGTTTTTTATTTTTGGTTGAATATTACATTAGAGATAATAAAATAAATATAGATTTATACAACCTAATTTTATAAAAAATTGTCAAGAGAAAAATAATCGTGAGAAATTCATATTGGTTTTTTTGTGGGTGGAAATTGATATTGCAGAGACTGCTAATGATTTAACTTATAAAAATTTAGTAGGTGCTAATATAATAGTTTTGTTGATTTAGTAATAATTTTCAAACAATTTTACTTAGTTGACTATCTAAAGAAAGTTCATTAAATAAATAAATCTTTAATTTTTATCTTAAGAAAACTCATTTACTCCATAGATTATATTAAATTTTACTTGAACAATCAATGTGTCCACCAAAGAGCCCTTAGATGGATCATGTATGACACTCAACAGCATAAAAAGCATAAAGTCTCATCAATGAGCGGACGGGTGTTGAAAAAA
This sequence comes from Murraya koenigii, assembly GCA_025617385.1. Classification (NCBI taxonomy): domain Eukaryota; kingdom Viridiplantae; phylum Streptophyta; class Magnoliopsida; order Sapindales; family Rutaceae; genus Murraya; species Murraya koenigii. The sequence goes on along the minus strand of CM046817.1, from coordinate 14,858,504 downwards.
AAATAAACTTGTTTACAAAATAATAAGGTGTTGAGTTGTACATGGCCTTCCATCATCATGCTTCATCATCATTGTGCTTCATCATCATGGGTCTACAATGTTGAGTGGAGGTTAGCTTTACAAATTTGATGCCATTAAAGGATTCCTTTAGAGCATGTTAGGTGAGTGGAATATGTTTGGTGTTATGATGAAAGGTTAGTAGAATGTGCTAGGTGATGTATATTGTTATGATTATGTTTGTGTTTTATTCACTATAAATACCTATGTTATTGTGTTGTGAAATATAAGTCTAAGAGTAAGAAAGCATAAGAAGTATAACAAAGCTCCTGAGAGTGATTTGTGAGAGTGTGTGAATTGTTCTTGTAATGTTCTTGAATTTTTTCTAATAAACTTTGTGTTTCATCCTTCAAATTCTCCAACAAAGTGGTATCAGAGCAAGGTTTGGAGGATAAAATAGTTGTGTAGCATATCAAATCGAAGCTCTCGACGAGATGAACGCAACGCCACAAGAATCAGCCTGATCATAGTTCGGACGAGCCCGGAATCGCTGTCAGAAATTTGCTATCCAAAAACGTGTTGACTGTTGACTGTTGACCAAAGTTGACCCGAGACCTCCCAAAGGTTATTCGACGTTCTGGATTCATTCGTGCATTCTTAATCTCCAAATTCTCACTCTATTTATGAGATATGGCAAATGGTGGTATGATGTCATTTCAAGTTCCACAATTGAAAGGGAGCAAATTTGACAATTGGAGCATCAAAATGAAGGCTCTATTGGGTGCACACGATGTGTGGTATTTCGTGAAAAAGGGCTTTATAGTACTAGAAAATGAAGGTACTTTAACTACGGTACAAAAGAAGAATTTGAAAGACTTAAAGGAGAAAGAGAACAAAGTAAAGTATCTCATCTTTCAATCATTAGATAAAGATGCTTTTGAAAAGATCGCTGGCACAACATCCTCAAAAGAAGTGTGGGAGAAGTTAGAAACCTCTTACAAAGGAGCGGAACAAGTTAAGAAAGTTCGTCTTCGAACACTACGAGGTGAATTTGAGTCCTTACACATGAAAGTATCAGAATCAATTTTTGATTACTTTACTAGAGTTGTGGCTGTTGCTAATGAATTAAAAAGAAATGGTGAAGAGTTGAGAGAGTTAAGGATTATTGAGAAAATACTTCGATCAGTAGATTTCAAGTTTAACCTCATTGTAGTAACAATAGAAGAGACTAAAGATTTGGAGGCTATGACGATCGAGCAACTTCAAGGAAGGTTGCAAGCTTATGAAGAAAAACTGAAGAAGAAGCAAGGGATCGAAGAACAACTCTTCAAGATGGAAATCAATCCAAAGAAAATAGAAGAAAGCTTCAGCAACGATAGAAGGCACTATATCCGAGGAAGAGGCCGAGGACGAGATAGAGGTCGTGGTCATGGACGAGGCTGGACTTTCAACAACAAAAACTCCTTCAATAATGAAAGAGGAGAAAGCTCAAACAGAGGGCAAGGAAGAAACAATCCAAGATCGAGGTATGAAAAATCTCAAGTGCAGTGCTATAATTGTCAAAAGTTTGGGTATTATGCTTCAGAGTGCAGAATTTCAAGCAACATAGTAGATGAGAAAGTGAATTATGTTGAAGAGAAGAATAATGGAGATGGCACACTTTTACTAGCACGTAATGACAACAATGGAGGTCAAGAAAATACTTGGTATCTTGACACAGGTGCTAGCAATCACATGAGCGGAAACAGAAGCATGTTTGTAGAGATGAATTAATCAATGAATGGTAGCATTGCTTTTGGAGATGATTCAAAAGTACCAGTGAAGGGAAAAGGTAACATCCTTTTTCGCATAAAAGATGGTAGCCACCAACTAATTTCAAATGTTTACTATATGCCCAATATGAAAAGCAACATTCTAAGTTTAGGTCAACTTTTAGAAAAAGGCTATGATATTCATCTGAAAGATTATAGTCTTTTTTTAAGAGATGACAAAGGAAACCTAATTACAAAAGTGAGAATGTCGAAGAATAGAATGTTTCCTTTAAATATTCAAAATGATGTTGCAAAGTGTCTCAAGGCTTGTCATAAAGATCCAACCTGGATTTGGCATCTTCGATATGGACATCTCAACTTTAGTGGACTAGAGCTATTATCAAGAAAGAACATGGTGAAAGGTCTACCTTCAATCAATCATCCCAATCAAGTTTGTGAAGGATGTTTACTTGGCAAGCAATTTAGAAAGAGTTTTCCAAAAGAGTTAAACTCAAGAGCTCGGAAGCCACTCGAGCTTATTCATACTGATGTGTGCGGTCCATTCAAGCCAACCTCTCTTGGTAAAAGTAACTATTTCCTTCTTTTCATAGATGATTTTTCAAGAAAAACTTGGGTGTATTTTTTAAAGCAAAAATCAAAAGTTTTTAAAGTTTTCAAGAAGTTCAAAGCTGCAGTGGAGAAATAAAGTGGACACCAAATCAAGGCCATGAGATCTGATCAAGGTGGAGAGTTCACTTTCAAAGAATTTGTGAAGTTTTGTGACGAAAATAGAATACGACGCCTTTTGACAGTTCCGAGATCCCCCCAACAAAATGGTGTTGCAGAAAGAAAGAACAGAACTATCCTCAACATAGCGAGAAGTATGATCAAGAGCAAAAGACTACCCAAAGAATTTTGGGCTGAAGCTGTTGCTTGTACAATCTATTTATCCAACCGATCTCTAACAAAAAGTGTGTGGGGCAAGACACTACAAGAAGCATGGAGTGGAAGAAAGCTTGGCATAACCCATCTGAGAGTTTTTGGAAGCATTGCCCATGTACATGTACCAGACGAGAGAAGAGCCAAGCTGGATGATAAAAGTGAGAAGTTCATCTTCATCAGCTATGACATCAATTCTAAAGGATACAAGTTGTACAATCCAGACAACAGAAAGATCGTAATTAGCCGAGATGTAATTTTTGAGGAAGAAGGAGAATGAGATTTTGGCTTTCATGTGGATGAATTCAATTTTTTTCCTTTTGAAGAAAATGAACAGACAATGAAAGAGCAAGTAGTAGAAGAACAACAAGAGCCGGTTAATCCATTTATCTCACCAGCATCAACCACACATGGAGATTCACCACCATCTTTCTTAAGTGAAAGAACTAAAGAACGCACGAGGAGTCTTCAAGATCTCTATGAGGTAACTGAGAGACATGATAATCTCACTCTATTTTGCCTCTTTACTGATTGTGAGCCAGTTTACTTTGAAGAAGCTATACAAGATGAAAAATGGAGAATCGCAATGGATGAAGAAATCAAAGCCATAATGAAGAATGACACTTGGGAACTTACTACACTTTCCAAAGGTCACAAAACCATCAGTGTCAAATGGGTTTATAAGACGAAGAGAAATGTCAAGGGTGAGATTGAAAGACACAAGGCGAGGTTAGTTGCAAAAGGCTATAGTCAAAAAGCTGGCATCGACTATGATGAGGAATTTGCTCATATAGCCCGAATGGAAACTATAAGACTAATCATTTCTTTAGCAGCCCAAAAACAGTGGAAGATTCATCAAATGGATGTAAAGTCTGCTTTCTTAAATGGATTTCTCAAAGAATAAGTCTACATCAAACAGCCATTAGACTATGTGGTGGAAGGATATGAAGACAAAGTTCTGAGATTGAAGAAGGCACTTTATGGGTTAAAGCAAATATCAAGGGCATGGAATAGCAGAATCGACAAATATTTCAAAGAGAATAGCTTCACCAAATGCTCACATGAACATGCTCTCTACGTCAAAGTCAAATATGGAGACATCTTGATTGTATGCCTGTATGTGGATGATCTCATTTTCACTGGAAGCAATCCAAACTTATTTGAAAAGTTTATGAGAGTGATGGTGAAAGAGTTTGAGATGACTGACATTGGACTAACGGCATACTACCTGGGCATTGAAGTCAAGCAAAAAGAAGAAAGGATATTCATTTCCCAAGAATGCTATGCAAAAGAAATACTCAAGAAGTTCAAGATGCATGATTGCAAACCCGTAAGTACGCCAATGGAATGCAAAATCAAATTGTCCAAACATGACGAAGAAGAAAGAGTTTATCCAACTTTTTTCAAGAGCCTTGTTGGAAGTTTGCGTTACTTGACATGTACGAGGCCAGACATTCTCTATGCCGTTGGGCTCGTTAGTCGCTATATGGAGAATCCAACAATCACCCATTTTAAAGCTGCAAAAAGAATCATTCGCTATATAAAAGGTACAATTGATTTTGGCTTATTATACTCATTCTTTGATGATTACAAGCTTGTTGGATATAGCGATAGCGATTGGAGTGGTGTTTTAGATGATCGAAAGAGTACCTCTGGATTTGTATTCTTCATGGGAAATACTGCTTTCACGTGGATGTCAAAGAAGCAGCCAATTGTCACACTTTCCACCTGTGAAGCTAAGTATGTAGCTGCTACTTCAGGTGTTTGCCATGCAATTTGGCTAAGAAATTTGTTGAAGGAGTTGGGTTTGTTCCAAATAGATCCAATTGAGATCTTTGTTGACAACAAGTCTGCAATTGCCCTATCAAAGAATCCAGTCTTCTATGATCGAAGTAAGCATATTGACACTCACTACCATTTCATAAGGGAGTGTGTTGAAAGAAAGGATGTACAACTAAAGTATATCAAATCTCAAGATCAAGCAGCTGATATATTTACTAAGCCATTGAAACAAGAAGATTTTATCAGATTGAGAAATTCATTGGGTGTTATAAAACAATTAGCTGTGGAAATCAAAGAAATTAACGGCGAAAGTGAAGGAGAACAAGTACAAGTACGAAAAAGAAGATTAAATGCATATTCCTACAGGGCATTGTTCAATCAAAATAAGAAGAATAAAGCCAAAGAACAAATTGGTGATAATTTCACTAAACTCCTCGAGCAAGAAGATTTAAAGTCACAGAAACAAGTTTAAAGGGGAGTGTTGAAAAAAAAAAAAACTTGTTTACAAAATAATAAGGTGTTGAGTTGTACATGGCCCTCCATTATCATGCTTCATCATCATTGTGCTTCATCATCATTGTGCTTCATCATCATGGGTCTACAATGTTGAGTGGAGGTTAGCTTTACACATTTGATGCCATTGAAGGATTCCTTTAGAGCATGTTAGGTGAGTGGAATATGTTTGGTGTTATGATGAAAGGTTAGTGGAATGTGCTAGGTGATGTGTATTGTTATGATTATGTTTGTGTTTTATCCACTATAAATACCTATGCTATTGTGTTGTGAGATATAAGTCTAAGAGTAAGAAAGCATAAGAAGCATAACAAAGCTCCTGAGAGTGATTTGTGAGAGTGTGTGAATTGTTCTTGTAATGTTCTTGAATTTTTTCTAATAAGCTTTGTGTTTCATTTTTCAAATTCTCCAACAACGGGCTCAACCACTCGCCGACTGAAAAAAAAATCTTAAAAAAAAATATAATAATTATTTTTTAAATAATTAACCAATTAATAAACTATAGATGAGAAAAACTATTTTAAAAAAAGAGAAAAGGACTATAAATCCTCCATTGATTGGGAAAAAAGAAACATAAAACTCTTAATGTTTTAAAAAATATATATAACTCTTAAATCTTGTTAATTTTCATAGCCATAGTAGCCACGATTTTAAAGAGGAAGACGGTTTTAAAAATTTTATATGTCATTTCTTATAAATACAATTATTTTTATATAAATATGCAATACTACCCTTTTTTCAATTAATATAAATAAAAAAATTAACAAGATGTGTTACTTTAGAGAGCTAAGAGTCTTTTTTCTCTTAAAAAAACCAAAATGGCAACAAAAATTAATAACTGTATAGTTTATCCTATTGCTATCTTGTCACCATTTTGTCCATTTTTATTTTTTATTAAAGAGTTCTGAAGGTGAGCGGCTGTTTATCAACATGATTGTTGTGTAATTGATTCACTACTTGGAAATTTGTTTTTACATATATTTCACGTCTACTCTCAATTTTCTCCCAAGTATCTGCGACATGTATCCCTTGAGCATTCCGACCCATTGCATAAATTTTGAAAAATACAAATTTGAATTGTTTTGTTTAGTTTAACAGTCTGCAAACCCAATAAGGATAGGTAATTTCTGTGTCTGTTAGGTGTCCACTGGGATGAATCTACAGCTACCTAAAAAACAAAGCAAAAAAAGGTCATTTACTATATAGATTGTAAGCTTTGAGTGGAATAATTTGACAATTTCAACCCTAATTAATAGATACAACATTCGGATTCAATGCTGAGATAAATTTTATGCTAAACTTTTTATAATATTGCTTGTGATCGATAGCTATTATGTAGTAAAAGATTATAAAAAGAACTTTGTATATCTCATCTCAACTCAGTGCTAGGCCTGAATCTGTGCATATGTACCATTTTCGGCGCCCACCCTGTAACTTATCCTATTGATGCCATTCTTCCCTAGAGTTGACAGTTAAAGATGGTCCGAGAATAATGCCAATCATCATCGATTAGCTTGAGAAAAGTTCAATACTCTCCTTGTTGTACATGAAATGTAAAATCAAGCGCACCAAATAATTACAGAAATTAAAAGATACAAGAATTTAATGTGATTCGGCAATTATGCCTACTTCCATAGAAGCAGGAGAAAAATAATTGTATTATTAACAATTATTTATAGTACAATATTTGAGTAAAGAAACTTACTTCTCATACTCATTATTCTCACACACACTTGAAAGTAAATATCTCTCATCTACTCATACTCTCCAATTACTCACTCTCACAATAATCTTCAATGAAATTATTTTACAAACTTTGGATACAAAGCTCTCTCAAATTTGAGATGCAAAGGAAATGAAAAAACTCTCGCTATTTATAAGCAAAGCTTCAGTAACCATGGTTTTCAACAATTGGCAAAAAATCTTCAACAATTTGGCACCGTTTTCTTCATTCGGTCTCAAAATCTTCATTTTTCTTCATTTAATGCAAAAACTTGTGGCTTGCAAAAGCACTTTATTGACTTTCAACATTCTTTTAGTTCTATTTCCTAAAACGAAAACCTAATACCAAATTCACAAGAGTCATTGAGCAAATATCCATTAATTGCATACATTGTTGAAAGTTACTAGTCGGAATATCTGGGGAAGCCATGCTTAGTCTTTGTCTTTTGGAAATGTCTCAATCTTCTTTTAGAATCTAAAGTAAACATAAATAATGCAATATTAAATCAATGCATTTAATTAGATGGGCTTAATTAATGTATAGGGCAAAAGATGATATGTATGTTTGTTTTTGTATCTGACTATTTGGAACAAGTGCCTGGAAGTTATACATAATAGTATTAGAGCAGATTTTGGGTTTACAATATTGTAAAAGTCTTTTACAATGTTATCAAGTTTCGAATATGAAAAGAAGTATTATATGTGTATGTGTGTGTGTTTACCTCGAACTAAGAGATATGTGTCTCAAATCTGATTGTACAAGAGAATTTGAAGATAACATAATTAATCTCAAATTCTAGTGTGAGGTTACATGTTTCTATAAATGATAAATAAAGTGAGACATAACTCTCTCCATCTCTTTTTTGTCTCATAGGGATAATTTCCTAATTAAGAATGAGAGTTAAAATTGATTTATAGTTAAGATAATTTCAGAGTATTAGAATGATGAGAAAAAAAAATTACATAAATATCATTATATCAATATTTATAGATGGCATAGATATAAATTATTATTGATGGTATGTGTATATATATTCATGTCAAAGCTTACAAGCTAAGATCTAATTAAGCCATAATTGATAAACTCTATGTCTGTATAATGAAGAATACATGCATAATCTAAAAGCATGACATGTAACATTATTAATGAAAAAAATTTAAATGTTATCTTTAACTTTGTGTAATGCATAATTAAGTGTTATTATCATATTAATTATTGAGTAGAAATGTTCAATTAGGGATTTCTGACCATATTAAAATCAAGAATAAACTAAAAGATAAAAAAACATAGCCCATAATGTATTGTATTTTGTTATGTAGTATATTGAAATATATGTGTCTTTATCTTTTAGTTTATCACTAATTTTAATATAGTCAGTGATCTATAATTGGAAACTCATCAAATTACGAATTGTATGATAATGGCAGAAAATCGCATTAATTATTATAGGATGAAATGATAGTAGTATATCTCAGTTTCCATGAATTATCAATTCTGAATAAACTTAACTCCAATATTTAAAATTAATCTTATTAATTAATTTAAATTTTCAAAATTTCCCAGTGGTAGGAAATTTGCATAAACACTTCTCCATAGCAAAAAGTAGTGTAAAGATTTAATCAATAACTAAACAAGTAATACTCAGCAAACTTAAAAGCAAAAAATAGTATAAATATTTAATTTATAAGCAAGTTACATTCACCATTGTGTAACTGCCTCCAAAATGCACATTCGCCATTTTGTAACTACCTCTAATGCCAAACATTTGGCAGGAAATAAGAATCCACTAGTACAAACCTTCCATCGTTTCACTTATTTAGCCAAATTCGGTAATGATGAATATTCCAAGCAAAAAAGGCCAACCTACGAAGTATTTATTAGTTGTGTGTAAGGATGTGAAGTACTGCATCATTACTCTAGCTTCTACTACCACTTAAGGCATCCTAGTTAGTGTTCCTCTTGCCACCTCTCTTGCAACTTCTGATCCCACTCTAATGGCCACTGTAGCTCTCCCTCTCCCACTAACTATTTTATTAATCGTCGAGTTTTAGTTAATAACTGTCAATTGTACCTCTAATGATTGTGAATGAATAAATTATTACAAATTGTAAGAATTTTATACCTAAAAGGATTAATTCTTGTAGTATCGATTAGAAGTCAAGCTGGTCAAAAGGCATAGGGCTAAGGTTGAGCTGTCAGGCTCATCTCACTGATTGTGTGTTTTTATTGGATAACATCCATCAAAAGAAAAACTCTATTCCATTTCCACAACATGTTGGTCTCTCGTGGTCATAATTTTTTTATTCTTAACTATATTATTAATTTAACTTAATGTTAGAATTCTAATGGTATAATGGTTCTATTAATTAGTCGAACAATTATATAATTAATAAAATTATAGATATTAAATTAAAGGGAAAAATAGAAAATTTTATTCACAAAATGCTGCAATCACAGTTTGCACAAATGCTAGGGCTTCAAAAAGCTTGTTTAAGTAGGCACATAATGCTAAGGTTGTGCATTTGCCCCATACACGTTCCTTTCTGCTCTTCACGAATTTGTAGAAACTCTTCTCCATAACAGAAGTAGTATAAAGATTCAATCAATAACTATACAAATAAGCAAACTTAACACCAGAAGGTAGTATAAATATTTAATCTATAAGTAAGCAGGTTACATTCACCATTATATAATTACATTCAAAATGCAAACATTTAGTAGGAAATAAGAATCCACTAGTACTAACCTTCAATCGTTTCGCTCTTTTAGCTGAGGTTGATAATAATGACAATTATGAGCAAGAGAAGTCAGCTTTCGAAGTACTTGTTAGTCTTGTTTAAGGACGTAAAGTAATGCATCATTACTCCAACTTCTACTGTCACCTTAAGCGCTCTGATTACTGCTCCTGCTGCTACTTCTCTGATAGTTTTCAGTCTTATTCTCACTCCTACCATTGCTTCAGTGCCTACTCTCCTTATTATGCTAGGTTTTGGTTCTGTTTAGTCTCACTCCAGTGGCCATTGTAGCTCTCTCTCTCTTAGGCTAACTAGTGTATTGATCATTGAATTTTTATTAATAGTTGTCAATTGTATTTATAGTGATCGTGAATAAATAAATGATTACAGATTGTAAGAATTTCCTCACTCAAAAGGATTAATTTTTATAGTTCTATACTCACACAACTAGCCACATGTAATAATTTGCCTAGTTATATTATGGTTATAATTTTTTTTCCACTTAGCTATATTATTAATTTAATGTACGGCTATATTTCAAACGATGTGATGATTCAATTAATTAATCATTCAATAATGTAATTAATAAAATTACAGATATTAAATTAAATGGTAAAATAAAATCACAGTATACCAAAATGTGCGAGCTTACTTAGCCAGGCGGATATGGTTCACGTGCACCTGTACCACAAAAGTTCCTCTCCACTCTTCAACAACTTATAGAAACTCCTCCACAATAGAAAATAGTATAAAGATTTAATCAAAAACTACATAAATAATACTTAACAAACTTAACAATAAAAAGCAGTATGAATATTTAATATATAAATAAGCAAGTTACAATCAACATTGTGTAATTATCTCCAAAATACAAACATTTAGTATGAAATAATAATCTACCAATATCGATCTCTAATTGTTTCGCTCTGTTAGCTAAAATAGATAATGATGACGATTTTGAGTGAGAGGAAGTTTAAAGACGTGAAGTACTGCATCATTGCTCCAGCTTTTACTGCCTCTTCAGACATTCTGGCTACCACTTTTGTTGCCACCTCTCCCACATCTTCTGATCCTATTGTCACGACAGCTTTTGCTACCTTAGCTGTTCTGACTACCAATCTCACTGCCACCTCTCCCGCAACTGCCGATCCTGCTCTCGCAACGGTTTATGGTACCTAAGCCACTCATGCTGCCACTTCTCTTGCAGCTTCCAGTCCTGTTTTCGTTGTCATGCTAGGTTTCGCTTGCTCTCTTTCCTACTGCCACTCTGACTAAATTTCAAATGTGTTGATTCTATTGTTGAGTTTTCATGAATAATTGGTGATTGTACTTACCAGCATTGTTAATGAATAAATAATGATTACCGATTTCTTATTTGTTGATTTTTTGAGTTTTTTTTTTAATTTTTATATATCAGTTATTAAAAATAAAGCTTATTGGGCCATGAAACATGCGCTCACTAAACGAGAATCATAATGGTCAAATGGGTTGGAATAGAAACGGGTTGAAATCGAAATGAGCCGGAATTAGAATAAAGAATTGGAATTATGATAATTTGTTTACTTGACCTGTAAGAATCAGAATCGAAATAAAGTACATTTCCATTGATGTGTTTACTTCATATTGGAATCGAAATTGATTGTTATAAGTTACTAAATGCCTTTGTTAATGTCCCAATATTATTTCTATATATTATAATAATAATAAAAATAATAATAATAATATTGAAAATAATAATAATAAAATTAACGACAATAATAATAATTAAAATAATAAAATTAATAACAATAAAACTAATGTGGATAATGATGACAGCAACAACAACAATAACATTAACGAGAGTAATAATAACAATTAAAATAATAAAATTAATAAATTTTAATAAAATAATATTAAAATTATTGTTATTGTTATTAAAATTATTTTTATTGTTATTGTTGTTGTTTTTGTTATAATATTATGAATAATAAATAATAAAGATCATATTTGCAAATACGTAGCTTCTATGCATTTTCATAAATTCTATAGAGACCAAAATGTAAAAATGACAAAACTTAAGTGAGGGCAATTTCAGAATTATGAAAATTTAATGAGGTAAAATGGATAGTTCCAGGAATTAGAGTCTTGATTCCCAACCCCTATTGAGAATCAGATATATGGGAATGATTTCCAAATTTATGAGCCCCACATGATTTTGATTCTGATTTCCAATATACAATTTGTGAAGTAAATTTTGTCAATGATTCTGATTTCAAATTTTAATTCTCTAATTCAGAAAAAAAAACACATCATTAATTCAATTGGGATAATTGTTTTTTTTTAAGAGAATCTATGGAAATTACATAAATAACTCAAGATCTCTACTCTAAATTTTCCAACAGATTCTTGAGAAACAAACACACAAATAAAGAATACATGCAATATGCTAATGACTTGTTGTTGTGAGGTAGTTTTGTTGTGTTCTTTCACCTAATTTATATGTATTGATGTTCATGAATGTTGTTTTATTGGTAGTCTTAATTAAGATGATCCTGGTTTTAGTGTTTCACTGAATAAATAGTTATATATCGTGTGACAATATATGTTTTATATTGTGAGAAGCTGAAATATTCTTATGCAAATTGATGACTTATATTGATTTATCATCTATGATAGATGGTATATGCTACACATTGTGTCTTCCATACGTTACGTTATAATAAAAACATTACTTCTTTGAGAACGACAAGCTGTCTTAACATGTTGCGGTTAACACATTATTAGAAACTGGTGTCTGTGCAACCTCAAAATTGTATTCTATCTTCCATATTACACTCGTCTTCAAGCCTTGTAAAATTAGGTATGCATACAGTTGCTATCTGTATTCATCAATTGCATCGAAAGATTTGTTAGTCTTTTCAGTACTATTCACATTCTTAATTTTATTGCTAAAACTATAAATTTTGGTCACAAAAAGTATAGTGACAACAAAATATTTTGTTGTCATTCCAATAACAGCATCAAGCTAGGTATTCAGAGACAAATAACATAATTCGTCGCGAAAACATTTATCGACGAATAACATAATTCTTTTGTAAAGGTGTCCTATTTATCTTCAAAATTTAGACACAATCGTCTCCAAAATTTAATGTGCATTGACAAACAATAGACTTAATGAATTAATACATTTTGATATGCTTAATGAATTATCCCAACTGTCTTTATTGCTTGATTTTGTTTATTGGTTCGAGATATTTGAGTTTGTTTTGTTTTTTTTTTTCTTTATGTGTTAAAATTATTCTTATATTGCACTATTGATTGCTTTTATAACATGTAAATATTGGCTGGAATGTGAGGCCAACATGTTTTGAATTTTTTTTTTTTGGATCCACATGTGTGTAAGTGAATATTAATTTATTAATTTTTTTAATAAAAGAACAAATTTGAAAAGTAAAAGATTCTTGATTTATGTTTGTCCTCTTTTACATGTTAGGATCAAAACTCATTGAAACTAAAATGAGTAAGTCATGGATTGATTGCAGTAGAGCATCATTTAAGTGTGAAAAAAGGGGTCATCAAATTTGTGAACTTTGCTATTAAAAATGTTGAAGACGCTAGCGTCATTAGATGTCCAAGTTATGAATTTGATGATCCCTTTTTCAAAATCAAATGATGCTCTACTATAGTCAATCCATGACTTATCCATTTTAGTTTCAATGAGTTTTGATCCTAACATGTAAAAGAGGACAAACATGAATCAAGAATCTCTTACTTTTCAAATTTGTTCTTTTATAAAATAAAAATTAATAAATTAACATTCACTTACACACATGTGGAACCAAAAAGAATAAAAATAAAACATGTTGGCCTCACATACCAACCAATATTTACATGTTATAAAAGCAATCAACAATGCAATATAAGAACCAATGCAACACATAAAGAAAAAAATAAAACATACTCAAATATCTGAACCAGTAAACAAAATCAAGCAATAAAGACAGTTGGGATAATTTACTAAGCAAATCTTGTATTAATTCATTAAGTCTATTGTTTGTCAATGCACACTAAATAGAATTTAGCATTTTGCACACCTATAATTGTAACTAAACATCTGTATTGGCGTGATTTTGTAAAGTCTTATAAAACTTGGAAGTGGCATGGGGAAGATGGTCGTACCATGCCATCTTGTAACGTAGATTTTAATACATTTGCCTCAATGAACTTCAACTATAGTAATATAATGCATATGGTCAATGATGCTTACAAGGAGTGTGATGGAGATCCTAAGGCATTTAGAAAATTATTAGAACAGGTTTAGCAACCTATACACCTAGGATGTACAAAATTCACTAAGTTGGGCACTTGGCGTAGTTGTTCAATATAAAGGGTATATTTTGGTGGTTTGATAGTAATTTTAATACTCTATTGAGTTTATAAAAGAGTTGTTACATGAAAATAATGAAATTCCAGTGTTTATGTATGAAGCCTAAAAAACAATGTCTGCTTTAGGCTTAGAATATATGAAAATAATGTTTGCCTAAATGATTGTATATTGTACAGAAAAGAGTTTAAAGCACTTTCTAAATGTCCTCCCTGTGGTTTGTCTAGATGGAAGAAAAGTGATGTTATTGTTGACAAATGTAGGATAAGTATTCCAGCGAAGGTTTTACAGTACTTTACTCTAATTTCTAGATTTATGCGTATGTATCAGTCATCGCAAACTACCAAGGATTTGGCTTGGCATGCAATTGAAAGGGTAGTTCAGTTGACTCACTATCATGAAAGATAGTATATGAGAAATGAAGGTAAGATTTCAGTTATAGTTTTCCTTGCGACGGTTCGGGATGAGGCGGTACTTATGATATTTCTGCTTGGGACGCATTTTATTTGGCAGTTTTCTAGATGTTAAATACTATTGGGTAGGTTACTTTTTATTGGCCTTGGAAACACATCAAGTTATATTTGGCCAAGATCCTAGAATCTTCGTCTTGCACTATCAATTAATGGAATCAATCCACATAGTTCTCTTAGTAGTGCATACAGTTGTTGGCCAGTTGTTATTATGATATATAATCTTTCTTCGTGGCTGTGTATGAAACAAAAGTTTATGATGCTGTCTTTATTGATTTCTGGTCCTCAACAGCTGGGTAATGATATTGATGTATAATTGGCACCATTGATAGAAGACTTGCAAACCTTATAAAATGTTGAGGTAGAAGCTTGTGATGCTAACAGAATTGAATTCTTCAATCTAAGTGCTACCTTGTTATAACTATAAATGACTTTCCAGCATATGGGAATTTAGCGGGTTGCACCGTTAAAAGGGTATAATGCATGTCCATATTGTGGCTTAGATACACTTAAATGTAAACTGAAATATCATGGAAAAAATGCTTATCTAGGCCATCGTTGTTGGCTTCACTACTAAAAAAATACCCTTTAGTGATACTAAAATAGTGTTACCAATTACTTTTAGTGACACTTATTAATAGTGTCAGTGATCTGGGAGTCAGAAAAATAGTGACACTTGAAAGTGGTGTCAGGGATTACTATTATTATAATATTACAGATTTTATGACACTATAGTGATAGAAGTTACTAATAATTATTAGGTGTCAAAAGTTCGTATCACTATAATATTACTAATATAGTGACACTCTTGTAACAGTATTTACAAACAATTATTACATGTCAATAGAATACAAATAGTAATACTTTAGTGTCAATAATTACTATTATTATAATATCACAAGTTAGTAATATTAGTAAAACAATAATTTCGAAGACAAAATTATAGTATATCTTCGGATCGGTGAGAAACGCGTGCAGAAATCAATTTCCAATTAGTAAATCTATAACCATGAATAAGAAGATATAGAAGAATCATAGCATTCGCCAACAGGACAGCAATAAGACTACAAAGAAAATGTAAGCTGTCACAAATGGTCTAAACAAGTTGCTTCTTTACATTTTCATTTCCACACTAGTGTATGGTCACATAACCGAACAAAGGTCACCTAGTTGCGAGATCCACTCTACGCCTTTCAAACACATATAGCTAGAGATTTCTGACCTTTCACATGCTGAATAATAGGTTCCTTAACCTGTAAAGATGATAAAAATAAGACCAACAAAGCCATTAGAATCACCATGTTTTCACTACTAAAGGATATTTCATTCGGCAATAACTTACTTGGTATTCCGTGGTTAGAAAAAAAAAAAGGGAACAAGAAATGAAACATACCGTGCTTGTTTTCCTTAATCTTTTATCTTGAGTGGATCTACTACAGATAATATCATCAACCTCATCATAATTATTTGTGCTTTCATTTGTTCTGATTTTCTCATTTCTTGGTACGAAACTCTCACTTGAAGCTACCGGCTGCCCAGTTTCAACAATAAACTATCTCATTGAGCTACAAAACATCAAAAATCATAGAAAATTATCAACAGAAGTAAAAAAATTTTGATAGCATGCTAACCCTAGCCCGACTTGTTGGAGTGTTTCCGACTTTTGCCTTGGAGATAGTCTGCTCACTCCTGAAAGAAACACTTTGATGAATGTCAGATCTGCCCTTTGTGCGAGTGACGTCAGATCCAACCGAGTGAAGAGCACCACATGTGGACGTGTCCATGTGCTTGCTTCCCGATTACTGGAAGAATCATTTTTTAACATCATTACAACCATTAGATACAGAAAAATAACCATATGCTAAATTCTAAATCTTTAAGGAAATGATCAGATACCAATTTTTTAGAATTCTTGGTGGTCCAACTTGTTAACTAGTTCATTAGTTTCCACCTCTTGCTCAAAGTGAACAAGATAATAGAAAATTTATATAGAAAATTTATTAGGAACCCATCTTAGATAAGGGAAGAAGTCACTCTAGTCCACCTCATTGTACCAACCTCATTCACATAAATTGATTCCACAACCTTTCCTAGTCTGAAAGTGAAAAAAGTTTTAATTATCTATGTATTTACCAAGCAAGTTCGGAACATAAAATCAGGCATATGAATCAGAATTTTAAGTTGCAAGATGAACTAATGCCACACTGATGCAAATTACTGAATACAAATATAATTTTTCAGTCCCTACAACTTCTCTAAGAAAACAAATCAAAACAAAAGTTGAAAAAAGAAAAGAAAAAGAAAAACAGAGCATACATCAATAAAATAATTAAACATGAGGATTTAGGAAGTCAAATGACGTAGCCCTTGCTACCCGATTTTAACATAACAGGTCTCACAGCATGCCCTCAGCTATCCATACAAATATGCATTGTTAATGTTGAAAACCGAGCTTATGTACTTATCTACTTTGTAGAAATCAATCTTACGTTACAATGATGATAGATTAAAGAGATACATAGCTACCTGTTTTCATATGTATTTGATATCTGTGATGCACACTTGCTTTCAATTGTTCGGTGCAAAGGAAAATGAAGTAATAAGACGGGACCAGACTTGGAAGACATAGCCTTTTCTCCCCAAGCAAAATTATCGAAATCATAAACTGCTTCACCTGTGCCTTTGGCTTCCGTTCTAAGATCTATGCTCTCTGTCTCTATAACCTTTTCAATACTAAACCTTAGTTTATTATTGCCACAGAGCAATGTCACATCATTAAGAGAGAGAAAGCTGATATTACTAATTTCAAAAGCACCACAACCAGATGAATCCAGACCAGGAAATTTTCGAGCTATCTAGTCAACAGACCAAGTGTCAAGTCCACTGCATTCTCCTACATCCCTATCGCCTAAAAGCACATGAAAAGGAACACCGCGAAAGGTTTTGTTTTTGTTTTGTGGGTTATTATGACCGAATTATAAGAATGTGATTTGATTTGATAAAAATTAAAAAGATTTGTGAAAGAAGCGTGTCAAATGTTATAAGATTAAGCCATTTCTTCTACTTCGTGCTTTAACCTAAATCCATCACAAACACGCTCAAACCGATATAAGTTGGAGAAGAAGCCCGTTAGTAAACACATGTTTATAATGGACACAATGGATAGTTCCTCAGTCTCCGTCATCTTCACAAACCCTAGCATCAGCTCTCTCTTCACCTTCTTCAAAGCGACGCAGTCGCAGCAGCGAAATTGGACCCCTCGTGTGCCGCTTCATCCAAAGACTGGACCGATCAGCTCTGTTTGGTTCTCAATTAGTGAAGCAGCTTCAATGCTCTCGCTCCTATGAGTATTATCCAAAGCCAAGAATCCAACACGCCGTCAGAAGAACTTGTAGCGCCAACTTGGACGCCTTCGACGAAAACCAAAACGAAAGAAAAGAGAACAGTAAAGTATGATTTTTGAATTAATTTAAATCAACTTGTAAATAGAGAACAGAAGATATCAAGAAAAGAAAAATGAAATTATGTACAATTTAATGTAATTTAAAAGATTAAAATGAAATTATTGGCCCAGTGGTTTAATGTTTAAAATTGAACAATTTATGCTTTAGAGTTCCTGAGTTCAATTCGTCATAAGTGCAAAATTAAAGTTTTATTTTTTAACTACTAATACCTTAGTGTCACAAATTTCTAATATTTAATTTATTGACACATTAGTATCAGTAATTTATGACACTTATTTGTTAAAAGTGAAAAATAGTACATATGTATATAATTACTGACACTTTTACAAAGTGTCAGTAAACTAAATATCAGTAATGACCATTTTTCTAGTAGTGCTTGTCAATTGACAAGCCAATATCTAGTGCAAGTTAATCTAAATTCACTAGATCAAGCACATTTGTCTATCTTACACAAACAAGAGAAGTTGAACCATATATTAGGTAATATATTATTTTGCTCTTTATTAATAAATTTTAATATTTATTCAATTGAAATGGACATAGCCTTGGTAATCTAATCATCTAAACTTTTTAATCTTTTAGTGAGTTTATGGAATGGCTTAGAACTAGTCATCCACATCAAAATGACAAATGATTATAAGACGAACATAATCGTACTTTTACCGATTGGGTGTCAGATAAGGTTCATGCTCATATATCACCAAATTTCACTAGTAATAACTGAACTGGTTTTTATTAAACAAACAACAATGCTTATATACATTTGCTACATGGTAGGTGTATTCTGAGATTAAAAAATGGTGTTGCTACATCAGATATCATGCTTTGGATATCACAAGGGCCACTTCCTTTTGTGGTTAAACACGCAGGATATGATGTTAATGGTTTTCATTTTGTAAAATAAGATCGAGACTCCTCTCATGTTACTCAAAACAGTAGAGTAACTCTAGTTGCAGAGGCTATGCATGTTGCTAGTACAAAAGTTAAAAATCCTATAGCATGTGACATGACATTTTATGGAGTTATAGGTGAGATATAGGTTATTGACCACCATTTACTAAAAATTCCTGCGTTGAAGTGTGATTAGGTTCGAAATAGTGGTGGTGTGAAGAATGACAAACATGGATTTATCTTGGTGGATTTAAACTGTTTAGGGTATAAATCTGATCCATTTATATTGGCTTCTCAAGCCAAACAAGTGTTTTATGTACCTATATCAGGTTGAAAAAAATTTGTCTGTAGTGTGTCATATGCCTATTAGAGGTGATCCCAACCCAATAAGTGAGTAGGATATGCATAATACAATAAAACACCTCTCCGATCACCACTGAATTACCAACTAATGAGATATTAGAATCTGCTGATGGTGAAACAGAAATCTATGCCCAAAATTCCAATGAGGGAATTTGGATTAATAACCAATATGCAAGTTAATCCAGAGTTGATAATAAGTATTTCTTTCGTTGTTTATTATTTACTTGCATCCAAGCTTTGAAAATTATGATTGTAGAGTAATAGCTTTTGAATGTGTTAATTTCTTTAACATATTTTATGTGTTATGGCTTGTTTCTTTTTATTTTATTTATCGACTTTTCATATTCTAGTATTGCTTAGTAAGGCTAATTGTTACTTGTGTATTTCAGGTGTACTTAAATGGATAAAGGAAAGGGCATTGCAAAGGATAATAATAGTGTTGATGCAGACATCAATTATGAGGATGATGGCTATAATGATGACTTTGAAAAAAGATGAAGAGGACATAAAAGCTATTGTTGATGCTTTGGCTGGTATGAAAGGTGCTGCTAATACTTTTAGAGGTGCTGATTTGGATGCTCCAGAGAGTAGTAATATGACCAGAGGCGTGAATATGGGTGCTAGGCAGAACAAAAAGCTGAAAAGAGGAAATGAAGGATTATTGTACAATATAATGCACTAGGAGTTCTTACTGGTAATGAAGCCACTAAACTGGCTTCTTATATTGGAGTCTTAGCTCGTACTTTGATTTCGATTTTGTTTGATGATTGGCGTAAAGTTCCAGTTGAGACGAAGTATCGTTTATGGGAATTCGTTAAGGTACATTACAGATTTTATTGCGTTGATTTTAAAGTTGATAATTCATTATATTTTTATATTGTAGTCTGTTATATGATTATTATAACATCATATACAGTATTAAGAATGCTTCATTGCTCATCGTAAAAGTAATAAACAACTATTACAGTCAATTAGGCATACGTTTCGCAACTTCAAGTACATGCTGACAAGAAAGAACATTGTGCCATTTACACAAGATCAGAAAAGACTATACAGACCCTTAAATGATTATCCCCAAATCAAGAAACATGTTTGAATGAAGTTGTCGATCAGCGTTTATCTTATGTCTTTCAAGTGAGTTCTTCGAAGTAGGATAAAGTTTATATGTTTGGATGAAGTTTGTTCTAAATATACCAAATATTAATCAATAATTTTTTAAATTATTCAAAAATTCAGCTGTGTTAATAAAAAGAGAAGATCGTCTAACAAGTTAAATCATCGACTTAGTCAAAGAGGACACGTTGGATTGATGCAAAACATTGTAACTACATGGCTATTAGTTTATATTAAGTTAATTTGTTTAAAATAATAATTATTGAGTGGACTGACATATTATGATCTGTTTATCCACTAGTGCTCAGAAACCAGTCTTTTAAAATACTTGATGGACAAAAGCGAACTCTGGAAGCTAGGTCAAAGAATGAAAAATAGAGGTTACAACCCTGAAGCTGGGAAGATTGTTATGAAAATGGTGAGAAATTTTAATAAAGTACTTCCACACAGTTAATTCATTATATTTTTACTAATTTATTTTATAATTATGGTCAAAGGAAAAGTTAAAAAAGGAGGCTGAGAAAGGCTTGTTGAAATTAAATGGTAGAAACGACATACTTGCACAATCATTGGGGACGCTTCCTCGAACTGGCCATATGCAAGGGCTTGGAAAATTTGACACCTACAAAGTATTTTCACACAGTCCATGCACATAGTAACCATGCTAGAGAGACTGACCTACTGGTCTAAAAGAAATCAATTGAAAGTCAACTGGAGAAACTCACCAAATAATTAAAGAAGACACCTCAATTCCTAGCTATGGTGTTGCTGATTGCTTAGAAAAAACGAATGATATGAAGATGGATGTAGTTGAACAGAAGGTCGATTGGTTCTTTTTTTTTTTTAACTTCACTTGCTGAGTATGATAATAGGTTAATTGAGTTTCTTTTTTACATTGTATTTTTCAGGAGCCAGATAATGAAGAGAACTCAGCTGGGAAGAAAATGAAATCCTCACCAAGTGGCATGGTGGAAAAGCGAGAACAAGCTGATGAAAAGAATGAGAGTACACCAAAAAGGAAAAAAGCCACAGCAAGAAACACTGCTGTTATGCCAAGAAAAAGTACAAGACTGAACGCTAGCTTGCCAATGGGTAATGCAAATGAGGGGGAAAAACTAAGGCTTGGTAATACTAGAAAGTCATTATTTCAAGAGAAGGTACAAGTAGATGATAGAGTATGGCACGTTCCACATGACAGCCCAGGAACAAGGGCTGTAAATCTAATCAGAAACAAAAGAAAGAAAGGTGTAGTGCAACATGTATCGAGAAACACTAGGCACGCAGTGGCGATGCATAAAAGCAATCATTTAATGCTACAACTCTTTAGTAGATTATGTGACATGTATTTGCCTCCGTCTGGTTGGATTCCATATTTGATTGATGATGATGTATTTCAGCTATAAGGTATTGTGGCCGATGTTGGGAAGATGGAATGTGATGTGATGCTGACAATGGAAAAGATAAGAGTTAATGCTATTGAAGTATATATTATGTAAGAGATTTTGGTTTTTTTTTTTTTTTTTTCCTTACACTTGAATTAGTTTATAAACTTTTTTACAATTGAATTCGCCTCAATTGTTTTAGGTTGCTATATCACTCAATCATCCCAAATAAAAAGGGAATAAGACCATTTGGATTCATATGCCCAGGTTTTGTGTCACCCCATCCTGGACAAATACCGGAAATTTCTCGTCCTAGCAGAGCAGAAGGTGTTGATGCAGTTTTTCCCGCGTGCCTCAACAGTGCTTCGAACCTTCGAACAGTGTCTCCAAGCAGCTCGAGCAGGACTGTTTAAACCTTCTGCTCGCGGCTTCAAACAGTGCCTCGATCCTTCTGCTCGCGATAAGCTCGAGCAGGATTACCCCCTTCATCCTGTTCCGCTGTCTTCTTCAGAACGGAGATCTCCCGGACCTGTACTCACAGAAAACCGCGTCAGGGGTCGCCGGGCGTGTTCCGGTGAAAACCCTCCGACGCTCAAGTCAGTAATCGGGTTTGTCTTTTTGGTATCTCCCTTAATGAAGGAGACCGGAAAGATGAAAGGGGTATTATTTCGCCCCCCCCCCCCTTTTTGGATAAGTATGGTGTTCGGAAAATCAAATGAGAGAGATTAGAATAGGAAGAACCTGTTTGAGCTTACAGATCCTTTGTGAATGAAAATTGCCAACCTCTTTGTGTATCAAAAAAAAATCCCACCCTTGTAACGTTCCCCTTCGTTTCCTTTTATACTCCATTTTTCCCGCTCTTTCCATTTCCAGTCGTCCACTCCACGTTAGTGGTATCCGGGTCCCTCCGACAGTAGGGATTGGCGGAATATTCCATAGGGATGAGCGGCTGTCCCCTCAACCCGATTCACGTGGCCAGATCACCATGTCGGGCAAGTGCGCTAGGAATTATGACACCTTGGAGGCATGTGCCGGCCACCGGCAACAGTATCATCAACACACCATGTGGGACCCTGGTCAGACATTAAAAGGTGTGCCGGGATTCTGAGAAAACGGGTCGGGTCTTGTCCAGCTATGCTCGTGGACGTAATCTCGGCGAGCAGGAAATGTGTGCTCGGGGACCCGTTCTTTGCGAGCAGGAAGGGAGTGCTCGGTTCTCGACCTTGACCAACTTCGACCTGAGGGACGACCTTGAGCAGGCGAAGGAAGTGCTCGGGGCTCGAGCAGCTCTGAATTCCTCGACATTGACCAGCTTTGACCAGAAGGGCTGCTCGAGCTAGGCTGTCCTCGGGGTGTCTTACTCGAGCTGGAAGGGCTGCGAGGGGCATGTCCGTTATTACCCAAACAGAAGGTGTATGCCAGCGCTTGAAAAAAGCCCGTAAAGGACAATTCTTATTTATGTCATACAGTCCCAAGTTTGGAAAGCACAAACTATAATCTAGTGTTACTGTCATTATTAATTCATTTTAGCTTACCCTCAATAACTGTTTCTTTATTTTGTTTGCCTTTTTCTATTTTAGCTTTTATTGGGTTTTAGTTGCATTTGATGAGGTTAAAAAAGATGTGTTTTATTTTGATCCTAACGGGTAAGATACTCTTTATCCTGATTTAGAACAACTGATTAAATCGTATGTATTATTTTTCATCTCATAATCCTAATATTCTAATTTTCTTTAATATATTTTACATATTTAACTATTGTACTTTATCATATAGTGCTATGAAACTGTTCTCAACTGAGGAGTGTAAAGAAAGATGAATTTATGGTTCAAAGATGAGATTTGTGAAGTGATGGGCATGATTTATTTGCATATTTTATCATTTATTATATATTTACTAGTTATTTTTATTTATTATTTTAGTTAATTAAATTATTTTATTGAACAGGGTAATAAATTGAAGATTGAGAACAAACTATATTTAAAGAAATCAAATTAGAAAAAAAAAAGCTGAAGATTATTTGAATTTATTATTAGTTGGCTTGTGCCTAAATTAGAAATTAGATTTATTGGCCAAAATTGCAAGAACATCACATGAAGAGCATGAGCATTAGTTTGATTTGAAATCAAAGTGGAAATCCAAGTGATGAGCAGGTGTAAGGCCAATTTCGAAACAAATTAAAAGACCAACCCTTTTGGCTTTAGGAAAAAAAGATCGGTGGCCATGCATTATTGGAAATAAACAAGTTATTTTGGCAATTGGACGTGCATGAAATTATATTTGGAAAGCATGCATTAGTGTAAGCCATGAATTAGAATTAGAATCCTATAAGGATTTGGCCAACAATTGCATGGTTATGGGCATTATCTAAGCAAAGACAAGTGCTGAATGGAGGGGGACAAAAACAGGGAGCAGCGGCCGGGAGGAGAGAAGAAAGAAAAGTAACAGTGCCATGGATTCTATTGGTTCTATTATTCTCAATCTCCCAATATCTTTCTAATTTTATTGCACTAGACTTAAGGATAAAGCCATGTTCAATAAAATAAATTACTTTTTATTCAATCAATTACCTACTTATGTGTGTTGTTTGGGTAATATCGATCAGGTCTCCTCGAGGCCGATCCAGCTCGAGTAAAAGACTTCGAGATCAGTCCACCTCGAGTAAAAGACCTCGAGATCAGTCCACCTCGAGCAGAAGACTTGACCGCTAACACGAAGACGGCTTACTAGGCGTCAAAGCTAGTCAAGGTCGAGGACCTCAAGACTGGTCGAGTCCCGAGCTCCTTTTTCTGCTCGAGGTCTTCAAACCCTCGGGCATGACCCATCTCGATCAGCGATGACACGAAGTGGATGCAAGACTCAAGTATCGATTTGAAACAATTTGACCTTTCTCTTCAGCGACTCAACGCGACGATCGATGCCTGATCTATACCCCACGTGGTATGGTGCCGTGACTGTTACCGATGGCCGGCACACACCCCCACAGTATCATCATTTCGTGCGCACATGCCCGACACTATGATCAGGCCATAGAAACCCAGGCCCACCAAGCATCCCACATTCCCAGGATACGGCACAGTAATCCCGGCTGTCAGAGGGGTCCATAAACTATTAATGCGGGAACGGCTGACCCCGAAGAAAAAGGGGCGGGAAAACTGAAGAATAAAAGGAAACCGACGTGTTAGTTGCGAGGGTTCCAGATTTTTCAGATTCTTCTTCTCTCTCAGAGTTCGGACATTTTTAAGGATTGTCATTTTGATCATTTTTTATTCCTCCGGTCTCTCGAACAAAGAGGGATACAAAAAGAATAACCCGAACACTGACTTGAGCGTCGGAGGGTTTTCGCCGGAAAAATATTCGGCGGCCCCTGACCTTGTTTCTGTGAACGCAGGACCAAGAAAATAGATGTTCCGAAGAATAGAGGAGAATTGAGATTGGCAATATCTCCTGCGCGAGCACCCCACAAGCAGAAGTTTGTGACACTACTCGAGAGCACGCAGAAAACTGCATCAACATGTGCTTTAATGTTTATGGTTTTTATTTCACATGTTTAGTTGAATATTATTAAATCTTTTCACTAATTCTCTCATACATTATTGATTGTTAGGATTAATATTTAATTAAAATTATGCTTGAATTTATAAATTATATGTGATTATATGTATTTCATTAAATTGTTTACATAGGGTGCTTAGGAAAACTTTGACTCTTCGTTATTCAATATTGTTCATATAGAATGCTTAGATATCATACTATTAAGCATAAATAAAACATAGATATCATAATATTAAGCATAAATAGAACATACATAAGATTAATTTTAATTTAGCTTAATTGTTAAATTTATGAGTTAACATAAATTGATTTTGAGTTGTCACTCAACAATTGGGAATTGATTGGTAATAAGAAAATCGTTAAGTTGGACAGTGGTGGATTCTAAAATCCTAATAGCTTCAATCTCTTGAATTCTCCAGTCAATTTATTCGTTTTTATTTTGATTGCATCTTTAGTTTTGATTTCTCTAAATAAAATATTTTCTTTTCAATAAAGGTAAAACAGAGTGCCTTAACTAAATGTTTTGTTTCTATCACTTTCAACCTATAATCGAATGTATTTTTAATTTTCTATTTGGTTTATAATTATGAATAGACCCCTCAAGAACCAGGAAGCGTGGAATGTGGCTGTTGTGTTTTGAAGTACACGAAGGACATTATAGCATACCTTAGTTTGCTAATAAATGATGTGACCTAGTGATGAATAATATCATACAATTGGTTTATACCATTATATTTCTTTGTTATAGAAATTTTACAATGTTAATTTTATGCTTTTTAGTTCCATGAAAAGGCTATATACTTTCAAGCTGAGATAGATGAAGTTCCCTTGGAGTGGGCTAACCACTATTCTGAAATCATTAGCGCAGCAAAAATTGGTTAGTATATATCAGAAACTACACACATATTTTTATTACTTTTATATTATAATTGGTGAGAGACAAGTTAATTGTACACTTGAATGAGTCAACCTCCTTAATTGAGATTAGTTAGTTATTAGATTATGAATCACTTGTGTCACACCTTAAATCTTCTGAATCTATTGCCACTTTTATTCAACAATAACAGCGACATGGCTAGCTAGCTAGGTTTCTTTAAGTATGCTTAATCTTCTATTTATTCATCAACTCTAGCGATTAATGAATTTGAATAATTAGGTTAATTTGAAGGCAAAAATAAAATGGTGTGAGTTAATGGAATCGGTTCTTGTAATTGTAATAGAACAAATGGTATTGAATTATTCTTTTGATTGTTTGTTAACTAAAATAATGTGAATATGTAGTCTCTCGGTGCATTTGGCAATGAACATGGAGTAGTCAGTTCTTTATGATGATAATGCTAGGTAAATTCAATTGGTGTTGCACATGCAGGTTGAAAACAAGCCGTCGGACTTGAGTTTTGTTGGGTAATTATTGAGGATGGGTGTTTGTACTGGAGTTTTATTGATTTGGGAAAAATTCTGCACAATGTTGAAACATGCTCGTTATGGGAACAATTATGTACTAGAATTTTATTGAGCACTTGTCATATTTGTAACATTTGCTCTTGGTTGCTACAATTTGTTTTAATTACTTTGGTTCGATATAATTGTTGGACACAAATGTTTGTTGGATGACATTATTAATCTAAAGTCGTTTTGGACATAATATAATGTATAATTTCATTTTTTTTCATATTGAAATTTTTTATTAAATTTCAAATGCAAGAATGCATAAATTTAAATTAATTAATTCATAATTTCTGTCAATATAAATTTATATCCTTTGACAATTTCCATTATAAATTTGTTACAAACAAAATAATTGATGACAAAAAAATTCAATCATAAATTCTGACATAAACTAAATAATTTATCCGCAAAAAATAAACAAATAATAATAATTAAAGCACGAAAATCAATTTTCCAACCAAAATTTTAAATTTAAACAAAAATTAAATTTCCTGCCAAAAAATAAACAATATATTATTTTTTACCATGATAGACATATGACTTCTAAATACTATCATATTTTCATGACAAATATTTTGTCTATCATACAAAAGTGACAAGTACATAAATGACGGAAAATTACACTGTTATCCACCTCCCTTTATGATAGTAATTTTCGGTCATCTATTACCAATTTTCTTATAGTGATACTTTTAGCGACAAAGACAAATGTATTCGCAGCTAAACTCATTTTTGTGATGAAAAAACATTTTTTGCGATAAAATATTTTTCATCTAAAACTACTTTTTAGCGACGAAAAGTGTTTTCTTGCTAAAACTATCTTTTTGTGACAAAAAATACATTTAATTGCCAAAAGACTTTTTTGATGAATTAGTGTTTGTCACTAAAAGTTTCCATTCACAATTTCTTTCTGCAGTAAAATATTTTCGTCACTAAAATTAGTTTTAGTGATGGATTCAATTTCGTCACCATAGTGTACTTCTACAATGACTTTTTTCGACGCAATAAAATTTAAGTCCAATCTTTATTCGGTGACAAAAGTATTCATTGCTAAAAATGTCTTTTGCAACAAAATATATTTTGTCATTATAAAATTCTTTAGCAATGAAAAAAAATAGTATATTTTTCGTAGTTGAATGTTTTTGTTTGTGATGAAAATTTTGGTTACAATATGTCAAAATTTTGATGCTAAAGGTTTGGGAGCCAACGTATTTTTTGCCACTAAATTTTTTACCTTTCTTCATTGCTAAAAATAAGAATTAAATTTTATTTTTTTCTGCTTTGAATTTGGCAACAAAAATTTATTTTTCTTCACTAAAAGGTACTTATTGCAAAAAAAATAAAAAAATTCATCGCCAAAGACTGAAATTATTGTAATAGTTCAACAATGCATAATTAAATGGGTCTTGTTATAGGTTTTAAGTTACAATTACTATAAAAAAAATTACAATTATGAAATAAAAGTTAATAATATGCATTAAATATAATTTTTAAATAATAATTTTGACCATTTAATAATTAAATTTTTAAATAATAATTTTGACAAAATTATTAAAGATATAATAATTTTTT
Organism: Murraya koenigii; assembly: GCA_025617385.1. Lineage (NCBI taxonomy): Eukaryota > Viridiplantae > Streptophyta > Magnoliopsida > Sapindales > Rutaceae > Murraya > Murraya koenigii. The sequence goes on along the minus strand of CM046817.1, from coordinate 14,830,442 downwards.
TATCATACAAATAAAAAATCATATTAATATAATTTCTAATTTATAACAGCTAGTGTTTATTAAATATTTTAGTACTATAACTTTTATTACTCAACCTCAATCACAAATGGGCCTATGTATCTGTAGTGTATACCATTTGTAGCCACAAGTTTCAAATATCCTTCACTTATAATTTTCTTTTCCTAATCGGGCCAATATTATTGATACTAATGAGAATGATCTAATTTGAAGTATCTAGTGAACTGAAGGTGCATCTCTTTTTTATCTCGCACCTCCTGTTAATTAAAGAAGAAATACTAATTAGTCTTGGCCTCCTAGCAGGATCGAGAAACATATATAGATATTGGACAAGATTAGAGCAAGTCATTATTAATTCTTATATTTAGAACAAGTTTATAAACATAATACATGCTTAAAAGTTAGCTGAACTTTATACTATTATTGTAATAATTATTGTCAACTAATACGAGAATATTCCTTATCAGTACACATAATTATAACTATGTGTTAAGCTAAAATGATCCAAACAAACCAAATTGATTCCCAAGACCGAAAGATTGCAAACCGAAAATCAAGTAATCAATGAAATTTACACACAGCAAACAAGATTGAATCTAACACGTACAAATGAAGAAAACATATCACACACTCAATAACTCAAAAAAAAAAAAGTCAATTAAACATTTACACCTCATCAGCAAAAGTGAAACGAACTTTCCCGCGTTTTTCACATGCTCCACGTATTTACGGACTGGCCCACTGAGTTTTTGAGTCTGACAATGACACCCTATGTTATTTAGGTATTTAAGGGAGAACTTTATAAAAGCACCCTAAAACTAACAAATCATGAATCAGCATCTACAATATGTCTAAAAATCGACAAGGAATGAGGATTAATTCATTCTTGAGAGATTAATAATAATAAACAAATTATTATAATTAATTGCATAAAATATGCTAACATCAAGCATTTATTCCAAATTATAATAAATTTCTAAAACTCAGGATGTAAAATTCTTGTATATAAAATTGAATACTTTCTGTTTGGGTAATATCGGGCAGGTCTCCTCGAGACCCTTCTAATTCGAATAAAATGCTCCGAGGTCAACCCAACTCGAGCAGAAGTCTCGACCACTGGCACGATGACGACCTCACTAGACGTCAAAGCTGGTCAAGGTCGATGAATTCAGAGCCGCCCGAGCCCCGAGCTCTTTTGCCTGCACGAGGTCGTCTGTCCCAGTCAAAGCTGGTCAAGGTCGAGAACTGAGCACTCATTTCCTGCTCGCAGAGGTTAAGTCCCCGAGCACAACTGGGTAAGACCCGATCCAGGGCAGCCCGACCCTTTTTTCTCAAAGTCCTGGCACGCCTTTAGATGTCTGATCAGGGCCCCACATGGTATGGTGGTGGTACTATTGCCAATGGCCGGCACATGCCCCCACGGTGTCATCATTCCTAGCGCACATGTCCAACATGGTGATCTGGCCACGTGAACCGGGTTAAGGAGACAGACGCGCATCCCCAGGGAATATTACGCCAATCCCAGCTGTCAGAGAGACTCATATGCCACTGATGCAAGAATGGATGCTCTTGGAGAGAAAGAGCGGGAAAAATGGAGTATAAAAGGAAATAAACGGGTACGTTACGGGGGTTGGAAATATTCATTCACGGGGATTCCAAAATTGGACACAGGTTCTTCCTATCCCTACTTCCCTTACCTTGATTCTTTGAAAAAACCATACTTATTCAAAAGGGAGGGCGAAAAATATCCCTTTCATCTTTCCAGTCTCTCTGACTAAGGGAGATACCAAAAAGAATAACCCGATTACTGACTTGAGCGTCGGAGGTTTTCGCCGGAACACGCCCGGCTACCCCTGACCCTATTTTCTGTGAGTACAGGTCCGGGGGATCTCCGTTCTAGAAAAGACAGTGGAATAGGACGAAGGAGACAATCCTGCTCGAGCTCGAGCTAGTTGCAAGCAGAAGGTTCGAGGCACTGTTTGAAGGCACACGGGAAAAACTGTATCAACATCTTTTGGCGCTGTCTGTGGGGATCGGCACAAGAAGCTTGATTTCCTAATACGTTTAAGATAGACAATGCAACGATGAGAGGAAACAGCTGAAGAGGAGTGAGTCTAGAAGAATCGGTAACTTTGAGAGAAGTGGCTAATGAGGCCCAGAATAGGGAGATCCAGGAAAGAATGGATCGGATGGAGAAACAGATGGAGACTCTAACTTCCCTAGTACAAGAACTCAGGGAGGGACAGAGAAAATTGTGTAATGATGTTCCGGAGTCTAGCCGTGGGAACGCTCCCGTTCTGGAAAACGTGGGAGATGAGGCCCAGAGACCTAGGGCACCAAACGCTACAGTGAGGGAGGAGACGAATATGGAGGAAAGAGGGTCTCGTCAGCACTTGCAGGATACAGCCCTAACCTCTCGTGCGGAGGAGCTGGAGGGAGAGGTGCGCAGATTGGCACAAGTTGTGGAGGACCTCCGGGGAAATGGAAAAAGCCCAAGTTGGAGAATAATGCTGGATAACGAATCTCCACTCTCTGCGGAGATCATGGGTGTCACGATCCCACGTGACTTCAGCTTCCCAGATTTGAAATTTTCGGGAAAAAACGATCCACTGGTACATATAGAGCGATTCAACGACATGACAGGGGTATAGGGTCTGTCAGCAGTACAGAGGTGTAGGGCCTTCCCGCTCACTCTTGAGGGAAGGGCAAGAGAATGGTACCGCAGGCTCCCACGGGGAAGCATCTTAAGCTTTAAACAGATGTGTAGGGAGTTTGCGGAGCAATTTCGGGGCGCGGTGACCCCTGAGGATGACATGATGGAGCTATCAGAAGTAAGGCAGAGGGAGGGAGAGTCCCTCTGGGAGTTTGTCAAAAGATACCATAGATCGATCCTAGATCTTGGCGCGTTTAATCATCCCCAAGCGTTGAGAGGACTGAAAGATGGGATCCGGATGGAGAGACTATGGTATAATCTGCGGAATCCTTCGATCTGTTCATATTCGGACGCATATGAGCAAGTGAAACTGGATATGATAATTGAGGAGGAGAAGGCTGCAAAGCTGAGAAGTGAGCAGGTCAATGGAGCAAAAAGGAAAGAGAAAGGAGGTCCTGCCCGAGGGACACAAGCTTCAAAAGTAGCAAGGGACTGGGTTGCCCTGTACAACCCTTACCAAAGAGCTCCCCCACCGCGGATGATTCCCCTGCCACCTCGCAGATCTCCAGGTCGGGATCACAGGGAGTACAGGCGTCACAACGACCACACATCCCGCAACCAGCCACCAAGCAGACCTGAGGTGAACCACAACAGAGCCGATTGTCCATTGCCTCCTCCACCAAGAAGTTTCCTAAGGGATCGAGCGATACAGGTGGTAGAGCAAAGCCCCGCTTACGAACAGTATACGAGGTTGAAGGTATCTCTCGAAGAGATACTTCAAGTGGCTGAGGAGCGAGGACTGCTGAGCCCTCCAACGCCGATGGCCAAGTCAGCTGGCAAGCGGAACAAGGGGCGGTTCTGCCATTTCCATGGTGACCACGGCCACTCCACATCACAGTGCTGTGATTTGAAAAACCAAGTGGAGGATCTGGTTAGGAATCGGTACTTGGATGAGTTTGTTGAAGGAGGGCATCCGGTGGTTGAGCAGTAGTCTGAGGAAAATGACCGGGCTTACGAAATAAACATGGAACCACCATCCACGAGGGTAATCTCATGAGGGCCCACGATGGCAGGAAGTTCAAATAGGGCTCGGAAAAATTACTGCAGATATGCCGCTGCCGGCCGAGAAGTCCTGCTCACTACCCCTGCTGCCATAAAGGCCAAGGTTCGGCAGGTGCCAATTATGTGGACGGATGAAGACGAGGAGGGGTTGTTGTACCCTCATGAGGATGCCCTGGTGGTAAAAGCCAACGTAGCAAACAAGGAAGTTGACCGAATATTGGTTGACTCGGGAAGCTCGGTGGATATTCTCTTCAAATCTACACTCGAGGATTTGGGAATAACAGGCGCGAGCCTCGAGCAAACGAGTACTTCCTTGAAAGGATTCGGGGGAGGAAAGTTAATACCTCTGGGAATCATCAAGCTGGCAGTAACCATGGGCTCGAGGCCTTTTGAGAAGAACATGATGCTGGATTTCGTGGTGGTAGATGAAGCCAGCCCCTACCAGGCAATTCTAGGGAGGCCATTTATGAGGATCAGCCAGTGCGTGCTATCCACCCATTACCTAGCCCTAAAGTATCGAGTAAATGGGGCTGTAGGGGTCGTGAAAGGCAGCCAGAGGGTGGCGAGGAGATGTTACGCTGTAGCGGCCAAAGAAACCATGCAGATAACCTCGTTGGACTCAAGGGGGGAATCAAGGAATGGAAGACAAGAGCCGGCTGAGAAGTTGGAGGAGGTCGAGGTGAGAGCAGACGACCCGGAGAAGGAAATCCGAATCGGCTCGGGCATTAGCAAGCAGTTGAAGGAAAAGTTGGTGGAGTGCCTGCGAGCACACGTGGATATGTTCGCATGGACGCATGAAGATATGCCTGGGATTGACCCAGAAGTGGCATGTCACAAGCTGGCAATACGGAGAGATGTCAAGCCTGTGAGGCAGAAAATGAGATGCGTCAACAAGGAAACATACGAAGCCATCAACTGCGAGGTGGAAAAGCTGCTGAAAGCGGGGTTCATAAGGGAGGTCTCCTATCCCGGATGGATCTCGAATGTGGTGCTAGTAAAGAAGGCAAGTGGAAAATGGAGAATGCGTGTGGACTTCACAGATGTGAACAAGGCATGCCCAAAAGATAGCTTTCCGCTACCAAAGGTAGACCAATTGGTGGATTCTACGGCGGGGCACGGGCTGCTTAGTTTTATGGATGCATTCTCAGGATATAACCAAATTCTCATGCACCGATCAGATGAGGAGTGCACAGCCTTAATCAGGGGCTGTACTGCTACAAGGTCATGCCTTTCGGTCTGAAGAATGCAGGGGCAACATATCAGAGGCTAGTGAACAAGGTCTTTAGGCCATTGATCTGTCGGAAGATAGAGGTATATGTGGATGACATGATCACCAAGTCTAAAGATGCGGAGGAGCATGTAAGGCATCTAGAGGAGACATTCGCACTCTTAAGAAAGTACCGGATGAAGCTAAACCCAGAGAAATGTGCTTTTGGAGTGGGTTCGGGAAAATTCTTAGGCTTCGTGGTGAGTCACAGGGGGATCGAGGCTAATCCAGAGAAGATAAGAGCAGTGGTGGAAATGAGGTCCCCTCGTAGCCTCAAGTATATACAAAGTCTGACCGACAAACTGGCATCCCTCAACAGGTTCGTATCTCGAGCCACGGATAAATGCCGAGTCTTCTTTCAGGAAATGAAGAAAGGCAGGAAGACAAAGTGGACTCCAGAATGCGAGGCGGCGTTCTAGCAGCTGAAAAAATATCTGTTGAAAGCTCCGTTACAGTCGACACCTCGAGCAGGAGAGGTACTGTTTTTATACTTAGCAGTGTCCCAATAGGCAACGAGCTTAGTTCTGGTAAGGGAGTAGTCAGGGGTACAGTACCATGTTTATTACACGAGCAGAGCTTTGCTAGAAGCTGAGACCCGGTATCTACTAATGGAGAAGTGGGCACTGGCCCTGGTCACAGCAGCTCAAAAGTTGAGGCCTTATTTTCAGGCACATTCGGTAGTGGTTCTAACAAACCAGCCCCTCAGGCAATCTTTGTACAAGCCTGAGACTTCTGGAAGGCTGGTAAAATGGTCAGTGGAGCTGAGCGAGTTCGACATTAATTACCAGCCCCGAACAGCCATAAAAGCACAGTCTTTAGAGGACTTCGTGGTCGAGTGCACGGCAAGGGATGAGGAGACGGGATTCTCAGGCCTCTACCAATACGTGGATAGTCACAGTAGATGGATCCTGTGGAAATCAGGGGGTAGGGGCAGTAGTTGTGCTCCTAAGTCCTGAAGGGACAGAGATGCAATACGCTGTGAAATTAGAGTTCGAAGTTACCAACAATCGAGTCGAGTCTGAAGGTCGTAATAGCGGGATTGAAGCTCGCCTCGGTAGTAAAAGCAAAGGAGGTAAAGCTTCGAACAGACTCGCAGCTGGTAACAAATCACCTCGACGAGAGCTTTCAGGCAAAGTGTGAGAGGATGGAGGCCTACCTTCGGAAGGTAAAGCAGCTAATGGGGAGTTTTCGAGCTATCGAGGTGGAACAAATCCCAAGGGGGAAGAATTATCGAGCTGACATGATAGCTCGCATGGCAGCCGCATCGGACCCCAAGTTACCAAAGTCTATCCCTTTGGAAATGAAGACCTGCTCGAGCATCGAGCAGGAGGACGAGGTGATGAGCTTATCGACAAGCTAGGAAGGGACATTTCCGGCCGATAAGAAGCAGGCAAGGAAGCTGAGGTGCAAAGCGGCCAGGTACACTCTCATCGACGGGGTATTGTATAGACGGGGGTACACTCTCCCCTTGTTGCGATGTTTAGACCAGGAGGAGGCCGATTATGTCCTCCGAGAGATACACGAAGGAATTTGTGGAAATCATTCTGGCGCGAGGTCTTTGGCGTTCAAGGCCTTGAGGCAAGGATATTTTTAGCCCCGCATGCATCAAGATGCTCAAGAGAAGACCAGAAGTTGCAAAAGTTGTCAGAGTTTTGCCAATTACCTAACTCAGCCTCCGGAGAACCTTACGGTGATGAACTCACCGTGGCCGTTTGCTCAATGGGGAATTGACTTGATCGGGCCACTGCCGAAGGGGAAGGCAGCTGCCACCCATGCCATAGTTGCAATCGATTATTTCACCAAATGGGTTAAGGTAGGAGCCTTGAGCAGCATCACCGAAGGTAAAACCACCGAATTCTTCTAGAAGAATGTGATTTGCAGGTATGGGATTCCTCATGCATTGGTCATCGACAATGGGAGGCAGTTTGATAATGGCAAGTTCAGAGACTTCTGTCAGAATCTGAGGATAGAGCTGAAGTTTTGCTCTCCTTCGCACCCGCAAGCCAATGGTCAGGTGGAAGCAGCAAACAAGACCATAAAGCGTCTCCTAAAGACCAGACTTGGCGAGCAAAAGGGAGTCTGGGTGGACGAGTTGCTTGGTGTATTGTGGGCTTACAGAACCACGCATAAAACGGCCATTGGAGAGACCCCATTCTCCTTGGCGTTTGGGCACGAAGCAGTGGTTCCTGTTGAAATAGGGATGGGGACGCATCGGACGGAACACTTCAATGAGGAGCAAAACAGTGAGCAGATGTGCGCAGGTCTGGACTTGCTGGAAGAGAAGAGAGAAAGGGTCGCCGCTAAGATCTCATAATATCAACAGAGAGTGGCTCGTTATTACAACCGAAATGTACACATTCGCCGGTTCTAGGTGGGTGATTGGGTGCTCAGAAGAGTCAACCAGAGCACGAAAGACCCGAGGCAAGGTGTACTAGGGCCAAACTGGGAAGGCCTTATCGAGTCACTCAATTAGCAGGACCAGGAGCATACTGGCTAGCTCATCCAGACGGACGAGAGGTTAAAAGGCCATGGAACGCACAACTCCTGATGAAATATTTCCAGTAAGTCTCCTTGTATTATGAGTGATAATGTAAGATTCCTTCCCAAAATGGGATGTGTAAAAACATAAATGTATATAAGAATAAGAAAAACATTCATAATGTAAGTTCAAGTTAAAGAGCAGAAGCTCAATAAGAAGCTTGGGTCAATTGCAGGCCCGAGCAGAAAAAGTTTGAGAAGAACGCTACTGCCAGAAGTCCCAAAGCCTAATTCTTAGGCGGGACGGTGCCTAGCGAGGGTCAATTGCAGGCCCGAGGAGAAGCATCTCGTGAAGAACGCTATGGCCGTAAGTCCTAAAGCCTAAATCTTAGGCAGGACGGTGCCAAGCTTGGGTCAATTGCAGACCTGAGCAGAAAAAGTTCGAGAAGAACCCTACGGCCAGAAGTCCCAAAGCCTAAGTCTTAGGCGGGACGGTGCCTAGCGAGGGTCAATTACAGGCCCGAGCAGAAGCTCAAGAAGAAGCTTGGGTCAATTGCAGGCCCGAGTAGAAAAAGTTTGAGAAGAACGCTACGGCCAGAAGTCCCAAAGCCTAAGTCTTAGGCTGGACGGTGCCTAGCGAGGGTCAATTGCAGGCCCGAGCAGAAGCTCAAGAAGAAGCTTGGGTCAATTACAGGCCCGAGCAGAATAAGTTCGAGAAGAACGATATGGCTAGAAGTCCCAAAGCCTAAGTCTTAGGCGAGACGGTGCCTAGCAAAGGTCAATTGCAGGCCCGAGCAGCAGCAGCTCGCGAAGAACGCTACGGCCAGAAGTCCCAAAGCCTAAGTCTTAGGCGGGACGGTGCCTAGCGAGGTCAATTGTAGGCCCGAGCAGCAGAAGCCATGGTGACAGCGTAAAGGCCAGAAGTCCCACAGCCTTAGATTTAGGCAGGACGATGCCGAGCAAGAGCCAATTGTTGGCTCGAATAAGAAAAGCATGAAGAGATTACACATAATTTAAACTCGAGTGATAATCGAGCTCGAGGAGAACAAGCTCGCAAAATAAAGGTCACAGACCATGAGCAAAATGTTGAACCAAGTAAACCGAGCTCACAAGACAAACGTAACTCTTTCAGCCCAAATCGAAGCAAAGCTTTACTATGCATGAGTTAAAATGATGATACAAACAGTATTACACTTGGGCAGAAAGCAAGAGAAAAGCCCAACACTTATAAAATTTTCACTTAACAAATCCACAAAGATAATCTCATAAATGTAAAGCGCAAGCTCGCACATACAGTAGTTGCTCGAATGCATGTTCTTTATTTATTAATTGGAATAATTACATGTACAAAAAAAAAAAAAGCCTAAGTTTAGACAGCAGGAGGGACGTCGTCAGTAGCAGCAGGCGGGGCATCAGGAGTAGCAACAACAGTAGGAGAAGCAGCAGGAGGAGCGTCAGCTGGAGGAGGAGGAACATCTCCAGCAGCAGCAGAGGAGCGTCAGCTGAAGGAGGAGGAACATCTCCAGCAGCAGCAGAGGAAGTTCCAGACCCTTGGGTGGGGGCGTCATGTATGCGTATGTACTCGGCAACACCCTCTTGGACCGTAGACAGGTCGACCTCAGGATGTGCCTTGCCCAAGGCATACATGAGGCGATCATAGTCAAGTCCGCCCCGTTGTTATACTCGATTGCGAGCTGGACCTTCAAGGCATCGATCTGCCCTTGGAGGCGAGAGGTCTCTACCTCCAGGGTCTTCTCATAGGAGGATCTCTGGGTTCCCAAATCCTTCCGAGCCTCGACCAGCTCCTTGCGGATGTCGGACGACTCCTCTCAAATTGAGAAACCTTGGAGTCGACCACTGTACTCTCTGCAAAGGTGACATTCTCCTCTTGGAGCTTCAGTATTGTCCTCTTTCGGCTCCCGACTGTCCGCTCTAAGCTCCGAATCTTCGCTTGAGTTCCTCCTGAGATTCTTGGGCTTTGGCCTTGATCCTGGCCACAGATGCTGAGGCACGAAAAGAGAGGCGCTGGCAGAGACTCGAATCGCTGCGTCAAAGGCATCCAGCCCATCCAGGAACCTATTGTCCAGCTCCTCATTGAAAATCCTCAGGAGAGGCTCCGTGCGACCAGTTTGCTCCTGCTCTTGTACATCACCGGCTCGAGGGCGAGCTGGAGCCGTGGTCCTCGCTCGTCTGCGTGGGGGACCTACTTCTGCTCGTCCTGCTTGCTGAGCAGATGCGGCAGTTCGAGCAGGAGGAGGAGGTGCATCCCTTTCTGCTCGAGTTCTCTTCGAAGTCCCCGCACCTTCGGCTGTCCCCACGAGCCGATGCAGCATCTCACGTACCCCCCTCATATCTTCACTCGACACTAAACCAGACTCCAAGAAATTTTGGGGTGTCAGCAGCTCCCTGCACGAGCTCGGGTTTGAAAGTGCGGTCTGCACGTGTGCTCGTAGCTCGCCCTCGATTGAATAATAAGCACCCTAGGAGACTGCAGAAACAACCAAAGCAAAGTAATGAGAACAGATGCAAGCAGGAAAATTAAAAGTAGAAAACTCACGGGGCAGAATAAACTACCTGGAGTGCAAAAATGCCGAGAAACTGGAGGGACCCCCTCGCTGAGAGGTGCAGCTTGCCCCCATTCTCCCCCAACGAAGAAGAATTTGCTCTTCCAGTTGCCACCAGAGGTTGGGAGATCAGTGATGGGCTTTTTACCCTTCTGGTTGGAGGTAAGATAATACCAACCAGCGTCCTTCGGGCTGCACTTCAACTGGTAAAGGTGCCTGATTTCCCCTACCGAGGGTTCACCCAGGTCGCAACGCTTCCACAAAACGAAGAGTCCGGAAAGGACCCTCCACCCATTCAGGTTCAATTGCCTCGGGGTCAGACGGAACCTGGACAAAACCTGGGCAAAGTAAGGCTGGAGAGGCAGCTTGACCCCCCATTTAAAACACTCCAAGTGGAAGGTCGTGTAGCCTTGGGGAGGACGGCTGGGGATCTCGCCCCTGCCCGGCAACCTTAAATCTACATTACTGGGTATATTGTAAGTATCCCTAAGTCTATTCAAATCCAACTGGGTGGTTTCACATCTCATATGGTCAATGGGGTATCCCCCACTCTCAGATCTTTAATTGGCCCTTTCCCTTCGACGAGGCTGGGCCTCTGCCGCGGGTAACTCCCCCTCTGAACTAGAATCCCTCACGGGAATTATACTAAGGGGTTGTGCCTCACTAGAGGAGGACGAATCCTCCGGCAACATCCTACGGGCTCTACCAGATATTTTCCCTAGAATTCAATTTATCCAGATGAAATCGGAGACTAGGAAGAAAGAGGAACGGAACCGGTGATTAAAGAAGGAAAAAGGGTGTGTACCTGAACACAGAAAGAGGTCTATACCGCCGGAAATCGCCTTAACTCGGAAGAGGAAGATGAAGAAACGCTTGCAGAAAAATTTGGGTTTGAACGAAGATGAGCAAATAGAGGGAACAGTGAAGAAGTTGGAGGTTTTTAAAGAGGAGGACGCGTCTCTTCAACTGGCGGCGTGCGTTTTGAGGGACACGACCTTTCGGGCAACGTCCCTTCGAATTTTAAACGCACGGCTGAGATCTACTCACGTGTCTCGCATTAAATGCGAAATGATGGAAGTGGGAGACAACTGGAGAACGTGGGGAAGCGTAAAAGGCCGCAAATTTGGCCTATCATTAATAAGTTTCTAGTCTTATCTCATTTCACTCAAAAGACTAGAAACTGGGGGACTGGTGTTTGGGTAATATCGGGCAGGAATCCTCGAGGCCCTTCTAGCTCGAATAAAATGCCCCGAGGTCAACCCAGCTCGAGCAGAAGTCCCGACCACTGGCACGATGACGACCTCACTAGACGTCAAAGCTGGTCAAGGTCGATGAATTCAGAGCTGCCCGAGCTCCGAGCTCTTTTGCCTGCTCGAGGTCGTCCGTCCCAGTCAAAGCTGGTCAAGGTCGAGAACTGAGCACTCCTTTCCTACTCGCAGGGGTTAAGTCCCCGAGCACAACTGGGCAAGACGGGGACTTAACCCGGCCCAGGGCAGCCCGACCCCTTTTTCTCAGAGTCCTGGCACGCCTTTAGATGTCTAATCAGAGCCCCACATGGTATGGTGGTGGTACTATTGCCGATAGCCGGCACATGCCCCCACGGTGTCATCATTCCTAGCGCACATGTCCAACATGGTGATCTGGCCACGTGAACCGGGTTAAGGAGACAGCCGCGCATCCCCAGGGAATATTACGCCAATCCCAGAGGGATCCAGACTCCACTGATGCGGGAATAGATGCTCTTGGAGAGAAAGAGCGGGAAAAATGGAGTATAAAAGGAAATAAACGGGTACATTACGGGGGTTGGAAAAATTCATTCACAGGGATTTCAAAATTAGACACAGGTTCTTCCTATCCCTACTTCCCTTACCTTGATTCTTTGAAAAAACCATACTTATTCAAAAGGGAGGGCGAAAAATATCTCTTTTATCTTTCCGGTCTCTCTGACTAAGGGAGATACCAAAAAGAATAACCCGATTACTGACTTGAGCGTCGGAGGGTTTTCGCCGGAACACGCTCGGCTACCCCTGACCCTATTTTCTGTGAGTACAAGTCCGGGGGATCTCCGTTCTGAAAAAGACAGTGGAATAGGACGAAGGAGACAATCCTGCTCGTGCTCGAGCTCGAGCTAGTTGCAAGCAGAAGGTTCGAGGCACTGTTTGAAGGCACGTGGGAAAAACTGCATTAACACTTTCTAACGTCTACCTAAAGAATGTACTTTTGATTAATTGATAGATACAAGTTCTGTACCATATAAATTTTATTTGAGACACCCTGTAAAATATTAATGTGTGAAATTAAAATTTCAACTTTCAATTTTCGATTTTCAATTTCAATCACCGTGTTATATCTCGAATTTCCTATAAACAAAAATTAATTAACGTTGGCATATGGCCACATACATACAATACAAATATATTCAAATTCTGGCAACAACAATTTTTGTTTTGATCATAATCAGAAGCCGGTAGCTAGATTTTTAGTTGAAGCATCTCTTAATCAAGAGTTAAAATCAAATTAATAATAATAAATATGTGCGTACGCATGCATAAAGATTTATGTATGTACACGTCTCCTAATTAATTAAAAAAGAAATTGAGCTGAGAGGAGCATGCATGTAAGTATGTATGTATGTATGTATGTATGTAAATGTAGTACATTTACATACATACCAACTTCAGGTGAAGGAAAACTAACAGCTTGAGCTGCTCCTCAGCCTCCGGGACAGGATAGTAGTATCTCTCAGCGTGCATGACTCAATTACAATCAATATGACATTAATTAGATTAGATGATTAATTATAGAAGGTATATATGATGATTGATAAGACATCTTTTTATATATAATAATATTAGAAATTTTAATATTTAAGTCCCAACTTAAGTTATAATGTTATGTTTTACTTATCTATTAGATGATGAATTTTATAACTGATAAAATTATTTAATTACTATCTATTAGATAGATTTTACATTAGTTGAGATTCTAATTAAGATTTATATGTTGAAATATTTAATATTACTATGTCTCTTTTATATATACACACACATATAATATGATTCCTACATGGATTTGGTATTCCTAATAATATTCGGATTAAGTTATTTCAAGTAATCCAATGATAATTATTAAAATCAGAATAAAAATTCAGTGATGATTTTTTTATCTATTAAGATATTTCTTAAAAATCAATAGCTCAAAATTTATGTAAAATTTTTAAGTAAAAAAATTTAAGTTGAAATTACTCCACCTAAAAATAAAATCTATAATAAATAATGGCAAGTTTTAATAGTTAAATTTTTTAAGTTAATAAAAGTTTTAATATAAACAACAGAGATTGTTAATTTTACTCGTACTGAAATCAATATGTATTACTTACCTTCTATTATTTTCATAATAACCAATAATCTACATAATAGCATAATTTTATTGAATTATTCTTATTTAAAAATATACTTTGATTGATCTTTATTTTAAATTAAATAAATTATATAAATACAAGTAAAAATATAAAAACATTCAAGTACTAAATATAAGAAATATATGTTTTAACGAGAATAAAAATTAATAATAAAATATTTATTTTATATTTTTTGTTATTTTTTAATATTTTATTATAATAAATATATATTTTATATTTTCAAAATAAATTATCAAATAAATAATCCGTTACATTTTTTTTCTTTAAGTTTTTAGTAAGAGAGGAATTTTTAAATATTATAAAAATAATAAAAAAATTACATATATATATATATATATATATTAATTTCATCGCGGACAAACGTAATCCAACCTCCGACCCGCTAGGGTAGAAAATGAGAAGCCTTCGTTATCTGTTTGGGGCAAGTAATTACCAAAAAACACTTATCATTAGTAAAGAATAAACTTACCACTCTTACCAAACATCTCCTTAAACCTCAAATCAAATTACGAAATTCTCTCCCACTTAATTCAACTCTACTCTACCGCCCACCTCATTCCCTCCAGAACCTCCTCTGTATCTCAGTTTCTAGGGTTTACGTAAATTTCATTTCTACAATCACCCCGATCTTTCCTCTTTATTTACTCTTTCTGCCACTCCAAAACTTCGATCTGAAAATATTAGGGTTTTAGGGTTTGTTGATCAAACAAAATACAAATGGCATCGCCAGCAGTAGTAGCCTCTCAACCTCGTTCTTCGAAAACGGAGTCCTACGTGGACAACAAGCGCAAAGAAGACATCCGCCAGGCCAACATCGTGGCGGCGCGTGCCGTCGCCGACGCCGTGCGGACCAGTCTCGGCCCCAGAGGCATGGACAAGATGATCTCCACTGCCAGTGGGGAGGTAATCATCACCAACGACGGCGCCACCATCTTGAACAAAATGGAAGTCCTCCAGCCCGCCGCCAAGATGCTTGTTGAGCTCTCCAAGTCTCAGGACGCTGCCGCCGGAGACGGCACCACCACCGTCGTTGTCATCGCCGGCGCCTTGTTGAAACAGTGCCTCATCCTTTTGTCCAGCGGAATCCATCCCACCGTTATCTCCGACACTCTACACAAGGCTGCGATCCATGCCGTTGATGTGCTCACTGCAATGGCCGTTCCAGTCGAGTTATCCGATCGTGACAGCTTGGTTAAGTCAGCGAGCACGTCGTTGAACAGTAAGGTCGTGAGTCAGTACTCGACGCTACTGGCGCCGTTAGCTGTTGACAGTGTTTTATCAGTTGTGGACCCGAGCAAACCAGATTTGGTCGATTTAAGAGATATTAGGATAGTGAAGAAATTAGGAGGGACAGTTGATGATACAGAGTTGGTTAAAGGATTGGTTTTCGATAAGAAAGCGAGCCATGCTGCGGGCGGGCCGACCCGTATGGAGAATGCCAAAATTGCTGTGATTCAGTTTCAGATTTCGCCGCCTAAGACTGATATAGAGCAGAGCATTGTGGTTTCTGATTATACCCAGATGGATAGGATTTTGAAAGAGGAGAGGAATTATATATTGGGAATGATTAAGAAGATTAAGGCTACTGGGTGTAATGTTTTGTTGAT
The DNA here is from genome assembly GCA_025617385.1 of Murraya koenigii. Classification (NCBI taxonomy): domain Eukaryota; kingdom Viridiplantae; phylum Streptophyta; class Magnoliopsida; order Sapindales; family Rutaceae; genus Murraya; species Murraya koenigii. Next base: position 14,815,372 of record CM046817.1, on the reverse strand, counting down.
TCAAAAGAGTATTTTGAGAGATGCTGTGACGGATTTATCATTGCATTATTTGGCCAAATCAAAGATTTTAGTGGTTAAGGACGTCGAGAGGGATGAGATTGAATTCATTACTAAGACTTTGAACTGCTTGCCTATTGCCAATATTGATCATTTTCGAGCGGAGAAGTTGGGGTATGCTGATTTGGTGGAAGAGGTTTCTCTTGGAGATGGGAAGGTTGTGAAGATTACAGGGATTAAAGATATGGGTAGGACTACAACTGTGCTTGTTCGCGGGTCAAATCAGCTGGTGCTTGATGAGGCTGAAAGAAGCTTGCACGATGCCTTGTGTGTGGTTAGGTGTTTGGTGAGCAAGCGGTTTTTGATTGCAGGTGGTGGGGCACCGGAGATTGAGTTATCAAGGCAGTTGGGCGCATGGGCAAAGGCATTGTCTGGCATGGAAAGGTATTGTGTGAGGTCGTTTGCAGAAGCACTTGAGGTTATTCCCTATACCTTGGCTGAGAATGCTGGGTTGAACCCGCTTGCCATTGTGACTGAACTGAGGAACAGGCACGCACAAGGGGAAATCAATGCTGGAATCAATGTGAGGAAGGGGCAGATTACCAATATTTTGGAGGAGAATGTGGTGCAGCCACTACTTGTGAGCACAAGTGCAATAACACTGGCTGCAGAGTGTGTAAGGATGATTTTGAAGATTGATGACATCGTTACTGTGAGGTAGTTTTGCATCCGAGGATGAAAGTGTGTTCTCTAGTTATGTTTTGCATCTTTGTATTATCTAAATTAGTAAGCTCTGCTTCAGGATTGATCACTGTTAAGAATTTTGACTTTGTTATTTTTGTTGCCAAATATTTGGTTTGAATTTGGTATTTTATGGTCTTTTTTGGGTGTGCTTCTTTATATCACTTGTTATGTATTGAAGATTATAGATGCTTTATTAGTATTCAAATGACTGATTACCTACCATTTCAGTGTTTATATGTTTTAACTTGTGAGAAGCTCAAGTCAGATCTATTCTTAGGCAAATTGGTGACTGCTATTGATTTATCATCTACTCTATGATATCTGTAAGTGCTATACATTAGCATACATTATGTTTTCATCAAAAGATCACTTCTTTGAGACAATAATCTGTCTTAACATGTTGTGGTTAACATTTTATTAGAAGATAGTATCTATGAAGCCTCAAAATTTATTCTAGCTTCAATATTGTAATTGTCTTCAAGCCTTGAAGAGTCAGGCATGCATACAGCTGCTGTCTGATTATCAGTTGCATCCATGGACTTGTGCAGCGCATGTAGTAGTGACAGTTAAAGCTTATAATGGTGTCAAGTGTCAATGATATCTTGATATTATCAAATTTCAAAGTGCTTTAGTTCTTAAGTAATGAGAATGCTTCATTAAGTAGAATGTAGCAGTGGAATCACATTTTCACACCATGTAATCTGTTAAATAGATCCACCATTCTGAATTGGCTTAGATAATTGTTTAGCATTCAGAGAGTGAAATAGGCCTTTTCTGATAGGGATGGGGACTTGAATACCCACATTTCCCTACCATCCATAGCATGCATATTGAAGAGCAATTCTTCCTGCTATATGGGATTTACAGAAATATAGCTTTTCTGTGGATAGGGCCTTTTACACCTACAATTTCTTAAGTCAACAATGGAGTCATAAGAAGGTCTTCTTTAGTATTTTTCCTTCAAAAGTGCAGATTGCTTCCAATTCTACATTCTTGTTGCTGTCAATGGTTATCATAATTTTGTAAGCAGGGTTAAGCTGGCACTGACAGTGCATCTCAGGATTTGGACATCTGATATGCCTTCATATAAAGGTGTTATTTTTTTGTCTTTATATTTGCTGTCAGTTGGGTACTAAGGTCTAAGGCCATTGCAAATTCTTTTAAGAATTGTATTGTTTGGTAGGAGTATCTAACAAAGTAAAGGAATCAGTGGAATCCAAATTCAATCGAGGAATTTTACCCAACTTATTTAACTTAGGAATCCAAATTCTTTTAAGGATTCATTTTCTTTTCTTTGGATTACTTCAATCAAACATCACTTTAAATTCTGCAATGATATATGCTAAAAATTACCTTTACATGGCTGTTAGCTTTCTGGGTTATATTAGTTTGTAAAATTGAACAATCAGTATTCCTCCATCTTCGGCGTGGAATGTGCCTAGCTTAAGAAATACTAGGGAACGATTAAATAAAAAGCATTGTAGGAAATAGGATATTTCTTACTAGTTTCCAATTCCTTTTTTTTTTTTTTCTTTTTAATTTTATCTTTTTCTGTTTTTTTTTAATGGGGATACTATAGTGCCTAATTCAGAAAGACTTGCCTCTTGACACCCTTGCTGTATTTGCTATTCTCATCCATGGGAGCTTAATTTTTTGGATGTTAAAAGTATATAATGTTTCCAAATGACAAAGACAGATTTGATGAGTCAAATGGATGTAGTTGAAATGCATAGGATTCAGTGCTAGATAAACACAAATGTAACAGGGATGAAAAGCGCTCTGGTGGTAAAAAGTCAATTGGAAGACAATATTGGCTGATTGTTTATTGTTTTCCAGAGACGTGCTGATATAAAAAGAGCAGTGCTTGATAAACACAAATATAACAGGGATGAAAAGCTCTCTGGATGTAAAAAGTCAATTGGAATACAATATTGGCTGATTGTGTTTTGTTTTCCAGAGACGTATTGATATAAATAGAGCAGTCTGTAATCAATAAACTGAACGGTTTTGTAAACACTTTTCTTAGGGATTCAGTTTCTTTAGCTTGATATCTACTATTGTACAGCAAATTAAAATGTTTGAACTGAATGGGTTTCTGAGAGCTGTTAGGGAACCGACTGTTAAGACATCCCCAGGAGAATTATTCAATTAATTCTTCATAGTCTTGCAGAGAATGCTCTAATTGGTTAGATTTTGTACTGTTAAGAATTCAACCCACCTTTTTGGCAGTATTTGTGGTGAATATTCCAATTGAATCTGCGTTTATAGTGAGACGGAGTATATTGTTGAATGAATGTTGCTGACTTGTTTTCCATTAATCTGATGTTTGTAGTCAATTATAGGAGATAATTTCATGATTGTCTTGGTGTTATTATACAATTTTAAGAAGCCTCTCTTTCAATGACTGAGAAACTGTTAGTGCAATCTTATTCTGTCCTACAACAGACCAAATCAGACCGGATTATGTTAAATGTCGTTGGAGATGGCTGTAGAGTGCATTTTCTGCTGAACCCAGCTTAGTTTGACAGAACATTAATCTTAGAAAAAGAGAAAAAAAAAAAAAAAAAAAAGAAAAACCTCCCCGAAGATTTCCATGTTGAGATTTTGAGTTTTATAGTGTTATTATTATTTGAGCTCTCTATATATCACGGTATATCTGATGAATTGGCATTCTCTTTAAAGCTACATTTATCATCAAGTAGGTGCTTTGTCAATGACTCGTCTTGTTGCGACTCTTTTTCCTCTTCATTTTTACCCCACAAAACTAAAGCCCAGCAACAAGAAAAAATGCACCAAGAATACTGCATAGAAATTGAAATGAAAATAAGAAAATGTAAATAATAATGGGTTAATTGTAATATAAGGTTAAAATAGTTGTTGATTCTTTTTCTTGCCTTCCAGAGTATAATTGATCACCTAGTATTAGACTTGCCATTACAGTGACTAAAAGAGTCTGCAAGGGCTGGAAGACAGCAACAAAGATGGGACGCCTTCTTGAATACACCATGTTTCTAAAGAAAAAACAACCCCGGAAGCCACAATTCCCTACAACAAACTGAAATAAGCGAATTCATTTCGTGAATAAATTAATCTTTTAATGTATTATATCATATACAAAAAAAAGAGTGCTGAAGTTGAAGTAGTTACAGGCTTACAGCATATAAGATAGTGAAAAGCTCTTCTTCAGATTGGATTTTCCAGTGATTGATGTCAGTTTCCACAAATGCTGCAACTGCTAAGAATTGAATCAATCCGAAAAAGCATACAAATGAAGTGAGTGAGTTTTGCTGGGTACTTCTTCAACAAAGGTACCTGCAAAACATTTATAACTTTACATATCAGCTCATAAATTTAGCAGCTAAATGTGTCAAAAGCTCCAATAAATGTGGTGACCAAACAAGAAAACAAAACCCCATGTCCAGTTCGTTATTATTATTTTTTTTTTGAAGACTTGTAGCGTTCTGGTTCCAATGTATTTGAATGTGTAATTTGGTGCAGAAGAGGAGGGCCTTTGTAAAGTGTGATGATACTGGCACCGCCAACACTTGCAACTGTGCCCAGAACTTTTGCCAATCCATCTCTTCTCCCAAGATTTACTTGCTCTAGTCTGACCCAAAGAAAGAAAGATCGGACAAAAAACAAAAGCCATACTAGAGAATATATATAAGCAAGCACCCTTTGCCATGTGATTGTACTTCTCTAGTATGGCTTTGTTTTTGCCCGATCTTTCTTTCTTTGGGTCAGACTAGAGCAAGTAAATCTTGGGAGAAGAGATGGATTGGCAAAAGTTCTGGGCACAGTTGCAAGTGTTGGCGGTGCCAGTATCATCACACTTTACAAAGGCCCTCCTCTTCTGGCAAAGGGTGCTTGCTTATATATATTCTTAATCATGAAGCAACTATAATTGTAAAATGTGCATTATTTGAAGCATTAGGGCAACAAGCCGCCCAAGAGCACATGCAAATGATTACACCTACGTAATACCAGAAAAAGATACCAACGTTTTCCCGTTTTAAAATTGTGCATAAAATATTAAGCCAAATCCCTCTTCAGTTGAACCATTAGATTGATGCCTACAATGGAAAATTTCAAATGCATATATAATTACATATTAGTATTTGTTGCATCCTTGCATGTATTATATAACTGGCATGTAATTTCTCAGTGTTCAACTCAATCTCATTTTGCTGACTAATTCTTTAACTGAATTTTTATTTTATTTTATTTGTTGGGGGAGACAATGTTGGGATGAGACATGTTAGACAACTTGACTTCTCCATCTATTACTAATTTTCTCTAAAATGGAACATTGTCTTTGATTTGTGTACAATATTATTCCAAATATTAATAGATCAAAATAATGATAATTTCTCACAGAGAATGGATGGATTATTAGGAGAAAAAAAAAAGGCACTTGAGTTGGTTTGTTACAAATATTGAAACAGAAAACAGAAACAACTGAAGAAGGAATTCTTTACTTTTAAAAAAAAAAATTGAGAAGAAAAATGGTATTTGAAAGCACATGTAACTAATTAGTAAAAACTATTTTGCATAATAAAAACCTTTTAATTTCCCACAAAATATAGATACGTTCGTCTATGGCACATAATATTTTTGAAGACATCTTTGAATTTTCTTTTATCAAAAATCACCTCTCTCTCTCTCTCTTCTATATTTGTTTTAATTATTTAAAAATTATAAAGACCAAATTAATAATTGAATTTAAAATAATTATTGCTAGATTGAAAAATTACATAATATAGAATCAAGTGACCCACTTAATAAGTTGAACTAATATCATCAGTTATTTCAAGATAATAATGATATGGAAAGAGGGTAAATGAAAAATTAGACTGCTTATTGCATAGCTGTAATCAAATGTTAAACAAGAGCTAACTTATATGCAAAGATAGGTGATATTAGGAGAATTCATCTCATTCAGAAGAGTTTCTAATTTAATCTTAACAAGATTCATGAGCCTTCTTTCGACTAATTGCATGATCGGGGAAGAAGAAGAAGATGCTGCCCACCAAAGCCATTAGCCACATTCAATAATTAAATCAGTTTATTTCTAATTGGATCTACAACAATCATTTGAGCAACATGGGGTTGTCTCAAGGCCTTCATGATTGCTTCAACTTTTGTTAAATAGGGATGAATGATTGGTTTGTCTAATAAGTGTTTAGTTTGGCCTAAGTTAAGTTTCACGCCTTAGTTTAGACATGGTAAATGGAATTTCCTCTTTAATCATATTGGAACATTTTTCAAGAATTATTTATCATAGAAACTCTTTCTAGTAATTTGTTAGATATACTAATTAATTGTGTGACATTCATCTTTCCTACAACAAAATATTAACACTAATAATACACAAGTTCTTTCATTTAGGGATGGCAAAAAAGCCAAGCCCGAATTTTGGTCCGATTAGTCCAGTCCGATTTTTTTAGGTTTTAACTTAAATTTAAAAATTAAAATTCAGGCTTGGGCTTTAATTTTTAAACCCGATCAAATTTGAGTTCGGACTCGACCTTATGTGACCCGGCCCGATTATTCAATAAATTTTTAAAAAAATTACACTAACACGACACGCACACATGACACATCACAGATTGAATGAGTATTTTTATTTGTACAAGACATGAGTGTTGAATTTTTTTTTTATGTTGAGTTGTGGAATTATGTGTTTTTATTTGTACAAGATATAAGTTTTTTTTTTTTAAATGTTAGGTTGTAAAATTGTGTAGTTTTATTTGTATACGATGAATTTTTTTTTTTAAATAACACAAGTGTAAATTAAATTTTGAATATAAGTTGTAAAATTATGTGTTTTTATTTAAATATTAAATTTAAACTTGAGAGGAAAAATAGTGGGTATGCTGTACTTAGAAATAAATCAAATAATTAAAGTAATTAAACACATAGTTAAGACACTGAATGAACAAATCAAATAATTTAAATGAAATAAAGTTGAGGCACTGTACTGACCCAGCCCGGCCTGACCATGACTCAAATCAAGTCCGACTAAACCCGACCTAAAATAAAAATTATCAGACTTTTCATCTGACCAAACTTTTAATTTAAGTGATCGGGTCAGGCTCAGGCTTTTTTAGGCCCGAGCCCGACCCAACAAATTACCAACCTTACTTTCATTCTCAACATCACTCGCTGTAATTGTGCAAGTTGACAGCAAACATCAACCAAGTAAAATTGGCGTAAAAAAACGAAGTAAATAGCTTGACTGTCGATCTCATTACCATTTTTGTTATAAGAACAATTGCCAAAAAAGAATGCCTAACTAGTTTATGCTATGTTTACAGCTACTAATTCTTCGAACATCTACCAATATCATAAGGCCGGCATCAGGAAACCAAATTGAAAAAGGGAAAAATATGTATCAATAAAAAAAAAAAAAGGAAAAAGAAAGCAACTGTTACATTTAAAAACAACATGCTATACCTAACATAGAATATAGGATACAGAAGAGAGTGACTTGCCCAGATATTTTATAATAGAAACCAAAATAAAAACAACACTCTGCAATTCATGACCAGGAACAACAAAAGTCCCAATTCAATACTGGTTTTAGAATCACTTGTGCCTGAAAACAATGACAATTGCAGTGCAATTATCTTTGCAGCGTCGCTCAAGAACTGCTTCCCTCACGAGACGGCGGCTCACAGCTGTAATGGACAAACCCTCCTGTAAACATTTGAAAGCCTCTTTAAGCAAACCTTTAAACCCCAGCAACATAATGGCATGTTCAGCACAAGAGAATGGTAAACAACATGCGGTACCACTTCTCTGCTAATTTGCAAATTTATAGACAGTGTACATATTACTTAAAACTAAAATTGGGAGGATTCTATACTTAGAATTAGATCAACCTTGATTGTCAATTCAAAAATTTGACATCAAACCTTCTTGTTCTTAGAGACAATGGCCTTAATTTTTCAAACCAGTAACAAAGTCATCAATGAAACTGAACTTATCATAACTCCAAAGCTGAACAATTTAAAAAATTTTCAATCTGTAGCTTCATGCACTTTGATTGTGATTCACAGAAACTAGAATGTCAAGAGCAATGAATGCTCATTTGTTATTGTGATTCTGAGTAGAGGGTCTACAAAGATTGGTGACATGGTTATTGGGAAGTCAGATTGGTGAGGGCTTGGTGTGATACAGGGGTGTTATGTTATCTAGTAAGCTGAATATCTCATATTAAGTGTAATAGATGAGTGATGTCAACATCTACATTGGAAGTACTAGGTGTTGCTTGAGTTTTTCTATGTAGCAGAGGTGAGTTAACCATGGTATTTCATTTTTTTAAACGTAACTGGCAGTGTCCACTATATTTAATCAAAGATAAAACATGGTTTAACCAGAGCATAATATGTTTTCCAAACTGTGAAGTATAGTTTACACACAAGACAAAGTCACTCCCCAAATAAGAAAGAAATCCACATTCAGTATAGCTCCATTTCATCCTATATTGGAATAATTCCCCAGTGAGCAGACGGCTCGTTACAAATCCAGATGAAGCTCTGGCGGACATAAATCGGGTTACTTTCCCAGAAAAGTATATTTCTCTTATCAACCAATCCACATACAAAGAAAAGTAAGAGCACCATTTCATCCATGGATATCACAGATACTTTCTCCATGAAAACAATTAATTTTAACTACCGCAGGCTTCTTCTCATGACAGACAGTTAAAAAGAAAGAATGTGATATCCTCCTATTGCAGCAAACAAACTAGCTACTTGCAAAGGGAAAAAATTTCCACATTTATCAGCCAGGAACTGCCAACTAATGTGATGGACAGCTGGCCACATTATATGCAAAGATAAATGATAGTAATTCACTAAACAAGTTTCTTGAAAGCTGATATTTGATGTAAAAATAATAGCAATAATTCCTTTATTGGAACAACTACTAAAAGTGAAGAAAATGTGAGTGGAAACCAACCACTTAATAAGTTCCATAAAAAAAGTCAACAAGTTTTTCATTTTGACAAGCACAGTGTGCTGTTACCTTTAATAATCTCTGAACAAATTCAACTGCATCACTAGGTCCAAACACCTGCAAAATTCAAGATCATGTTTTGATAAAAACAGTGAAAAAAAAGTAGAAGGCTTGGTTGAAAAGTAAGACTTTCAATTAGATGGACAGAGATGCCAAAACTATTAAAGGAAAACATACCCCCCATAGACCATCACAACCTAGAATGATGAAGTGATCTCTCTCAGTAACCTCAAAGGAATGAATGTCCGGGGTTGCAACAACACCAAACTGCCAATCATTATGTTACTTCAGATTTCCAAAAATTGCACATAATCAGCTCAAAAGTTGCCAGGCACAATAGAATGAAAAGGTTTCTTATACTGTAGTAGCACTATAACATGAGATACAATGCCCCCACAAAAATATCAATAAATCAGATTTCATATCTCAATAGCTAGCATACACTTACGAGACAAAAAACAGCAACAAAGACATTGTTTTGAGTTAAATTCAAATAAAATATTAACAAATAAAAAAATAAAAATGTTTGCAATGCATGGTCATTTGAGATAAAGACAAGGTTGTGAAACCTTTTTAAATTGGCAATCTCCAAATGCCCTAGAAACTTCAAGGCGTCCTTGTAATCTTCCATTTGAACTGACAGTACCACCAGACTGGAAAAGCAAAAACACAAAAGTATGTAGGTCATAAGTGCTCAATGTGGAATAACAAACAATAAAAGGATAGATAGGTGACAATGCCACGCCTCAACAAAGCGCTATCTCCAATTCAGAATATCAGACTATCTCTGACATGTGTTTTACATGTATGTAACCTTACCTTCTGAATACGAGCTCGTTCCTGTGGATAGATGGCTTTGTGTTCCCTTGTCACCACAATGGCCTTCAATGAACTTAATCCATCCAGATGATTAATGGTTCCATCAACAATAGATGATCTTGCAACCACTGCTTTTGCATCCCCAATATTAGCAACGAAAACCTAGAAACATTAGTTGTAGATCAAATAGATGTTCACAAGAGATACAAAAGGAAAAAAAGAAAATCAAAAGCATCACAAAAGCTCAAGTTCAAATGTGATTAGCATATATTGAAATTGCAATTTTTACTGATTCTTTTTCTTTGTCACCAAAATCTCAGCAATAAATTTGTATACTATCAACCAAATGAACCACGACAATGCAAATAGTCAACCACACTACATTCAAGCAGTTGTTAACTTACAGTTCGTCCTAGTACCCAAATACATACAGCTGTAGCACCATCCTGCCATCCTCCTAATAAGAGCATTAAACCAACAACTTAAATCATTGTTTTCTAGTATCTATAATTGATAACAAATAGGAAGAAGACATTTTTTAGAAAAGAAGAAAAAATAGTTTAAAAAAATGACAGCTAAAACAGCTTATGTTGTAATATCGAAAAGCCACATATGAAGTTTATATCATACATGTTTCAAAACTAAATAATTAAATCGCAACAAGAGAATAGAAGTTCAAGGCATTGAGAGGTAGGCATTATAAAGTGAAAGTAGTTCATTTACTAGTAACATTAATAAAAACCTTTATACCAATTACTCCAGTTACGCGACTCTTTCCCAGGTCACTTAATTTTATACATCAAATGCACCATATAGTATCACCTACCAAGCAGTTTGTGAAGACATAGTTCTTATTCCTAATCTAAATTTTCTTGTGCATCAGTTTCATAGGTAGGCATTAGCATATACAACTTATTGCTCTCATGATCCCTTAAACACAACCAATTAGCATTCTTGCAAGAACAGAAACATCGACTCTATGAGTTGGCAATTCAACTGTTCCATTTTACCTGAAACACTTTCTTGAAGAAGATATTCGTCTGTTTTTCGAAAACCTACATTCAGTTAAAAAAAAAAAAAGAATAAAATAGTTCAAGTAAAATTAATAAACACAAGCAGCAGAAAATGAAAAGATATCATCATTTTTACCATCAAGTATGGCTTTTTTGGCAGCTTTGACATCCAACTGGAAAACATTATAAAGATAAATATTATAAATAATAATAAAACGAGAATAAAACAAACGCTGTCCAAAGAATTAATAAATGCAACGACTGGCAAACACACCAACTCACGTGGTAAGCCAGCTGAAATAACATTAGCATGTAGACGCTTCTGAGCATACTCAGCTGCAAAACGACCTCCATGTCCGTCGTATATTGCAAAATGCGCACACCTATTATTATAATTCAAAAATTGAAAAAATAATTAATAATAATAATAATTTAACAATGAATTGAATTCAATTTTTTTTTTAATTCTAAAAAAGTTAACCTCAAATTCGGAGGAGAACCAGGGAAGGCATCGAGTAAGACAACTGAAGCATCTTCCATGGTGTGTCTAGAGCCCTTATCTTCGGCGGCATCGGCTTCGATTTCAACAAAATCAATTTGCTTGTGCATAATTTGTGCACGTGCTGCTTCTTTTTCTTCTTCATCTTCGTTAACTTTTTCGATTTTCGATTTTTTCGCGATCAAATTAGAATCATCGGAGTCACCTTCACGCTTCTGCTTCTGCTGCTGCTGCTGAGTCTCGCTTTCACACATCCCGCCGTCTTCGGTGAAACCGAACGCCATGCGTGAAGTTTAGAGCGCTGCTCACAATGCAAGCGTTGTGTTTGGAAACTTGGATAGTGGAACCTTGACAACTGACTACGATGGAGCGCTAAACTGATCCAAAATTGATGTGATATGACTATAATGCCCTCGTGTCTTGATGACCAAAAGTAATTTTAAAGAATTACGAGGCTATAAGAGCCTACTCAATTCTTCGTAAGTACACTTACGGGTGGGCAAACGGTTCCATTTTTACTGAATCGAACCAGAATCGAACCGAAATATTTAATTTAGTTCGGTTTGATTTTAGAAGTAAAAACCGAATGGTTTGAAAAATTAAGAACCGAACGGTTTGTGTTCGGTTCGGTTTAAAATCAAATTGAATTAAAAAACCGATCGGTTTGATTAAATATAATAAAGCCGAACCGAACCGAACCAAACCGAATTTTTAAAACCAAACCGAACCGAACAGAATTATTTCGGTTCGGTTTGGTTTGATTTTAAAATTCAGTTCGATTCGATTTGAATTCTTAAGAACCAATCGGTTTCGGTTCGGTTCGGATACCGAACCGAACCGAAAAATTTCATTATTAAAATTTAAGAAAATAATTTCATTATTAAAATTTTAAAATTTCAAAAATACTTTTCACAAATCTCTTTTTGTCTCTACCTTATAGTTACATATTCTTTCTCTACTTTTATATTTTATAAACTAAACATTTAGTTTCACTCTCTTTTAAAAATATTATTTTGATTTTTCTTAGTATATTATGATCTATATTTTATACTTTCTATATATATATATATATATATATATATATATATATATATATATATATATATATATATATATATATATATATATTCATTAGCTTTTGTGTCCAATAAAAATTAATTTCTTGATATTTATAAACTTTCATTACTGATATTTGTTGATATTCATTTTTAAATAATAGGATTCATTCTTTTTAGTTAATTATACCAATTATTCATAACTTCAAAAAAATATTTGAATGAATTATGATAATTTATAAAATTGAAAAGAGAAAGTGAAGAAATGATTAATTAACTGATTTTTCAAAAATTATTTAGATAATAAAATTTTTAACTAAAAAGAAAGTATAGAGAAGAAATAATTGAATTCAAATAGTCCTACATTTTGAGAATTTAGAATTTGATCTTGAGTTTTAACAAAAAATTTATTGCCAAATTAGTTTATTCAATTCTAAGATTTTGAAAAAAAAAATAAATATGTTAAAAACATTACAAATAGAATAAGAGCGTAGACAAAGAATAAATTTAACTAAATTTTTAGAAATTTTAGGGTGCGTTTAAAATTAGCATCAATTATTGTTAAGAAGATAATTATTATTTGTTTTTTTTCATAAAATGTCCCTTTGTCCTCACCTTTCATTCGTTTGAATGCTAAAGGGAGATAAGTTAAACTTTATAATAATTTAGAAATATTTTGAAGATAGTTAATTTATCAAGATTCAAGGGGGTAAACTAAAATTTACTGTGCAATACACAAAAGGACTGTTTTGGTATCTGTAGAAGCATGTTGGGTTGATATTTATTTTCAGAACTTCAAATAATAATATTTTTTTTTTAAAAAAATGGTTAACAAATAAGTGTTTTAGGAGAGAAATTCAAATTTCAGGCACAGTTTCAACTACTTATCAGACAGCAGAGCTATACAAATGAAAGATTTACTCAAGATTGTCTTTTTATTTCCTAGGAAAACGAATATGAAGAAAAAGAAAAAGGCCAAAATCCCTCATTATTGGAAACAATTCAATGCAAGTAAACAAGAATGACAAGGATTTAGTAGAACAGAAAACTACCATCATAAAATGATGAGTTACAGATTTATTCACATACGATCTGTCTGTGAGTACCCAATGTTTCCCTGCGAACAATGCCGAGACCTATAAATTTTGGATTAGTACTAATATCTTTTTACAAAGAATTCATACATGCTGCTACACAAAGTATCCAATCTACCCAGATATGATTTGTACATACGCCTGTTTTGTGTTGATATAAATCGCGAAAATCAACTCCTTTCAGGATTGCCAATTGCACTGTTTTGTTGCTTGAGTTATGAATACAACTACAGAGTTTCACAATCATCAAGTAGAGATTACTAGTAGAACAACTCATGTTGTGGATTCACCTTCCTTCTTAAGCAACTCCTGCACAAGATTAAATTAAATAGAATTTTAATATCAATAATTCATCAAACATAATGAGAAATCATGTGAGAAAAAGCAACTTCTTCAAACATAGTAGTACAGTGTTTCTTCCTTTTTTCTTTCTATCTGTTTCAACTTCAATCTCCATCTTCATCTCTCGCACATTTAGGATCTTTTTTTTCTAACTTGTTGTACACAATTCTATGGATATATTACAATCTGAAATCTGCCGGGATTCTATATAAAAATTTGCCCCCCAATCCACACTTTTGGGGGAGGGGATAGAAATGAGCCCTCAAGCATTTTGAGGGCATGAGTTACCACTGAGCAACGAGGCCCACTGGCCACACATTTGGGATCTTAAAACAACAAAATTTACTTTTATAGATTATTTTTAAGGCAAGAGTGCCATTTGCAAGGACCAGAGTAGATTGTAGCATGGACAAATGCTGTAACAGGTCAGTCTCTAGTTTTTATCGAGAATAAAATATATCCAGTTTCTGATTTTGTAAAGATTTTCTTCTCCCATGAAGATTTTGATTGTTGAGAATGGGGTTATTGTATAGTTAACATTGTAGTTGGCTATGCTTATGCAAGTATCCTAGAGTATAAGATGCATGTGTTCCTCAAGTTGTACATGTGTGCACAGGAATCACAGAATTTTTTACCGATTTGGTAGCAGCAATTGATAGTCGTTGCCTTTCTTTCTTCTCACGGAAGCATTCTCCACACCAGCTAGAAAAATCCTTTTGATACCTCTTCATCTCTCTAAAGACGGAACTGCAGAGAAAAATGAACTTTTGATCAACAAAAGGCACTTTAACTTCAGCAAAAGGGCAACATGAAGAAGAATCAGCTACAGTTGCAGCAGCTGAATTCATAAAGCATCAATATTACATCTTGCAACCCTGAATGATAATCTACTTATGCAACTTCAAGCACGATAGCTTATTTGTCCAGAATATCATATGAAAAGGATCCAACTTCATATTAAGAATAAGAGCCACACACAAACTGTTAAACTGGTTGATTAGCTACCCAAGCACTAAGAAGCTAATGGCACTCCATTCTCTCCCTTCTTAGTGCAATATGGTTCAAAGGTTTTTGGTTGGAATTAGAAAAATTTTCCCATCAAGTAATTGAATAAAGAGAATATCAGCTACCTTACAGGCCTGAGCAACTCAATACAGGTCAAATTAAAATATGGCACGATCAAGTTTTATTTCAAAGCTGGGTACATTGAATTTCAAAGGCTTCAATAAATAGTTCTCAATAACGTGCAGGCTGCCTTTTTAAAATATTATTCTTTATGAAAATGATAATAGACAGAAGAGAGGAAACAGAAAAGTCGACATAGTAGTATAAGACCAAGAACCTTTTCAGGTAACACTAACGAAAATGTTGCTTGCTTAATGGAAAAAAGAGATATAACTGAGAGTATAAACTTTTGACAAAAATATTGCCACAAAAAGGAAAAAAGCATACAGTAATTAATATCAATTAATTTTCGTAAGAAGTCAAGGGACTTGAAAACTCATGGAAGTACTTAGCTAGAAATGAAGTACAAGAGACAGAAGTACCTTCTGCACCATAAGAGCAAATTGACCCTATGACCAGATGTTGTGGCTCTAGCACCATGGCGATGGCGACCACGATGAAGAACAGCTCGCCCAGGGACATGAGAGTAATCAAAGATCTCCTACTTTGATCAAAATAATCCATCAAAAGACATTTACAACTGTACAAAGCTCTTATCATCTTTACATAAAGATAAACAAACACAAGCATGGACGTGTGTGCATTAGCGGAACACACAAACACACACAAAAGTATTTCCGGAATGTAGAAAGTAGACATATCATGAAAAAGAATAATCTAGCATTGCCATGAATAACAAATTACCAGTATACCAACACCATCATATTCATTATCTTTGATGTTTAACTTCAAATCCTTATGCTGCATGGTCCATAAGTCAGGCTACATATATGAGGATAGGGAGTTTTCAAGTTGAATAAAACAATCACAATTCAGATTTTACATATGCACTTTTGTTGATATTTGAATCATGCACAGAACTTTTAGTATTCAGAATTGAGTTGTTTTTTAGTGCATGATTACCAGAGAAGGCCAGATATGCAACACCAAAATAAAGTAGCCTACCATAGACAGAGCAATAAACACCGCCAAAATGGCAAAGTTAGAAATATCAATGCACCATAATGCCATTTTTTACCCCTAAGAAAAAGAAAGTATTCATTAAAATAAAAGCTTTACAACATACGAAGCAATCTGTCCGCTCAAAAAAGGACAATCGTCCATAGATCCCAAATGGTAAAACCATACAAAGCAAAAGCTCTATACTCTTGAACTGTAGACGGGCTACACTCCAATTAAGCTTGCCAAATTCAGAAGAAGCATGCTTAGCCACAATGCCAATTAAGCACCAACTCTAACTCCTATAAATGCCACTGCATAACTGCCTCACTGAACAACCTAAAAGCAAGTTTTATTGAAATTATCATCTATCTGTCAGTGGCTATTAGTTAAAGCATATCATCAAGTGTTCCAAGTGTGAAAAGCTTACAAAACACTTACAGCAAACTAACTTAAGTGAAAAAAACTCTTCGGTCCTGGATTTCAAGCTCTTGTCTGATTAATTACGGGTCACTTATGCGGGCTTCGGAACAGCGTAAATTACCTAAAATATGAATAGATTGTCCACAATCAACTAGATCAGGAGCTTTTTTATCCAACACCAACTACTTCCAAGGCAGGAATGGAACTCTTATTTCATCTTAATTAGGTAATCTCATACTTATATCAATTACTGGGTATGATCTATTTTGGAAATAGATTTTATCCAACGCAAGGGATACAGTTCACTGAGTTCACCATTTATTCATTCTTGGTAATGGGGAAATGGTTTTTCTAAGTGCACATGGTATGTATAAATCAATAAGCCATTAAAGACTTTCAGTCTTCACACAATAAAGATATCATTTTCAGGCTGCATAGCCATCAAATCAATGTAGTTATGATATTCTTAGATAGCCAGCATCTGAAAGGTGATATCATACATGCTATTTGTATATTTCATCAGTCTACTTTTCCAGATGATTGTGTATAATCAGAAACACAAGTCAATGAATGCATTCAACAATTTCACATGATGCAGTTATGATGAATAACCAATCATGCTGTCCAGAAAGGAAATCAAGGATCTTAGACAACAAATTTTAGGGTATGATATCGGGAGTAGAAGATACCATCCAGAATAAGACTTGTAGATTTTACGGCATATTGCTTATTATATAAAAATCACTTATCATCAAAGAATATATACATCAAACGCACATCCAATTACACACACAAATGTAAATTCTTTTAAGTCATGACCGAGCACACATATATCCCGACAATTGAACAAGTTGAACTTGTTTACTCATAATTTGAACAAAAAGCTTAAAAGAAGTATTGATATCAGTATCCTTAAAGGTTAGCTATGCCTGATACTAATTACTTTAACTATTATTACGGCTTAAAGACTAACATACCTCAGTCTGACTTCCAGTATTTACGTGTTTTTCACATCTTGTTCCCCGGAAAAATAACTCTCCACCAGTAAATTGCTTACCCAAGCATACATTTAAGGTCACTTCCGAGTCATCCACATGAAATCCTACAAAATGTAAAACGTATGGTTATCAACCACATGATTTTCACTGAGCTGAAACCAAGTTAAGGATATAATGCTGTTACATGACTTCTTTGGCACTGGTTACAGTGATTATGTGAAGCTATATCTGAATTCTAGACAATGAGAATTCATCTGCAGCCAACTTCTACGTGATAATTGAGAAATTAATGAATATAAAAATAACAAATTAGCAATATTTGACACGTAAAGGATGTAAAAGCTAGTGAAAGCAGTAGGCAGAAGTATAATTTCAGGAAGAAATGCAAAAAAGCAAGCACCTACCTAGATCAACATCTCTATCTTTACCATATTCAACAACAAAACCATGATGGGAGTCCAGAGTTGATCCACCAACCTCTGCAAAGAAAACTGTATAACAGGAAAAATTTAACCAGTTAAATATAAGAAAAAAAAATTGAGGATTTGTTGCTACTTTTTTTTTTTTTTTAAAAAAATCGTTGCTTCTTAAAATGCATGTCTTTATTGTTAGAGCTTAAATACTAATTGTTTGGCCCATATCTTTAAGCTTAAGCTTGTAGGTAAAAGGTAACTTAACATTGGTAGCAGAATCAGTTTGACAAAGAGGTATTATGTTCATATCCACTCATTGTCAATTGATTACATTATAAAAAAGTTGTTTTGCTCGTGTTTGTTCTTAAGTTGTTAGAGATTAAATAACATTATTGAGCCCTTGCCTAATAGCTTAAACTTTTGAGTCATGTGATTAATAAACATTTACGTACATGGGTGTTACCTTTAGATAGAGGACGGATATAAGTCTCCATAAGCTTATCAAGCATGGTTTCCAGGCCAAAATCATCAAGTACTGCACCATACTTATTCATTGTATTTGGTCTCATGATTCGAAATTTTGCTTCATTAACCCATTTTTCAAAGTTTTCTACCTACACAATCAAATAACAACATAAGAATATATGAGAAAATTTACACAGAAACATAGATGGAGCTTTCAAGATGTGAAAATAATAAACAATTACCTCTGCTAACAATAACTCACAGAAGCGAGGCTGAAGCATCTCAAAAGTAAATACACCTGGAGACGGTTCTGAGATTATACTTCTAAAGCTTTCCTCTGTGTTGTCTTGGATTGCTTTGACAAATGACGGGGCAAAGAAGTTTCCAATGTGCAGATTGTATAACTCTCGATGTTGAGGCTGTGCATAAGTGACAGAGCAGTGGAAATCATATCTTCAATCCTTCAAAAGGTAAAAGGAGAAGGGCAGATATTGATCAAAGAGTCAACATTTGTAATACCTGATAATTTGTTATTATCTTTTGCCGGTAATCTCTATGTCTCTGAACCTAACACATGAAATATCAAATCAAATTATAAAGTGTCTTCTTCAGTAAAATTATATAACTACAGAAGACGGTTAAATTAAAAGGGGCAGAAATATTTCCAAAAAGAAGGGCTGAAATCACTAGCTGTCAAGTGTCTCTGTGGGCGGTAAATATTGGCTACCAAGAACAAAGGAGTGTTTAGCGAACACTAAGTTGTTGTGCTTTCAAAGTGAAGCCTCAGCATTTTAGGCCCAAAAATACCCTTAGAAACTTAGATAAATTGGTAGTTGAAGTCATGATATGTTCATAACATCTTAATCGAATTTTGTAAAATGCACAATTCTCAGAGGGGAAAAAACGTAATTTCATCATTAGATGGTATGTTTATCACCATTAAGTATAATTACAAAAATTTCCCACGAAACTCCATCCACAATTCATCATTTATCATACCAAACAGAACACAAGGGCGTTTTCGTCATTTCACTCTAATCACACATGTCCGTTAAGAAGGAAAAGCAATGCAAAACCCTAATCAGAATTTCCAAACATCCTTCCAATTACATCCTCGTTTTGATTCCAATAACCGAAAAAATGAAAAAGAAAATTCTCAAATTGACATACTCTGGTCCTTTCCCCTTGCGGCAAATACTTCATTAGGATATCTCTCATGAATTTCACCTTCTCATCTCTGTTCACACCAAGCATAGAGGGAGGCAAGTACCTCTCCAAAGAGCTGAAAATCGACGGACTGAAGTCCAACTGCAGATCATCGTAGCTCTCCGGCTTGTGGTCCTTGTTAGGGTTCAGTCTCAGCCTCTGGTTCTGGCTCGGCGCCACCACAACCGACGCCAGCTCCGGCTGTGCCTGCCTCTGGCTCAAATTTCCTGATACGACGCCGTTTTTCACCTCTCCGTCCGCCGGAGATGCGTCCCGGCGATCCCCGGAGGACATGGCGAGGCGCAGAGTGAGAAATTCAGATTAATTTAAGACTATAAAATGGAGCATTTGTGAAATATATTGGGATTTAGAGGATAAAATAGGAATTTTAAATAATTATTTTTAGAGGGTTCGTAATTTTATCAGAGACGTGGAGGAAATTGTATTCTGCTGCAGTTAGGGTTTCGGATGAAAGAAAGAACGGGTAGTTTTTTCAAGGATGTTATTTCTTCCGGTTAAAGCAATGCACGTGTTTTGTTGAAGCGCGAAGTGAACGCGAGCATGATTCGAGTACTGATTGGCACGTGTTCGAGACGCACATTTACGAACAGTTGGAATGTTATGACAGTTTGTTTTTGTTGGCATATGACAAGATAGATAGAGATTTCCAACGAGGGCAATTGAAATTATGAAATTAGGCAAAATTACACTTATTTCATTTTCTTTTTTTTTTTTGGGTAAAAAGAACAAAATCAATTAATACATGTGAGTTCGACTTAATTATTTGGGCCTGTTTGATACACTGGCTGAGATAGAATAAAATTGTATTAAATTATATTTAGTATTGTATTGTGTTTGATGCAGTTAAGGATCGGAATGGATTGGACTAATAATTTTATTATAAATTAATACTAATAATGAAATGAAAACTCATAAAATGTGAAAAACAGAAATTAATTTTTATTATAAGTACATAAATCTTTTATTTATAATTTTAATATTACAATTTAATAACTAAAAATTTTGTATTGAATTAATAGATAAGATTAGGGATGGCAAAAAAGTCCGGCCCTGATTTTGATCCGATTAATGCACTTATTTTTTAGAGCTTAGGCTCAATTTAAGAGCTCGGACTCGGACTCGAGCTATACATGTCAAGCTCTTTAAATTCGGATCAGGCCCTGTCCGACCCAGCCCTAACTTTAAAAAAAAAAATAAACGTATGTTCATAAATATTGGAGTAATTTTTTTTTCTTCATGTTGGATTGTGAATTGTCATTTTTAAACTAAAAAACTTCTTGTTTAAATTGTGTAATTGAATTATGTATTTTTATTTATTTGTTAAATTAATTAACTCTTTAGTTGGATTATTGAATTAAATTGTGTTTTTATTTGAATTATATCTAATTTTTGTTTGTATTTAATTATTTATATAATTTATGGTAAACATGTTGATTAGAATAATTTTTATATTTATGTTATTTTAATAAGGTTTTAAAGTTTTTAAATATTAATATATTATGATATTTTAAATTAGAATTGTTTAAATATTAAAAGAAAATTGATCGGGCTCGGATAAAGCCGAGCCGCTACTGACCCTATTAGGAGTCGTGCAGCCATTCTAATTTTAAACATTCGAGACTTTTATAGAGCTCGGACATGGTTGTAATGTCGGGCTCGGGCTTGGGCAGCCAAGCCCTGTCGGCCTGACCATTGCCATCCCTAGATAAGATTAACAAAATTTTTAAGCATTAACTTAATATCTATATAAGTTTCAAATAATATTATAATTTAATTTAAAATGAATTATAATTTTTATAATATTAGTTATATAAAATAAACAATTAATTTAAAATACTAAATGTTAATTAATTATTCTTTATCCCATGAATATTTAGAATAATATTTTTGGCTTTAGAGAAAAAAATCCCAAGGATCCCCTAAGATACAATTTTGACACTCGGACTAAATGGTGGGTCCATTATAATTTATTCCAAACTAGCTTTTTACTGAGAAATATTAGATTGGGATTAATCACATGAATTTCAACTGCCACCTAAAAGATTTTTTTGGAATGTAAGATTAGATTAAATTAATTTTTAGGATTAGATTGTATTCAACTAGTTGGATTATATATATTATTATTCTTTGTTTGGCATAATATCAAATGGCACTGTTATATTTAATTTAGTGAAACTAAAATAATTATTTAAATAGTATCATTATTTTAAATTATATTTTTAATTGTTGAATTTAATATTTATATTCAATATTATTGTAAACAAATAATTATATATATTTTTATGTTTAAATTATTGAATTAAAATTTTGATACTTAATTTTAGATTAAATTAAAGTTAAAATAAATTATTGACTAGAATATTGGTATTGGTACCAATTTTCAATTAAAACAAAATAATTAATAAACCTAAATGTGTGTAAAAATGGGCAATAGTTATTTTATAAATTTGAGATTAAAATTTAGATTAATTTACTCGTCTTGACACCCAAACACGCATTGAAATTGGACTAATTTTTTATACTCTAAATTAATCTAATCCCAATTTTATCCTATATCCAAACCGATATGGCCTAAAGGAGATAAACTAAACTTCCTTAGCAAATCATAGACCAAAGCAAAAAGGCTTGCCTTTGTATATCCACATATTAATGCTATATTTAGAATTATTTTTTAGAGGCTCAAAGGTAATTTTAAAAAAATTAAAAGTTAATTTTTGTATCTGATAAATTTTAAAAAAGTTATTTTTGGCAAAATCATTTCAACTTAATTTGAAAAACAGGAAATGAGTAGCTTTTCAAAATTTACTTTCGAAAATTAATTTTGATATTTGATATAATTGCATACATATTCTCATATATATTATAAAATTTCGCCATCCAATTAATTCAATTAAGAAATAAAATTATTAAATTTAGAGAGACTATTATTATTACTAAATACCAATTATATTGAGATAACAAAATTAAAAATAAAATTAATAAAAGAGAATTTTAAAATTAAAAAAATTAATAAAATTAATAAAAGAGAATTTTTACTTGAGTAATTAATTATTAATATACACCATAAAACATATTCTATATACATGCTTCTAAATATGTAAATAAATTTTAGGGAGATTGTTAATTTCTCTCTTACTATAATTAATATATATCACTTACCTTTCCCGCTGATTTTATAATAGCCAATAACCTTTCTGACAGTATAATTTTACAATATTACCCTTAATTTCAAATATACTTTTATTTATATTTATTATAAATAAAATAAATCATATGGATATAGATTAAAAAAAATTATGTATTAAAAATAAAAAATATATGTTTTATTATGAACAAAAAATTAATAATAAAATATTTTTTAGTACTTTTTTATTTTTACAAACATTTTCTTATAATAAATAAATGATAAAAAAGATAAAATTATACAATTATTATAAAATGATAAAACATTTATTATAAGAAAACTTGAATGATAAATAAAAAAATTATGAAATAAATGATAACGTATTTTTTTGTACTTTTTACATTTAATTTTAAAATATTTATTATAAAAAAATGTTTATAAAATAAAAAATGTTCAAGAAAAATATTTTATTATAAATTTTTTGTTCACAACAAAACATATATTTCTTTTTTAATATGTAATTTTATTATTTTAATTTCTATTAATATGATTTATTTAATTTATAATAAATATGAATAAAAGTGTATTTGAAAATAAATGCAATATTGTGAACTTATGCTATCAAATAGATTATTGATTGTTATAAAAATAACGTTGAAGTAAATGATATATAATGATTACAATAAGAGGGAAAAGGACAATTTTTCTAAATTTTATTCAACATTATATTTATTTTAATTATTTATACTCTTGCAACAATTTAGAAGATTTATTAAATACATAAGATTGCTTAAACTCACACCACTTTTAAAAAGATTTTTACTAAACGTTTATATAATTTTTTTCACAACATATTATTTCTATAGAACATTTAACAATAATTATTCCAAAAGCTATAATATTACCAAATTGAGCGCAAATACTGATAACAACTCTTACCACCATTAGTAACTTGTAACTTAATTATGACAATTATATATATAATTTCAAAAAAATTCTAAAATGCATAACAAATTATTGACAGTATGTTATCAATATGTTTATATAATAGACCTTACATATAAGGTAACACACATAAATAATAATAATAAGAAGAAGCATTGGATATAAAATTTAAAAGCTAACGATCGAAATACAAGGTAATACTAACAGAGAGTTGTAGGGAATTGAGACAAATAGTAGGGAAGATAATAATACCCATAAACCCATAAATTCGTCTAAATTCTGCCCCAAAAAAAACCCATTCACTGCTGATCGTTTACGAGTTTGATATTAGAAATTAAAACCCGCACTAAGTTGCAAGTGGGTTTGATATTAACTAATATCTCATGAATATGCGCATGGATATTCACCAAATATGTAGTTTTTTTTAAATATTTTTAATTTAATTTTAATAGAAAACTAAAATTAAGTCATATATATATATATATAAAATATTGTAAAATGTCATGTGCTGTGTGCGCAAAAGGAAACCTAAACTATTTTTCTTTATAATTTTGTATGGACTATTATTTTTTACTTAATGCATGAATTATTTCATTATTATAATTTATTCTTTGAATTAATATTTTTAATCTTAATTATTAGTGTAGGAATCATGTTGAATGAGTTGAATAAAAATATGAAACAATAATCGTTGTTTAACTTAATGCATGAATTATTTATTTTTTTAATGCTTAAATTTAAGAATTTGTGTTGGATTGATGTTAAAATTTTAATTTTTCATTTACATTGATTAAATTTAGACTTAATATGTTTTTGTAGAATTTTAGGTTATTAATATAAATTAACATATCGAATATTTATGATTTTAAATGTGGAAACTGACAAAAAATCCATAGGTACTATTGTGAGTTTGGTAATTATCAAAACCTGCTACGGGTGGGTGTCCGTAAAAAATTAAAATCGATAATGGGTATGGATTTAGTAATAATAAATCCACTGCACGGCAAACAATTAGATTGATTTTTACTCAATCTCGGCGTAGCACTTTGCTTTGGGTTCTTCAGGGGAAACTTGACCTGAACAGACCATCTCCATTGTTACTTATATGTTCTTTTAATAGTTTAATTTCTATAGTTTTCACATAAAAAAAATTGGAAAGGAAAGAAGTCCGCAATATGTTGTCTTTTTATGAACAACCATTTAGTTAAAATAAGTAAAGAGATTGATTCGAGTTTTATCAATTTTGGTTTCGTTTCACAGACACATGCATAAATTGTAGTTTTTGTTTTGTATTTGGTTTTGGTTAATTGTGGGTGGCAGAGGCAAGAGATGCGAAAAGCACGGTGTAGTAACTTAGATCGACAGCAAAATGTTATGTGTTGGATCTTATTTATTTGTTTATTTATTTTTATTTTTAATTTTAAATAATTGGTTGCCGTTAGTAGATTTCTTGCAAGTCCTAGTCTAATGCAAATTGTTGCTATTTTATTGTAGGAATGGTAGTTGCAGAAGGTTAGTGGCAACTCTAGCTATTTTTCAGGACTTAAATGTTGTAATTTTTTGTTACTTATTCTAAACCTCTAGTGAAGAAGAGAGAGGACAGACAAGTTTACTCCAATAATTCAAGTACAGAAGTCACAGGTTCCTCAATCAACCTGATGAATTTTAGTTATTTTTAACTTTTCGCAATAGGTTTCAAGAAACAAAAAGGGACTAATCCCCAGTACGTACCATAGTGGTATCAGAGCATAGGCATGGATCAAAGGATTGAGAAGTTAGAGTCAGAAGTAGTCTCCCTTATGACTGGTCAACTGCAGATTTTGGAGAAGATCAATGAACTGTTTGAAAAGCTTAACTCAAAAAATTCCCTACCAGAGATCAATATGGAACGAGAGGAAGGAGAACACTCTAATGCCCCACCCCATGATCAAAGGAGATTTGGAAATACCATGGGTGGTCGACAAAGCAGCACACAACAGTTATATATCCCAAGGCTAATTAAGCTTGATTTTCCACGGTTCAGTGCCTGTGAAGACATAACTAGTTGGGTTTGTAGAGTTGAGCAATTCTTTCATCTTCATCAAACTCCAGAAGAAGAATGTGTGACACTGGCCTCATTTCATTTAGAATGAGATGCTCAACTATGGTTCCAACTGATCAAACAGTAAGGAGATGTTATGACTTGGCAAGAGTTCTGTGAAGGTTTACATGCTAGGTATGGCGCCACTCAATTTCAGGACTTTTTTAGTGAATTAATCAAACGACAACAAGTTAGCTCTGTAGGGGAATGTCAGACCCAATTTGAGAAATTGTTAGCTGAGGTGGGACGACTTTCACAAGATTGACAAGTCAGCTGTTTCGTTAGCGGGTTGAAAGACACTATCAAGGCAGATGTTCTTGCCGGTAGGTCAAACACATTGACACCAGCCATTGGACTAGTTCGATTGTATGAAGCTCAAAACATATCACAGCGACACATTACCACCACTACTGAGATAAAAAAGAAGTATGCTGTGAAAAAAGAACTAATTCCTAGCAATTCAACCCTTCCAGTTTGGTGATTAGCACCTAAGGAAATGCAAGAAAGACGAACTAAAAGATTATGTTACAATTGTGATGAAAAGTTCACTCTGGGGCATTGGTGCAAAAAATTATTTTTGATTGAAGCATGTTATGATGGTGACAATAATGTGGTTATGGATGAGGATGAGACTATTATAGAAGATTCTAAGGTGGTGCCAGAGATCTCTTTACATGCAATTTCTAGGGCAAGGGCATTAGGCACAATGCGAGTAAAAGGTAGTATTGGGTCACTTACAGTAATAGTTCTGGTGGATTTAGGAAGCACTCATAATTTCATTAGTAAAGTTATTACAAGGAAGGTGGGATTACAACCCGAAGTTGAAGAGCAATTCAAAGTGGTGGTGGCATCAGGAGAAAGGCTTCCCAGTCGTGGCAAGTGCACCAATATTAAATTATTATTGCAAGAGATTTTCCCCATTTTTATTGATTTTTATATTCTTCCATTGGAGGGATATGATATAGTATTGGGGACTCAATGGCTACGAATATTGGGGCAAATAATGTGGGACTTTGCAAAGCTACATATGAGCTTAAAAAAAGTAGATAAAAAGATTGTCTTAAGAGGAGAGTCAATTGCAGATGATAAATTGGTGGGGGAGTTGGAGCTGAATTGGAAAGTAAGAAAATGCAAAAAAGGGACGATGCTTTATCAATAGATAGCTCATTTCAAGACATTACCATGAGGAGTCAACATTCCCCATCATTGCAAAAGCTTTTAGAAGAATTTGATGATGTCTTTGGTAAGCCCAAAGGCTTACCACCTTCACGTACCCATGATCATAAAATTCCTTTGAAGGCAGGAAGTGAGCTAGTATATGTGAAGCCGTATCATAATCCTCATTTTCAGAAAATAGAAATAGAAAAGATTGTTGCTAATTTGCTTTCCACAGGTGTTATCAAGACCACCAATAGTTCTTATTCATCATCTGTCATCTTAGTTAAAAAGCAAGATGGGTCTTAGTGAATGTGCGTCGATTATCGAGCTCTAAACAAGATTACTATCAAAGATAAATTTCCAATTCCAGTCATTGACGAATTATTGGATGAACTAAATGGGGCAACTATATTTTCGAAGTTGGACTTACGAAGCGAATATCATCAAATCCGAGTAGAATCAAATGACATACCAAAAACAGCTTTTCGAACACACCATAATAACTATAAATTTCTCATCATTTCGTTTGGCCTTACCAATGCTCCATCTACCTTTCAAGCTCTAATGAATGAGGTATTCCAAGACTACTTGCGAAAATTTATTCTTGTATTTTTTGATGACATTCTTGTGTATAGTACATCTAGGAGTGAGCATTTTCATCATTTAAAAATTATATTGACTGTATTAAGATCTCACCAGCTATTTGTCAAGAAGGAAAAATGTCAATTTGGCCAAAAAGAGGTGCAATACTTCGGCCATGTAATTTCTAATGCAAGTGTTGCAGTAGACCCTGAAAAAATTACTACAATGATGAATTGGCCAAAACCGAGCACGCTTAAAGCCTTGAGAGGGTTCTTGGGATTAATTGGCTATTACCAAAAATTTATTCAGAATTTTGGTAAAATAATTGGACTACTTACGAAGATGTTAAAAAAAGATTCGTTCTCCTAGACGTCATTGGCTGAAGTGGCATTTCAAAATTTAAAAGAAGCTATGACCAAGGCTCCGGTACTTAGGGTTTTAGAGCGAAAGCGAGGGAGAGAGTCCGTTACAGTTAGCAGCGCCGCAGCAACAGCTCCATCTCAGCCAAGATGGGTATTTCCAGAGATTCAATGCACAAGAGGCGCGCCACTGGTGGCAAGAAGAAAGCTTGGAGGAAGAAGCGCAAGTATGAACTTGGTCGTCAGCCTGCAAATACCAAGCTCTCAAGCAACAAGACTGTACGGAGAATTCGTGTTAGAGGAGGCAATGTGAAGTGGAGGGCTCTGAGACTGGACACTGGCAACTATTCCTGGGGTAGTGAGGCTGTCACCCGCAAAACCCGTATCCTGGATGTTGTTTACAATGCCTCTAATAATGAGCTTGTCAGGACCCAAACTCTGGTAAAGAGTGCTATTGTGCAGGTGGATGCTGCGCCTTTTAAGCAATGGTACCTTCAGTACTATGGCGTTGACATTGGTAGGAAGAAGAAGGCAGTTACCAAGAAGGAAGCCACAGAGGAGGGAGAAGGTGCAGCAGCAGAGGAAACTAAGAAGAGCAATCATGTTGTTAGGAAGCTTGAAAAGCGCCAGAAGGAGCGCAAACTCGATCCTCACATTGAAGAGCAATTTGGTGCTGGTAGGTTGATGGCCTGCATTTCTTCACGTCCAGGTCAATGTGGCAGGGCTGACGGGTACATACTAGAAGGTAAGGAGCTGGAATTTTACATGAAGAAGATCCAGAGGAAGAAGGGCACGGGTGCAGGAGCTGCTGCTTAGAATCATTGTTTCCCATGTTTCTGTTTTGACCTTTAGTTGATTCTGTTTGTTTTATGTATGGGCTTGACAGGCAAACCATTATAGAGCATGAGGATGATATGTTTAGGATTTTTTGATAAGAACATTCTTTACGGTTGTTATGTTTTTTATATGGTAACCGGCAATTGTTATTCAAAAAAAAAAAAAGGCTCCGGTACTTGCTTTTCCTAACTTTTCAAAGCAGTTTATTGTGGAGTGCGATGCAAGTGGGTCGGGAGTAGGAGCTGTCTTAATGCAGGAGCGACCCATTGCCTTTTTCAGTCGAGCTTTACAGGGGAAGATTTTGTTGCTGTCGACATATGAAAAGGAAATCCTTGCTTTGGTCTTAGCAGTGTAAAAATGGAGTCCGTATTTATTGGGTCGACAATTCATTGCCAAGATAGATCACCAAAGCTTGAAGTATCTATGGAGCCAAAGAATCACTACTACAACTCGACAAAAATGGTTGTACAAGGTGATGGGATTTGATTTTATAATTGAGTATAAAAAAGGGAAAGAAAATATGGTGGCTGACTTCCTTTCAAGAAGAGAAGCGACAAGGGAAGCTAATGATGAGGAGAGTGGTGGGAGACTAGCACCAATTACCCAACCTGTTCCTAATTGGGTGGAGGCTATTAAACAAGAAATTGAATCTAATGTGACTTTACAGGAGCTACTCCAACGTATTAAGAATGGGAAGGCAATAGGTCCGTGGAAAATAGTAGATTGGGTAATTAAGGAAAAAATTTATTTTGAGGAAAATTCTTCTTTAATTAAAGACATTTTAGAACAATTCCATAATAGCACTCATGAAGGGTACCAAAAGACATTTCAGAGGATAAGAGCCAATTTTTTTTTTTTTTTTTTTTTAGGAGGGGCATGAGAAATGCAATACGCAAATTTATTGCAGCTTGTGACATTTGCCAATGACACAAGGTGGAATAGCTTGCTCCTGCTGGGTTGCTTCAGCCTCTTCCTATTCCACAACAAGTATGAGAAGATATTTCTATGGATTTCATTGATGGATTGCCAATCTTATATGGGAAATCTACTATTTTGGTTGTTGATAGATTATCAAAATATGCACACTTGGATCCCTTGTCTCATCCTTATACAGCAGTTGGAGTTGTAAGAATATTTTTTGATAATATTTTCAAGCTGCATGGAATGCCAAGAACTATTGTTTGTGATCCAGTCTCAACCTTCATAAGTTTATTTTGGTATGAATTATTCAAAATGAATGGAACAAGGTTCAATTACAATTCAGCATACCACCCTCAAACTGATGGGCAAAGCGAAGTTGTGAACCGCACGGTTGAGATGTATTTACGATGCTTTACTAGTTCAAGGCCTGAGGAGTAGAGAATGACCCTAGTGGATGCTGTTGAAAAACAACTGATGACTAGGGACAAAGTTATTAAGGAGCTACGAGCAACTCTCAAGGAAGCTCAAGCACGCATGAAGAAGGTGTATGACAAGAATCACAGAGAAAAACAATTTGAAGAGGGGGAGTGGGTTTGTTTGAGGCTCCAGCCTTATCGACAAACTTCAATTTCAACGAGAAAGAATCTTATAGATTGGAGCTGCCCAAAGATTCTAGGATCTATCCAGTTTTTCACGTCTTCCTGTTAAAGAAGAAAATTGGTGACAACGTTGTAGTACATGAAGAGCTTCCAACGATTGATAATAATGATTATAGTCTTCATCCTAAACCGCAAGCTAGTTTGGATCGTCGGGTACGTAAGCAGAAAGAAGAAGTTCTTATCCATTGGCAATGATTATCACCTGCTGAGGCAACTTGGGAAGTTTTGGATGTTATGAAGAAACAATTCCCTAATTATAGCCTTGAGGACAAGGTTGTCTTTTAAGGGGAGAAGGAATTGTTATGTGCTAGATCTTATTTATTTATTTATTTTTAATTTTAATTTTAAATAATTGGCAGCCGTTAGTATATTTCTTGTAAGTCATAATCTAATGCAAACTGTTGCTATTTTATCATAGGAATGATAGTTGCAGAAGGTTAGTGGCAACTCTTTAGTTATTTTTCAGGACTTGAACGTTGTAATTTTTTGTTACTTATTCTAAGCCTTTAGCGAAGAAGAGGACAGACAAGTTTACTCCAATAATTCAAGTACAGAGGTCACAGGTTCCTCAATCATCTTGACAAATTTGAGTTATTTTTAACTTTTCACACTAGGTTCCAATAAAGAAAAGAGGAATAAAATTACACTATATATTGTTGTACCGGCAATAAGAGGGAGCCACTTTAGCGTCCATTTTTCAACCGGCTCCAACGGGTAAACTTATATTCTTAGCAGTTACATGAGTCGGTATCTTGATGACATTCTTGTCAAATCTTTTGTGTTTGTTACCTTATTATGTAAGGTAACAACAGGTGCCTTATATAATTTGATATCTAGCATGTATCCCCAATGACAATATTACAACGGTTATCAAATGATGACACGTCATATACACAAAATCTATGGAAATTTTTCAATTTTTCTAAGAAATTGGTACTATGTAAATTTCTCAATATTACGAGAAAGTTGGTAAAAAAAGAATTCGACAAGACTAGTAATCCTTATATTTTATTCCAATCTTCATTGACTAAGATAATAAAAGAAAATGTTAAAAGAAACTAAAGGCTGAACAATATACTGGATCAGGTTGGTATATTCATTAATTATTTTTTCAATAAACAAGGTTCGGACCTGGTATATTCATATTTCTAATAGTATTTTCATGCAACTAAGGTTTCATTGGTATAATTTACCAAATAAAATTTATCTAAGTAGAATTTTTATAAATAAAGCTTTTATCAAAAAATTTAATTTTTAGTTGTCAAAGTTTTTATTAAAATTATAAAAAAATTTAATAAAAAATTTTTTAAAAAATTATATTATGAAATGAATAAAGTAAGATTTTCAAATCAGTAAAGAATATTTTAAATATTTTAGAATTTTAAAAATAATATTTCAACTTCTTATCTTCAAAATTTAAAATTTAAATTTTTATTAGTATATACAAAATAATTTAGTTAATATTTTAAATTTTTACTTAAAAAATAACAACAAAATAAAAAGAATTTATAAAATTACATTAGCGGTCATTATATAAGACGTACGCACTAATATCATTGCTCAAATAATTAACTGATCATGATGCGTTATAATAAACTTTGTAATTAACTTGGACAAAGAAGAGACCAGAAAGATAATGTTGGTTATGCTTTGTCTACCTTTTCTTTTAATAAAAAAGTTAAGTAATTAGATGATTAGGGCGTCCGAATTGATTGATCTTCAGCACCAACATATTCATACGCAGAGAATTGAAAGCACCAAAAAAAAAAAAAAATGATGGAAGAGAATAAGCTGGACTGTGTGCTGATACCAATAGGTCTGTTACTCATGGGTGTGTATCACATATGGCTACTTTATACCATAATCCGATTTCCCAGAAGAAGTGTTATTGGTCTTAATGCCGAGTCTCGCCATCAATGGGTCCATTCCATGATGACTGTATGCTCTCTCACTTTTTCATTTTTGGGTTTTTGTTTTCAATTTTCTTTCCCGTTTCTTATCTGCGTTATTGTTGTTAAAATAATTGAGCTTAGATCTTATCTACTCACTTAAACACTTAAACATACTGTAGGAATTGGCGACCCCCCAAGTGTTTATTGAATGTCCCAAGAGAGCAGGTTCTCTAATTTTTTGGGTTCTTCCGTTGGCCATGTTGGCCCGGTGCTAAGTAGAAGGCTCTTCAAAAATATTCTATAATTTGAGAATAAAGACAGCAAGTATCAAGTTAAAACTACTGAAGTTTTACAATGTCAAACACGTGTAAAATGAGGATGCTCGTATGCACCTGGATCCATCTTTGACCTGCTTGATGTTACGAAACTCTGATCATTATGATAATGAATGTGGTTGCACCTTATATCTTCTCAGAGTGGGTAATCTAGTGTTCAGAACGGATCCCCAACAGATAATTATAGAGTTATTGTTTAATAGTTTTCATTATTGTACTATATACTGAGCTATTGACTTGTTTTTACTTTCTATTGTGTCTGGAATGTTAAATCTGCCGTTCATAGAATCTACAGGTGCATCTATGTATTGGCCAGAATAGTTTTTTCTAAAGACTGGCATTAAAATTAATGGCTAATTTAAATCTGTGTTTTTGAGGTTGTTGAGATCTTATAGTCATATAGATCTTAAACTACTTATAAAATCTGATCAGTAATCTGTTGTATAGATCTTTTCGTGATCTTAAGATGCTCTTTTTTGGACACCTTGCTCACTTTTTGTACATGTTTTTCTTATTAATTCAAGTTTTTTTGTTTCCTAACAAATATAAATAAATAAATAAATAGCTAGTTTTGTGGAATATATTTCCCTGTGATCACCTATTCTTTCTTCTCAGGATCCCTTGAAGAATGGCACTTTAGCGGTTCAAACAATACGCAACAACATTATGGCATCTACACTTTTAGCTACAACTGCCATCACTCTCAGTTCACTAATTGGTGTTTTTGTGAGCAGTACTTCTAGCTCTGGCAATACAGCTTCAGAAATAATTTATGGCAACAAGACTTCCATATTATCTTCGATCAAGTATTTTACTATTTTGCTTTGCTTCCTTGTTGCCTTTCTTTGCAATGTGCAGTCTATTAGATACTATGCCCATGTTAGCTTTTTGGTTACTCTGCCGACATCGAAAGGCAGTAGAGACTCTATTGAGTATGTTGCCAGAAACTTGAATCGAGGAAGTTTCTTTTGGTCTCTTGGACTCCGAGCTTTCTACTTGTCATTCCCTCTTTTCCTTTGGATATTTGGCCCCATACCTATGTTTGTCTGTTGCTGCGCAATGTTATTTATTCTCTACTTCTTGGACACAACTTCCAGTTTTACACGGGAACTTCATATCCACTCATTCAAAGAGGAAGCAAAACTTGATGATTTGGAATCACCCCTTCAATCATCTTAAATGCTGTAGAGAATGCTATTATGCCCCTGTAGTTGCTTAAGTGACAGTCAGAACAATTTCAAGGAAGTAATTATGATGTTTTATAACTAGAATGTCCACAAGGTTTTTTGGGTGTGGGGCTGCATGTTGTAGCTGCGCTGTGGCAGCGGATCTGCCCCAAATATACCCTTGATCTAGTAGTAATTCTTAACATTTATTATAGATAAGAGTACTGATAATCTATTTGTTTTGATGCTAAATATCGTATTCTGTGAAATTCATTTGCTTTGAATTGGTGCGGAGGTCCCTAATAATCTAGGCAGGAATTGGTAATTTTGCTAATCTAACACTGTAAGTTTCATTATTGGATTTGAAAGGAGAAGATGAAAGCAATCATTATAATTTCAAATGTTTTCTATACCTGTACACTCCTACTTCTATGATTTCTATCCATGTTTTAGAATATTTTTGTATATGGTGCTTATATAAGATCTTTCAGTCTATAGTTAACAGTGCCTTAAATTTGATGTTGACAGTTCCACACAGGTTAAAAATGTTTTTAAAGTGCATGGAAAGTCATGACTGGAGTCAGGACATCTCAATCAAATTGTATTTTGAAACTAGGAATGATGAATATTTAACATTGAGTTTTATGTAGATTGATTACTTGCATGTTTGTTGAGCATTTTTTATATCTGAGCAAGCTTCGAAAATGTGTTGGTAGTAGCATTATTGGTGCTTGTCAAATCTCGACTTGATATTCCTTATTTTCAGATTGCCCTTATGCACAATTTTAGCAGACACACAGTAGTTTCTCTGAGGAGACCTTGTTCTGTATTCACAGGGAAACTGTTCACTCCCACAACTCCCACCTTCGCTGTCCTCTACTCACTGGAAAAGTCTGGTTTTGTCATGATCAGAAGATTCTTTTGTTTTCATATGTAGCACTGGCTACCATTGTTTCACTTCCAGTATGTTTTGAGCAGAATGCTCTTTTTTCTTTGTTGTTACATGTCAATGACGTTTCAAAATCTACTATTTTTTTGTTCAACTGAAGAATCTGTCCCTTCTTAGTGTTATTATTCATTAGAATCCTGAATCATTTTGATGCCCTTCTAAATCTGGATCATTATGTAACTTTAACGTTGAATATGTGAGAATAACGCTGTGGTCACGACTGCCATTTGTCGTGAGAGAGAAGGTTGAAAACCCACATTTTTTTTTTAATGTTTAATTATAATAAACCCAAGTAAACTTACCAGAGTAATAATACGGCAATTTGCACGAATAATGTTGTGGGTAAATTACGAATTACTCCCATTTACTGAATGATTATCCTGAAAGTGTGTTTACTTTTTAGATTAGATCGAAATTCAGAATCAAAATTATTAATAATGTTTACTTTAGAAAATAAAAATTAGAATCGGAATCAGAATCATTCTCACAGATATCATTCCCAAAGGAGGTTTGACAATCAGACTCCGAACTGCCTGTTTTAACCTCATATTAATTTTCATAATCTTCAAATTGTCCTTAATCAAGTTAAGTTATTATTGTATTTTGGTCCTTGTGGAATTATGAAAATATTTAAAAATTTTGTATTATTTACAATTAGGTCCTTCAATAATAATAATAATAGAATATCATTAATGTCATTATTATTACTAATATTAATTTTATCATTTATTTATTTATATCATTATTATTATTATTATTAAAATTTATTTAATTTTATTATTTTATTTATTATTATTGTCATTAATTTCATTATTATTATTGTTATAATAAGAATTTATTAATTTTATTATTTTAATTTTTATTGACACGACTTAAAAGTATTTGATTTACTCCCAAGTATAAGAGTGTCTAGTTATAATATAACCCGGTGAGTCCGGGGTCGAACCACAGGAAATTTAAATTCAGTAGTCTATTATTAAATAAAAATTAATAGTAGAAAAATAGATTATCTGTCTAAAAAGTGCTAAGGGTATGAGATTTACTCTTAGAATTCAAATTATGTTCATAATATTATCTCATATTTATATTTTATTTACTAATTAAATATCATATCATTTAATTCGTAATTAATCAATTTTATAGATAAATATGAGAATGAAGTACATAATGTGTTACAACTAATTGGAGTGTCGACATAATATCAAAATATCATATAAATCAATGAAGTTTTAAGTTTATAAATTAATATGGCATAAAAATATCCAGTAAATAAAAATATAAAATAATAAATAATAAATAAAATAAACTTTAAACTTACTTGAGAGATATATTAATTCTATAATTTAAATCTTTGAGCTTCATCCTTCATCGTAGCTTAATAAATTAGCCACTCATATTGAAAAGAAAAACACTCATTTTATTTGATAAACTTATGAAATATATTACAAGAAAATTTTAATAACTAGAAACAATAGAAGAAAAAAATTTGAAAAACTCAGCTTTACCTTTTTTTTTTTTAAATTTTTCTCTCATTTCTCTTTCATTTTTCCTGCTTTCTTTTCTTATCTTTCTCTTCTCCTCTGCGCTCCTCACCCTCTTTCTCTTCTTCCATGCTTCTATTTTTATAGTATAAAGAATAGGAACTATTTAATTATTATATTATTGTATTATTATAATATTATATTATTATAAGTTAAGAGTGCACACATTATAAGTTAAGAGTGCACACAATCTCTTTCTCTCTCTTTTTTTTTTTTAATTTTAATATTTAATATAATATATTTTATTTAATTATTAATTATTACAAGCCAATTGTCTTTCTTTTATCTCCTATTTTTTGTTCTAACTCCTCTTCATTCTCAACATATACCTACAATAACAAAATATAATAATTAAGATAAAAATTAATATAATAAAATATAATTTACATAAAATTACAGATAGGAAATATTATGTTAAAATGTAAGTTATGTACACATTAATTAATACTTTAAATGAGAAAATAATAATTTAAACCTTTATAAAATATATATTTTCTAGTACAAATCAGTTATTATACTGTCATTAATGTCATTATTATTAATATTATATTAATATATTCTAGTTTATTAATATTATTATTATTATTATATTAATGATAAAATTATTATAATTAATTAATATATTAATGTTAATAATAATATTATTATGATTAACAATAATTATTAATAATAATTACAATAATTAAAATATAAAATAATAATTATGACAATAAAGTTAAGAACTTTTTAGTAATTTACAATAATTTAACTCATTTCGATTTTTAATTTAAGACAAAGTAAACACATTAATAGTAATGTTGATGCAATTTTCTACTAAGCTTCAAGTAGTGTTCTTGCTTACAGTCATTGGTTGCTCGAGCGGGAATTCAGCTAGTTCTCGCAATTTTCATCGACTAAAGCGGTGGTGTCCTTCGATCTGTATCCACAAAAAAAATATCAAGGTCGCCGGATGTTTTTCCGGCGTAAACCCTATAATGCTCAAGTCATTAATCGGGTTGATTCTTTATGAGTTCTCTTATTAATCTAAGAGAAAATCGGAAAATAGAAGGTTCAGAGAGATCGGGAATAAGAAGAGAAATCAGAGTCCGAATCCTTTTACTTTACCCTATGTCTGCTATTTATCCCCCTGTTTTCCTGCCCCCCCATTGCTTGGGCGTCATCCCTTGCATTTATTGCGTCTGTATTTTTCTGACAGCTATGGGTTGCCGCGGCACAACCTGGGGGTGCGGGATGTCAGACGGTTATGGGTTCCTATGATCGAATGATGATGCCGTGTAGGTTTATGCAAAATGATGACACTGTGGAAGCATGAGCCGGTCATAGGTAACAGTGGCTAAACCTTAAGGAGTGGGGGTGCCTGTCAGTTATCGATCATCGTGACAAATTGTTGGGGCATGGGGCTGCCATGCTTAGGTTTACTCTACTTGAGCTCTGGTCTCTTCTTATTTATAGTGTTGTCCATAATGCGTCCAGGTCGCGCTCGGTGGTTGAGGGTTTTTGCGACCTCACCCTAGCAGGATGGGAATATTCGAGCCCGGCAAGCCTAGAACTCTTGACCTCAACCAGCTTTGACATCGAGCAGAGGTGCCTTCGTGTTAGTGATCAGGTCTTCTGCTCTGGCTTACTTCCCTCGAAGAGGCCTACTCGACATTCCCCAAATGCCAGTTCCCCAGTTTCTAGTCTTGAGAGTGAAACGAGATAAGACTGGAAACTATTTGTTTGAGCAGGTTCCCCCTCTTTTACTTTTTTCACGCTGAGCTATCCGCTTCTTCCATCACTTTACATTTAATGTGAACCGCGTGGGTTAATCTGGGCCACTCGTTTGAAATTTGAAGAGGTGGTTATTTGAATAGTCACGTTACCTTGAGTAACGTGTCGTCTGTTGGCGTGACCTACTTTCCTCTTTATAAATCCCTAATTTCTCCACTGTGCATCTTCTTATTTTCACACTTTGCTCAAAACTAAGAACCGTCTCTTGCAAGCGAAACCCATCTTCTTCTTTGTCGTCGTCCCTATCTGCCTTCTTCAAATTAGTTTTAGGTATAAACTTTTTGACTTCTTCTCCTCGCTCTCGTCATTTTTATTTTTTGGGTTTTTTTTGGTTTCTCACTTGGTAGATCGTGTCTCTTGGAAAAAATGTCAGCCACTCAGCAACCCTGCAGGATGTCCCCTGAAGAAACATCTTCTTCTAGAGGCTCCGAGGCCAGTAGGGGGTTCTGGTAAGAGACCCGAGTCTTAAAGAAGTCGGTGCTGTAGGTGACACCTAGCCACAACAGAGGCAAAGGACCGGCCAAAGATTAAAGGCCGAGTCATTTGCTATTGACAACATGAGGTGTGAAACCTCGCACCAAGATTTAGATCGTCTTAGGGCCATGTACCACATCCCTGCCAGTGTTAATCTTTGTCTTCGTGGCAAGAATAACACCCCTAGCCGCCCCCCTCGAGGGTATCTCACCCTCTACCTAGAGTGTTTTAGGTGGGGCGTTAGGTTGTCCTTACAACACTATTTTGCCCGGGTCCTCTCCCAATTGCGTTTGGCATCGGGGCAGCTGAACCTAAATGGGTGGAGGGTCTTATTAAGGCTGTACGTCCTATGGAGGTAGTGTAACTTGGGCGAGCTGATGGTAGATGAAATAAAACATCTATACCAGCTGAAGAGCAGCTCAAAGGATGATACTATTTCACTTCCAGCTTAAAGGGCAAAAACCCATCACTGACCTTCCTACCTCCTGCTGTAACTAGAAGGGTAAATTCTATTTTTCCGGAGGGAATTGGGGGCGAGCAGCCTCTGCCACCGAGAAGGTTCCTATTCCTTCTCGCTTTTGTACTCCAGGTTGTCTACTGCTCATTGTATCTTCTACTTTGATTTTTCTGCTTACTCTCTCTTATTGTTCTTTCTGGCTTTTTTACAGTCTCTTAGAGTGTATCCTATCGGGTTGGGGAGGAGTTGCAGACGCACATCGATACCGCTTTGGACAACGCGAGCTCGTGCAGAGAGTTACTGACTCACTAAAACTTTACCGAGTTCGGTGTAATTTCTGAGGAAGACATGAGTGGCATCCTCGCTCGATTGAAGAAGTGCTCGAGCACAGTCAAGAGCCTGACCAGCTCATCTGCTACACCCAAGAGGTCTAGAGTTGACCTCTTCTCTTAGCCAGTCAGGATTCTTCCTCCTGCTCAAGAGAGTGAGAGGGTAGCCGAAGAAGCTCCCCAGAGAGGCTTGGGAGTTGTCATCCCTGCTAGGCCCAGAATAACGTGTTCCCGGGAGCAGCGGTCTGACTTTTTCGACTCCTACGTTAGGGATTTCACCAGGCACGTGGGGGAGAGCTTTGTGGAAGAGTTGGAGTCCTCCGGCATCAACGAGTTGGTCAATCTCTTTCAGCGCCTCTCATACCAGGCTACTGCTGCCTTCAAGGCAAATGCCTTGAATTTTGAGAGGAAGATTAAGGCTGATAACCAGGGTTTGAAGAAGCAGGTGGAGCAAGGGGAGGAGGAGAAGGAAAAACTCCGTACTGACATTTCCACCTTTGAGGAGAAGGCGGCGATGGCTGAGTCTAAGGCTATCCAGCTCGAGAAGGAGCTATTTATAGTCCGAGATGAGCTCGTGAATGCTCGAAAAGATCTCGATGTCCAGAGATTTGCTTTTGAGAGGACCATGGGAGTAGAAAATTCTTGCCTTCAGAACAAAGTGGATTCCTTTGGGAATCAGCTCGCGGAGGAGTATAACAAAGGGCTGACGTTCTGCTACGAATGTATGATGTTCGTCCTGGGTAAGGAATACCTTGAACTAGACATGTCTAAGCTCGAGGCAGGCGTGGACGCTTATATGAATGAGCAGGATGCCAGGAGCCAGGAGCCAAGGGATCCCTCTGCTCAGGTGGAAGAGGCTCCTAGAGAGACCGCTCCTCCAACCGAAAAAGCCCAGTGCTGCTTCTCTGCTGAGAAGGATCCTCATGCCGCCTCTACTGAAGCCCTCGCCTTATTGTAGCTTTGACTGCTCCAACCTCTTGACTGACTTTTGATGTACTCTTTTTTTTTTTTTTTTGTACTTGTAACTTTGTCAAGTTGAAATGAATAAAGAAACCAGATTCTCTATCTTTGGCTTTACATTTTTTATCTGTTTTAAATTCCTTATGAGATGGATTTCTAGCAGGTTTCATGTTTTTCCTTTATCCTCGGGACTCTGGCCTACTTCTGTTCGTCTTGCCTATTTGCCAAGACACGAGCAACTGGATTGATCCCCTTAGGAATTTTGGCTGTTTTGCCTTATCCAATCAGGCCTTAAGATCTATAGCCGTAGTACCTTTCTTGACGAGCTTATCATGCTCGAGCTCATCCTGGCTGTACTTGGCTTCTTCGTCTTGCCTTAGGTTAGGTTTCGAGACTTATGGCTTTCAGCTTCATGAGCGAGCGTATCTTGCTCGAGCCTTTTTGGCTTATGCTTGGTGTCGTCTCGCCTTAAGTTAGGCTTTGAGACTTACGACTTTTAGCTTCATTAGCGAGCTTATCTTGCTCGAGCCTTTCTGGCTTATGCTTGGCACCGTCTCGCCTTAAGTTAGTCTTTGAGACTTATGGCCTTTAGCTTCATTAGTGAGCTTATCTTGCTCGAGCCTTTTTGGCTTATGCTTGACACCGTCTCGCCTTAAATTAGGCTTTGAGACTTACAACCTTTAGCTTCATTAGCGGGCTTATCTTGCTTATGCTTGGCACCGTCTCGCCTTAAGTTAGGCTTTAAGACTTACGGTCTTTATTTTTATTCACTTTTATAAGCTTTAATTTGTTTGCATTGGATAAAAATTGGAAGCATCTTTCTTGCTTTTCATTTATATACAAGATTTTATACACTTCTATTTTAGAGAAGCTGAATATCCATGCTTATAATACCCTGTAAGGACCCTCCCAATTTGGGCCTAGCACCCCTTGTCTAGGATCTTTAGAGTTCTAGTTCACTCTTCTAAGTACCCACTCTCCCACCTTAAATCGTTGGATGTGCACATTCTGGTTGTAGTAGCGGGCCACCCTCTGCTGATATTCTGCCACCTACATTGCTGACCTTTCTATTTTTTCCTCCAGCAGATCCAAATTTATGCACATCTGCTTGTTATTCTGCTTCTCATCGAAGTGCTCCGTCCGATGGGCACCTACCCCAATCTCTGCTGGGATTACTGCTTCGTGCCCAAATGCCAAGGAAAACGGCGTCTCTCCTATGGCGGTCTTGTGTGTGGTTCTGTATGCCTACAGTACACTAGGCAGCTTGTCTACCCATGCTCCTTCTACTCTCCCAGTCTGGTTTTCAATAGACGCTTTATAGTTTTATTTGCAGCTTCCACTTGTCGATTTGACTGCGGGTGTGATGGCGAGTAGAACTTCAGCTCTATTCTCATGTTTGCGCAGAAGTCTCGGAACTTGTTGTTGTCAAACTGCCTCCCATTGTCCCTAACCAGCACGTGGGGGATCCCATACCTGCAAATCGCATTTCTCCAAATAAAGTCAGTGGTCTTGCTTTCTGTAATGCTGCTTAAAGCTTCCACTTCAACCCATTTGTTAAAATAATCAATTGCCACCAAGGTATGTATTACAGATGCTCTTCCTTTCAACAGCGGTCCGATCAGATTAATCCCCTATTAGGCAAATGGCTATGGTGAGTTCATCACGGTGAGATTTTCTGGTGGTTGAGCTATGTGATTGGCGAAGCTTTGGCAACTCTTGCAGCTTCTGGTCTTTTCTTGTGCGTCCTAGTGCATCCTAGGCTAGAAGTACCCTTGTCTTAAGACTTTAAAAGCTAGAGATATTGCACTAGAGTGGTTTTGACAAATCCCCTCGTGTACTTCCCTGAGGACGTAGTCAGCCTCCTCCTTGTCCAAACAGTATAACAGTGGCAGGGTGTATCCTCATCTGTATAATACCCCGTCGATCAGTGCATACCTCGCTGCTTGCTACCTCAGCTACATCGCCTGCTTCTTATCTGCAGGTATTGTCCCTTTTTTGAGGTAGAAGATAATTGGATCCATTCTGGTGCTGCTTGAGGACACACTCATTATCT
This sequence comes from Murraya koenigii, assembly GCA_025617385.1. NCBI lineage: Eukaryota > Viridiplantae > Streptophyta > Magnoliopsida > Sapindales > Rutaceae > Murraya > Murraya koenigii. The sequence goes on along the minus strand of CM046817.1, from coordinate 14,773,546 downwards.
CGTCCACCTGCTCGATACTCGAGCTGGTTTCAATTTCCACAGGAATGGACTTGGGCATTTTGGGGTCTGATACAGCGGCCATCCATGCTATCATATCAGCCTGAAAGTTTTCTCCCCTTGCAATCTGTTCTACCTTTACTGCTAAAAAATTCCTAAATTACTTTCTCACCATTCGAAGGTAGGCCTCCATCTTTTCCTCTTTCGTTAAGGTGGTTGGCCACCAACTGGGAGTCTGTTCGAACTTTCACCTCTTCTGCTTTTACCATTAACGCCAACTTTAGTCCTGCAATGACGACCTCATACTCGGCCTAGTTATAGTGGCCTTAAACTCGAGCTTCATAGCATATTGCACTTCCACCTCTTCAGGGCTAAAAAGCACTACTCCTGCCCCCGCTCCCTGATCTCCAAATGATCCATCCACCGTTGTCCAAACCTTGCATGGAACATGCCCCCTGCTGCCTGCTCGTCGTTTACACTTCTGTCTGACTCTGTACATTTAGCCATAAAGTCTGCCAGGGCTTGTGCTCTAATCATTGTCCAAGGCTGGTAGCTAATGTCACTTTACCAATCGATCCAAGATTTTTGGTTTGTGCAGGATCTGCCTAAGTGGCTGGTTCGTCAAGACCACTATCGAATGTGCTTGGAAATAAGACCTCAACTTCTGAGCTGTTGTTACCAATGGGAGTGCCTATTTCTCCACCGGCGGGTATCGAGTCTCAGCCTCTAAAAAAGCTCTCCTTGTGTAATACAATGGGTGCTGTACCTCTGACTCTTCCCTTATCAAGACCGAGCTCGTTGCCCATTGTGATATGGCCAAGTACAGGTAGAGAACTTCTCCCGCTCGCGGTGTTGACAGCAACGGGGCTTTCAACAAGTACTCCTTCAGCTGCTGGAATGCTGCCTCACACCCTGGTGTCCACTTTGTCTTCCTTCCTTTTTTTATCTCCTAGAAGAAAAAGTGGCATTTGTTCGTTGCTCAGGAGATGAACCTGTTCAGGGACGCTAGCTTACCCGTGAGGCTCTGTATCTCCTTGATGGTGCGCGGGGACTTCATGTTAACTACAGCTCTTAACTTTTCTGGGTTGGCCTCAATTCCTGTGTTACTGACTATAAAACCCAAGAACTTCCCCGAACCAACTCCAAAGGCACACTTCTCGGGGTTAAGCTTCATTCGGTATTCTCTCAAGAGTGCAAAAGTCTCCTCCAGATGCTTGACATGTTCTTCTGCATTTCTGAACTTCGTGATCATGTCATCGACATAAACTTCCATTGTGCGGCCGATCAGGGGTTTAAAAATCTTATTTACCAGCCTCTGATATGTAGCTCCCACGTTCTTCAAGCCGAAGGGCATGACCTTGTAGCAGAACAGACCCTGTTTGGTGACGAAGGCCATGCATTCCTCGTCTACCCCAAACATGAGGATTTGGTTGTATCCAGTAAATGCACCCATAAAACTGAGGAGGCTGTGCCCGGCTGTGGAGTCTACTAGTTGGTCTATCTTCGACAAGGGAAAGCTGTCCTTTGGATAGGCTTTGTTCAAATATGTGAAATCCATGCACATCCTCCATTTGCCGCTTGCCTTCTTCACCAGTACCACATTCGAGATCCATTCAGGGTAATTAACTTCCCTAATGAGTCTCGCCTTCAACAACTTTTCCACCTCACTGTTCATGGCGTCATACCTTTCCTGGTTGATGCACCTCCTCCTCTACTTAACCGGATTCACATCTCTTCTCACTGCCAGCCTGTGGCATGCTATCTTCGGGTCAATTCCTAGCATGCGTTCATGTGACTAGGCGAAAACATCAGAATGTGCTCATAAGCAATCGACCAAACTTCTCCTCGCTTATGCCCAAGCCGGTCTTAACCTTCTTCTCTAGGTCGTCTTTTCTTATTATAATTTCCTCTAACTCTTCCGCGGGTTCTTGTCTCCCTTTCTTTGACTTACCCTTCACGTCTAGCGACGTTACCTGCATCGCTTCTTCTGCCGTTGTGGCATAACAGTTCCTCGCGACTTGACAACTCCCACTGTTCTATTCACGTGATACTTTATGGCTAAGTAATGGGTGGACATTACTGATTTGGCTGATCCCAATGAAAGGCCTCCCTAATATTGCCTGGTAGGGGCCGACTTCGTCCACAACCACGAAGTCTAGCATCATATTCTTCTCAAAGGGCTTTGAGCCCATGGTTACTGGCAAGTTTACAATCCCAGAGGGGCTAGCCTTCCCCCACCGAATCCTTTCAGAGATGTGCTCGTGTGCTCGAGCCTCGCATTTGCTATTCCCATATCGTTGAGGGTAGACTTGAAGAGAACGTCCACTGAGCTCCCCGAGTCCACCAAAATCCGGTTAAGCTCCTTGTTGGCGACATTTGCCCTTATAACCAGGGTGTCCTTGGGGGGTATAGGACCTCTTCTTCATCCTCTTCCGTCCACATAATTGGCACTTATCGAATTCTAGCATTTTTCGCTGCAGGCACAGTAAGCAGAACTTCCTGACTGGTAGATGCATACTTGCTGTAGTTCTTCCTGGCTCTGTTTGAATTTTCTACCATTGTTGACCTTTCTACTATCACCCTCACAGTTGGTAGTTCGCGGTCCATATCACAAGCTTGCCCATCCCCTGCCTGTTGTTGCTCGACTACTGGGTGCCCTCCTTCAATGAACTCATCTAAGTACTGGTTTCTAACCAAGTCTTCCACTAGGTTCTTTAGGTCACGGCACTGAGACATTGAGTGACCATGATCATTGTGAAATCGCCAGAACCTGCTTCTGTACCATCTATTCACCGGTTTGGACATTGGTGTCGGGGAACACAACAGTCCTCATTCCTCTATAACATGGAACATCTCCTCAAGTGACACCTTCAATGGGGTGTATTGCCTGTAGGCTGGGATCTAGTCAACCATCTGCATCGCCCTATCTCGAGAAAAGTTTCCCGAGTGTGGAGGCAATAGCCGGTCGGCTCTATTGTTGCTCTGCAGGGCCGATTTATGGGGGGATTACGAGGTGAGTTACCCCTGTACTGCCAGTAATCTCTGTGGTCCCTGTTCGGGGGCCTACGGAGTAGAGCGGGAGCCATTCGCGATTGAGAGGCCTTCTAGTATGGGTTATAGGGGGTAACCCGATCCCTTGTTCCTTTGAAAGCAGACGAGCCCCGAGCAGGAACCCTTTCTCCTTCCGTTTCGCTCTGCTCGTTCCTTAACTTCGTGGGTTTTTCCTCCTCGATGACGATGTCCATCTTCATTTGTTCATACGTATCGGAGTATGAGCAGATCGAGGGGCTGCATAAGTTGTACCAGGGTCTTCCTATCTTTACCCTCTCCTTCAACCCCCTCAATGCTTAGAGGTGATTGAATGCCTCGAGATCTAAGACTGCCCAATGGTACCTCTTGATGAACTCTCGGAGGGACTCCCCCTCCTTCATGTTATCCTAGGGGGCTACTGCCCCCCGGACTTACTCTGCAAACTCCGTGGACATTTGTTCAAAGCTCTAAATGCACCACCGCAGTAGCTTGCGGTACCACTCTCTCGCTTTCCCCTCCAAAGTAAGCGGGAAAGCTCTACATCTTTGGGCTGCTGTCCAGCCCTGCACTCTAGTCATGTCGTTGAAACGCTCTATGTGTACTAGCTGGTCACTCTTCCTTTAAAACTTCAGGTCGGGAAAACGAAAATTTCTGAGGATTGTGACACCCGTGATTTCTGCTGAGAGTGGGGATTCGTTGTCCAGCATGATCCTCCAACTCGGTGCTTTCTCATTTCCCCGAAGGTCTTCAACGACCTATGCCAGCCTGCGCACCTCCCCTTCCAACTCCTCCGCATGGGAAAGATGTGCCGTGTCCTGCAAGTGTTGTCTTGACTCCCTCTCCTCCAAGTTCGTCTCCTCCCTTCCAGCAACGTTCTATAATCTCTGGGCTCCATCTTCTGCGTTCCCCCCAGTGGGAGCATTCCCACGACTGGATTCAGGAATGTCATCGCTTTCTCTCTTTTGTCCATCCCTGAGTTCTTGCAGGATGGACGTCAGTGTCTCCATTTGTTTTTCCATCCGGTTCATCCGTTCTTGCATTCTTCTATCAAGGGCCTCATTGGCCGCCTCCCTCAGGGTCACCAATTCTTCGGGCTTACTCCTCTTCTGCTGTTTCCTCTCATTGTTACGTCGCTTTTCCAATGTAATGGAAATTCAGGCTTTTTGAACTGATCCCCACTGACGATGCCAAAATGTTGATGCAATTTTCTGCTCGCTTCCAAGTAGTGCTACTGCTTTCTGGTCGCTTATTGCCCGAGCAGGAATTTCGGCTGTTCTTGCTTTTTTTCATCGACTGAAAAGGTGGTGTCCTCCAATCTGTATCCACAGAAAAAAATATCATGAGTCGTCGGATGTTTTTTCTGCGAAAATCCTCCGATGCTCAAGTCAATAATCGAGTTGATTCTTTATGAGTTCTCTTATTAATCTAAGAGAAAACCGAAAAATAAAAGGTTCAGACAGATCGGGAATAAGAAGAGAAATCAGAGTCTGAATCATTTTACCTTACCCTATGTCTGCTATTTATCCTCCTGTTTTGCCGCACTCCATTGCTTGGTTTCTATTCTCTGCATTTATTGCGTCTGCGTTTTTCTAACAGCTATGGGTTGTCTCGGCACAACTTGGGGTTGCGGGATGTCAGACGGTTATGGGCTCCCGTGATCGAATGATGATGCCATGCAGGTTTGTGCAAAATGATGATACTTTGGAAGCGTGGGCCGATCATCGGTAACAGTGGCTAAACCCTAAGGAGTGGGGTTGTCTGTGAGTTATCGATCATCGTGACAAATTGTCGGGGCATGGGGTTGCCATGCTTAGGTTTACTCTGCTCGAGCTCTAGTCTCTTCTTGTTTATGGTGCTATCCATAACGCGACCAGGTCTCGCTTGGTAGTTGAGGGTTTTTGCGACCTCACCCTAGCAGGATGGGAATATCCGAGCCCGACAAGCCTATAACTCTTGACTTCGGCCAGCTTTGACACCGAGCAAGGGTGCCTTCGTGCTAGTGATCAGGTCTTCTGCTCTGGCTTACTTCCTCTCGAGGAGGCCTACTCGGCATTCCCCAAACAAGTAATATAACTCATTCCAATTTTGATTCTTGCCACTCAAAGTAAACAACTTAGTTTGGTTCTAATTCCTCATTTTGATTTCAGTTCATTCTGATCCCAGCCCATTCCAATTCTCATTTAATAAATGTACCATCAGTGTATTATTAATTTATCTATCAAATATCATTAATTCTCCATTAGTTTTAATTTTTCTTTTTTATTGGTTAAAAGGATAAAATTGTATTGTATATTTTTATAACATTCAACTAATAGATAAAAAAAAAAGTTAAAACTCCATGTTTTATATAGATTAATTTTCACTACATACAAATGTTTTAACAAATTTCTACACACTAAATCTCAATAAATTTCACTTTGTATTGTTAATTTATATTATATATATGGATCGACCGTATTGGCCATCATTTTTATTTTTTTTAATTAAAATTAAATCTCAAAGTTTTAATTTTACTATTAAATTCCCAATTCTTAAATAATAATTTTTTATTTTATTTTATATTGAATTGTTGTTCAATCATCTCATTAGAATTCCATAATCCGCAACCATATCCCGATCACCAGCTGCTATTACCGTGGCTTTAAAGCACCACACAACCAACCCAAAACCTAAGGGCTCTACAATCAAATCAACCACCATACAACCATCATCAACGCCATCTGACTGAGATACTAACTAAGTAACCAGAGAAGGGGGGGTGGGGCAATATGAGCAATTAAAACTTAATGCAATCTCGAAAAGGTAAATATATTCAAAATACTCAATAAAGTGTAGTAAATATAAAATGATAAAGGATAAAGAAATGTAAACACAAGATTTTTATGTGATTCGGCCAACTGTGCCTACATCTACTCCTCCAAGCTCACCGGATTTAATGATTCACTAAATGAGCCTTCAAGACTTCAACAATACTTACAATTGACTTCTAAGGTGCTAATGGACCTTTCCGATAAGAGATCATTCTCAATCTCTTAAGTGTATTCTAACACTTAAAATCACTCAATTTTAATTTTTCAATATGGAGTATAAAATGATTTTTCTCACACTATGTGTTCGATTACAAATGAATGCCCAAAGTGTGATTCAACTAAGTAATTATAAGTTTAAAGATTAATGAAAGATTGTATACTCAGTAGCAAGCTCTATTACAACTGTAGAGATCTTTTTTTTTTTTTTTTATGTTTGAATTTGATTGAGCATTTATAGTTGGAGCTGAAAAATTATTGAGTTTTTGGGCACTGTCAGTTCACCGTTATATTATCCCAATGTTGGTTTACGATTATTTTCTGTCTGCAATATAAGCTTTTTGGATGCTGTCAGTTATTTGTTATCTCAATAATGGTTCACCTTATTCTCCAAAATATTGTTAACACTTCAACACTTATGAAATCGGTTAAGTTGTGATCCAATAAGTTTCAGAATCATAATCCTTTGAAAAACAATTTTTAGATTAAAAGATTTGGCCAATTTAAACACTCCAACAAAATTAGATAAGAGATATATATATAGTTTGTTATCATCAAAATCAATATCAACATTATAAATATGTTAACAATCTCCCTCTTTTTTATGATAAAAAACTTGTATATGTATTAAAATAAATCACTTAAAATAAATTATCCCCCTTGAATATAAACTCCCCTTAATCAAATCATTATTTTACCATTTAGCAAGAAAATTCGAAAACATACTTTAAACTTATTTGCTTATACATATCTCGCCCTACATCATAAAAAAGAAAAGAACAAAATAGAGAGATTAGTATAGATAATTACACATGATGTATAAGTAAAAATTTTAGCAGAATCTCCCCATAACATCAAGAAAATTCTCAATATCAAAACCTATAAAAGAACACTCTAAAATAGTCATATCTAATTATCCATTTGCAACTCCAACCAACTCCATCAATTCAACACAAGCAATATAACCAAACAAAATCATCAAATATCAGAGCGTAAACCATAAATCTACAAGTCAAAAGTTGCATAACTAAAATGATAACATAAAGTCATAGTAAGACGATGAGAATGTATAAAATGTTTGTGCGAAATATATAGAAGCACAAAATTAGAAATCTTTTGAGATGGGTGTGATGGAGAATGAGGTAGTGAAATGTAAAGGGTTGGGAAAAGATGTTACTGAGTGTCTAGAAATATACTATTGCTGGTTGAGAATACGCTATTGCTGGAGCTAAAATGTAGGAAACTGAGACTGTGTCTGAGCCTGAAAAACATCAAGCTGAGACTATGTCTAAGCAAGCTGAGACTGAAGCTCACTCTGTTGCATAGAGAGAGATTGAATTTCATTCAAGATCTATTGCCTAGGCGCTCTCAGAGATAGAAGGCTCAACAGGAGTAGGAAGAGAGTCAATAGCTAGCGGCTCATCTGTCTCCATATCAAATCTTGTGCTACTGAAGTCTCGACTCCAATAGGATTTGCTGCTGTCTAGGCTCTCACTCCTAATTTAAAGTTTGGAAGTTAATAAGTGGAATAAATATCATTCAACATTTGACCATCCTAAACTTCAACTAAAGTATGCTGTTCTTCGTCGAAGATGTCTTGGCCCACTTCTCACCTCGGCTATCAAATCCTAGAACGATGATGGCTTATCTACCTAACTTCTTGATAATCTCAAACACAAGCTCTCAAAGAGGTACATGGAACTCCTAAAAGATTTTAGTGATGATACTGCTATACGGGAGTAATTGGTTGTTCAAAATAGGTTTGAACAACATATGATAGAGAATAGTATGACCTAAGTCAATTGGTCTCCTCCAACATCCAATCTAGTAACCTTATCGGTATGGCCTTGCCTGAGAGTAACAATATGCTGTAGGATACTATAGAGGATTCTAACCTGAAGAGGTAAGAGTTGAGACCTAAAATAAAGTGAACAAATATCCTCAAAAAGGTCGCTAAGCTATATATGTTACAAACTCCCATCAGCATGTTGGAATTCGTTAAAATGAAGTTCCTTCCTAGATGTAAAGAGCTGTAATATCGAGAATCCTATTAAGATTAATCACATCAAACTCAATTGGTATTTTACCTACATTTGTAACAATACAATATGTTTTAGTTTCTAAAAGTTCCATGTTCGAGTAAAATAGCTGAACAAGGTTTGGATACATAGGCTCCTCAATACACAAAGCATTCTCCTAACCTACTACTTCCAACATTTCCCTAATGATAGTCCCGTTAATCACAAGATTATCAAAAGCATCCAACTTAACATAGTAAGTAGTGGTTATCTATTGGGAACTAAAATAAATAAGAAAATGTATAGCTAAGCCAGAATGATGAAGTGTATGGTATCAAACAAAGGAGCAGGTTTGGGACGAGGTGGACTTCTACCACCTCAAGTTGTATAAGGGTTTTAAATTTGGGATTTTTGATTTTGCTATGAAATTTATGATATGGTGATGGAAAAGTGAAGTTTAAGAGGTTTGGAATGATTCAAATGGTTCAATTTTGTAAAATGGAGTCAAGAAAATGGGAAATTATTTAGAGAGAAAGATTGAAAGTTTCGGCTTAGAGAGATAAGGTTGAAGAGTTTTTTTTTAAATGAGGAAGAAGAAGGTTTACTGTTCTATTATCGAGTGATATTGGTACGCCGTTATTTAACTATCGATGAGCCTTTATCGTCCAGTAACTTTGCATTCTTGTCATGCAATATCAGCAAGCTGTTATTCTTTTATTGGCAAACCGTTAGCATCCAGTGGCTTTAATATTGTTAACACATCATATCGATAAGTCGTTATTGTTAGCCTAAAGAGATGTACAAGTCGTAATTTTGATGATAACAAGCATGTATATTAAGTAATTTGATAAATATTGAATTTCACAATTTCACTAGTTTGTGAAGGGCAAAATTTATTCAAGTGAAATCAAGCTCAAGATCAACGGACAACGGCTCGATCAAGAACAAGCTTTCTAGCTCAAAGAGGTTATCATTACTACAAATCTTGTAAAGTTGGTATGATTTAATGTATGCATGATTTAGCATTTGGAAAACTCAAGACTTCGTTGAATAAATCATCACTTTTTATAAATCAAACGTTTTATAGTCATAAGTTAAGTATTTTATGAAATTGGTTATTTTTTAGAGTCAATAATTGCTAGTTTACTTGTCCAAACTATATAAACTAGAATCTAAATCAATTCAAATAAGTTTTTCGAGTAAGAACTGTTGGGATTATGTGCTCTTTAAAGCATATTAATTTTCTGATTAATAAAATATTTCAAATATTTATTCAGATATTTTGAATTGCATTAATATTTTGAGCAAAGTCCATTTAATCATATTATATGTATTTATGCGATCACCATGTGGATTCGCAGAAGACATAAATACAAGTTATCTTATGATTAAATAAATTAAGTTCATAGATTGATAAATAAAGTTGGGCACTTTATTTAGGTATAGATTGTAATAAATTTATTGAGTGATTTGTCTTAATCATGTATGAATTTATTGATGTAGTTTGTCTACATTGAACTGGATCACATATGAGATTTAATTAACCTAGTAATAACTGCCAGACTTATTAAATCTCATAGGCATTGATTTACTGTAATCTTAATCTTGAGTTAGTTATGATTTCATGATTGTTGTTGTTATTTCATTTGAGTTACCAATGGGCATGACATACACATGTAGTCTAGATTACCCGGTATCTTGGTGGGAGCAATTACAAGTATTGAAATTATAGATTAACAATATAGAATTTGTACGACACATCTCTTGATGGGTTTTCAAGATTTGATCATAAAATTCTCCGGCAGAGTGTCTCAACATAAATAAGTATGTTGAAAATGATCATTAGGGAAAACCGAGAAGTATTAAGGAAAAGATGTAATTAAATTGATTGGACAGTTGAGATATCAATTTAAATTAACGATGTGGTACAAAGGATTGTACAGTAAAGAAATCAATGTGGCTTGGACAAATTATATTCGAGCATACAATTATGGAGGTCAGTTCCAATCTTATAGTGGAGTAGAATTGGAATTAAATAATTATATTTGTTTAATTACAAATTTAATTATTGTAGTCACTATTGTATGTTCCCAAATGATCCCGGGTTAGCTCATTTAATTGACAACACCATCACTGGACCCAAAAGCAAGAAAAACTGGCATATTAGATGAAAATTATAATTATAATATTTGTTAAGGCCCAGTATGTTATATTAAAGTGTAAATGGGGCTTGTAATGTTTTACAAGGTGGTCTCCTAGTTTGTTACACATTCCTTCCACTTTTAGGTAAGTGGAGAGATAGTTAAAAGAGGAATTCTATTTTAAATAGAAATCCTAATCCTAACATACTAGCGTTTTTCATAAGATATTATAAAAGGGGCTTTATACTCTTAAATTGATCGAAGAGGAGAACCTCAGGGATTCTAAAAAAAATAAAGAAGGCATCTAAGAGGAGCCAGTTGCAATTGGGAAGTGGTGAAACAGACGCCCACACGTCCAGTGTTGATCAAACTTGAGTCATAGTCTGGAAGATCGTTTGGAGGCGGATCTACAACTCTCAATTGTTCATCTTCTCAAAACATCAAGGTATGAATTTCTAGATTACTTAATTCTTATATGTTTTATGAGATCGGTCCTAAAAGGTTTTAATTGAAAAATTGAAAAACCTAGTTTATTTTCCCATCAATTGGTATCAGAGCCATCTCATAATAATATATAAGAATTATGTAAGAAACTTATCTTGTTAATTATGTATTAGAGTGGCACAATTTATTTAGATATATATTATCTGTTAATGTATGAATAAAGCATGCTTGGATTGTTTCAATTCATGGTTAGAGATTTGTTTGCATTTTTTTTTTGGATTTGTAACAAAAGGGGTGGTCTATTATCACCATGTTTCCCTTTTGATTTAATTTTATGTTTCAAAAATTATTTTGTAAAGCATTAGATTGAAATCTGTAAAATTAAAAAAAAAAAGATTTTCCGGAGCAAGAACCACAGCGAGAAAAACCAGCAGAACAGACCAGCGTCCACGGCTAAGCGGCGCAGGCAGCGCTACGTCGCTGCAGCAAGCCAGCGCGTCTGCAAGCCGATGCAGGTGCTGCTCGCGCAGCAGGCGTCGCGCGCAGCAGCAGCTGATGGCACGCGTGGCTCGCGCAAGCAGCGAGCCTCGCGGGTAGAGGATTAGTGGCAGCAGGCTCGAGCAGGCTGCAGCTCACGCGACAGCAGCAGCGTGCTGGAAACGGAAGGCGCAGAGCCGCACGCGGGATGGAGCAATTCCGTACCGGCGGTAGAGTATCTCGGCTTGACAATGGCGGGTGCCCACGGAAAAGGAAGGAACGGAACTCAGCGGTTTCTTTGCTGATGGCAGTGGAAGAAAGCGGAAAGAAAAATGCGATTAGGGTTTTGAGTGGCAAATATCGCTTGAATCCCTTTAGTTCTGTATAATTTCGCTTGGGTAAAAATTAGTTTAACTATTATGCATTTAAGTTCAGAAACGGTTTTTGGGCTTGGTAAATCCTAGTTTTAAGTCCAATAAAATTTAGACTTAATGGATTAAAATGCATGGATATAGTTTAAACAAATTAAGTTTATTATTGGTCCAAAAATTTTATTTAAAATTTTAATTTATTTTCTTTAAAATTAAAAATTTGGACCAATAATAAATTTAAAGCCCATATTAGGCAAGGCCATCACCAAAGATAATCTAAGAGAAGAAGATATTGACATGAGGCCCAATGAAGATTAGGCTTAGGGTTAATATTTTTTATTAGGAAAACCATGAATTGAGATTATTTAATTTTTCTATATGTTATGTTTGGATGTGAACATGCCATGATAATATGTCATATAGAATAGGTAGTGCCACTCTATGCATAATAATATATGTCATTCATATAACATGAATTCATGCATATTGTTTGAGATTTGTAAATGCTTAATAATATAAGATATCACTTAGATAATATTATAGGAAGCATGCAATTAACAATATATGTATGATTTAAAAGGAAAAACCAAACTTTAAAATATTGAGTGGGAGAGGGAAAATTCAAGATAATTTTCCCACGGGCTCCATTGTTAGTTCAATAATAAAATTATATATATACCTCGAGTTCATGATACGGTGATGCTCCCTACGGAGGGTATATATATTAGACATTTTATTTGATGAACTCTTTAAAGATAAAATCGAAATATTTTTCAATCATTGATCACCCCAACGGTGGCTACATGATATGAGAAATACGTAGATTGAAACAATGGTTATACACTCAACAAAATTTGTTATTAACCTTCCCAACGAAGCTCTGTTAACAAAATTTTGGCCTTAAAAGATAAACGATAGTTATTTATCATGTTACGACATGAAAGTAAATAATCTAATGGTTAATTGGGTCTGGTAAGTGGCGGCATGACTTCCCCAACGGATAGCTTGCTAAAGCAGTACTAGATTATCGTTACAATAAAATAAAATGCATTTATGATTTTTTTGCATTTTAGAATTTTATTGTGAATGTTATATCAATATATTTATGCATGTATGTTTTATTTTTCAGAAAATGTCTTCCATCATCCCACTGTTAATCATCCTGGTTAAAAATGAACTCACTGGTGACAATTACTTAGATTGGAAACACAATCTATTTAATATTCTCACTGCTAAAGACTACAAATATGTTCTGACCTAGCAATGCCCTCTAGTACCAACGTTATACGATTATAGAAATCAGAAGGAGTCTTATGAGAAATGGTGCGAGGCTAACAAAATGGCTAAGCGCTATATATTGGCTTCGATTTCTATGGAACTGCAGAACAAACTTCGGAGCATGGAAACAGCCACTGAAATATTGGCTAGTCTCCATCAGATGTTTGGGCAGAATACTGATTCTGCCAAATAAGCAGCGTTAAAACGTGTCACTGACACCAAGATGGTCGAGGGTACAAGAGTTCGTGATCATGTCCTCAACATGATGGACTATTTGAATGAATTTGAGATTCATGGTGTTGAGATCGATGATAAAACAAAGATCAACATGGTGATTGAATCTTTACCTAATACATTCAGAGAGTTTAAGGTCAGCTATATCTTAAGCAATAGAAATATGACCTTAGTTCAATTGATGTACGAACTACATGCTATAGAGGAATATTATCATAGCAAGGAACTTCCTAAACAAGAATTCTTTTTAAAGCCTAAGTCGAAAGATAAGGGTAGGCAAAAGAGAATTGACACAAGGAACCTATCTACCAGAAAAGATGGCAAGTCGAAAGACAAGTGCTTCAAGTGTGGACAGAAGGGTCATCGGAAGAAAGATTGTCCTAAGATTATTAAAATCGGTATAGGAAATCGTTAAGCTTCCTAATTAGTTCGGTTCTATAGTGAATTCTGAGATAACTAATTTTTATTTGTAAATTCATTTATTTGGTTTTCAGGAAACCAAGAGATTAAATGAAGAAAGCTTTAAGCAGCAGTAGAAAAAGACACTAGTTTATATCAGCTAAGAAGAATAGATCAATTTTATGAGACTTTAAGTTTTGATATTTGTCTTTGTATTCCAAACATTAGAGGAATTTAATTTTGGTGGCTTGTTTTAATAAATGTAAGCACATCGTTATTTTTGATCCTCTGTTAATAACTCATTTTTTTTTTACTTTACAAAGACAATTAATATCATATAAGTCTATTGATCTGTTCAAAGCAAGATATAATGATAAAAAGTATATTATTTATCCTAGAAAAAGAAATGTTTTTCAAAAACCAATGGCACCTCTAATATTTATGCTTAAGTCATATAAACTATAATAAGATTTCATGAGAATGATTAATAATAGGTCCTTCCTGACCTATTTGAAGATTGATCATTGATACTCTACAAATCTTATTTAGAAGAGTAATATGACAAGGTAGCTCATTTTGAGCTAAAAGAAAGCATAATATTGTATGCATTAAATTAGTACATACAAATGTATGCGGACTAATTAGTTTACATGTAAGTAGAGGTTATGAGTATTTTATCAATCCAATTGATAAATATTCGGATCATTTATGTTTGTCTAAATGTGTCATGATTCCATGGCTTTTGAAATTCAAAAGAGTACATGGATAAGACAAAGAAGCAATCGGACAAGAACATAAAAGAACTTCGATCTAATCAAAGCAAAGAATATCTCTCAGAGAATTCAAAGTCCATTTGGTTGTAAAATGACATAATAAGTGTCATTATATGGACAAACAAAATTCTTTTGGATAAAATAAAATGTATACTTAGCGATTTATCATTTACCTTTTTATTCTAGATACCAGTATTTAAAAACTGCATAGACTATTGAACTTAGTTTTATCTATATAAGTGCCTAATACTCCATAGAATTATGGATATGTCACAAACTTAAATTGTGACGCATCTATAATTAGAGATTTACTAGTATTTATACTAAAATTATAGGCAGAAAAGATGGATTCATGTTCAAAAGTATGCATGTTTTAGGTATTCTAAAGGAATAAAGGAAAGTCTAATTTATAGACCTCAAGATAGGAATGTATTTGTAAACATACACTATACTTTCCTTGAGAGAAACCTATATGGCTATCTCATATGAACATGCATAAAATCCCACTAGAGACAATGAAGCTCTAATAGATAGTGATGTTGAACATTGGAAAAGGGCTATGAATCAAGAAATGGAATATATGTTTTCCAATAAAATCTGGAAACTTGTAGAGACACCAAATGAGGTAAAACTCATTGGATGCAAGTGGATCTATAAGAGGAAAATAGGATTAAACAGAAGGATAGAAGTATTTAAAGCAAGATTAGTAGCCAAAGGGTTCACTCAAAAAGAGGGAATCGATTATGAAAAAACATTTTCTCTGGTTGCTATGCTTAAATTTATCAGAATTCTGCTCTCTATTGCTGCAGTGCTAAATTATGAAATTTGGCAAATGGATGTCAAGACTGCCTTTCTTAATGGGCATTTTAAAGAAGACATCTTTATGCAGCAACCAGATGGATTCATACAAAAAGGCCAAGAACACTTGGTATGCAAGTTGCAAAGATCCATCTATGGATTGAAGCAAGCATCCCAGTCATGGAACATCATATTTGATCAAGCGATAAAATCGTTTGGATTCATTCAGAATATTGATGAACCATGTGTGTACAAGAGAATTCAGAAAAAAACTGTAGCCTTCTTAAATCTTTATGTAGATGATATTCTCCTTATCGAAAACGATGTAGGAGTAATGACTACTATAAAAGAGTTGGCTAGCAAAATAATTTGATATGAAAGATCTGGGAGAAGCTAGTTATATTCTTGGTCTCAAGTTGCTACGAGACTAGAAGAATAAAACGATAGCTTTATCTCAAGTGGTCTATATCGATAAGATATTGGCTAGATTTAGCATGGTAAATTCCAAGATTGGTTTGTTACCATTCAGACATGGAATTATATCCTCTAAGGTTAATTACCTAAAATTTCTGAGGAGATAGAGAACATGAGACGAGTTCCTTACGCGGAAGCTGTGGAAAGTCTCATGTATGCCATGCTTTGCACTAGACTAGACACATGTTTTGCGATTAGGATGGTTAGCAGATATCAATCTAATCCTGGACCTAAACACTGGACTACTGTCAAGCACATAATGAAGTATCTGAAAAGAACTAAGGATTATATGCTTGTGTATCCAGATGATGAACTTACTCCAGTGGGTTATGCTGATTCTAATTTTATGTCATATAAGGATTCTAGAAAGTCTACTTCTGGCTATGTGTTTACATTAGGAAGTGGAGCTATTAGTTGGAGGAGTGTGAAACAATCACGTATCGCGAACTCCACAACAAAAGCTTAATATGTGGTCGCATCTAAAGTTGCAAAAGAAGCGGTATGGCTCATGCAAGTTCCTTCGAGATCTTGAGGTGGTATCTGCTGCAAGTGCACCACTTAAATTATTTTTCAATAATAATGGTGCAGTGGCTCAATCAAAAGAACTAAGAAACCACAAGAAACAAAAAAAAACACATTAAGAGGAAGTATTATCTCATATGGATATAGTGTAGAAAGGTTATAACCTACACTTAGAGTCCTACAAGCATGTGCAATTTGCCAGATATGCTTTGAGAGCTAGTGGGAGATTGTTGGGATTATGTGCTCTTTAAAGCATATTAATTTTCTGATTAATAAAATATTTCAAATATTTATTCAGATATTTTGAAATGCATTAATATTTTGAGCAAAGTCCATTTAATCATATTATATGTATTTATGCGATCACCATGTGGATTCGCAGAAGACATAAATACAAGTTATCTTATGATTAAATAAATTAAGTTCGCAGTTGATAAATAAAGTTGGGCACTTTATTTAGGTATAGACTGTAATAAATTCATTGAGTGATTTGTCTTAATCATGTATGAATTTATTGATGTAGTTTGTCTACATTGAACTGGATCACATATGAGATTTAATTAACCTAGTAATAACTGTCAGACTTATTAAATCTCATAGGCATTGATTTACTGTAATCTTAATCTTGAGTTAGTTATGATTTCATGATTGTTGTTGTTATTTCATTTGAGTTACCAATGGGCATGACATACACATGTAGTCTAGATTACCCGATATCTTGGTGGGAGCAATTACAAGTATTGAAATTGTAGATTAACAATATAGAATTTGTACGACACATCTCTTGATGGGTTTTCGATGATTGATCATAAAATTCTCTGGCCAGAGTGTCTCAACATAAATAAGTATGTTGAAAATGATCATTAGGGAAAACCAGTAAGTATCAAGGAAAACGATGTAATTAAATTGATTGGACAGTTGAGATATCAATTTAAATTAACGATGTGGTACAAAGGATTGTACAGTAAAGAAATCAATGTGGCTTGGACGAATTATATTCGAGCATACAATTATGGAGGTCAATTCCAATCTTATAGTAGAGTAGAATTGGAATTAAATAATTATATTTGTTTAATTACAAATTTAATTATTGTAGCCACTATTGTATGTTCCCAAATGATCCCCGGGTTAGCTCATTTAATTGACAACACCATCATCTGGACCCAAAAGCAAGAAAACCGGCATATTAGATGAAAATTATAATTATAATATTTGTTAAGGCCTAGTATGTTATATTAAAGTGTAAATGGGGGCTTGTAATGTTTTACAAGGTGGTCTCCTAGTTTGTTACATTCCTTCCACTTTTAGGTAAGTGGAGAGATAGTTAAAGAGGAATTCTATTTTAAATAGAAATCCTAATCCTAACATACTAGGGTTTTCATAAGATATTATAAAAGGGCTTTATACTCTTAAATTGATCGAAGAGGAGAACCTCAGGGATTCTAAAAAAAAATAAAGAAGGCATCTAAGAGGAGCCAGTTGCAATTGGGAAGTGGTGAAGCAGGCGCCCACACGTCCGGTGTTGATCAAACTTGAGTCATAGTCTGGAAGATCGTTTGGAGGCGGATCTACAACTCTCAATTGTTCATCTTCTCAAAACATCAAGGTATGAATTTCTAGATTACTTAATTCTTATATGTTGTATGAGATCGGTCCTAAAAGGTTTTAATTGAAAAATTGAAAAACCTAGTTTATTTTCCCATCAAGAACAAGAGCATACAATATATCTTGAACTTTCATTTTACTAATACACATACATTGGGTTAAATTTATGCTATCATTTGTACATCTACTCTATAAGAGAGCTTTTGTTGTAATCTTTGAATTATTTATCAAAATTGTGTGATTATAAATGTGGGAAACACTTGGGTTAAGAGATTGGGGATAATCTCTTATTGTAAAGGTTCATTGACATATTGGAAGTCAATTGTAAGCATTGTTGAACCCTTGAAGGCTTGTTTAGTGAAATTCTCAACCCCAATGAGCTTGGAGGTGTGGATATAGGTGGGGATTGCCGAACTAGATAAAAGTTTTCACGTTTGCTTTCTTTTCCTCCACTATTTTATTCTTGTATATTATTAAATTTATTGTTATTGATTTCATTAAGGCATTAGTTTAAATTGTTGTGTGGTTTTAATTGCTTAAGTTTTAGAAACTCAATTCACCCTCCTCTTGGGTTGCATAACTCGTATTTCAGTTATCTTCTTAACTGCGAGCCATTATCAACCGGTACATACATCCTAAATTTTTACTCTATAATGGTGATCCGTTTATTGAATAAATAGTGATCCATTATCTTTAACTTATGATATTGCACATTTATTTCAATTTTTAGCAAATAATTGAACCATTTTAAAATCATATCATAAATTCAAAATGTCTCAAAGGCCATTGTAATGCATGGGTAATGAATGCATACATAATTTAGCACATCATATCAAATATATCAATTAATTAATGCCATATTAAGGAGGATGATAAATCAAGATGCAACATTTATCATTAATGATTATATTAAGAATTTATTGTGCTAAAATCCCTTGTTTGTCTATAACAAATCAAAATTTATAAATATAAAATATGGATAATATTAATTAGAAAATAACTTAATTTATTTAATTAAAAATAGAATTTACCTAAATTATACTTTTTTACTAAGAGTTTCACTTTACCCTCACTTATTATTATTTAGCCTACTTAATTAAAATAAAAATAATTATTAATATTAAATTATACATAAAAATAGAAATAACTAAAATTGAAAATAAACTAATTTATTTATTAATTTACTAAAAATTGCAAAGAGAGATAGGAAGAAGAAATTGGGGATAAAGAAGTGAAGAAAGAAGTCTAGAAAAATTTATTCCCATTCCTCTCTATTTATACTAATTTATGATTAATCCACACCACACACATAAATAAAGCCAACTAAATCATGACCTTACATTTGTCCCACTAGCCAAACATAAACCTAACTCAATCAATTGAAGCATATCCACTCACAATTACCTCCTGTAACATGGTAAAAACTTATAATTTTACAATTACCGCACTTAATATGATAAAATTTTTTAATTTTACATCAAAAGTCAGGATCCTCTTCAATAGTAGCTTAATTTTTCAAACTACCGATATCTATCCATTAATTTGTTAAGAGCCTTTAATTGCTTCAAATTATTATTTTTACTTAATAAACACAAAAAATACACAAAAATCAAATATTTAAAAATATAGTTAGAAATTCATAATATATTACATAATTACAAATATAAATTATAATAAAAGCATAAAATAACATTTATATTACATAGAAAACCTACAATTTTTAACACTAATCACACCCCCCAGCTAGCTTATTGCTAGCCCCTAACAATTAAAGCGTTGTATTAAATTAAGATTTACAAAATTCACATGCAAGTAAATACTTGTTCATCTAGTCTTTAAACTACCTAATAAATAAATTCTCCCAAAATTAATTTATTTTAACTTTTTGTCATTCACTCATTACCTAGGAATCATGAAACATTCTTTTGTGCTAAAAAAATTAACACAATGCTATGGAACTTCGTTAAAAGAGAACTATAATTTTGTTTCAGTGATTTATCAGAGAAAATATTTTATTATACAGTAGATTATTCATACAATTTACAATATTATATTTTCAATCCATGTAGTGAGCTTTGGGTTAATGACTCATAAACTAGTTGGCCTTAGGGCACTAGCTTTTGAAATATCACAACAGACTTAATTATTCGAATTTTCAGATAAATAAGCAAACACTATATTTGCAGCCTATGTAGCGAGCTTTAGACCAATGACTTCCAAACCATTTGATCTTAGGGCACTAAGTGTTAAAACACCCCTGCAGACTTAATTACTCAGGTTTCAGATATAGCAGAATTAAATATATTTATTTATTTATTTCCTTTTTTTGATTTTTTCTTTTTGATTTTTGAATTTTTTTGAGAATATATATACTTTCCACCACCTTGGATATTTTTCCCGATAAATCAAAAGAACCAAATATTAAAAAACATTTTAACTTACAACCCACTAATATGTATCGTAGTGTGTGTGTGAAATGAATGATTTAGTAATACCTGTATAAATAAATAAATGACAAAAAATGTTTTATGAGTGATTACCGAAGGAGAATTAATAAATTTGAGTAATTCAAAGAAAAGAGAACAAAAACAACTTACTATGAATTTCAAAATCAGAATATAATATAAGCTAGACTATTATGATGTATCTCAAAATAGTAACTCTTTACACAACCATCATAGACAATAAAATAAATATATTATTTTTGAATTTTTTTAAAGGAAATAAGCAAACACACATATTTATAATTTATATTAACTATCCCCACCCTCCAACCTAATTTAAATATTATTCTTAACATTCCATAATTTAAAGATATGCATGCAAAAATACGAAAAATATAAGAAAATACAAATATAAAAAGTAGAAGTAAAGAATATCATACCTGAATTAGTTGTAGAAGCTTAAAAGGAGATGAATTTTTTTTTTCTTTTAACTCTAGGACTAAGAAGATGCGTTTCTAGAGCCATTATGCTCTATATTCAGCTATCTTCGATTCAAAATTTATCCAAAGTTAGTTTTTACAACCTAAATTAGTAAAAATATCATTAGGATTAACATATTCCACAACTATCAACTATTCCCTCCTCTTAACCTGGATGAGACATTGTCTTCAATATCATAAAGTAAAGAAACAGAGTTTAGAAGACATTACATGGGCATTTTAATAAGAAATATTTATAAATAGAAAGTTAAATCTAATTTTCACTTTTTACTATTGTTATTATTATCATCATTAGTTGAACAATCTAACGCCAAGGTTATGAGATCTGGCTCTAGTCTGTAAGCTTGTAAAAGATCAAGTAACTCGTTAGCAGTAGGAACACAAAAAAAAATTTTTTAACAGTGGGTGAAACAAAATGATTATTAATTACATGGTTAAGAAATGTTAGCAAACCATCATAAAATTTATTAACATTTAACAAACCTATGGGTTTTTTATGAATATTCAGATGGGTCCAAGATGTAAATGTAATCAGTACTTCCAGAGTTGCAAGATCTTTTGGTAAAAAGATAAAAGCATCAGCACGATTTAGCATTTCTGATAACCTTTCTTGCATACCTGAGAAGATTAATTCCTCTCTAGTTGGTGGGCCAGGTAGGCATCCTAGAGGTTTCAGGGCTTTTGGGATGATGCTTAGTACTTAACTTCTTTTAATAAAAACAGCTTCTGAGATAAACTTTAATAATCTTCGGTCACCTCCTCCATAAACTAGGTGTAGTTTTTTCTGTGTTATAACATGACCATGATCTATAGTTGCCTCAACGAACTCCTTTTACTTTCCATAATAAAACCCAAAAAGTACATAAATATTTTTGAATTGTCTACTCAGATATGCTGCAATTGAAATAATCTTAAAAAATAAGTTGAGAAGGTTTGAAAAAGAAACATGTATTTGAAGAAAAACATAATGATATACAGCTCTAAAAGGAGTGGTGTTATTATCAAATGAACCGTGAAACTTTAGCTCATTATTAAAAAGCAAACAATAAAAAAAAAAAGAAAAATAGTAATTAGACATAAAATCATACTATTAAAAGTAATAATGCATAAAATAAAAAATTACTAAAAGGAAAATAATATTTACTGATAGTTGTGATTGTGGCTCAATCTTTCTCTGGTTTTACATCCAATAATGACTTGAATGCCCCCTATGGGTCGAGGATAAGCTTTACATCCAGTTTTCTTATAAATTGGCAAACAGGGTCTTTTTGAGTTAGATTCCCAAGACTACGCTATGCACTTTCTTTTTGGAATAATATCCAATACTGGTAAATTGCACGTTGTACATATCCGCTTCGATGCGTCTCAAGAGATCGTAAGATATCACCTAATGATTCTTTACTCATGCCATTTTTAACGAATTTAATTTTATCTTTATGAGCATCAGAAACCATTTCTAAATATTTACAACGCGAGTTCTTACATTTAAGTCTTACTTAATTATGACATTTAGAGCCAAGTTGTTTAGCTGTTCTCTTTTTAGTGTACGTACTTTTACTAAAACCAAGCATGTAAGATATAAATGGATCAGAAAACTCACCTGCTGATACCTTTGCTTCAATTAACCAACGAATGTAAGAAGGAATGTCATGGATCATTAACAAACATAGTCGTTCACAACGAGTTTTGTAAAATTTCCTAAGGGCATTATGAGGGAGAGAAGGAAAATGCTCATCCAGTTTTTGTTGTATTTCTTCCATGCTTGGTTTTTGTGGTTTCAGTAATTATGGGAGACTGAAAACACCGATTTAAAAGTCACAGAGTACTGTTATCTGCCGTTTATATGGACAAGTAAATGAAATAACAAAAATAAAGAGAATTAAATTTGCAAAAACAAAACAAACGTGAAAGCCAACAAAACAACAAAAAGAAAACACACTAAAAATAAATAAAATAAAACTTATATCCGTCTTCTTGTTACATTAAACTCAAGTTTCAATTAGGTAGAGTAAATACCACCCTCTATTTTCTAAATTTGTCTTTCAAGATCTTCAATATATGACACAAACTCTGGTGGTCGTCTTCCCAAATTGGGTGTGATTTACAACTTTGTATCAAACTTTTTAAGTGAAACTTCACACGTAAAAGAGGTTGGAGATGGTTTGAGAGGGTCTTTTTAATTGAAATACTCATGACATAAAATGAAAATGATAAGAGAAAGCACAATTGTCAAATAAAAATACTTAATTAAGAAATATTATAATGCTTAACAGATGTGCTGTGTAAATGAAACACTTAAATGAAAATAATAATAATAATAATAATCAAACACTTAAATGAAATAATAAAAAAATATATTAGTCACACATTAAATATTTAATCAAGATTTAGTGGGTCACTCAAGTTAATTTTGGTGTCTTTTTCACATGGTTGGTATTCTAGATATGGTTTTAATCTTTGACCATTAATTTTAAATATGACACTATTATTTAGATTCTTAACTTTTATGGCCCCATATGGATATACATATCACCTTGACTTTAACTTTCCTAGAAATAAATGGAGACGAGAATTATAAAGCAAAACTTTTTGACCAATTTCAAATGTTTTCCGAAAAATTCTTTTATCATGAAAAGCTTTGGTTCTTGCCTTTATCATTCTAGAATTGTCATACGCGTCCTTATGTAATTCTTCAAGTTCATTCAATTGCAACTTACGTAACTTATAAGAATTATCAAGGTTGCATTACAAGTTTTAATAGCCCAAAATGCTTTATGCTCAAGTTCAACCAATAAGTGACAAGGTTTTCCATAAACTAGACAATAAGGAGACATTCCTAAAGACGTCTTAATTGTAGTGCGGTAGGCCTAAAGTGCATTAATAAATCTAAGAGACCAATCTTTTCAGTTTGGGTTAACTGTCTTTTCTAAAATTTGTTTTATCTCTCTATTTGCTAATTTAACTTGACTACTTGTTTGAGGATGATAAGGGGTAGCAATTTTATGTGTAATTCTATATTTTTTCATTAAAGACTCAAAAGGCTTATTATAAAAATGTTTACCCCCATCACTTGTAATGGCTCGAGAAATTCCAAATCGACTTAAAAGATTTTTTAAAAAAATTTAATCATAATTTTGTGATCATTATACCGACAAGGAATTGTTTCAATATATTTTGAGACATAATCAACAACAACCAAAATATATACAAATCCAAATGATGATAGAAAAGAGCCCAAAAAATCAATTCTTAAAGAAAAGTGTTCACCAAATGGTTTAGAATGACAAAATTTAATGACGCTACTTATCTTGTTATTGGGAACACATCGTTGAAAATTTTGATCAGGGTAGTATTTGAACAAGTAAAAATCATATCGATAAAATTTCTTTACTTCAACCAAAAATTTCTTCTTATCTTGAGTGTTCCATTGCAAAGGTATTCCACCTATAGTAAGAAAATTAACAATGTTAGCATACTATGGTATTGAATTAACAGAAAATAAAAAATCATTCAGAAAAGAATCATTAATATGTGCTATGTTAGTGCATATTTCATATGTGAGTCTTGATAAATGATCAGCAACGACATTTTCGACACCCTTTTTGTCTTTGATGGTGAGGTCAAATTCTTGGAGTAACAGAATCCAATGAATTAGCCTTGGTTTGACATCCTGTTTAGCCATCAGATATCTCACAGTAGTGTAGTCATTAAAAACAATAATTCATTTGAGCAAATATCAACGAAATTTATTTCATACAAATACCACTGCAAGTAATTCTTTTTCAGCTATAGAATAATTCATTTGAGTATTATCCAAAGTTTTACTTGCATAATAAAGTACAAAATGCTTACTATTTATTATTTGTCCTAAAGTAGCACCAACAACCAAATCAATTGCATCACACATTAGTTCTAAAGGTAAAGATTAATCATTTAGATTGCATAATAGGCGCAGATGTTAAAAGACAAATTATTTTTTCAAATGATTTTTGACAATCATTAGCACCATTCAAATAGTGCATCTTTTAATAAAAAGTTACACAGTGGTTTAGATATATCACTAAAGTTTTTTTATAAACCTCATATAAAATCCTGTATGTATTAAAAAGGATCGCACATCTCTAATCGTTTTTAGTAGTGGTAATTGAGATATGACTTCAATTTTTACTTTATCAACTTCAATTCCTTTAATAGATACAACATGACCTAATACAATTTCTGAAGAAACCATGTAATGACATTTTTTCCAATTCAACACAAGAAATACTTCTAAAAAATATTCAACCATGTCACAAAAAATACTTAGCATACATCTTTGAAATGTTGCAGGGGTATTTTAAAGTCCAAAAAGCATTATTTTAAATGAAAATATTCCAAAAGAACATGTAAATGTGGTCTTTTTTTAATCCTCAAGTGCTATAGGAATTTGATAATAACCTGATTAGCTATCTAAAAAGTAGTAGTAAGGATATTTAGCTACTCTTTCTAAGATTTGGTCAGGAAATGGCAAAGGAAAATGATCTTTTCTTGTGGTTTCATTTAATTTTCTATAATCAATGCACATGCGCCAAGTAGATGTAATTTGTGTTGGAATTAACTTGCCTTTTTCATTTTTAACAACAGTAATTCTAGATTTTTAGGCACTACTTGGATAGGACTTACCCATTTACTATAAGAAATAGGGTAGATAATTCCAACATTAAGCAATTTAAGGAGTTCAATTTTAACTGCTTCTTTCTTGTGTGGGCTTAATCTTCTTTGAGGTTGTTGACAGGTTTTAGCATTTTCTTCTAAATTGATTCTACTTGGGATTAATGCTTTTAATATCATTTAAAGTCCATCCAATTGTATTTCTATGCTTTTTAAAAACAGATAGTAACTTACCTTCTTGCTCGCTTGTTAAAATGCAAGAAATTACAATAGGGTAAGTTTGTCTTTTGCAAGAAAAGCATACTTCAATCCTTCAGGCAACGGTTTCAATTCTAGTTTAAGTGCTTCTTTTGGTTTGTCTTTCCAATGATTCCAATCTCTTCAAATTTTTTGTCTTCATCATAATTTTGTAAAGTCTGCACAGAATCAGGCAATGAATTTATATTAGAAGTATCATGTTCTAGTTGATTAATTAGTTCAATTGAATTAACCAAACAAATATCAATAAGTTTAGAAAAATCCCCTTTTTGAATATTTTCTTCTATGTAAGACTCAAGCAATTCTTTTTGTTCATTTATATTATCTTCATTCTCATTTTCTTCATTAGGTTGTCTACACATGATAAAAACATTTAATTCTAGAGTCATATTTCCAAATGATAAATTCATTAAACTATTCCTACAATTAATTAAAGCATTAGTAGTTGTTAAAAATGGTCAGCCCAGAATTACAGGAATTTCTTTGTAATTATTCACAACAGGTTCAGTTTCTAAGACAATAAAATCCACAGGATATATAAATTTATCAAGTTATACTAAAACATCTTCCACTATTCCTTTTGGTACTTTAATTAATCTATTGGCAAGTAAAAGTGTTGTTAAAGTTAATTTTAACTCACCAAGATTAGGTTGAAGATAAACTGAATATGAAAGTAAATTAATACTAGCACCAAGTTCTAGTAAAGCATGCTTAACTTTATGATCACCGATAATAAAAGAAATAGTAGGACAACCAAGATCTTTATATTTCAATATATTACTAGTAGATAAAATGGTACTTACCTGTTCAGCCATGAATGCTCCTTTTCTTACATTCAATTTCCTCTTGATAATGCATAAGTCTTTTAAAAACTTGGCATATGAAGGTACTTGCTTAATTGCATCTAACAAAGGAATGTTAATTTCCACTTGTTTAAAAATTTCATAAATCTTAGAAGAATGGTTTGATTTCTTTGGTTTGTTCAATACTTATGGGAATGGTGGTTCACGTAGAACACTGGTTATTTTTTCACTAGGTGTAAGTTTATTTAGTCCTTCCTTCACCTTTGAATTTTCATCATCTTTGTTTTTACATGGTTCGGGAATAGGTATGCCAACAACCTTACCACTATAAAAAGTTATAATTGACTTGAGTTGGTCTGTGGGTGAATTTTGTTGAATTTTAGGATTTAGTTGTGGTTGGGTTGGTAATTTACCTTTTTCTTGAATAGTGTGTGCAGAAGCAATTTTAGCAAGATTATTTTTTAATTTAGAAAAAGTTTGTGCATTTTGATTATTAATAACATCTTGCTTTCTAATGAATGAATGCATTGTATCTTCCCAATTTTTCTATGGTGGTGGAACATATGGTATATAAGGTTGAGAGTTTTGAAAATTTTGTGGAGGTGATACTTGTGAGGATTATGCATTATTATTATTCCTCCAATTGAAATTTGAATGATTTTTCCAACCAAAATTATAAGCATGTGATTATGGGTTTGATTTGTTAAAAGTGTTAATGGCATTTGCTTGATCATAGAGACATTCTTTAAATGCAGATATGCAATTTCTTGAATAGATTTTACTTTATCACTCTTTTTATGTTTTAAGGCTTCAACCTTTCTGACTAGAGATGCAAATTGTGCTTGTAAATCAAGATCTTCCCTAAGGTTATGGATTCCTCCATTATATGGATATGGTTATGGTTTGTTTAATAATTTAAAAGTTCCAATAGTATCCTAATGTTGTGCATTTTTAGCTAATTGGTCTAGGTAATCTAGTGCATCTTCAAGATTTTATCTCCAAATTCACCATTACACATCATTTTGTCTACTTTGGGGTATTAAGCCCTCGTGGAAATAAGTGATCAATTGCAAGTTTCAAAACCATGGCATCGACATCTATTAAGCTACTCTTTAACCTATCTCAACATTGGTATAATGTTTCTACATTTTTTTGAGTGAAAAAAGTGATTTTTCTTTTAAATGAATTAGTTCTATGAGGTGGAAAGAATTTTTTCAAAAATTGTTCTTGCATGTTATTCCAAGTTCTTATTGATCCAGATCTAAGGTTTTTTAGCTAATTTTTAGCTTTTTTTTTTATTGAAAAAGGAAAAAGCTTTAACCTAATTATGTTCATGATACAAATTTAGTCTGTGTATGTATTACAAACTTTCTTAAAATCTCTTAAATGCAAGTTTGAATTCTCAGATTTTAAACCATGAAATGCTGGTAAAAGTTAGATAATACCTAGTGTAAAGTTGAATCGAGATGTTTCTGGAGGGAATAAAATACACGAGGGTGCTCCAGTTTTGATTGGATTCATAAAGTCCCTCAAAGTTTTTTCAAATATATAGGCAAATTTATTCATTATGGAAAATTTTGTTCAAGGATCCTTTCATAATTTTATAGCCATACAATAATTTTAGAAGCTTAGAATAAAGTCATATGGGATGAAAGTGATGATTTTGAAAAGTTTTGTGGGTAGAGCAGTATTTAAAAAAAATAAGAAAAGGGAAAGAAAAGGGAAATAAAAATTTATAAAAAGTGAAAGGAAGAAAAATAAAAATAAAAAGCAAAAAAAAAATACTTTCCCAGGCAACGGCACCAAAAACTTGACACGACTTTAAAGTATTTTACGACTTCTAAGTATAAGAGTGTCTTGTTATAATATAACTCGGTAAGTCCGAGATCGATCCATAGATGAAAGATTTAATTTGTTTATTTTAATTTGCCTAAGAAAAATAAAATTAAAGCAAAAATATGAAACTTAGTTTGAGTAAAATTATGTAATTAAATTAGTTAAGGTTTAGATCCACTCTTAATAGTAAAACATAATTTAGTAAATTCTTTTTATTAAATTTCATTTTTGTCCAAAAGATTAATTTTATAAATTATTATTATTTTTTCATTAATTTTATTATGAATTACGTACTTAGTGTGTCAAAATTTGTTTTGTCTACAATAAGTCAAGATACTAATTTACCATACTTTATACTAAGATATTAAGAATTTATTGTGCTAAACTCCCTTGTTTGTTTACAACAAATCAAAATTTTTAAATATAAAATATGGAAAATATTAATTAGAAAATAACTTAATTTATATAATTAAAAATAGAATTTACTTAAATCATATTTTTCTATTAAAAGTTTCACTTTACCTTATTATTATTTAGCCTAGTATAATTGAAATAAAAATGATTACTAATATTAAATTATACATAAAAATATAAATAGCTAAAATTGAAAATAAAGCTAATTTATTTATTTATTTACTAAAAATTACAAAGAGAGATGAGAAGAAAAAATTGAGGATAAAGAAATGAAGAAAGAGGTGTAGAGAAATTTGTTCTCATTATTCTCTATTTATACTAATTTATGATTAATTCAGACCACACACATAAACAAAGCTAATTAAATCATGACCTTACATTTGTCTCAAACATAAACCTAACTCAATCCACTTAAGTATATCCACTCACAATTACTTCATCTAATATGATAAAAGCTTATAATTTTACAATTATAGCAATTAACATTGTAAAAATTTATAATTTTACAACAAAAGTTGGGATCCTTGTTAATAATGGTTCAATAATGGATTAATTTTCGAGCCACTGGCATCCATTTGTTAATTTGTTACGAGCCTCAAATTGCTTAAAATTATTATTTTTATATAATAAATACATAAAAATATACAAAATCAAATATTTAAAAATATAGTTAGAAATTCATAATATATTACATAATTACAAATATAAATTATAATAAAAACACAAAATAACATTTATATGATATAGAAAACCTATAATTTTTAACACTAATCAACATACAACTCTAGTTGGAGAACCATCCAAATTTCAGTTGGAGGAATGATAATCATACATAACCTACACAACCACGTCCTCCACACCAGAATTTTCAAATCCTCAGAGTTACCCACCTTATGTTTCATCACCTAAAAAAACTCTTGAAATCATATTACATTCATTCATTGAAAAACAAGAGTCAATCAATAACCAAACTATACAAACCTTGACCAACTTTACATAAATTATCTCAAAACTTAGGTCAGCACTTACCATTCATGAAAAAGGTAAGATTCATTCTCAACTTAAACCAAACCCAAAAGTCAACAAAATCTTTAAATGGGTAGTACTGGAAACCAAAAAATGAGCCAAGTTAAATCGATTATAACTCTTCGTGGCGATAAAGTTGTAGAAAAAATACTTTATTAATCCTCGTGAAATTGGTAAAGATTCAATTTCAGAGAGTAAAATAGTGCCCGACGAACCAAAAGTCCATGAAGAAATGTCTAACTCTCCTCCTATTCCCTCAAGCATTGATTAATCCAAAGAAATCAAACCACAACTAATAGATTATAAAGTCTTCAAGCAAGTGAAAGTTAACATTCTTTTGCTAGACGTCATTAAATAGGTACTATCTTATGCTAAATTTTTGAAAGATTTGAGCACTATAAAAAGAAAACATAAGGCACAAAAGAAAGCCTTTCTCGCAGAACAGGAAGTTCCATTCTTTTAACTAATGATGCTTTGAAATACAAATATCCTAGTTGTCCAACTATTTCTTGCATTATTGGGAACTATAAAATTGAACATGTTTTACTTGATCTTGGAGCTAGTATTAATTTACTTCCATATTCTATGTACCAACAACTCAATCTTAGTTAAAACCTACCTTTACCACTTTTGTACTTGCTGATAGGTCAATTAAGGTAGCAAAAAGGATAACTGAAGATGTATTGGTTCAAGTTGATAAATTCATATATCTTGTAGATTTTATTGTCTTGGAAACAGACCTAATTGCTGATGAATATAAACAAATTCCTATAATATTAGGTCGACCAATTTTAGCTACTGCTAATGCTTTGATTAATTGCAGGAATGAAGTGATAAATATATCATTTGGCAATATAAAGTTGGAACTCAATATATTCAACATGTGTAAACAAAATCGTGATAAAGAAGATGAAGAAAATGAGACTGAAGATATTGAACTCATTGAACCAATCATTGAAGAACATATTAAAGATGAGAAACTTACAAATTCTATAGAAATTTGTTTTGCTAGTTCATTTAAATCAATTAAAGAATTTGAATATGATATTACTAATATATGTTCTATACTTGATTCTACACAGGTACCCGAAGACGAGAACAGCTAATTAGACCTTGAAGACATGACACAACTTAAAAAGACAAAAGAAAAGGAAGCACCAAAGCTTGAACTGAAGCCTTTACCAGAAAAATTAAAGTATGCGTATCTTAGAGATCAGCAAACTTATCCAGTGGTAATTTATTCTCAACTCATAAGCAACCAAGAAGGTAAGTTACTCACTGTTATAAAAAGTTATAAGACTGCAATTGATTGGACCTTAAAAGAGATAGAGAGCATTAATCCTTTAATTTGCACTCACATAATACACTTAAAGGAAAATGCCAAAACAACCCATCAGCCATAAAGAATATTAATTCCTTACATGAAAGAAGTGGTAAAAAATGAGGTCTTTAAACTACTAGATATAGGAATTGTCTATCCTATTTCTGATAGTAAATAGGTAAGTTCAACATAAGTAGTACCAAAGAAATCTAGAGTAACTATTGTAAAAAATGAAAAAGGTGAACCAATCCCAACACGTATCCCATCTAGTTGGCACATGTGCATTGATTATAGAAAATTAAATGATGGCACTAGAAAAGATTATTTTTCCCTTCCATTTATAGACCAAATTATCAAAAAAAGTAACAGGACACCCCTACTATTACTTTCTTGATGGCTACTTAGGATATTATTAAATTCTTATAGCCCTAGAAGATCAAGGAAAGACCACATTCACATGCCCATTTGGAACATTTATATTTAAGAGAATATCTTTTGGACTTTGTAATGCTCCTGCAACATTTCGAAGATGCATATTAAGTATTTTTAGTGACATGGTTGAAAATTGCTTGGAAGTTTTTATGGATGATTTAAATGTGTTTGGAAATTCTTTTGATAATTGTCTTGATAATTTAGAAAAGTTTTGAAAAGTTGCAAAGAAAAAGAACTTGTTTTAAGTTGAGAAAATGACATTTCATGACTATTTCTGAAATTAAGACATGTCATTTCTTCTAATGGAATTGAAGTTGATAAAGCTAAAGTTAAAGTCATCTCAAAATTACCTACACCAAAGACAGTAAGAGAAGTTTGATCTTTTTTTTCTTATAAAATACTTTAGTGCTACATGTAGATCACTTTGTAACCTCTTAATTAAAGACACACTATTTGAATGGACCGAAGATTTTTAGAAAGCTTTTGAAAAAGTAATCTATCTTTTAACAAAACCTCTATAATGGAACCCTTTATTGGACTTTACCTTTTGAACTAATGTGTGATGCAAGTGATTATGCTGCTGGAGCTATTTTGGGTTAAAAAAAAGAAAGTAAGTCCTTTTTCATATATTACACAAGTAGAACTTTAAATAGTTCTCAAATGAATTACACCACAACTGAAAAAAAACCACTTGCTATCATATTTGCATTAGATAAATTTCGATCGTATTTAATTGGATCATCTACTATA
Source organism: Murraya koenigii (assembly GCA_025617385.1). Lineage (NCBI taxonomy): Eukaryota > Viridiplantae > Streptophyta > Magnoliopsida > Sapindales > Rutaceae > Murraya > Murraya koenigii. The sequence continues at coordinate 14,741,525 of CM046817.1, read as the reverse complement.
GTTTATTCTGATCATCTTGCTGTTAGATATTTAATGTCTAAACAGGATACCAAGCCAGATTAAATGATAGATTTTGCTACTCCAAGAATTCAACTTGACAATTAAGGATAAAAAGTGTGTTGAAAATGTTGTTGCAAACTACCTGCCAAGACTTACAAATGAGTTTTCAATTGATACAACATCCATCAATGATTCTTTCTTTGATGAATTCTTATTTTCTATACACAGTATACCTTGGTATGTCAACATTATTAATTATCTTGCAACAGGTGAAATGCCATCTGATTAGAACTCCCAGGATAAAAAGAAATTCCTAATAGAAGTAAAATTTTTTTACTGAGATGATTCATACCTATTCAAGTACTGTTCTGCTCAAATTTTTCGAAGATGCGTACCGAACAATGAGGTAAGTAGTGTCATTAAATTTTGTCATTCTGAAGTTTATAGTGGTCTCTTCTCTTTAAAGAAAACATTTGTAAAAATATTGCAGTGTGGATTTTATTGGCCTACATTATTTAAAGATTCACATGCATTTTCTAAATGTGCAAGAATTGTCAAATGTTAGGGTCTATATCAAAGCAAAACATGATGCCTTTAAATCCCATTCTTGTCATTAAAATATTTGATTATTGGGGAATTGATTTTATGGGCCATTTTCTGTCATTATTTGGATTTGTATATATTTTGGTAGTTGTTGATTATATTTCAAAATGGATTGAAGCAATTCCTTATCGGTACAACGATCACAAAACTGTGATTCACTTTTTAAAAGAAAATCCATTGAGCAGATTTGGAATCCCTCAAGTTTTTATCAGTGATGGAGGTAAGCATTTTTGTAATAAATCATTTGAATCTTTAATAAAAAAAAAGGAATTACACATAAAATTTATATTTTTTCGACTGATTGATGCACTTTGGGCTTACCGCACTACATTTAAAACATCTTTGGGAATGTCACCTTATCGTTTAGTTTATGGTATGCCTTGCCACTTAGCAGTTGACCTTGAACATAAACCATTTTGAGCTATTAAAGCTTTTAATTCAAATATTGATGATGCTGGTAATGTGCGTAAATTGCAATTGAATGAACCCAAAGAATTGAGAAATGGTGATATGAAAATTTAAGAATTATTAAAGTAAAAACCAAAGCTTTTCATAATAAATAAATTTATCAAAAAATATTTAAAATTGTTAAAAAAAAGTTTTGGTTTTTAATTCTGTCTTCATTTATTTATAGAGAAATTAAAGTCAAGGTGGAGTGGTCCATTTGTTGTAAAATATGTATATCCATATGGGGCTGTAGAAATCAAGAATCCAAAGAACGATGTCACATTTAAAGTTAATGGTTAGAGATTAAAACCATATCTAGAATTCTAACCACGTGAAGAAGCCACCGAAATCAACTTGAGTGACTCACTAAATTTTGATTAAATCTTTAATGTGTGACAAATATATATATATATATATATATAAGCCGAGCCTTTCCAGCAATGGAGCCTAGGGAATGATATGATGATTAATTTAGGTAGGGAGGCCAGCCTACTAAGGGCACTCGTAGGGATTAGTGCGTGAGATTGCAATCCATAAAGGCATGGGACTCACCCTTTACTTGGGAATAAAGATGGGAAATATAGCATGTCACAAGAGCGAGGCGAGTAGGGCATCTGCGAGAGGGACGCCTCGCGAGCTGGGCTTTTAGAGATGAGGCCTTTTGGAGAAGCCAAGTCAATTTCGGGGCATCAAATCCTGCAACTGATGAGAAGGCCCTATGTAGTAAAGGGACGCATGTACTTTTCTTTTTTATGCTACTCATTTTCTATGAAAGAGATTGATTATCGGCCCTTATACATGAAATGGCAAATTTTTGATGTCGAAATTCAGTGCATCCTGATAGATCCCGAGTCTATAGTGAACCTCCTGCCATATCAAACTCTTTAGAGGGAAACGCGTTATACCGACGCTAAGTTCTACGTTTAACTAAACGCAAATAGCTGGTATTGCAAGCAGATAGAGAGCCCCCGTCCATTTGAGTGGTTGCAAGCTGGAAAGCGTACCGATAGTTGAATTCTTACCGATATCGAAGCCGTTCTGCTCGTCCAACTTTCTAGGGCTTTACTCTCCTTGAAGAAACCAAGTTTGCGGTTACGTAGATGATAGAATCGGATTATACAAACATTTGATGTAAGATTATTATGCCATAATCGGGGAGGCTTTGGTGGTCTTATATTATGTAAAATCGTTTAGAAATCCTACAAGGATAAGGTTAGCTTCGCTTTCATCTAATGAAAGGCAGGTTATATATATATATATATTTGTTTTATTATTTTATAATTTGATTGGTTGATTATTTTTAGTTTCACACATCACATATTTATTGAGCATATATTACTTCTTACTTAAGCGTGTTTGTTTGACAATTGTGTTTTATCTCATTATATGTCATGAATACCTCAATTAGAAAGATCCTCTTGAAATATCTTAAAACTCTTTTACATGTAAAATTTTACTTAGCAGGATTGATACAACGTTATAAATCACATCCAATATGGGATTAATAATCATAAGAGTTTGTATCATATGTTGAAGACCTAGAAAGACAACTTTGGAAAATAGAGGTGGGTATTTATAACGTTCAGTTAGAACTTGAGGTTAATACAATAAGAGGACGAATGTACGATTCAATTTTATTTCATTTTATTTTTTCTTTTTAGTATATTTTGTTTGTTTTCACATTTGATTTAATTTTTTTGGAGCTGATTTGTTTCTTTGGTGTATTTAATTTACTTTCCTGTATAAATGGCATATAACGGTATTCCGTGACTTTTTTAGTTAGTATTTTCATCTCTCATAATAATTGAAACCTCCAAAACCAAACATGGAAGAAATACAACAAAAATTGCATACGCATTTTCCTTCTCTCTCTCAAAATGCCCTAAAAAAAATTTACAAAACTCGTTGTGAATGATTACATTTCTTAATGATCCATGGCATTCCTTTTGACGTATGTTGGTTAATTGAAGCAAAGGTTTGATTAGCTAGTGAGTTTTCTTATCAATTTATTTCTTACATGCCTGATTTTAGAAAATGTTAAATTGGATTCTTTGACAAATTTGTAACACTTTTATTATTACATTAAATAGAAATATGATCTAGCTTAATATCATAGTCTCAAATTGTTTGTTTCATCCGTAATGCTTGTGCATAATAATTGTCAGCTATAATATGTTTTGCTTCAGTGGTAGAAAGTGCAATGAATTTTTTTTATTAAACCAAAAGACTAAAGAGTGCCTTAAAAAGAAACATATTTTACTAGTACTTTTCCTATAAAGAGAGATTTTTAGAGCTGTAACAGAGGAGTTACATGAAGAAGAATGAGGGATACTCAAAGACTAAAATATGACATTTTAATCCTTATTGTATCTCAACTTTTTTTGTATTTGAAAATAGGAATCCAAAAGAAAAATTTTCATCAAATATTAAAATCAATAAATTGTTACAATAACAAAGGGGACTATAATGGGTAAATCACAAAATTTTATGAGCTATAAAAATTATGTGAGATTTTGACTCTGATTATCATGTTCACTTAAAAGAATCAAAATGTAATGGGTACTATTCGGTAGCTACATCTTTCTGTAGTCTTGGCTTCAAAGTATTTGATTATAACATCGTGACAAGTGCCGATTGCTTAGGATGGATTGGACGGGGAGCCTTCAAAAAATCTCCAAAAAATAGATCCTCCAATAATGTGGCCATAAGTCGCGTTGGTTTGGGTGGTAGATGAATCCAATTCGTACGGTTACTGTGCTTTAGCATGACACAATGTGCTGAAGGTTGCAGGATGTTTTATAGATGATGAGTCAGTAAATAGTTTTTTATTGCAATTTTGTTTTGAGGATGCTTAGAAAAATAAGCTAAATCAAGGTGAGACCCGAGTAATATTGAGCAGAGGAGTGTATCCTATTAACTTAAAAGTAGTGATGCAGGATGTTGTGTATTGCGAGCAGAGTACCTTCTGGATGGCATAACTTTAGCTACAAGTATCTATTTTTGGCGTATAATATATCAGCTTATGACGAGATGAACAAAACCCAAAACTGCCAAAGCCGTTCTGGTCTGTGCTCGACTCAGAAATTCCTTTTCCTAATTCTTTTAGGATTTTTATCTTTTTTTCTACAACATGGATTTGGTTTCCATTTTTTTACCTTTTGTTATTTCAGATAGGAGAATTTTATTATAAGATTAAACTTTAGATTTGCCTATTTTGGTGAATTCGCGATATTTAGGCTTGTTATAAAAGAGCTTCACAACCCTAGTTTTATTCATTTAGTTTTTCTTTCAATAAAATTTATATTATTCAGAAACCTTTGGTTTTTATTTCAATAAACATTAAGTTTTAGTTTTGTCAATTGGTATCAGAGCAAGTTCGTTTGTCATCATGGTACGACCACACGAACAAGGGAGTAACCATTCCGATGACGCTGATCAAGGAATGTAGGAAACGTCTATGAAGACTATCAGACAAATGGTCACAGAAGCAGTCATGTAAAACAGGGACAATGTGGAAAACCCAAGGTTGGTAGCAATAGAGCAAGCAATCGAGGGTCTCACGCTTTCCATAAATAACATAGAGAAAAGATTGTGGGAAATAGACAAGCGTGAGGAAGTTATTGAACCGCAGGAACAACCTTAGAATAATTATCGTGCAGCAGTAGCACGTCTGGGCATTAATCACGAAGTAGCTCCTTAGAATTTAGAACCTGCGAGGTGAGTGCAGCCGTACATGCGGGAAGAGTTAAAAAGCGATTCGGAGGAAGAAAACGTTGAGGATTATGAGAGGAGGCACAGGAAGAGTTCAGATTATAGGATTAATATTAATATCGCGGATTTCCATGGTGAGATACATGTTGAAGAATTTTTAGACTAGATAACAGATGTGTAAAATTTCTTCCAGTATATGGATATTCCCCAGGATAAGCGGGTTAAGCTTGTGCCATTCTAATTGAAGGGTGCAGCATCTGCATGGTGGCAAAACTTACAGAATCGAAGAAGAGTTATAGGGAAGCCATTAATCTAGTCATGGCTTAGAATGCAGAGGTTGATGAAGGAGTATTTCCTGCTAGTAGATTACTAGCAGTAGTTGTAAATGAAGTATCAGAATTGTAGGCAAGGAATTCGCAGTATGGATTAATATACAAAAGAATTTTACCGTCTGCACACAAGAAATAATATGGATGAGCCAGAGTTTCGGATAGTTTCAAAATATCTTGGCGGATTAAAATAAGAATTGCAAGATTAGATTGTAAACGCGATTTGGGACATGGGTACAGCGGTTACTAGGGCAAAGAAGTTAGAACAACAAAGCGGTGTGCTGTTTATGAGGCCCAGCAGCATCAATTCACTTAGATACAAAGCAGACAGTTAGTTTTTGGTTTAAAAATAGGCAGAAAGCATGGGCCAATAATAGTCAGGCATAATAACCAGTACAGCAGCAACTAAGGCAGCAACCATCAAGGTAGCAGCCAGTAAGGCAGCAATTCCAACCATAGGTGCAAAACAACCCATATACAAAGCCAATGTTGAATAAATATTTGAAGTGTGGTGAACCAAAACATCGATTGAATGACTGTCATCAAAAAAATTTAAATTTGATAGATGCTGAAGTTGGCGAGGCAGATGCAAACAATGAAGTAGATGATGAAGAAGCCTTGGAGTTAGAGGCAGATGAAGGAGAGTTGTTGAATTGCATTATGCAGAAAATTTTATTGGCTTCGAAGTTTGAAGAGGATAACTAGCGTAATAAAATTTTCAGAACACGTGGTATTATTAATGACAAGGTGTGCAACGTGATAATTAACAACGGCAGTAGTGAGAATATGGTGTCCAAGGCGCTGGTTAATGTAATAGGACTTTCGATAGAAAAACATCCAGTACCTTACAAAATTGGGTAGATAAAGAAGGGTATAGAAACGCGAGTGATGGAGGTGTGTCGAGTTCCTTTCTCCATTGGAAAGGTATATTAGAGTGATGTGGTGTGTGATGTAGTTGATATGGATGCATGTCATGTATTATTGGGCAAACCTTGGTAGTTTAATGTCGATGCAGTCCATAGGGGAAGAGATAATATATAAGTTTTGGTGGAATAGCAAGAAAGTTCGTTTGGTACCTTTGAAAAATAAAAAGAAAAATTCTAAGGTTGAAGGAAAGATTGTTTTGGCTATTATCAAGAACCATCTAGAAGAAGATTGCGATGGGTGTAAGAAGCTATAAAAAGAGGATAAACTTGAGGAGAAGACTATTCTTGAGGAAGTACTGCCCTTGTTGGTCGAGTTTGCTGACATTACACGATTGGACATGCAGGATGGATTGCAATCTTTGCGAGATATTCAGCATCATATAGACTTAGTCCCCGGTGTAAGTTTACCTAATTTGCCCGATTATCACATGAGTCCACATGTGCATGCAATTTTGTAAGAACAGGTTGATGAGTTGTTGCGTAAAGGATTTATTCGTGAGAGCATGAGTCCATGTGCTGTTCCAGAATTGTTGGTGCCTAAAAAAGATGGAAGTTGACGAATGTGTGTGGATAGCAGACGAATCACCAGATTACCGTGAAATATCGCTTTCTCATTCCTACCTTGCGAGATTTATTAGACTAATTAGACGGTGCTCGAGTTTTTTTAAAGATAGATTTGCGCAGTGGGTATCATCAAATTCATATTAGGCCGGGAGATGAAGGGAAAACAGGATTTAAGACAAAGGAAGGGCTATACAATCGTGATGCCATTCGGATTGTCCAATGCACCAAGTACCTTTATGTGTTTAATGAACTAGGTTCTTAAACCATTTTCCTGTAAATTTATTGTGGTATATTTTGATGATATTTTGGTGTATTCTGTTGATGTGGTGACTCATTTGGAGCATTTAAGGATGGTTATAGGAGTGTTAAGAAGAAATAAGCTTTATACTAATTTGAAGAAGTGTAGTTTCCTACATAATAATGTGGAGTTTTTGGATTTTTATTGTTGGTGCAGATGAGATTCAGGCTATTGAGTCAAAGATACAAGCCATTAGAGATTGGCTTACGCCCAAGACAGTAGGTGAAGTTAGGAGTTTTCATGACCTGGCGACGTTTTATAGGAGGTTCATTCGTGGCTTTAGTACGGTAGCCGCACCAATTATAGATTGCTTGAAGAAAAGGAAATTCAAATAGGGAGAAGAAGAAGAGGCTAGTTTTGCTTTACTAAAGGAAAAGTTGTCCATTGCTCCTATATTGGCTTTACCAAATTTCAACAAATTATTTGAAGTTGAGTGTGATGCTTCTAGAAAAAGAATTAGGGCTTTTCTTTCCCAAGAAGGGCGACCAATTGAGTATATGAGTGAGAAATTAAATGAAGCACGACAGAAGTGGTCTACATATGACTAAGAGTTTTATGCTTTCCTTAGAGCATTAAAGACTTGTGAGCATTACTTGATTTAAAAAGAATTTGTACGCTACAGTGATCACCAAGCACTAAAGTACTTTCATAGCCAGCAGAACCTGAGCAAGATGCATGTAAGATGGGTGAGTTATATACAGAAGTTCACTTTTGTCTTGAAGCATAAATCTGGGCAGCAAAAATAATGTGGCAGATGCGTTAAGTAGGCGAGCAACTTTACTAGTAACTCTAGTAAATGAAGTTACTGGTTTTGAGTGTTTGAAGGAGTTGTATGCAGAAGATGATGACTTTGCACGCATTTGGGATCGCTGTATTAACCATGAAAATGCGGAGGATTTCCTAGTACATGATGGATATTTATTCAAGTCCAACTAGTTATGTATGCCTCGGAGTTCTTTGCGGGAACAAATAATCTGCGAGTTGTATGGAGGAGGATTAGGTGGACACATGGGACGAGACAAGACTAAGGCGCTTGTATAAGAGCGTTATTATTGGCCTCAACTAAATAGGGATATGCACAAGAATGTGCAGAGCTGTCGGATTTGCCAAGGAGGCAAGGAACATGAGCAGAATACTGGTTTGTACATGCCTTTACCTGTTCCTGAAAATATTTGGTTAGATCTGTCCATGGATTTTGTGTTAGGGTTGCTGAGTACAAGGACGGGTCGAGTTCAATATTAGTTGTAGTAGATAGATTTTTCAAAATGGTACATTTCATTGCACGCAAGAAGACTAAAGATGCTGCTTCAGTGGTACATTTATTCTTTCGGGAAATAGTGCGTTTGCATGGGATTCCAAAGACTATCACTTCTGACCGAAATGTCAAATTTATCAGCAAGTTTTGGCGTCATCTCTAAGATAAATTTGGCACGCAATTGCAATTTAGTAGTGCTTTCCATCCATAGACAGACGGGCAAATAGAGGCGGTCAATCACACTTTGGGTAATATGTTACGATGTGTGTGTGGTGAATTCACTTACGATAGCATGGTGAATCGATCAACTGGTAAGGCACCTTTTGAGATTGTCTATACTAGTTTTCCAAGACAAGTCTGTGATTTAGCTATTATACCAACAGTAGCTGTAGTTGGGGAATGCAAGGCAGTAGATAATACGGTAAAAAAGGCTCTGAAGATTCAAGCAGAAGTTCGAGCTCACTTGGAGGCTGCTAATGCAAAGTACAAGGCTGAAGCGGACAAGCTTCGGCGTAAGAAAGTGTTTGCTGAAGGTGATTTAGTGATGGCATACCTGCGGCGAAGTCGATTTCTAAGCATTCGCATAAAATTGGAGAAGCGCAAGTATGGACCATTTCGCGTAGCTTGAAAAATTAATGATAATGCTTATGTACTTCAATTACTTGACAATTAGAATATCTCTCACACTTTCAATGTGGCTGATTTATTTAAATATCATTCTGACGATGAGGAGTTGTACAAGCCCAAATTTCCTCAAATGCTTATGATGCAGGACGTTAATTTAGTTATTTTAGGATTCTAGAATTTTATTTTCTATTTTAATTAGAGTTAATTAAGAAACAATATCTTAGTCTTTTATTTCTATTCTAATTGTGTTTAGTTTCCGTTTTTAAATTAACTTCGGGAAGTAGGTTTAATCTATTATAAATAGAGAGTTCTTATAATTATTTTTATAATTTCAATTCAATAATTCAATAAAATTTATTTGTTTATAATTCCTCTGGAATTATTTATCAAAAATCTCTCTTATAGTGTCGTTTGGATTAGAGCGTCATCGAGTAATTTTTGCCACCTCGTTCAAGCTCACATTAAACCCAATTCCTCTGTAATCTCTCTCCCATATATGCATTGTATATGCTTCTCATTTGTTTAGTTGATGTTTTGTGGTATAATGTTTTTCAAATGAACTTTCTGTTTAGGAGTAAAAAAAAAAAAAAGCACTTTTCAGAAAAAGCATTATAAGTGCTTATAGAATGGTTGCTTGTTTCGTTAGTACCAGTCTAAAGTCCAATGTCTTGTTTGAAAGCACTATATTAGCTTAAACAAGAGGGAGGCTAAACTCTTGAGGTATTATTTGATTAATCCATGAATATGCTTTGTTTTGCTGGTTAGTTCATTGATAATTATTAGCACATGGTAAACTTTTTGAAAAGGATTAGAATATATTTTTAGTAATCCTAAGATGCTGTGAACAGTGTGGATATTATACTGAATATCTTTTGATTTAGCTGAAATCATGTGAATCTAATTACATGCTTTTAAACTAGATGTCTTGAGCTTTTTGTTGATATGTTTTATGTTCAAAAACTCTTGAAGCATGAATTTTTATGATTTTTTGAAGTTACAATATTGCTGCAGGGAAATTTTTATGTTCAGCAGTATTTCTCACTTCTACAATTTATTTGGTAACTCAAATAGCGTCCATAAATTATAGGAAATTTTTATGACAATATTTCTGTATGTCTATTATCTATATAATTCATTTCGTTATTTTAGCTTTTTAGAAAAAATAATAATAATAATAATATTAGGTGCTGCAATTCTGAAGACCTTTTTTCAGAATTTCAGAGGTTGAATTGGAAGTCAGTTTGGGTTATTTTGTGATCATTAAATATCTTAATAATTTTAATAAAAATTCATTACTGTCTCCTCTATTTGTCAAAATTTGAATTTCTATTTTTTGATATGTGTAACCAAAAATATGAATTTATGCATAGGGTAATAGCAGATCTGGAAATTTTTGACAGGTTTGTTACACTCAAAATAATAATACTTTTAAATTGGTTTCACAAGCCCATAAATTCTGAATTTTATTGGATATGTCTACTGTCACTAAAATAAGAGAAATGAATTTTCTGAGTCCTAATCAATATTTTGTGAATTTCAAAGTTGTGGACTTCTGTTTTGGTTGTTGCTGGACAGTTTTCTGGTTTTGGTTAAAAGTTAGTTTTGGGAAATGCTCATCACTTGTGTTGAATTTTATGGATTTTTATATGTAATGCCACACCTGTGCATGGTAGCTCTGTAAATTTTCATGAATTTTTGGCATATGTATAAGTTGCGTTAAAATCAGCAAGTGTAGGATGGTTCTGAGGAGTCAAGGCGCATCCAGTGCACCAAGCATGGCAATTCACATATATGGGTTTGTACCAATAGGAGTAAATCCAAGTCAAGATGGTGTGGTCAGTCTTTCTTGCTTGCTCAAATTTACTTCTAATTTTTTCCGTTGTGATTTTTTGTATATCTTAATAGTGCTTTTGGCTTCAGGATCGATGTCAATATCACCTAGGAAAAGATTGGGATGGATGGGTTGAATACAGAGGCTCCTTGAACTTTGATATGCAATTATTATTTAACTCAAGAAGTGGAAATAATAGAAGCTTTGGGCATACTGGAGGATTAAATTTTGTTAAATGAGTGAAGCCTAAATTTTAGAATTCTGTCTATAGAATATATGATCACACCTAGGCAACAGTGGCTGGATTAGCAGCGAAATTAGGTGCAGCCATCATTAAACAGCTATTTGTCACCTGTTAGAAAGCATCTTCTTTGGAAGTTAGTTGTCTGTGAGCTTAACTTATGTGCTATTCAGCTGTAGTGTAACCACTTTTAAGACTATATTCAGGGCTGGGATTTCCTGTTTTGGCTAATAGATTTGTTACTATTATTTAAGTTACTTTTGAGATTCAATAAAATGAATGCATGATGCATCAAATTTCTTTTACAATTTCTTGGAGTCTGAGTGATCCATAGAAATCCGTATGTGATTGGCAGTTTGGCACGTTGTAATGGTTGTGTGAATTGGTGATGGCTGGCTTAACTACATTTCTAATGCTTCATTAAATTGGCTAAGCTTATTTGCCTCATCCTCCACCCCCTAAGGTTTACTATAGAAGTCACTGTTTATTCTTGGAGCAAATAAATATATGCTTCACGAAAACTTTTATTAGTTTTTATAATTTTTCTTTTGTAATTTATTTCTACTTATTTTTCTTATCTAGTTATATTTATGTTATCTTTTTTCTTTTTTTTTCCTGGCTTTGCAGGTTGTGAAAGTATAAAGCCGCAACATTTTCGTTTCTCAAATAAGGCATATATCATGAACGAAGGCATGCAATATGGATGCTTGACGGTTCTTAGTGATTGTTTGCCTTCTGTTTTGTTATTTTGTTTAATTTTCTTTTACTGTCATCATTCAATCAACCATATTAATGTCTCTGCTTTTGTTTGAGAGATCAAATATTTTGAAGTAAATAAAAGAAAATTATTGGCGCCTAATTGTTTTTCCGGAGGGAACTAATTCTAATAACAATTTACATAAAATAGGAACCATACATGGTACATAAAATATGGACCATGCCCCATCACTAAATTTGTATTATCAATTTTTTAAAAAAAAATGGCTTACCATGTCTAAATATTTAATTTAGGAATTTTATTTGTGGGAAGTCTTGGGTAATCCAAAATTGTTGCTCCTTTTTCATTTATTCATTGTTACATGTATTACTTCAACTAATGAAGATAATATATATTCATAAATAACAAACAGTAAATGCATGGATAGTATTGTACCAAAGACTTGCTCAATGTTATGACCTATACCCTTGGGTAAATTTGATAAATTTCATGCGATCGATATCATATCCCAATGATATTTTGTTAGATTAATTAAAAATTAATATTCATACTAATAATGTCTTAAGTATCAATAAATCATTTAGCAATTTTTTGGTATAAACTTAAAATAAAAATTATTGAATTTAAAATAACTTTTTTTTTTCGGGTATTTCCATAATTTTTCCTTAAAATGTTAAAATAAAAATAGATTAATTTTATATTGTTCATGCAATCTTAGTTTAAACATGGTAAAGAGATTTGAATTAATTAAAAAAATGAAAGAATGATATAATTAATTAATTGTACAAATTAAGAATTACAAAAATGAGTTTAAAGTTTCAAAATAGTGAATAAGGATCTTCTCATAATAGCTAATCTGAAGTTTGAAGGATCTTTCGACATATATACATAATTTTAGAATATTATTACTTATTTAATTTTCTCAATTAATATGACTCATATAATATTAAACTTGTCTGATAAGTACATTGTAGAACAAATGACAAGCCTCTATTGAACATATTTTATCATTAGGTGAACGACTAATACAAGTCACTAAAGAACAACTAACGTTTCAGACATTGAAATTAGATACAACATCCTAAGAGGCTTAGATAATCCTCCAATCAAATGAAAGATCTAGAACACTTAATCTAAATATTTTTAAGAAAAATAATTGTTTAAAAGAAAATATGATTTCATGAAATGAGTTATTTTCGAAGCTTATTTTCATTAAATTTGTTTAATAGTCCACTTGAAATTTACAAATTATATTAGTTTTCCTTTTTTTTCCAATAATAATAGAGATTTTTAACAAAAGTAATTATTTTATCCTTAAATGTAATTAAATTAATAATAGTTAGAAAATTCATTTTTTCATATATTTATGTGACTAAAATAGATATTTCATGTTGTAAATTTACAATTTTGGCAATATAATTTTTTTTAATGATATAATATTAACTTAAAATGGTAGGCAATTAGTGGTCTCTTATAGTGCAAGCATTATGGAAACGACTCATATAACTTATTATAGAATATTTTTATAATAAAATTCACATTATAGTTATTGTAATTATCGTTAAATGCAAATAATTATAAATCAATAATTTTAACACCTAATATTTTATAAATAAATAATTTTAATCTTAATATTATAACATTGTTAATTACTTAATTTTCTCTATTTATATTTTATATGACTCATATAATATTAAATTTAAATGATAAGTTACTATAAAAAAAATGATAAGCCTCTATTGAACATATTAAACTGTGTTATATTTTCTTTTTCAATAATAGCATGAAGAGTTGTTGCACTTACTTAGACTGACCATTAAACCTGCAACTCTAAATATCATGAAATTAATGGACTAATAAACATGAAACAGCTACAATTTACTTGATATTGTAACCATTAAACTTGAAACTAAAGGAACTTAAAACTAAGAGCAATGAACATAAAACTGGAGACCATTAACTTGCAACCCCTAAAATCATGAAATTAATACATCAATAAATATGAAATACCTACTATTAACTTGATATTGAGACTATTAAACTTGAAACCAAAGGAACTTAAAACTGAGGGCAATGAACATGAAACCGGAGACCATTAACTTGCAACTCCGAAAATCATGAAATTAATAGAATAATAAACATGAAACGCCTATCATTAACTTGATATTAGGATCATTAAACTTGAAACCAAATGAACTTAAAACTGAAGACAATAAATAGGAAATCGGAAACCATTAACTTGAAATCCAGAAAATCATGAAATTAATGGATCAATAAGTATGAAACGCCTACCATTAACTTGATACTGGGACCATTAAACATGAAACTTAAGGACCTTGAAATTAAGGACAATGAACATAAAATTGGGAACCATTAACTTGAAACCCCAAAAATCATGAAATTAATAGACCAATAAACACGAAACACTTACCATTAATTTGATACTGAGACTATTAAACTTGAAACTAAAGAAATTTGAAACTGAGGATAATGAATATGAAACCGGAGACCATTAACTTGCAACCCCGAAAATCATGAAATTAATACACCAATAAATATGAAACACCTACCATTAACTTGATACTGAGACTATTAAACTTGAAACCAAAAGAACTTGAAACTGAGAGCAATGAACATGAAATCGGGGATCATTAACTTACAACTTCTAAAATCATGAAATTAATAGAACAATAAACATGAAACAGCTACCATTAACTTAACACTGTGATCATTAAACTTGAAACCAAAGGAACTTAAAACTGAGGACAATGAATATGAAATCAGAAACCATTAACTTGAAACCCAGAAAATCATGAAATTAAAGGACCAATAAGCATGAGACGCCTACCATTAACTTGATATTGGGACCATTAAACATGAAACTAAAGGACCTTGAAACTGAGGACAATGAACATGAAATTGGGAACTATTAACTTGAAACCCCAAAAATAATGAAATTAATGGACCAATAAAAATGAAACACCTACCATTAACTTGATATTGGGATCATTAAACTTGAAACTAAGGACAATGAACATGAAATCAAGAACTATTAACTTGAAACTGTGGGCCATTAACTTACAACCTCGAAAATTATAAAGTTAAAGAACTAATAAATATGAAACACCTGCCATTAACTTGATATTAGGACCATTAAACTTGAAACCAAATGAACTTGAAACTGAGGGCAATAAAGATGAAATCAGGAACCATTAACTTGAAACTGGGGATCACTAACTTACAACTCTGAAAATCATGAAGTTAATAAACCAATAAACATGAAACACCTACCATTAACTTGATATTATGACCATTAAACTTAAAGTTAAAGGAACTTAAAATTGAGGGCAATTAACATGAAATTGGGAATCCATAACTTGAAACTGGGGACCATTAAAATCATGAAGTTAATAGATCAATAAACATGAAACACTTACCATTAACTTGATAGTAGGACTATTAAATTTGAAACTGAAGGCAATGAATACAAAACAGGGGACTATTAACTTACAACTCGAAAATCATGAAATTGATGGATTAATAAACATGAAACACCTACCATTAACTTGATACTGAGACCATTAAATTTGAAAGTAAAAGGACTTGAAATTGAAGGCAATGAATATGAAATCGGGAATCATTAACTTGCAACTCTGAAAACCATGAAGTTAATGGACCAATTAACATGAAACACCTATTATTAACTTAATGTTGAGACCATTAAACTTGAAACCAAAAGAACTTGAAACTGAGGGCAATGAATATGAAATTTGGTACCATTAACTTATAACTTTGAAAATCATGAACTGACCAATAAACATAAAACACGTACCATTAATTTGAAACTCAGACCATTAAACTTGAAACTAACTTTTAATCATTATAAAATTAATTTTTTAATTATTGTGGACCTTTATTATTAAAATAATTAATATTTTATTTATTATATAATATAATAATAATTGAAGGAGCAACCGGATTCTCTTTACCGATTGCTCCAAGGCTTTTTTTTTGTGTTTTGCTGCCACTTGGCAGCCAAACAATGACCAAGTCTTTTTTTTTATTATTCTATATGTATCACGTACATGAATGTATTGTAGCAATGCCCGTTAATTCCGAATGGATCGAAAAAAATAGTGCGGTGGATCCAGTATCAAAACTATTGACTTGATGTCTAAATTTGTTGACATTCGCATGCCCCACAACGGCTTATCTCCTAAGCACTGGAATTTTTTCACCAATCCTACCATTTTGTAAAAAGGGGATCCTATACTCAACTTGCTAGTGTTTGCTGGTTCATGCGTCTGCTTTCTTCAACTAACTCTTTATCAGCAATTTCCAATTTACATGTTAAAGTAAAAAGAAGATATTATATCGAAATTGCTAATTTACATATTAAAATAAAAAGAAGATATTATATCGAACTTGCTAATCTTCACAGGTTCATTTACCTGCCTTTATGCATCAATTCATTTTTGTCTGCAATTTACAACCTGCGAATTAAAGTTAAGAGCAGACCCTGCTAGGCTTCACAAATTCATGTATCTGTCTTCATCACCTCACTCTTGTCTGCCTTGAATTGATTGTATCTGTCTTCATCAAATTATTAATCATTTAATAAATATTACATTATTTAAAAAATTAAAATAAAAAATTTAAGAGGTCAATTATTATATCATGTACTAAGAAGCACTAAATTAAAGCATTATGAATGAATGCAATTATGCAAATTCCTTGCTCGTTCCTTTCCCCGCAATTATTAAAGTCGGACTTGTGGTTTCAATTAAGCCACGTGTTTACTATAATACAATCCGCTTATGCACTCAAGTCATATGACAACAGTTGACATGCTGCCAATATATGCAAAGAATATGTATTGTCGTAACTCGTGGTTTCGAAAAGATGGCTAGCTCTCAACAGATGCCTTTTGTACATCAACGTCCCAGGAGTTAAGCTGAGCTCCGCCGCCGGTTGCCAGGAGATGCCAGTGATCGGACTAGGCACGGCGGTTGACATCAAAGATGAAAATGCCTTGAAGTCTGCAGTACTGGAAGCAATCAAGCTCGGTTACAGACACTTTGACACAGCTTCGGAGTACGGGACAGAGAGGGCTCTTGGAGAAGCAATCGCTGAAGCACTTAAACTTGAGCTTCTCACTTCTCGTGAAGACCTCTTCATTACTACTAAGCTCTGGTTGAATGACGCTCACCGTGACCACCTTGTCCCAGCTTTGAGGAAGTCACTTAGGTATATATATATTCTTTCTCTACACATTCTAAACTTTTTTTTCCCTCCAGAAGTAATATAATCGATGAAGCACTTAAACATCCTCCTTTTTTGCTATTTTAATGTATTAAAATTTATATTTTTTAATGATTATTTTTATTTTATTAAAATAATTATGTATTTAATATATATATATATATATATATATATTATTAAGTATATATATATATATATTATTAAGTAGAGATGTTTTCATTTTTTAATATAAAAATATTATTAAATCAAATAATTTATAAAAATTAATTTTTAATACTCTATAAATTATATGATTTAACAACACATACTCGCATGAAAAAAATAAAATTGTGTGTATATATATATATATATGTATGTATATATATATATATATTACTTAAAAATCAAAGCACGTAATTATGGCTAGAATTAAATCAAGGAAAAACAATAATACAAATTCAATGAAGTGCTGGAAACAAAGTACAATTAATAATTGCATTGGGCATGTAAGGGTGACTGGTTTGAGTACTGAGATTCAGTTGCGATCGTTTTGTTTGTATGTGGAGACTTTTTTTTTTTTTTTTTTCTGATTGTGTCTAGCATTGGGCGCAGCTGCTCTGTTTGATTAACGATATGTTTGGAACTGAGGTATTGTCGTTTTAAGTTATAGTTATTATAAATAAAAAAATTAAAATTATAAAATAAAAATTAATAATATATAATAAATATAATTTTGAATAATAATTTTAATATAATTATTATTTATATAATAAATTTTTATTATACAAATAAAAAATTATATTAATATAACTTTTAAATTACAGCAGTTAATGTTTACGATTTTAGTGCTGTAACTTAAAAATTACAGCTGCCTAACTTCAATTTCAAATATATTCTAAAAAAAAATGAAAAAACTTTTTAATTACATTCGTTATTTAAGTGTTTGCCTTTGGAAATTTAATTGAAATTTATGCTCTCTTAAGTTGGAGAATTTAATCCGCTTCTCTCATGAACTTCATTGAGATGTCCCATGAGTTAAGTTGTGATTCTTTATACTGAATTCATACTCAATAATTTACTGTCTACTTTTTACTTCAATTATACAGATTGGGAAAGAAAATTGATTCCTTTTTCCGATAGGTAGGTCTCAAAATGCTTATTTTGTTTTCTTTGTGATTTGAACATATTAACTTTTAAGATGGACTAAAACAGATGAACAGAGAACCATATTTTTTTATTTTATTTTGAATACTAAATATGAGTTCTAATTAACTAAGCTGAGCTATATATACGTAGGATCCTTCAGATGGACTATGTTGACCTCTATCTCATTCACTGGCCCATCAGTGCAAAGCCAAGTGAGAAACTACAAAGCCGTAGTATACCCAAAGAAGATCTTGTACCATTGGACTACAAGGGTGTGTGGGAAGCCATGGAAGACTGCCAGAGGCTTGGCCTCACTAAGTCTATTGGTGTCAGCAACTTCTCTTCCAGGAAGATTGAGGCTCTACTGGCCTTCTCTACCATCCCTCCTTCAGTCAATCAAGTGAGACTATTCATTTGCTATTGGTTTTATTTATATGTAGGGATAGATTAGGAGCTGATCATTGTTATTAGGTGGAGATGAACCCTGCCTGGCAACAGAGACAGCTCAGAGAATTTTGCAAGTCCAAAAGTATTATTGTAACTGCATTCTCTCCTTTGGGAGCCGTAGGGTCCAGTTGGGGCACGAATCAAGTTATGAACAATGAACTACTGAAGCAGATTACTGACGCTCACGGCAAGACTGTTGCTCAGGTTCCTCTACACAGTTTTTATCAGTATTTGCTTCAAATTAAATATGGTGGTTGTGTTTTTGTTTCTCACATTCATCAATTAGTTCCTGGATTGATATGTTATGGATTATATGTTTAATAATTAAAAACTGCGTATACCTTGGAAGGTTTGTCTTCGATGGATAATTGAGCAAGGGGCGACTGTTGTTGCTAAGAGCTTCAAGAAGGAGAGACTGAAGGAGAACCTGGATATCTTTGACTGGGCACTAACTGATGATGATCGTGACAAGATTAATCAAATCCCGCAGCACAGAATGATGCCTAGAGATGAGTATATTACCCCTCATGGACCATTCAAGACACTTGAAGAGCTGTGGGATGAGTAAATCCCCGTTTTAATATCTGATATGTTTTTAATTTCTTCTGCAATGCAATTAGTTTTAAGTTTGTTTCATATTTATCTAATTATTAGGTGTAGCTCAAGGGATTCGAGCAGTTAATTAGCTTGCAACTATAAGAATTTTAAATAAGTACTATAATTTAGGATTCTATGATTGTTCTTTGATGCAGCGGAAGTTTAATGTTCTAATGTTCCGTTGATTTAAGAGAATATCGGAATAAAAGAATGAATTAGATTCACGCTGATTTGAAAGAATACTGCAAATCTAAGACTCATTGATTACTTAGAATGTCGAGAATTAACTAAATTCAATAATTCATATAGAGTTTTGAAAACTGAAATATTATTGATCTCAAATCTACCTCCAAAGTCTACAATAGAGGGTTATTTATACTAGTAGTAATTATCATAAATCATGAAGAAAAATGAAAAAAATTTCCTAAACTAAAAAGAAAAAGAATAATAATATTTAAATAATAAGGAAACTATTCCAAATATGACAAGCGTTCCTAATCTCCATCATTCCCCAGGTTGGAGAAAATTCACCCTCGAATTTGGATTGTTAGGATGAGCATTTCATATTGATTACCTTCGAAAGGAATAAGATCCTTGACATTGAATATATTTGCGATGGGGATGTGATCATAAAGCTTTGGAATTGATCTTCTCTATAATTTCTAAAGGTCCAATTTTTCTGGCTAAAAGCTAGTTGTACTTTCCAACTGAAAATCTATCTTTAGTTAGGACAAACCAAACAAGATCTCCCACCTAAACTTCTAAAGTTCAACGGCTTTTATCTGCCTCAATTTTATAACATTAGGTAGTCTTCTTCAAAGACTCTTGCGTAACTGTATGAATTTTCTGAAGCTATTTAACAAAGTCTTTTGCCTTGCTGCTTTTGTGAACTAAATTTGGAATTGGGGTAAGTCGATGGGAGCTAGTGGATTATATCCATAATTTACCTAAAAAGGGGTTAAACCAGTACTACGCTTAACAGAACGATTATAAGTAAACTCAATATTTTGATCCTATGTCTTCAGGTTATCGCTAACTAGATTTTGTAGATGGTTTTTTAAAGAGCGGTTGACAACTTTTGTTTGACCATCTGTCGGTGATAAACACTTCTAAAATTAAGATGAGTATTAGTCAATTTCCATAATGTCCTTAAAAAATGGCTAAGAAATTATGTATCTTAATTGGATACAATAGAGCTCGGTAAACCATGTAATCTATAGACTTCCTTGAAGAATAGAATAGAACAGTCAAAGCATCTATAGTCTTCTTGCATACAATAAAATGAGTCATTTTTTACAATCGATTAACTGAAATGCAAGCTATGCAATCAAAAGAGGGGTGAATTGGGCATTTAAAGACTTATACTATTAACAACGCAAATTAATTCATGCTAATTCCCTAAGCCATGATAAATATGAAGTCATAAAATAAATAAATAAAAAGAAGAGGGATAGAGAGAACAAACACAAGGATTTTTACGTGGTTCGGCCAACCATGCCTACATCCATGCCTCCAAGCTCACCAGACTTGAGGATTTCACTAAGCAAGCCTTCAAAGCTTCTACAATACTTATAATTGATTTCCAAGGTGTCAATCATTCTTTATAACAAGAGATTATCCCAATCTCTTAACCCAAGTGTAACCCAACACTTACAACCACCCAACTTGATTTTACAGTATGGTTTACAAAATGATTTCTCTCACACACACAATATGTGTTTACAATTGAAAGCCCAAAATGTGTTTCAATAAAATGATTATAAGTTTATAGCTCAAGAACAATTGTATACTCACCAGCAAGCTCAAATATAATTCTTGAGATTAATGTTGTTTGAATCTAATTGAGTATTTTTATAGTAAGAGCTGAAAACTAGTTGTTACAAATATTTTGAGCCTTAACGATTTGTTGTTAATTTATTATCGGATTACCGTTTTGATTAGAACAAGTTACTATTGGGCTGTAATTCACATATTAGTTAGCCGTTTGTAATTGTCGAATAACCATTAACTTATCGATTAGCCATTTTATAATTGTCGGATCGTCACTAAGTTTTCATCATAGTATGTTGCTCTTTGGAATTTATCAGCAATCTGCTAACTTTGTTGCCGGCTAGTAGTCAACTTATTGGTTAGCTATTTTCAAATTGTCAGATCACCGTTAATATTCATCAGGATGTGTTGCTCTCTGGATTTTATCGGCGACCTGCTAACTTTGTTGTCGGTTAGCCATTTTGTTACCGTGCTAAATACTTTTGCTACAGTAACTACTTTTTCGAGATTTATAGTTTTGCCCCAATCCTTCTAAAACTATATTAAAGCCCAAAAACTCATAGAATATTGTGACCTAAAACATTATAAATATTTTCAAATAATTCCATAAACTTGAAAACAACTAATTTAACAAAATCATAATTTTCTTTCATTATAAAACCTTTATATTATGAAAATAATGATTTATTTAAAATTTCATGAAAAATAAATTGAGCTTTCAAATGCCTAATCATGTATACATTTAATCATACTAGCTTTACAAGAAATATAATATTAAAAAATCATATAAGCTAGTGAGATTGTAAAATATATGTATTTTCTATTTTACCTATGATATGCAATCTGTTATCATCAAAATCAAATATTGTTTGACCGTATAAGTCAACATCAATAATAAATTTTGAATCCATACCCCTTTAAGTATATGGTCATCCCAAGAAAAAGTCCATGCTAATGTCAGCCTGAAGGTTGTGTTGGAATCGATAACGGTATATATAATTCTGCATTAGTTACAGCATATTTGGAAACCTAACAAATGTGATAAGTCTCAATGTAATGATAAACATTACACCTCATAGTAGGTAAAAAATAAGCGTTGGCTATTAAAGTCAAAGTTTTGTCATGACCCATATGTCATTTGTTATATAGTTCTGCATTGATCTTTAGTCTCAAACTTGAATAAGGAATACATAATTGATAACCCTTGAAAATGAATCTGTCCTACAAGTGGTAGTCTGAGTGGAAGTCTGCAGTAATATCTCCAAATAAAGGAGTAAACAAAGGTTTAGTATCATATAACTCTCAAAACGTTTTATATCCAGTGACTTGATTATGCATTTATGTCAACAAGGTAGATTGTCGACTAAGTGCATTTGCTACTCTGTTGGATTCGCCAGAAGTATATTTTACAACGAAAGTAAGCTGTTGAAGGAATATTGATTACATAGGGTGACAATGAGAAAGCTTGTCTTTGTTATTAAGATGTTTCAACGCTGCATGATCGATGTATAAAATAAAGTCTCTATGAATCAGATAGTGACGTCAGTGTTTTAATGCTTGGACCATTGCGTAGAGCTCCACGTCATAAGTACTATAACATGCCTTTAATTCATTTAACTTCTTGATGAAATAAGTGATAGGCTTGACTTATTGGCTAAGAACAACTCCAATACCTAGATTGAATGCGTATAATGTACCTCAAAAGTGAGAGAGAAATCTGGTAAGGCTAGTACTAAGGCAGTAGTCAATTTCTCTTTGATAGTTTCAAATGCCTTAGTAGCTACTTCTGACCAAAAGAATTGCCCTGCTTTCATACAAACTGTGATTGTTGTCATAATAGTACTGAAATGTGGGATGAATCGTCTATAAAATGATGGCAACCCATGAAAAATCCTGACGGCAAATAAAGCAGTTGGTTGTGGCCAGTCTCAAATAACATTCTTTTGATTGATCAACAGATATGCCATCTTTTGACACTATATATCCTAAAAAATAATACAATCTATGTTAAGAAAATACAATTGTTTATTGTAGTGTATAAACTTGCTGCTCTTGAAGCTAAAAGTACTTCCCTCAGATGTTGTAGATGTAATTCATAGCTGGTACTATATATAAGTCTATCATTAAAGTAAATAACCACAAAATTTCCCATGAAAGGGTGAAGAACTTGATTTATAACTCATATAAAAGTACTTGAAGCATTGGATAAGCCAAGTGGCATTATTAACCACTCATATACCCTTGCGTGTTTCAAAGGCTTTTTTCCATTCAGGCCAGATCTAAATCTGATGGTAGCCGCTCTTCAAATCAAGCTTGATAAAAACTGTTACTCCATTAAAGTGATCCAATAAATCATCTAATTGAGGGATTGGAAAACAATACCATATTATAATTTTATTGATAGCTTGACTGTCCATACATATGCTTTAAGAACCATCTTTCTTTGGAGTTAATAATGTTGGGATTGCATAAAGACTAAGACTTTCATGAATAAATTCCTTTCCTAGTAACTCTTCCACTTAATTGCCTCGATTCTTCATGTTGTGTAGGACTCATATGATAATAAGGTAGATTTGGTACTGTAGAACCTAGCTCCAAATCAATTAGGTGTTGTATATGCTTGAGAAGTGTTAAGCCCTCTGATGCATTAGGAAACAAATCTTGATAGGTGTCACAGCTTCTAGTACCTTTGAATTATTGTGGCTCTCTTTTCCCAATAAATTACAGACCCTTTTCATCTTTATAATAACATATATAAACTATTTTTTACCCAACAAATAATTACCTAATTCATGTTTGAGAGTGAGCTCCTTGTTACGTAGAAGAACAATTTTAGTGTTGTTAAACATAAAGATGTAGGTATTTATTTTCCCATCATGTACCACGTTTCAATAATACTGCCAAGGTTGCCCATTAATAAATGACAAGCATCTATAACTACAATATCCCACTAAACTTGGTCTTTATAGATTAATCCAATAGACAAAGAAACTAAGCAAGGTTTAGACACTGTTACTTGATTCCATTTCTTTAATCACGTGAGCTAGTACGGAGTTTGATGAGGTTTCATCTTGAAGTTTAGCTTAGTTACAACTTCTTCTGAAATGACATTCTCACAACTGTCAGCGTTTATGACTACACGGCATACTTTTCCCTCAATTGTGCAAGTAGTTTAAAAAATTTTTTGACGTAATCACTTATCTTTATCTTGTCCTTAGTGAAGAACGATTGATTTACTATTCACATTGGTCCATTAATCACCATATTCTTCAATGGATCTTGCACTGCCATTACTATTAAAAGTTGGCACTTCAGCGAACTCTTTAGCTTCCTCCTTTTGGTATTCTTCACTTTCCTCAACGCTTATGACTAAGCCTTTACCATATTTTCCTGCTTTTTTACACTCTATCATTCGGTCTCCATTTTCTTTACAACTGAAACAGTGTATCTCGAGCTCGAAGATTGCGTATTGCTACTTTGACTACTTTCACTAGACTTACTAGTTTTATTTGGAGGATTTGGGGGAACAAAGTTGTAAATTAGGAAACTTGGATTGGATTATTACGAACAACACTTCGAGAACCATGAAAGCTTAAGTCATTGGTGCAACGACTAAATTGTTTCTCTAATTGCAAAGCCTATTGGTGTGCTTCTGAGATAACGTAGGATCAAGTAAATTCAATTGGTCCTGAAACTGTAATGGTATGCCCCCAATATAATAGGAAATCAATTTTTCTTATATTTTTGTTAAGTCATTACATGCTACCAACCAATGGAATTCCATGGTGTAATCATCTACTAATCGATTTTCCTGTCTCACTGTAAGTATTGGTACAAAAATTTATCATAATTGTGGGTAAAAAAACTCCACGCAAGTGCTTTTTCAACTTTTCCCAAGTGTCAGTCTTCTTTTTGCCTTGTCTCATCCTTGTGAGTTTAGTCTGTTGCCACTAAGCAGCTACCCTTCCATGGAATCAAGTAGTTGCTAGGGAGACTAGCTTATTATCAAGAACTTCCTTATATTCAAAAAATTCCTCAATGACATTAATCCAATCCAATAATTCTTTTGGCTAGCCACTTCCTTAGAATTTAGGAATGTCAATTCTCAACCCAGATTCTCATCTTCTATCATCAGTGGACTTAGTTTTATGTGGACATTCGAAGAATGGGTTAGCGAAGCTTTCACTTGATTTTCTTTACATTCCGGTGTCTGATGATGTTCGGAAAGTAGTTTTGCCATTTGTGCAGTTAATATATCAATCTTAGCTGCCATGTTGGTCATAACTTCATCTTTAGAAATTTCATCCTGATGGTAAGTTACTGCATGAGGGGCATGTACACGGGTTTTCCCTAGAGGCATTTTCCTAATTTAGATTAAAAAAGTTCTAAAGCGAAACTAAAATTTGAGTAAAATTCTGGGTAAAATGGTAATTAAGTAAAAATTATAGGTTTCCAGTAGTGGTAGTTGAAAATCAAGCAAGGATGAATGAATCTAAAAGATTTATGGTCGGTAAGTATGATGGTAGTTTTCTGTCCAAAACGACGGTGGTATAGCTGAAAATTAGAGATAAAGGTGGTGGGTTTTTATTGGTTTTGATTTCCGGAGATCAACGATGGTGACCACTACGAAGGTTATATTGATAGAGAGGAGTGGATTGGTGGTGGTTGTCGTGACATAAATACGGTAGAATCTGGTGATCATGGCAGTAGAAATTGTGGTTGTTATGGCAATTTTTTGGCAATCTCAGGGGTGGAGTGGTGGAGTACAAGGTAGTGTTTTGATGGTCGGCTTATTTTAACTCGGATGGTGGTGGCTAATTGTTATAATGAGGATGAAAAATCAACACCAGCGACCATAGACAGTGGCCAACGAGGTTGACGTTTTTGTTTTTTGTCTTTTTTGTCCTTTTTGTTTTCTTAAAGCTAAATAGGTTTAAGGAAATAAAAGGATATATGTCAAGGATAGTTAAAAACTAGGCTTTTATATTATTCTTCATCATTTTACTCATTTTTAATTATTAAATCATCATTTTTCCACAATTCCCAATTCTCAATGCCTAATTTCTTATTCTCTTCAATCTTTATTTTAACCCTTTTAAAATATGTTTTTAATAAAATTGAACATACAATCACCCTAATCACTCATAATATCATTTTTATCGGTTCAAATTCATTCTTTTCTCACATATATCAATGAACCCGAATCTGTCTGATGTTGGACATTTTGTCATTTCATAATAAAGAACAAACAAATCTCATGGAAGTGAAAGGAACTACTTAAGGATGCTCTAGGGTTCTTCCAAACTTATTTCTCAAACCAATCTTTGCGGAAACACTACGTCAACAAGTTCATGACAACGTCACTTATTCCAACCTACTTTATTAAGATTGATGTTTTTTTTATAAAACTTATCTATTTGTGGTAAAATTCTTAGAACTTTATTTGTTGATATATGATGGAAGAATGTATTAACTTTTAGGGAACCAGTTTATCATATTTTACTGAAAGTATTATACTTTAACTTGTTGATTGCTAAGAATAATTATAATAGGATAGTTACCAATATGGCTAAGATTTAAGTTGATTTTGATGTGGAGAAATTAAATAAGATCCTTAGAACTTCAATTGAGGGGTATCATGTATTCTTATCTAAATAGAGGATTGAACTACCTTAGTACTATGTTGTGGATGCTATTTGTAATTCAGCATATATTAGAGTCCTACATAGTATTATTCATCATATAATCAATCATCGGCAAGGGGATTAGGAAAAGGTCAATAATCTAGATGTCATTTTATTGGATAACATACTCTTGGGTAGGAAAATCAATGTGAGGTACATCATACTTCAGCATATGCATAGCCCCCTAGGGATCACTACCTGATCTGTTCCTTTTAGTAGTATCATCGTCCATTCTTAGGCATTTCAATGTTTCTATTTCTAAACCATCTTTTGATGAACCCAAAGTGTTGAGAGAAGAGATCATTTCTACCCTAGGATTTCTTTAGGATGTTAACTATAACTAATGGGTTAAAAAAAAAACCTGAAAAAAAAAACTTGAAAAAAAAAAAAAACCATTGAGATGGTCCCTATGGATGATCAAATCTTCAACGACATGATTCCTACCGACCAACTTCCTGACCTCTATATGTATTTACAAGGAACATCCTGTCCTTCCTATGCCTCCCATCATGATCACTCTTATTATGCCGATGTTCCATTATCTTTTTCAGTCGAGGATTCGATGTAGCAGCTGCTGACTGAAGTCCGTGCCATATCGATCCAGCAGACTAAGCTTCAGTCCTAGTTTGCGACATTTTAAGATGACCAGTAATAGAGGACTCCTGATGGTCAGCAGTTCATCTTCCATTATCTTGGTATTTTCCCAGGGTCCTTATCTTTATCATAGCCTCTCATTATCCTCAATGATTTTTCTTTTTATGCTGGTCCCTTACTGTTTATACACAGACATGGTTTATTTTATTTATTTTTTTAAAAGCTTTTGAAGTCTCAATGTATTTTGGATTTATATCTTGTTATGGATTATATTTGTGAATATATTACTTTTGATATTTTGGATATATATCTTGATTGTTTTGTTGGATCAGTGATGTTGAGATGATTTGAATTTGTTAGTTTGTGACTGTTTAGAAGTGTCATTTAGTAGTTTTATATTAATAATTTTTTGTTTTGAGGTATAATTGTGGTTAAGGGGAGGTTTTACCAAAATTTTTACTCAAATATCATGGGTAATGCTTAGACTTATCTCTCTGTTTTGTTCTGTTATTTTCTTTTTGATGATAAAGGGGGAGATATTTATGAGAAGTTATAATAATTTGATGATTTGTGATTTTGATACTAAACTTGTTACAAATATTATTTGGTATTTTTCTAAATTACTTAAGTGGAGTTTTTAAGTTTGTGAAATTGTTTTTTAATTGTTGAGTCATATATGCCTAATATTCAGGGGGAGTAAATATATCAAAATACATGTGTTTGTCATCATAAAATATGAAGAGATTGTTGGCCTAAAATGATACGTAATATTTGATTTTGATGTTAACAAACCACATATAGAAAGGGGTATTTTAGTCGATTTATATTTTATCTTCTCACATGTTTTTGAAATGCAAAGTTTGTTCAAAGTGGAATTAAGCTCAATCATAAACAACAACACACACAGAGACGAACTATCAAAAGGCACTAGCTCGAGTAACTTGTTTGCTTCTATAATAATTGTAAAGCTAGTATGAGTTTATGTATGCATAATTTGACATCTTAAAAGATCAGGATGAACTTTTTTTATCTCTAAACAAATCATTAATTTTAATAAAATAAGGTTTTATATTTATAAAGAAAGTGATTTTACCAAAATGGGTGTTTTTAAGTTTTGTAGACCATTTTGAAAAGATTTGAGTTTTGAAATTCATAAGTGTAATTTTTCAAATTCTGGAAATGGACTTTTTTGAAACTATTTTAAAAGAATCGAGCCATCATTTAATTTTAAAAAATATTTAGGTTAAATTCTAATTTAAAAAATTATGTTTCAAAGAGAGAAAGTTAGCAATTAATTGCTTCCCTACTAGCGGCTAGCCACTTGTGTCACAACATTGAAAAATTGATTATAAAGAGTTAGCGACTAGCCGACTACTTTCAAGCGGCTAACACCTTAAGCTTAGAAATTAAAAAACTAATCTAGAAAATTAGCAGCTAACCAGCTGCGACCAAATTTTAAAAATCTCTCTAAGGGTAACATAAGCGGCGAATTGCCTAAGCCTAGTGATAAACCAACTATTTTTCAAAATTCTCATAATGGCTAATTTGAAAGTTTAAACTATATAAACTCAAATTATTTTTTATTTTAAGAAATTTTTACATCTCCATTAAGCTATATCCAGTGCATACTAGTCCTCTTGAGCTTTGAATTTGTTAATTCATATGCATTGAGTTATATTTGAGCTATCACTTGTACATCCACTCTAAAAGAAAGTATTATTGTAATCTTTAAATGCTTTACCCAGGTTTTGTGATTGTAAGTGTGTGAAACACTTGGAAAATGCGTGTAGGAGTAAAACACCATTTGTAAAGGTTCATTGACATTTTAGAAGTCAATTGTAAGAACTTGAAGTCTTGGGAGGCTTGGATAGTAAAATCCTTAAGTGTGGTTTGCTTGGAGACATGGAAACAAGTGGGGTTTGCCAAACTGCATAAAATTTATTGTATTTGTTCTCTCTATCATTTATCTCTTTGCTTATTTATTTAAGCAATTTACAATTATCTTTGATTAAAGAGATTAGGTTGAATTGATTATATTAGTTTATTGTATAATTTTTAAAATACCTAATCGACCCCCCTTTTGAGTTGCACACTAAGAATTTTATTTTCATCTCAAATTTATTTTTAAATAGTCAATAATCTTTTTGAGCTATTCAGGCGTTCCTATTAAATTCAAATCATCAACATAAATTGCGATAATAGTAAAACCAAATTTTGATTGCTTGATAAAAATACATGGACAAATAGGATCATTAACGTGTCCCTTTTTTTTTTTCAAATATTCAATGAGACAATTGTACTACATGTGTCCTGATTAGTACTAGATAATATATATTTTATGAAAGTTTAAATTATTATTTTTTCACTTAAAATATTAATTAATGTGTGCATAACTCAAATTTTATCTTAATGCTCCCTATATGTAATTTATCTAAATTATATTTTATTATTATAGGTATATTTTGAGAATGAAGAAGAACCAGAATTAAAAATGAGAGATAAAAGAAATACAACTGCTTTGTAATAATTAATTAATAAATAAAATATATTATATTAAAAAAAGATAGAGTGAACACCACTTTTGATAAGCTTATATAAATATAATATAATATAATAATATAATAATATAATATTACAATAATATAATAATAATATATTATAAATAAATCAATCAATAAAGGAAGAAGAAGACAAACGTTCATTCCTATATAAAGAGGAGTGTAGAGGCTGCATAGAGAGAAGATAATTAGGAGAAAAAGAAGGGGAAGAAAAGAGTGAAGCTGAGACGAGAGGCATAAATTCTTTCTTTCAATTTTTCTTCTTCTATTTTTGTTTTTCTCAAGTTCTTGAAATTTTCTTATAATATATTTTAGAATTTAGTAAAAGAATGCATGTTTTTCTTTCCAATATGAGGGTTAATTTACTAAGATATGGTGAAGAGCGAAGCTCAATAATTTAAATTATGAAATTAATATATCTCATAAGTGCATTTAAAGTCTATTTTATTTAATATATTTATTATTTTGTATTTTCATTTACATGATATTTTTATGTCATATTAATTTATAAATTTAGATCTCATTGGATTTATATGATATTTTGAGATTATGTCGACACTCCAATTTAATTGTAGCATATTATATACTTCATCTCATATTTATCCATAAAATTAGTTAATTAATTAAATGGCATAATATTTAGCTAGTAAACAACATACAAATGAGTTGTGTCAAGTTTTTGACACCATTGTGGGAAGTTTTCTAAATTTGGTACCATTTTATTTATTATTATATTTTTTTTTGTCATTTTGTGCCATTTTAAACTCTCGTCATCATTTATTTTATTTTCATATAAAATTTTAATTAGCCTCCTCTTCTCTTTAAAATTGTAAAAATACCACAAAACTTATAAAAATTTTATTTTAACCTAAAAATCTTAAAAATCAAACATTGAATTAAATTTGACTTGAATTTATGTACTTATAACTTGACTTTCCTTACACTTTTTGACTTAATTTAGGCATTTAGATTGAATAGATATGGACTTGGACTTGTACTTAGACTTTAAATTTCTACAATGTAATTTTCGCATTTATTTATATGGCTGGTTCAACCACCTCCATTGTTATTTAATTTTCGTTATTTAATTTTAATTATTTACTTTTTAGTTATTTAATTTTCTTGTATATTAAATTGTGTAATTTTTATTCCTCATTTAGTTTTCTGTTTTATTGTTTTATAAGACTGGTTTAGCCACTTAATTTGTTATTTAATTTTAATTTATATTTATTTAATTTTATGTAAATTCTATCTTTTGTACATTTATATTTGTTGTACACTTAATTTCCAGTTTGTTTATTTTTTTCTTGTACATTTATATTACTTATTTTTTAATTTTTATTTTGTTTTTATTTTATTATTCTCAATTGTAATTTTTATTTTTATTTTTCCTTTTTCATTTGCTTGTGTATTAAATAATTTTACATAATTATCATCATTGCATGAGATGTTTACCTGGAACTTCAAGTGGCAAGTTAATTCGAATATCTCATTCACCATCACTAATCATGGAAGAAATGCACGAAGAAAACATTTTGAACCAACTTAATCCACAAATTGATCAATGAGACAATCATTCTCAGTAAGATGAACATGATCATAATCAACCACGAACTTTGAGAGATTACATGAATTTAACAAGAATTGGGGCACCTTTGTGTATATTACTTCCTTTTTAAGCATCTTTATTCAACTTTAAACCAAGTATTATCCATCTTTTACCAACATTTTATGGTTTAAAATCCGAGAATCCATACTTGTATTTAAGAGATTTTCAAGAAGTTTGTAATACATATACAGACCAAAATTGTAGCATGAACATGATTCTATTGAAGTTTTTTTCTTTTTCACTAAAAGGCAAAGCTAAAACTTAGCTAAAAAACCTCAAATCTGAATCAATACTAACATGTAATAACATACAAGAACAGTTTTTGAAAAAAATTTTTGCACCCCACAAAATAAATTATTTCAAGAGACAAATCTTCACTTTTACTCAAATGCCAGGAGAAAATTTTTACCAGTGTTAGGATAGGTATAAAGAATTATTTAACATTTGCCCACACTATGGTTTTGAAACATGGGGGTTAGTGTTATATTTCTATGAGGGACTAACATCCCAAAGTAGACAGATTGTTGAAATGATGTGTAATTGTGAGTTTAGAGATAAAAGTCCTATTGATACATTAGATTATATTGACCAATTAGTTGAAAATGCACAAGACTGAGATACTGTTGGTACTTATGAGTCATCAAGTAAACCCTAGCCATCACCAACTGGTGGTGGCATGTACAACCTTAGGGAAGACCATGACCTTCAAGTCAAATTTTCATATTAGCTAGAAAGGTCGAAGCATTAGAGTCGAAAAAGAATGATCATGTTATATCTGTTCAAGATACTTCATGTCATGTATGTAGTTATGCTGTCTATTTTACGCAGGATTATCTAACTTTGCCAGCTTTGAAAGAAAGTTTGCATGAACAAGCAAATACTATATACAATTTCAAAAGGCCAAATCCTAATCCATATTCACAGACATACAACTGTAGTTGGAGAAACCACCCAAATTTTAGTTGGAGGAATGACAATCATGCACAACCTTTACAACTACCTCTGCCAGACCAGAATTTTCAAAATCCTCAGTTTTGCCCACCTTATGTCCCACTACCCAGAAAAACTCTTGAAGACATATTACATTCATTCATTAAAAAATAAGATTCAATCAATAACCAAACCATGCAAACCTTGACCAACTTGACAGAAACCATCTCCAAGCTTACATCAGCTCTTACCATTTATGAAAAAAACAAGTTTCCTTAACCTGAACAGAACCCCAAAAGTCAACAACATCCTTAAATAAGTTGTACTGGAAACCAAAACATAAGCCAAGTCAAATCGGTTATAACTCTCCGTAGTAATAAAGTTATTGACAAACACATTCTTGATACTTTTGAAATTAGTAAAGATTCAATTTCAGAGAGTAAAGTAATGGTTGACGAACCAATAGTCCTTGAAGAAATAACCAACTCTCCTCCTATACCCTCATTCCTTCAATCATTAATCAAACCAAAGAAATCAAGCCACAACACAGAGATTTATGAAGTCTTTAAGCAGGTGAAAGTTAACATTCCTTTATTAGATGTCATTAAACAAGCACCATTTTATGCTAAATGTTTAAAAGATTTGTGTATTGTAAAAAATAAAAAATAAAAGGCACAAAAAAAAGTCTTTCTTGCAAAAAAGGTAAGTTCTATTCTCTCAACTAATAATATTTTGGAAACTGAACCAATTTGTGATGAATGCAAGAAAATTCCTATAATATTAGGTCGACCATTTTTAGCTACTGCTAATGCTTTGATTAATTGTAGGAATAGAGTGATGAATTTATCGTTTGACAATATGAAGTTAGAACTCAATGTATTCAACATCTGTATAAAGAATATAAAGATAATGAGACTGAGGATATTGAACTAATTGAACCAATCATTAAAGAACATATTTAGGATGAAAATTTTACAAATTCTATGGAAATTTATTTTGCTAGTTCATTTGGATTAAGTAAAGAATCGAAATGTGATACTACTAATATATGTTTCATACTTGATTCTACATAGATACTTGAAGATGATAACAGCTAGTTGGACTTTAAAGACATGAGACAACTTAAACAGACAAAAGAAGAGGAAGTACCGAAGCTTGAACTGAAGCCTTTACTAAAAAAAAAATAATAATAAAATAAAGTATGCGTATCTTGGTGATCAGGAAACTTATTCAGTGGTAATTTCTTCTCAACTCATAACTAACCAAGAAGGTAAGTTATTCACTGTTCTAAAAAGGCATAAGACTGCAATTGGTTAGACCTTGAAAGATATAAAGGGCATTAACCCTTTAATTTGTACCCACATAATACACTTAGAGGAAAATGCCAAAACAACCTGTCAGCTGCAAAGAAGATTAAACCCTCACATGAAAGAAGTAGTAAAAAATGAGGTCCTTAAATTGCTAGATGTAGAAATTATTTATTCTATCTCTGATAGTAAATGAGTAAGTTCAACACAAGTAGTACCAAAGAAATATGGAGTAACTGTTGTAAAAAATGAAAAAGGTGAATTAATCCCAACATACATCCCATCTAGCTGGCGCATATGCATTGATTATAGAAAATTAAATGATGCTACTAGAAAAGGCCATTTTTCCCTTCCATTTTTAGATCAGATCCTCAAAAGAGTAGCTGGACACCATACTACTTTCTTAATGACTACTCAGGTTATTATCAAATTTCTATAGTGTTAGAAGACCAAGAAAAGAATACATTCATATGCTTATTTGAAATATTTACATTTAAGAGAATACATTTTGGACTTTGTAATGCTCCTGCAATATTTTCAAGATGCACGTTAAGCATTTTTAGTAACATGGTTGAAAATTGCTTGGTAGTCTTTATGGATGATTTAACTGCGTTTGGAAATTTTTATGATATTTTTCTTGATAATTTGAAATTTTTTTTTTCAAACAGTATAAAGAAAAAGGAATTGTTTTAAATTATAAAAAAATGCTATTTCATGACTATTTCTAAACTTTTTTTAGGACATACATTTCTTCTAATGGAATAGAAGTTGATAAAGTCAAAGTTGAAGTAATTTTAAAATTACCTTAATCAAAGACAATGACTTAAGTTCAATCCTTTTTAGGACATGTATGTTTTTATATGAGGTTTATAAAAGACATTAGTGCTATATCCAGACCACTTTGTAACCTTTTGATTAAAGATACACCATTTGAATGGACTAAAGATTGTCATAAATCTTTTTAAAAAATAATAAATCTTTTAACAATAGCTCCTATAATGCAATCTCTTGATTGGACTTTACCTTTTGAATTAATGTGTGATGCTAGCAATTATGCTGTTGGAGTTGTTTTATTCAAAAAAAAAAAGGTAAGCCCTTTGTCATTTATTAAGCATGTAGAACTTTGAATAGTTCTTAAATGAATTATACAACAACTAAAATAGAACTACTTGTTGTAATATTTGTATTGAATAAATTTCGATCATATTTAATTGGATCATTTACTATTGTTTATTCTGATCATGCTGTTGTTATATATTTAATATCTAAGTAAGATGCCAAGCCATGATTAATATGATGGATTTTGCTACTCCAAGAATTCAACTTGACAATCAAAGATAAAAAGGTGCTGAAAATGTTATTGCAGACCATCTGCCATGACTTACAAACGAGTCTTCAATTGATACAACACTCATCAATGATTTTTTCCTTTATGAATTCTTATTTTCTATACACAATATGTCTTAGTATGCTAAAATTGTTGATTATTAGCAGCAGGTGAAATGCCATTTGATTGCAACTTCTAAGATAAGAATAAATTCTTAACAGAGGTAAAAATTTTTTATTGGGATGATCCATACATATTCTAGTACTGTTTTGATCAAAATTTTATGAGATATATACTGAACAATTAAGTAAGTAGTGTCATTTAATTTTGTCATTCTGAAGCATGTGGTGACCATTTCTCTTTAAAGAAAATAGTTGAAAAATATTACAGTGTGAATTTTATTGGCCTACATTATTTAAAGATTCGTATGCATTTTGTAAAATGTGCAAGAATTGTCAAATGGCATTGCAAGTGGATCCATTGGCAATGGGTTATAGGAACAGTAGAACGAGCAGGACTGGATGCATTCAAGCAAGACATATCACTTGTCATGTGGCTGGAAGCGCCTGACCCCACTAATAGGAGAGACATTGCTAAGAGTTTTTGTAGCACTTTTTTTATGGATGCTTTCACTCAATGGACAATCACCTCAGAACTATTCTGCAAAGCAGATAGAGAAGCATTTGGATCTATCTCAAAATAAAACATAATGCTTTTAAATCTCCTTCTTGTCATTGAAATATTTGATTATTAGGAATTGATTTTATAGGCCCTTTTCCGTTATCATTTTGATTTGTATATATTTTGGTTGTTGTTGATTGTGTTTCTAAATAGATTAAAGCAATTCCTTGTCAGTACAACAATCACAAAACTACGATTCACTTTTTAAAAGAAAATCTTTTGAGCAGGTTTTGAATTCCTCAAGCTATTATCAGTAATAGAGGTAAGAATTTTTGTAATAAGTCGTTTGAGTATTTAATGAAGAAATATAGAATTACACATAAAGGTGCTATTCTTTATCACCCTTAAACAAGTGGTCAAGTTGCATTAGCAAAAAGGGAAATATAACATATTTTAGAAAAAACGGTTAAAACAAGTCCTAAAAATTAGTCTCTTCGACTGACTAATGTACTTTGGGCTTACCGCACTGCTTTTAAAACATTTTTGGAATGTCACTCTATCGGCTAGTTTATGGTGAATCTTGTCACTTACCAGTTGAGCTTGAGCATAAATCATTTTGGGCTGTTAAAGCTTTTAATTCAAATCTTGATAATACTGATAATGTGTATAAATTGCAATTGAATAAACTCAAAGAATTGAGAAATGCTGCATATGAAAATTCAAGAACTGTTAAAATAAGAACCAACACCTTTCATGATAGAAAAATTTTTCGGGAAATATTTTAAATTAGTAAAGAATTTTTACTTTATAATTCTCGTCTTTATTTTTTTAGTGAAATTAAAGTCAAGGTGGAGTGGCCTATTTATTTTAAAATGTGTATATTCATATGAGGCCTTAGAAATCGAGAATCGAAAG
Source organism: Murraya koenigii (assembly GCA_025617385.1). Classification (NCBI taxonomy): domain Eukaryota; kingdom Viridiplantae; phylum Streptophyta; class Magnoliopsida; order Sapindales; family Rutaceae; genus Murraya; species Murraya koenigii. The sequence continues at coordinate 14,705,229 of CM046817.1, read as the reverse complement.
AACGGTGTCACATTTAAAGTTAATAGTTAGAGATTAAAACTATATCTGAAATTCTAACCACGTAAAAAAGACACCGAAATCACATTTAAAGTTAATAGTTAAAGATTTAACCAAATCTTGATTAAATCATTAATGTGTGACTAATATATATTGTTTTATTATTATTTTACCATTTTATTATTTGAGCATATAATATTTAACACTTAATTGTGTTTATTTGAAAATTGTGTTTTCTCTCATTATATGTCATGAGTACCTCAATTAGAAAGATCCTCCTAAAATATTTTAAAATTATTTTACGTGTAAAATTTTTCTTAACCGGTTTGATATAAAGTTGTAAATCACTTCTAATCAGGGATCAACTACCACTATAGTTTGTATCATATGTTAAAAATCTAGAAAGGCAACTTTAGGAAATAGAGGATGGCATTTTTAACGTTCAATTGGAACTTGAGGTTAATACAATAAGAGGACGAATCTGAGTTTCCATTTTTTTATTTTATATTTTTCTTCTTTTCTTTTCAATGTATTTTGTTTATTTTCACATTTGATTCGATTTTTCAGGGTTGATTTGTATCATTGGTATGTTTTAATTTACTTTTTTGTATAAATAGTGGATAACGATACTCCTTGGCTTCTTAAGTAGATATTTTTAGTCTCTTATAATAACTGAAACCCGAACACCGAACATGGATGAAATACAACAAAAGTTCTATAAAAATTTTCCTTCTCTCTCTCAGAATACCCTCAGGAAAATTTACAAAACTCGTTGTGAACGATTATGGTTGTTAATGATCTTAGTAGTCTTTCTGATGTTTGTTGGTTAATTAAAGTAAAAGTTCGATTAGCAAGTGAGTTTTTTAATTCATTTATTTCTTACTTGCCTGGTTTTCGAAAAAGCACATACGCTAAAAAGAGAAAAGCTAAACAACTACGTTCTATAAATGTCGTAATTATGTAAGTCATAATTGCAAGAGCTTGTGTTGTATATTCATTAAAGATGACGCGAGTAAAGAATCGTTAGATGATATCTTACGATCTCTTGAGACGCACCTAAATGGATATGTACAATGTGTAATTCAAAGGTATTGGATACTATTCCAAAAAGAAAACGCACAATTTAGTCTTAGGAATCTGATTTAAAAAGACTTTGTTTGCTAGTGTATAAGAAAATTGGATAAAAAGCCTATCCTCGACCCATAAAGGGCTTTCAACCCGTTACTAGACGTAAAACCAGAAGAAGATGTGAGCCACAATCGCAACTACTAGTGAATATCCTTTTTTTTTAATAATCTTTTATTTTACGCATTATTACTTTTAACAGCGTGATTTATGTCTAATTACTGTTTTCTTTTTCTTTTTGCTATTTTCTTTATCTTATTGCTTTTGAATTATAAGCCAACACTTCATGCGTTATTTAATAAGTACACCGCTCCATGTACAACAGTCGATCATTATGTCTGTCTTTAAAAATATGCTTTTATTTTAAACATTCACAAATTATTTTTGAATATTTTCAAATGGTAGCATCTTTGAGTTCAAAAATATTTGTGTTCTTTCTAGGTTTTGCTATGGAAAGTATAATAAGTTTTTAAGGTAGTTGTAGATCTTAGTTGTGTTATAGTAAAGAGAAACTTATACCCAATATATGAATGAGGTGACTGTGGGTTTTCCAAACTTGTTTCATAAGTAGCTTTTACTAGAGGAAGCCAAGTGCTAGGAATCATTCCAAAAGCCCTTAAACCTCTGGGATTTTTACCGAGCCTACCAAATGGAGAAGAGTTAGTCGTCTTAGGCATGGAAGAGAGAATATCTAAAATGTTCAATCATGCTGATGCTTTCATATTTTTGCCAGACGATCTTGCAACTCTCAAGGCACTAATTACATTTGCATCTTGGGCATATTTAAACATTCATCAGAAATCCATCGATTTGTTAAATTTTAATAATTTTTAAAATGGCTTGCTCACATTTCTTAACCTTGCAATTAATAATTATCTTATTGTTTTCACAGTTAAAAAAATCTTTATTTGTGATCCTATTGCTAATAAGTTACTTGATCTTTTACAAGCTTACAAACCAGAGCCATAACCCATGACTTTGGCATTAGATTGGTTAACTCAAGATGATAGCAGTAACAACAGTAAGAAGTGCAAATTGGATTTATGTCTCTCTTTGTTAATATTTTTAGTGTTCATGTGATGTCTTCTAAACTCTAATTCTTTCCTTTAAGACATTGAGGACAATGTCTTATTTAGGTTGGGGGAGGAAATAATTGACAATTGTGGAATGTGTCAATCTTGGTGATGTTTTTACTAAATTTTTGTTATAAAGACTAACTTGGATAAATTTTGAGTCGTAGATGGCCGAATATGGAGTGTAGTAGTTCTAAAAGCACATTTTCTTAGTCTTAAAGTCTTATATTATTTTTCTTTAAAAAAAATTGATTTTTTTATTCTAAGCTTCTGTAAAAAATTCAGGTATGATCTTTTCTACTTCTTCTTTCATGTTTATTTTCTCTGTTTCTCATTTTTGCATACATGTCTTTAAATTATAAAATATTAAGAATAATGTTTAGATTACGTTGGAGGGTGGGGATAGCTGATGTAAATTGTAAATATATGTGTTTGCTTATTTTTCCTTTTTTTAAAAAAAATAAAAAACAACAAATTTTTTTATTATCTAGGACGGCTGTGCAAAGAGTTATTACTTTTGAAACACATTATTTTTTAATTTTAAAATTTATAGTAAGTTGTTTTTGTTCCCTATTCTTTGAATTTCTCAAATTTATGAATTCTCCCTTTAATAATCACTAATTAAATATTTTTGTCATTTATTTATTTAAACGGATATTATTAAGTTATTTTTCATACACACACATACACGTGCTCGTAGGTTGTAAATTAAAATTTTTGCAATATTTTATTCTCTTGATCTATTAGAGATAATTTATAAGGTAGTGAAAAGTGTATTTTTCTTTTCAAAAAAAAAAAAGAAAAAGAAAACAAGAAAAAATTGATTGATAAATAAATTTGTTTAATTTTACTATATCTCGAACACTACAACAAAATTTGGAATTTCCTACCATTAACTAAGAATCCCTAGGTAACAAATGTATTTCCGAGAGATTTTAATCGTTTGTAGGTAATATTAGAAAAATCCACATGTTAGTACCGACGAAAAAAAAATATTAATTGCTAAAGAGTATATAATCCGTCGGCATAGTGAATAATTTATCGCAGGGATTGAAAGCGCCAAATTTTATAGCGACGAATCCATATTCCCTCGAAAATAAATTTTTGCAGGTATAAATTATATATATTATTCTTAGGAAAACTTTTGTTGGAAAAGATAAAAGTATCCCTCGGTAGTTCAAAAACCAAAAGCAAAAGACATTTTCACCAGTAAAAAGAAAAGACACAAAACTTTTTTTCTTTTGCTTGTTCTCTGATAGACAGAACCAATTTCAGAAACCTTGAGAGGAACATAGCATCTTTATTCAACAAATTCATATAATCTCAGCATGATTAATTCCAATGTGAGTTTTATGACTTTAATTTTGCTTGCTTTTTTTTATATTATTTAGTAAATACAAAGGGTTTATTTTTGAATTCAAGAAGATAACAAAATAAATTCTAATTATAAAGAATTTTTTAAATCAAACTTGCTTCGGCAATGGTTGGGTTTTGGTTTTTCCTTGTAATTTTGTGGGGCACTGGGTTAGACTTTTCATTATGAAAGAGAGTGCTTGTTTATTTTAGTTCTTCCCTTTTGTTATAGAGATAACACTGAAAGGAAAAAAATTATTTTTTTATATTTTTGTTTCAGAGATAATGCTGAAAAAAAAGCTCAAAATCTACTTTTGTTTAATTATTTGTTTTAAAAATTATAAATATGAAATAGAACCCCAATTTTTCATGTTATTTTAACTTCTTTTCACTTTATTTAGATTTTAATTAAACAATAATTCATGTCACTCCAGCTTTAAATTCTGATTGTTTTATTTACGTATATATATTTTAAGGAATGAAATGATAATAGCTCAATTTACTACTTTGTTTTTTCATTGCTTCTGGTTGTGAAAGAAGATTTAAAGTGATGATGCCACTCATTAAAATATGAGGAACATCAGTATACTTATTACATATTTGTTCTATTTCAATTTCAATATTTTAATAATATTAATTCTATTATTATTACATATTTAATAATATTTGTAGGGATTTGCAGTACCATTTTATTTTGCATTACAGATTGTGGTTCCTCTAAAAGTTTACAATCATACAACCACTCTTTGCAAGTTAATTTTGAAGTTGAAGAGATATACAGGAATGATATTGGTATTAAATTTTTATATACTTTAAATTAATTTACAGCAAGTTATTTGAGTATCTAGATCGGTGACCAAGGCGTGCAACAACTCCATTTTTCTCATTGCTCCTCATAGCTCTTGAAAGGTCACGGTAACATAACATTCTCTAATTTTTTGCATACTCTTGTGTTTATGTTATTTGGAGTACATACTATGTGATTAATTACTAGGACATCCTATACTATGGCTTATTTTCCTTTCTTATTTGTTTATTCAGTAGCGTATAAGATGATTCTACTTGAAATTAGCTATAAATAGTTGTTAATTTAGTAGCAAATTAATTTTATTATATTTATTTTTAATGATTTTTAGCAACATGCCGCCGGATAAATCTTGGTTGCAATTACCAAGGTCAACAATGGCATATTATAATGGAGTACCGTATTTTCTTGATTTTGCTTATCGTCATATCCAAGAAGATTATATGAAAATTTTACATCCATGTGTGAAATATAGTAATAGGTATAGAAGAGTTCGAAGTCAAGTACACAAACATCTTTCAGAGGAAGGGATAAGGCATGACTACACCACTTGGTATTGTCATGGAGAGAATGGTGATAGTGATACTAATAATGATAAAGATGAAGACGATGAGAATGAAAATCTTGAGAACCTTCAACAAAATGAGATGTATAATATGATAAAAGAAGGATGTTCTCAAGATCCTAATGAAGAGGCACAAAAGTTCTATGAATTAGTGAAAGAGGTAGAACAACCTTTGTATCCGCATTGTGAGAAGTACTCCAACCTATCTTTTATAGTTAAGTTAATGCACATAAAATGCATCAACAATTGGAGTAATAAATCTTTCAACATGTTGTTGGAGTTATTAAATGATGTGTTTCCAATGTGTGAAAAAATGCTTACTTTCAATTACAATGCAAAAAGAATTATCAAAGACCTTGGTTTTCATTATGAGAAAATTTATGCATGTAAAAATGATGGTGTCATTTATTACAAGGAGCATACACAAGCATCTCAATGTCCAGTTTGAGGATTTTCAAGGTGGAAAACTAAAGGAAATATTGCCAATGGATCTACCATCTTACGTTACTTTCCTATTTCACTAAGACTTCAAAGATTATTCATGTCATCTAAAATCGTTGCAGACATGAGATGGCACTTTGATAGTCATGTGGAAGATGGGTTATTAAGACATCCAGCATATTATGAGGCTTGGAAGAACTTTGATCAAATACATAAGTCTTTTGCATTAGATCCTTGAAATGTAAGGTTGGGGTTGGCTACTGATGGGTTTAATCGTGTCGAAAACATGAATATTCGGTATAGTATTTGGCCTATCCTTTTATTTTCTTATAATCTTCCTCCTTAGATCCCCTATATATTTATTACTTTGCTTATCGCAGTACCAAAAGGCCCAGAAAATGATATTGATGTATATTTGAGGCCGTTGATTGATGAGTTGAAGTTGTTATGGGAAAGTGGAGTAAATACATACGGAGTCTCAAAAAACCAGAATTTTCAAATTAAAGTTGCAATTATGTGGACTGTTAATGACTTTCCAGTATATTGTAATTTGTCTAGTTGGAGTACAAAAGGAAAATTTGCATGTCCATGCTATTGTAATGAAACCAAACATCGTAGACTAAAAAATGGTTCTAAAATGTGTCACATGGGCTATCAATGATTTTTACCTGAAAATCATCCATGGTGAGATCAAATAATGCATTTTGACAGAAAGAATGATAAGAGAGATGCATCGAGATGTCAAATAGGTGAAGAAGTCTTAAATAAACTTGAAGGTTTGAGACCTACAACATTTAGGAAGGTTGGAAAAAAACAAGTAATTGTTGGTTTTGGGAAGAAGCATAATTGGAAGAAATACAATATTTTTTTCAGTTACCATATTGGCAAATATTGTTGTTGTGTCATTATTTAGATGTTATGTATATTAAGAAATATGTGTTTAACAATGTGCTTGGCACTATCTTGAACATTAAAGGAAAAACTAAAGACTCTTTGAATACTCGTTCGGATCTTAAAGAGATGAAAATAAGAATAGAACTTCACCAAAAGAGGTGGATGGGAAAACAGTGCTACCCACTACTTGCTACAGTGTAAGATCTGAGCAAAAGACAAATGTATTATAGTGCTTGTCAGATTTAAAAATCCCAGATGGCTATTATACTAATTTGTCATGATGTGTTAATATGAAAGATGGTAAAATTTCAGGCATGAAGACACATGATTGTCATGTATTTTTAGAGAGTTTAGTACCACTGGTAGTTTATAATATTTTGCCTAGACAAGTATCTGATCCATTAATTGAGCTTAGCAAATTTTTCAAAGAGTTTTGTCCTAAAATATTAAAACAGGATGATTTAAATTGACTTGACAGTCAAATTGCTTTAACTCTTTACAAGTTAGAAAGGATTTTTCCTCCTACCTTTTTTGATATAATAATACATTTGTTGATTCACTTAGCTTGGGAAGTAAAGTTTGCTGGTCCATTACAATATAGGTGGATGTACCCAATAGAAAGGTAATATAACAATTTATATTTGGTTTCCAATTTAGTTTTTTAAGTTAATTTATTCATAAAATAAGTTTACATTATTATATCTATATATACTAGGTTTTTACATAAACTAAAGGAATATGTTCACAAGAAGGCTCATCCTAAAGGATCCATTACAGAAGGTTACTTAGCTGATGAATGTTTAAATTTTTGCTCTCTCTACCTTCATAATGTGGAAACTAAATTTAATAGACAAGAGAGAAATTATGATGGTGGCCAACTCTCAATAGATACATTATTCATTTTTTCCACACCTGGGCTATCATATGGAAACATTCATGTGAGGGAACTAAGTTATTCACTACATAATGCTGCATCACTTTATGTCCTTCAAAATTATGAAGAATGTCTCTTGTTTATTGAGTAAGTTTATTTCTTAGATTAATATTAATAGTACTCATAGTATCATATATTTTAAATTTTCTAAAAAGTTTTTATTTATGTACAAGGAACACAAAAATATGTTGTTAAATTTAAGTATTAGAAATGTTGAATAAGTACATAGACAAGAATTTTATAACTGGTTTAGAGACAAGGTAAGGATTATTTTGAATATAATAGCTAAAAAATTATGAATTTCACTATAATTTGTATTGATGATATTTCATGTATTCTATCATTTTATTTGTAGATCTTAAATCTTTATAATGAAGGGCAAACTATCAAGCATATGCTTTCATAAGCGCAAGGCCTTCAAAGAAGAGTAAAATTTTGCTCTGGCTATAATAAAAAAGGATTTAGATTTCACACAATACAACTTAATGAAACTAAAAAAACTAAAAAATATGGAGTTATGGTGAGAAGTGATGATCAAAGTGCTATAGACCTTATTATGGAGTATTGAAAGAAATTGTTGAATTTTCTTATACTGAAGGGAATAAAGTAGTATTGTTCAATTGTGATTGGTTTGATACAGTTCGAGAAAAGATTGGCTGTAAGAGAGATCGTCATGGTAGAATTATTCTTAATATGTCAAGAAAGCTAAACACTCAAGAGCCATTGTCTTTACATCCAAACCATTACAAGTTTACTATGTCAGAAGAATAAAAGATGCTACATAGGGTACTGCAATTGAGACCAAGCTTTGAAACCTTTATGAGGTTCCTATGGGTGAGGAGATCCATATCAAGAAGAAGAGATTCAACATATTAATGTGCCTTCCATTTTAAACCAGGATATAGGGGATATAGATTGGAGTCAAAATACAGTTGATAAAATGACTATTGAATGATTTTTTTGTTTAGTATATATAAGTAAGTTCAAAAATTAAAAACACTAGTTATTTAATTTTTTTAACATTTTTCTATTATATTATTAGCTTTTTATTTTATGTTGGTGTTATTATCTACTGTTAATCTTATTGTTTGATATTATTATTGTTTCCAGTAAACATTTGCTAATGGCCAATGTATTAAAATTGTAGATAATTGCCTATTTTGGGGGAAAAATAAGAATGGAAAAGTGATTGATTCCAATATCTTATCTCAGCGTATGTTCAGTAATAATAACAATAATAATGACAATACAACGACTTCTCGCTCTCTCAATATTGCATCAGATATGGTTCTTCCTACTGAGCATCAAAATGGTTAAGCTTGCATTTCTGCCTCAGAGACTTAAAAAATGGCTTGAGGTATTACTTATTTAAATCAATTTCACTAATCTGATTGTAATACGATGACATATACATGAATTGATTATGACTAAAACAACTGGAATTTTTTAAAAATATTTTCAGATAGAAAGAAAAAGAATGGTAGTGGGAAAGCTAAAGTTGTACTTAAAAGGGAAAAAAAATATAGAAGTAGAAATATATGATGGCAGGTTTTTATGCATAAAAGAATAAATTTGCATATAGTTTGATTAAATTATCTATTTTTATGAATTATTAATGAATAATTTTGTTAGTTTATTGCTTTGGGATCATAACTACTGAGGTTGTTTGAGAAATTTCTGTTATTTTCCATGAATGTATCTCAGGTCAGGACCGTGGATGAAATATTCTTAATATCCAGCTAAAGAATTTGATAATTTGTATGGAAATTTGAAGAATGTAGGATTTACTTATACATGTTCTAAATAAGAGCTTAAAGAAGTTGTCCGTCAGTGTGTAAAATCTCGCTATCCTGACTAGATATCAGAAGTATGAATCTCCTGGAGAGCACTATGCTCATAATCCAGATTGTGTAGCTCCTACTGTGTGGAGACAAACGGTTGATAAATGAATGAATGAGAACTAAAAGGTAATATGTAGAAATCGTAAAGTTTAAATTCTTTCTTTTTCCTTTTTAATTAGAATTAAAGAATTTTCTAATAGTCTGTTTGTTATTGAATAACGATGTGTAGAAGAAAAGTGAGATAAACAAGGGCGATCGGTCTTTGAAGAACACTGCTTATACAAATGGTTCAGTTCTTATGCTAAATGAAAGAAGGATATGGTAAAGCTTTTAAAAAATAATCAACATTTAAAATAAAAATAAGAACTTTCTAATTTAGTTTTAATTGTTTATTTCATTTCATGTTAAAAGAAATGGCAATTGGGCAAGTGAGAAAGCGAAGGAACTACATGTACATACTTTTGTTCATTTGTGATTTTTTTTTGTGTCTTTCTTAATTTTATTTAATCACAAGTTCATTATTATCTATATTGTGTGCAAGAGAGCATGAAAAGCTTGAAAGCAAATGGTAGCAGCGATGGTACTGAAGAGTCTAATTTGGCCATTTATCGTAAAGCAGTGGGATCGCCTAAGAAATGTCGAGTTGTGGGCTGGGGTGGAGATAATAACATAAATATAATGAATTGGTTGTTTTTTCTTTACTTTTAACCTTTAAACTTGAATAATTTGCTTGTATAAACTAGATTTTTTATCTAGAATATTGTAAAATTATTTACAAAAATCTGATTAGTTTAGAGACTTTTTATGTAACTTTTTTTTTTGTTAATCTAAAAAAAGAAAAATTGACTTTTTATATGAGGTGTAGATATGAAACCAAGGGCTGTCTATCATTCCTTAGATGATGGGAGTGGCTAGGACTTTCATATTATACCAAGGAGAGAATTAGAACTAAAAGTGGAAAAAATGGAAGAGGAATTAAATGAGCTTAGAAAAGTAAAAGAGCAAATGAAAATAATGGAAGAGAAAATGAATTTTATTATGTTTCCGATAGTGCGATTCAAATAACACTGTCGAACTTAACAATTACCAAGAACAAATAGCCCTAGGAAGTGTTTTTATTCCTCGTTTGAATACCGAAAATTATTTTTTATATTGAGGGAAATATCTGTAGGAAATAGTACCTATTTCGATGGAAAAAAATCTCTGGGTAATCACTATTATCGAGGGATTTAGAGAAATACCTACAGAACTATTCCATAGGTAATAATCGATTTTCTCATAGTGGAAACCAGAGCAATCAAGTCTATAGGGGTGTTTTAACCCCTAGTGCTGTAAGGCAAACTAATCTGGGAGTCATTGGCCCAAAGCTCACTACATATATTGCAGATATATTTTTGCTTGTTTATCTAAAATCCAAGTAATTAAGCCTGTAGGGGTATTTTAACACCTAGTGCCCTAAGGCCAACTGGTCTGGGAGTCATTGGCTTAAAGCTCGTTACATGGATTGAAGATGTAATATTTTAATTTGTATGAATAATCTACTACCTAATAAAAATATTATTTCAAATAAATCATTGGAATAAAATTATTCTTCTCTTTTAATGAAGCCCCATAAGCATTGCATTAATTTCTTGAGCACAAAAGAAGGTTTGATGATATTCTGCATAATAAGTGAATGAGAAAAAGCTGAAATAAATAAATTTTGGGAGAATTTATTTATTTACTCGTGAATTTAGTAAATCTTAATTTAATATAGCGCTTTAATTGCTAGGGACTAGCAATAAGATGGTTGGGGGGTGTGATTAGTACTAGAAATTGTATATTTATAAAGGTTTAAATTATTATTTTGTCACTCAAAGTATTAACTAATATGTGCATAACTCACATTTATCTTAATGCTCCTCATGTGTAATTTTAAGTAAATTATTTTTGTTATATTAATTTTTATCTTAATTATTATATTTTGTTATTGTAGGTATATTTTAAGAATGAAGATGAATCAAACTTAAAAATAGAAGATAAAAGAAAGATAGCTGCTTTGTAATAATTGATAAATAAATAAAATATATTATATTAAAAAAAATAGAGTGCAGGCCACTTTTGATAAGTATATATAAATATATAATATAATATTATAATAATATAATATAAATAAATAAAGGAAGAAGAATACAAATGTTCATTGCTATATAAAGAGGAGTGTAGAGGCTACAAGGAGAGAAGAGAATCCAGAGAAAAAGAAGAGGAAGAAAAGGATGAAGCTGAAAAGTGAGGCATAAGTTCTTTTTTTCAATTTTTCTTCTTCTATTTTTCATTTGTCTCAAGTTCTTAAAATTTTCTTATAATATATTTTAGAAATCAGCAAAAAAATGAGTGTTTTTCTTTTCAACATGAGTGACTAATTTACTAAGTTAGGGTGAAGGGTGAAGCTCAATGATTTAAATTATGGAATTAATATCTCTTACAAGTGAATTCAAAATCTATTTTATTTAATATATTTATTATTTTGTATTTTCTTTTACCAGATTTTTATGTCATATTAATTTATAAATTTAGATTTCATTGGATTTATATGATATTTTGACATTATGTCGACACTCTAAAATTAGTGTGTACTTCATTCCCGTATTTATCCATAAAATTAGTTAGTTAGCGATTAAATGACATAATATAATCTAGACGTGACACGACTCAAAAGTGTTTGATTTACTCTTAAGTATAAGAGTGCCTAGTTATAATATAATCCGGTAAGTCCAGGGTCGAACCATAGGGAATTTTAAACTCAGTACTCAATTATTAAATAAAAATTAATAGTAAAAAATGGATTACCAGTTTAAAAAGCGCTAAGACTACGGGGTTCACTATTAGTATTTAAATTAAGTTCATAATATTTTTGTCATATTTATATTTTGTAATCCATATAAAGATCTTTGTAACTTTATTGAATACAAGATGCAAGCATTTTAAATCCCTCAGGGATTTTCACATACATATCCGTGTCAAGTGATCTAGATAAATGAGTTGTCACTATATCCATTAGACGCATATAAAGATTTTTTAAAATAGCCAAACCAATTAAAAATTGAAACGCAATTGCAAACATTACAGGAGTGTATGTCTCATTATAATCAATATCAGGTCACTGTGAGAAGCCTTGTGCAACAGGTCGTGCTTTATATCCTATGACTTCATCATTTTTATTATGTTTTCGTACAAATACCCATTTGTAATCAAAATGTTTGACACCCTCAGGTTTTTAGACTACTGGTCCAAATACTTCACGTTTGGCTAAAGAAGTCAACTTTGCCTATATTTATTCTTTCCACTTAAGCCAATCATGCCTCAGTCTACATTTATTAATGGTTTGCAAATCATGATCATTTACAATGTCAGAAATAATTTTAAATGCAAACACATCATTGATGATAATTTTTTTATTTGCAGCCACTTCAAGAGCTTGTGCCATATCTTGGGCATATGCCTTTTTAAGAGGTCCTTCAAGGCATTTGGTCTTATTAAGGACTAGATGCCTTTTCAAAATATTACCTTCAGTATAGTCAACATAAATCTCACTATTTCTTGATTCCATTGCCCTTTCAAGGCTCTGTCCCTCATGAAGAGTTTGTAAATTTTCAAGGTTTCTACTCTTTTCATAGACTATTTGCTCGTATGAAGTAATTTGTTATTTTAGATTTTTATCATCATTTGCAACACAATCTTGTTTAATCATTTTTCTTTTTCTCGAAATATTATCTTTTGAACCAATTGGTCTACCATGCTTTTGGTGTGCTATAGACAATTTCTCAGCTTATTTTTCATTAATTACTCTTTATGTACAATAACCCGCTAGGTACATTAACTGTTGGAATTTATGATTTGGTTACTTTTGCCGCATCTGATATTGTATTCACATTAGCTTTAATTAAATTTAAATTTAAAAAATACCTCATATTTTGAAGAATCGTATATGTTGTTGCACTATCAGCCAAACATATTTCTTCACCATGTATTTTATTGGAATCTATATTCTTAAACAAAAGTAAAAAGGAAATAAATATTAGTTAACATGAAAAAAAATTACATGAACAGACATAAAATACAAGTTGAATTTTAAATGTAACGAACATTTTTATCATCGATCAAGTAATCAATTTTTCCATTTTTGTCTTCAAAGAAGTCTGAAACATCAAGATGTGTAACATCCACTAGATCCGAGTCATCAATATAGTTTGTTTCAACATTATTTCCTTTTGATTTTAGGGATGCTTGAAATATATCCACACGATGTTGGGGAATATGATATTGTCTTCAAAAATAACCAGACATTCCATATCTATCACAAGTGTTTTCTTGAATATTAAGTTATGAAGATGTTCACTCCTTATTTTTCCCTTTTTCTATGGTTTTATAACCACCATGAGGTCAATAATTATTTTTTTTTATGTCCTTGACTTCGATAATAACCACGACCATAGCCACAACTATGTCTACGGCAGTGGTTATGCCCATGACCTTTCAAAAATTGATTTATGAGCTTGATGATTTTTTATTAATAATTGATTATTCTTTTCTGGCACCAGAAGGCATGCAATCTAGTCAAAATATTTTGTATACTGACGAGCTCTATATTGTTGTTGTAGAACCATGTTGGAAGCATGAAATGTTGTAAATGTTTTTTTCTAACATATTCTCATTAGTAATATTTTCTCCACATAGTTTTAAGCATGAAGTAATTCTTACAGTGCACAATTATATTCAAGTACTGACTGAAAGTCTTGTAGTTTTAGGACATTCCATTCACTACGAGCATTTGAAAGAATTACCGACCTTAAATGAACATAAACAAATATTATTATAATAAATACTGAGAAAAAAATAAGGAACTAGACTTAATCGTAAATGTAATTTTAAATAAATGAGTGGAAAATAAAAAGTGAGAGGATAGAATACTTCCTGTACTAGAGCGAAGTCGTGTTGATAATGTGTTATAAATATGAAGATAACTGATTTAGATGTTCTAAGAAATCAATTAGCACAATTTCTTGAAGAAAAAATAATGTAGATAACGGGTTAAATTTGAACAAAAAATGAAATGAGAAGAAGAAGAACACGAAAGAGAAAAAGGGAATTTAAGATGAATATATTTAATTGATCACCGCAACTGCAAAAGTCTAACTTGGATTCATTTATATAGGTGGAGAGTTTGCTTTACTTAAGTGACATTCCACTAACTTCAGCAAATGGACACTCCACTAACGTTATTAATATGATGGTGTTTCTACTTTCAATTGCATAATGCAACTATTCCACTAAAATAATTACATGAGTGGACCGATTTGGAATACAACAGTAAAATAACTTTTGCATCTAAAACACACCCAAATATCTACATCTATCCCTTTCAACATGAAGACCGTCATATACATATAAACAAAAAAAACATAGTGTTGACATATACAATTATACGGTACTTTGATTTTGATAAAAATAAATTATGTTTTATGAGTAAAATAAAAAATGTATATATTTTACAATCTCACTAACTCTTAAAGGATACACTACTTAAAAAATGACATTTACTGACACTTAGTTTACTGACACTTAGCAAAAATTATCAGTAATTGTGAACAAACATACCTTTTAACAAGTAGGTATTAGAGGTTATTGATACTAGTGTATTAGTAAATTAAACATCAATAATCACTGACACTAAAGTATCAGAGATAAAAAAAAATTCATTAATAGTTGTTTTAGTGCCAACTCGAACCTAAGACTTATAGAGTTTAAAATTTTAACATTAGAAATAGAGACCATCGAGCCATGTTGAATTAACTTAATTCATTTGTTTTAAAGATTTTAAAAACAAAAATATAATAACAAAAGGATAACAAGACCTAATTAACACTAACTCTCACCCATCTCTCACTCGATCTCTCATGCTTTCCCTCATGCTTTCTCTTTCGTTTTTCTTTTCTTAATATCTTCTGTTCTATGTTCTCTATTTACAAGTGGATTTTAATTAATTCAAAAATCATACTTTACTGTTCTCTTTTCTTTCGTTTTGGTTTTCGTAATCTCAATTTATAAAATTTTTGATTTCCTCCAAAATTAATCTTTCGTTATTTCACTCCGCCTCATAACTCCAGAAACAAAGGTCCACAAACGCGCACGAACAAAGCATATCCTTTTGTCTTCCAAAAATCCTAACTTTGCCAGGTAACTTGTTGAGTCTCTCCGGCGTGGACTCAGTCCGAGTCTCTCCGATTCTCACCAGTTTACATCATTTTTAGTGCAGGATTCATCATGAAAGGAGGCAAATCGAAAGCTAACGTGGTAGGAACTGATAGCAAGTGAGTTTTTGTAGTTTTGATAATATCGTATCTATAGATCTATTCTTTTTTTGTTGTTTTTAGCGTTGCTTGTATATTTATTTCGTTCAATATTGTTTGTGATTTCTTTTTTTCTGGTGTTTAAAGGCTGAAGAGCAAAGGGACGAGAGCCGGCAAGCGAACGGCAAAGCCCAAGGCTGCGAAAGATCCAAACAAGCCGAAGAGACCTCCTAGTGCTTTCTTCGTTTTCATGTATGAGTTTCTTTTTTCTTTTTTTTTTTGTTTGAATTTACAAAACAAAAATCATCTTTATGTTTTCCGTTCTGATTCTAGAGTTTTAAATCTCAATTTATTTTTGATGAAATTAAGGGAGGAGTTCATGAAGCAGTTTAAAGAAGCTCATCCTAACAACAAATCTGTTGCTGCTGTAAGTGATTACATAATTTTAAGTGATATATATTTATATTACTTCTTTCCTAACCGATTTTAATGTGAGCTTTCTTATGAATCAAGTTGGCAAAGCAGCTGGAGAAAAATGGAAGTCAATGTCAGATGATGTAAGTATTATATTCAATTTATTCATCTTTTTTTTCCTAATTTAAAAAATTGTATGTGTTGACTTGTTTGTTCATATTTCTTTGGATATGCGATGTTAGGAGAAAGCTCCGTTTGTAGCAAAGGCTGAGAAAAGAATGTCTGATTACAACAAGAACATGCAGGATTACAACAAGCAGCTGGTAATATTTTAGGAATTATTGTTGTTTATAATGATAATTCTGATGACAGAATGATTATTTATTAATGATGATGATCTGTTTTACAATAGGCTGATGGAGTCAATGCTAAATGATGTTTACTCATAAAAGTTTGAGGTGGAAATGCTCAGGTGTGTACTCTCCGTCTATCTGTTATTCAGAAGTGACATCGAATCCATAAAGACACCATGATGGAAAATATATCAACCCAATTTCATGTTCACGTCAAGGAAAATCCTCCACAACTTGTGAATTTCAGGAAAATGTTCGAGTTTGAACTTTTTGGAGTGTCAATGAAACCGGTGAGCTAGCTGTGATTTTTTGTTGGAAATTCATCTCTTATCTTTGACTAAATACATAGATAATTAAAACTTTTTGCATTTTCAGGAAGCAAGCACATGGATACTGGCCATATGATGTTGTTGTCATTGATTCTCCACTGGCCATTGTTATAAGGTGTGTGTTTCTGTTTTCAAGTGTCTTATATGAAGATCAACTGAAAAATGAGTGTTGATTTTTATGGTGAAAGTGGGGTTCTTTTTGTTTTGGCAGATACAGGAATTGGTCCAGGGAGCGAAAAATGTTGTGTCTTTGGCTCAGGTTTGTTTTTCCATTTCTCAATGTTCATGTTGTTATTTTGTATTATATTTGTATGGAGAAATGGTTAGTGGTGTTTTTTCTTTCTCCAATGTCTAATTGTTATATTACTGGCTTTTGAAGAACTCTAAACTTTGATTTTTTCCATTTTTCCCTATGAGAGTTTGCATAAGACGCGCTAAATAAGATAAATTGCGTGTGCATGATATGGGAATCCGTTTACCAAACTGACCAAGTTGCTGAGAGGCAAATTTCTTTACTATTTATTCATCTAGACATCAAGCCAGGGTATACTTATATGATATGTGAACCAAAATAAATGAAGTTTTGCTATGCCCGTTGGAGTGTATTAGTTCTATATTATCAATTTAATTCTCCATTAAACCTGTCCTTGCAGATGGTTTCTGACGTTTGTTTTCCACCCACGCATTGCCCCTCCCACCCCCGCCCTTTCATGTAGAACTTGTTAGATGATAGCTATCTCATTTTTTAATTTCAATGTACTGTAGGGGGTGGTTTATTGGCAACCGCCTAAAATGGCAGTGGAAAAGGTGAAAGAATTAGTTTGGAAGCCTTCAATTAGCAAATATGGTGCTAATGAAGGTCTTCCTGAACTGAAGGATGAATTGACGAAAAAGGTATACTTGGAAGTGTTTATTACTATTTAAGTTAAATGTTGTTGCAGAAATCAGAATATTCATTGAAACAAAACTAAGAAACCAGCCCTATACAAGTTCTATTCTGTAGAATTTCCATGCTCTATATACTTTAGCAAATCATGCAAAATGGTATAATGTTTGTTAGTTTGAGTAGAACTGGCAGTTGAAGGATGGTTTGTTGCCCTGCATGTAAATGGGTTAGCTGAGTGTAATAACTCATTTGCTTTTCACTCAAAAGATGCTGATAATAATAATGTCAATGTTAGTGCAGGTATAAGAATTTCTGGAAAATAATTTTTAACTTCATGGGTTCGGAAAACTGTGGTGAAAGCATTTAGCTCCATCCATCGCAACAGCAACTCCTCACTTTTTTTGCATTTGATTAGAGGTAAGTTTACTGCACAGTAACCTCCAATATCACCATGGTTAAAAGCATAACTAGAAAGTCCATTGCTCAGTAAGCCAACAACAGCACTCTTTATCCCATCATTAGCTTGCCAACTTACCATTTGGTCCCTTCGCGAATAAATATCATTTTGCTTATCGTTATTATATTTATTTAGTTTGATTTGTCCAATATAATTTTCTTTTCTTGTGAATATATGAGAATTGATTTGTATAGCATGCTAGCTAATTAAATCTATATGATGCACTTGTAGGTAGGGAAGGTGAAGGGAAAGGCAAAGGTCGGGGAGGAGATGTTTGTGGGATAACTGAATGATTGCAATTCATTGTCATTATGTTGATTTCAAATTATATTTGAAATATTTGTTTTGATTTCTCCAAACTATCACTATATTGATTTTAAATTATATTTGACATTTTTTTATTATTATATTTGTATTAATGTTTGATTCAGACTTATTTAAAATTTGTTAGAAATTTTATATGTAATTGTTCATTTTAGCAATTTAGCATACTTTTAATATTCTTTTTTAAATAATATCTTTAGATTGACAAAACTTAAAATGACAATGATAACTAATAAAGTCATTGATACTAAAAATGTATCATAAAGTATCAGTTTTATTGGGGTGATTGTTTTAATGATATTATTAATTTGTGATACTATAGTAATAGTAATTATTGACACTAGAGTATTACTATTTGTGTAATACTATAGTAATAGTAATTCCTGACACCACATTCAAGTGTCACTATTTTTCTGACTGCCAGATCACTGACACTATTAATAAGCGTCACTAAAAGTAATTAGTGATACTATTTTAGTATCACTAAGGGCATTTTTTTAGTAGTGATAAGAATCATATAGATGAGATCAAGCTCAAGACACTCAATAGAAAAAGGTATAAAGTTAATCAAGTCAATGATAAGTATTAAGGGTACTAGCTTATATGATTTCTTTTGTTATATTTCTTGTAAAGTTAGTATGATTAAATATATGCATGATTAAGTACTTAAAAACTAAAATTATTTTTTATGAAATTTTAAATAAATCATTATTTTCATAATATGAAGCTTTATATTCAAAGAAAAAATGATTTTATGAAATTGGTTATTTTCAAATTTATGAACTAAATTGAAAAAATTTTAAGAACTTTAAAATCAATATGTATTGTTTGAAATTCTAAAGATGGACCTATTTAAAAAATTTTATAAAGTTTTTACACTGTAGTGTAATTTATAAAAGATATAAGGCCAAAATGATAATTTTATAAAGTTTTCCTTGTAGTGGAAACTATATCGTTGTAGCGATTGGCAAACCTATTAGGGCAACCGATAAATCAGTTATGACCAGAAAGTTCTCTGGAGACAAATGGTAAACCGAATCTAAAAAGTGGCAAATCGGTAATTCAAAAATTCAAATTTCAGCTACAATGGTAAACTCAAGTGGCAATCTGATTAGGGTAAACAGTAAGCCGGTTATAACAAAAAAGTTTATAATGGCTAGTTTCTCTCTTTCAAAGGCTAGTTTTCTTATTAAACTATAAAAATCTAAATCAAACTCATTTCAAAGCGAGTTCTGTAATCTCTATCAAGCTGAAACTTGTTTATACAAATCATCTTTAGCTTTCATTTACTTGTCTATATATATTAAGTCATTGTTGAGCTATCATTTGTATATTTACTCTAAAAGAGAGTATTTATTGTAATATTTAAATTCATTATCAAATTTATGTGTTTGTAAGTATGGGAAACACTTGGGAAAATATGTGTGTGAGTGAAACACTACTTGTAATGGTTTATTGACACTTAGAAGTCAATTGTAATAATTTAGATAGTGAAATCCTCAAATGTGATTTGCCGAACCACGTAAAAACTTTTATGTTTGCTCTCTCTATCCCTTATCTCTTTACTTATTTATTACTTGAATTTACATTTATCTTTGCTTAAAATATTAGCTTGAATTAATTTACTTTATTAACTACATATTTTTTAAATACCTAATTCAGACTCCGTCTTAGGTTGCATACTTAGAATTTCACATAACTATATGATATTTAATAATAATTAGAATAAGATCACAAACTAAAATGTATAACAAATAAAAATTGACATACACATTATGTCACTGTATAGTCATGCCACAATGCTCTTGCAATCATATCTCTAGTGGGATTCATTTGCTCAATGTACTCTTGATCAAATGAATTTATATCCATTGTTGCTCTTCCTTCACTTTATTCTCCGAATATCATATATTCTACTTGAAACTCTTTAAACTATCTGTCGTATTGGGCCTCTCTATGAATAAAATTATGCAAAACAAAATAAGAGCGATATTCATATTACATTTGATGTAAGGATTTGTCGAGTTTTTACAGTTTGAAGAAGAAAAGTGGTTACAGTGAAGAAATAAGGTGTAAAATCGTAGAAGTGAAATTGAAGGGATCAGGTAGAAAAGTAATTGAATAAAGAAATATTAATGAAATAAAATAATAATTGAATAAATAAAAGTGATGGGCTCTATTTGGGTAATATCAAGCAGGTCTCCTCAAGGCCAACCCAACTTGGGTAAAAGACCTCGAGGTCAACCCATCTCGAGCAGAAGACCCGACCGCTGGCACGAAGACAGCCTTATTAGGCATCAAAGCTAGTCAAGGTCAAGGAGTCCAAGACTGGTCGAGCCCGAGCTCACTCTTCTACTCAAGGTCTTCATAGCCCTGTCAAAGTTGGTCAAGGTCGAGGAGCCTCAAGGCTGGTCGAAACCCGAGCCCACTCTTCTGCTTCTCCGAGCACAATTCAATTACGCTAGTCACGGCACGGAGGAAATGCAAGATCCAGATACAGCCGGTTCGAGACAGTCTGACCCGTCTCCCCAGCAACTCAACGCGACGATCGATGCCTGACCAATACCCCACGCGGTATAGTGTCATGACTGTTACCGATGGTCGACATACGCCCCCACAGAGTCATCATTCCGTGCGCACACGCCCGACACTATGATCAGGCCATGTAAACCATGCCCACTAGACAGTCCCGCATTCCCAGGAAATGCCACAGTAATCCCAGCTGTCAGAGGGGCCCAGACACTATAGACGCGAGAACAGCAGCCGCAAAGAAAAAAGGGCGGGAAAACGGAAGTATAAAGGGAAAAAGGAAAAAGAGGCGCGGGGTTCCAGAATTTTTTTAGGTTCTTCTTCTTCTTCTTCATTTTATTTTTCCTAGGGATTTCTCACAAGCTATTCTTACACTATAAAAAAGACCAAAAATACCCCTTTATTCTTCCGGTCTCTCTAACAAGAGAGGGATACAAAAAGAATAACCCGATCACTGACTTGAGTGTCGGAGTGTTTTCGCCGGAAAAACATTCGGTGACCCCTGACCTTGTTTTCCGTGAGTACAGGCTCGAGGAGATTGCCGTTCCTGTGAGCAGAGGAGAACTGAGATTGGAAAGCAATCCTGCTCGAGCATACCGTGAGCAGGAGTTTTGACACTATTTTAAGGCACGCGAAAAACCGCATCAACATCTTGGGGATCAGTACAAAAAGCCGTCTGTGGGGATCAGTACAAAAAGCCTGACTTCCTAACACATTCAGAAAACACAACAATGAGAGGAAATAGCAGGAGAGGAATAAGTTCAGAGGAGTCGGTGACTTTGAGGGAGGTGGCCAATGAGGCCCAGAATCGGGAAATCCAAGACAAAATGGATCGGATAGAGAAACAAATAGAAGCGCTAACATCCATACTACAAGAACTCAGGGAGGGGCAGAGGAAAGCATGTAATGACATCCCTGAGTCCAGCCGCGGAAACACCCTCGTCCAGGAACATATGGGAGATGAAGCCCAGAGACCGGGGCCACCAAATGTTTGTAGGAGGGAGGAGATGAACCTTGACGAAAAGGGATCTCGTCAACATTTGCAGCACACGGCACCCACCTCCCGCGCGGAAGAATTGGAGGGGGAAGTACGGAGGTTGGCACAGGTTGTGGAAAACCTCTGAGGAAACGGGAAAAGTCTGAGTTGGAAGATAATGCTGGACAACGAGTCCCCGCTCTCAGCAGAGATCATGGGTGTGACAATCCCCCGAGATTTTCGTTTCCCAGATTTAAGGTTCTCAGGGAAGAGTGACCCGCTGGTGCACATAGAACGGTTCAATGACATGACCGAAGTGCAGGACTTGACAGCAACCCAGCGGTACAGGGCCTTCCCACTTACTCTCGAGGGAAGGGCGAGAGAATGGTACCGCAGTCTGCCATGGGGAAAGCATCTGCAACACATGTCGTGGTGGCAAATGATTATTTCACCAAATGGGTTGAAGTGGGAGCCTTGAGCAGTATCACAGAAAACAAGACCACTGACTTCATTTGGAAAAATGTGATTTGCAGGTATGGGATTCCTCATTCGTTGGTCACGGACAACGGGAGGCAATTTGACAACAACAAGTTCAGGGACTTCTGTAAAAATATGGGAATAGAGCTAAAGTTTTACTCTCCATCACACCCACAGGCCAACGAACAAGTAGAACCCACAAACAAAACTATCAAACGCCTCCTAAAAACTAGACTTGGCGAGCAGAAGGGAGCTTGGGTGGACGAGCTGCCCGGAGTCTTATGGGCTTATAGAACCACACACAAAATGGCCACAGGGGAAACCCCATTCTTCTTTGCGTTTGGGCATGAAGCAGTTGTTCCCGCCGAGATAGGGATGGGAACACACCGAATAGAGCACTTTAACGAAGAGCAAAACGATGAGCAGATGTGTGCGGGCTTGGATTTGCTAGAAGAGAGAAGGGAAAGGACCGCTGCAAAGATAGCGGAGTACCAACAAAGAGTGACCCGTTATTACAACCGAAATGTACACATCCGCCGATTTCAGGTAGGGGATTGGGTACTTAGAAAAGTCAATCAGAACATGAAGGACCCCAGGCAAGTCGTGTTAGGACCGAACTGGGAAGGTCCCTATAGGGTGTCTCAAATAGCCAGACCGGGAGCTTAAAGCTGACTCATCTAGATGGACGAGAAGTCAAGAGGCCATGGAACGCGCAGCATTTGATGAAATATTTCCAGTAAGTTCCCTTGTAATGCAATCATCGATATTCGATTTCCCCTAAAAATAAGGATGTGTAAAAGCTTGAACATGAATAAAAATAAGAAAATTTTTCCAACATTAATCCAATACGAGCAGGATAAGCTCGTGAAGATAACGCAAAGGCCAGAAGTCTCAAAACTTAGCTTAAGGCGAGACGGTGCCAAGCGTGAGCCAATTGCAGGCTCGAGCAGGATAAGCTCAGGAAGACAACGCAAAGGCCAGAAGTCTCAAATCCGAGCTTAAGGCGAGACGGTGCCAAGTGTGAGCCAATTGCAGGCTCGTGGAAGATAAGCTTGGGAAGACAACGCAAAGGCCAGAAGTCTCTAAGCCTAGCTTAAGACTAGACGGTGCCAAGCGTGAGCCAATTGCAGGCTCGAGCAAGATAAGCTCGCGAAGATAACGCAAAGGCCAAAAGTCTCAAAGCCTAGCTTAAGGTGAGACGGTGCCAAGTGTGAGCCAATTGCAGGCTTGAGCAAGATAAGCTCGCGAAGATAACGCAAAGGCCATAAGTCTCAAAGCCTAGCTTAAAGCGAGACGGTGCCAAGCGTGAGACAATTGCAGGCTCAAGCAAGATAAGCTCTCGAAGATAACGCAAAGGCCAGAAGTCTCAAAGCCTAGCTTAAGGCGAGACGGTGCCAAGCGTAAGCCAATGGCAGGCTCGGGCAGACTGGGCTCGCAAAAAGTATGGAGGCTAAGCATAAGCCGAACATCGGCTCGAGCAGACTGAGCTCACAAGATAAACAGGGCAAGATTCTGCCACGCATAAGCCAAGAGATGATACGAACAGAAATGGCTCGGAGAAGAAAAACCAGGACCCAACACTTATAAAAATTTACTTGGCAAGTGCACAAAGTCAATCTTACGGGAAAATGCAAGGTAAAACTATACATACAGACATGGAGGGATCCCCTCGGAGAGAGGTGCAGCATGCCCTCAATCTCCCCCAGCAAAGAAGAATTTGCCCTTCCAGTTGCCACCAGAAGTGGGGAGATCAGTTATAGGTTTCTTACCCTTCAGGCTGGAGGTGAGGTAGTACCAGCCAGTATCCTTGGGGCTGCATTTCAACTGGCAGAGATGCTTTATCTCCTCTACTGAGGGCTCACCCAAATTACACCATCTCCACAATACATAGAGGCCAGACAGGACCCTCCACCCATTCGGGTTCAGTTGCCCCGGGGCCAATCGGAATATGGATAGAATTTGGGCAAAATAAGGTTGAAGAGGCAGCCTGAACCCCCACCTAAAGCATTCAATGTGGAAGATGGCATACCCCTGAGGAGGACGGCTGAGTATGTCACCTTTACCCGGCACCCGCAAGTCCACATTATCTGGTATGTGATAGGTATCCTTAAGCCTATCCAGATCCTGGTGCGTGGTTTCACACCTCATGGAGTCAATGGGATACCCCCCACTCCCTGACCGTTGGCTAACCCTTCCCCCCTGATGCGGTTGGGTCTCCGCCACAACTAACACCAATTCTGAACTGGAATCTCTTACTGGAATCATACTAAGGGGTTGAATATCACTTGAAGAAGACGATTCTTCAGACGACATCCTACGGGGTTATTGGGTGTTTGGCTTGTTTCCTATAGGCAGAATCTACCCGGTGGAAATTGAGAACCCAGATAAACGAAAGATAAAAAATAATAATAATAACAAGAAAAGGGAAAGGGGTTTATACCTGGGCAAAGTTGAAGGCCGGAAGTGACTGTAACGCCAAAGAAAAAAGATGAGAAGCACTGACAAGCGGTCAATTTTGGGTCTGAGCAAAGATAAGCAATAGGAAGCACAGTAAAGAAAATTGAGGGTTTTAAAAGAGGGAAGTGCGTCTCATCAGCTGACGGCATGCATCTCAACAGACGTGATTGTTCAAGTAACGTCGCTTTAAAATTCAAACGCACAGCCCGGATCAACCCACGTGTCGCGCATTAAATGTGAAATGATGGAAGAGGAAGACAACTCAATACAGAAAGATAAAAAGGCCGAGAAGCTGGCCCAGACAAGAAGTTTCCAGTCTTATCTCGCTTCACTCCAAATACTAGAAACTGGGGGACTGGTGTTTGGGTAATATCGAGCAGGTCTCCTCGAGGCCAACCCAGCTCGAGTAAAAGACCTCGAGGTCAACCCATCTCGAGCAGAAGACCCGACCGCTGGCACGAAGACAGCCTTATTAGGCGTCAAAGCTGGTCAAGGTCGAGGAGTCCAAGACTTGTCGAGCCTGAGCTCACTCTTCTGCTCGAGGTCTTCATAGCCCCGTCAAAGCTGGTCAAGATCGAAGAGCCTCAAGGCTAGTCGAAACCCGAGCCCACTCTTCTGCTCCTCCGAGCACAATTCAATTACGCCAGTCACGGCACGGAGGAAATGGAAGATCCAGATACAGCTGGTTCGAGACAGTCTGACCCGTCTCCCCAGCAACTCAACGCGATGATCGATGCCTGACCAATACCCGACGTGGTATGGTGTCATGACTGTTACTGATGGCCGGCACATGCCCCCACAGTGTCATCATTCCATGCGCACATGCCCGACACTATGATCAGGCCATGTGAACCATGCCCACCAGACAGTCCCGCATTCCCAGGAAATGCCACAGTAATCCCGGCTGTTAGAGGGGCCTAGACACTATAGACGCGTGAACGGTAGCCCCGAAGAAAAAAGGGCGAGAAAACAGAAGTATAAGGGGAAAAAGGAAAGAGAGGCGCAGGGCTCCAGAATTTTTTCAGGTTCTTCTTATTCTTTTCCATTTTATTTTTCCTAGGGATTTCTCATAAGTTATTCTTACACCATAAAAAAGACCAAAAATACACCTTTATTCTTCCAGTCTCTTTAACAAAAGAGGGATACAAAAAGAATAACCCGATTACTCACTTGAGCGTCAGAGAGTTTTCGCCGGAAAAACATCCGGTAACCCCTGACCTTGTTTTCCGTGAGTACAGGCCCCAGGAGATTACCGTTCCGGTGAGCAGAGGAGAACTGAGACTGGAAAGAAGTCCTGCTCAAGATACCACAAGCAGGAGTTTTGACATTATTTGAAGGCACGCGAAAAATCGCATCAATAGGCTCGGCTCCAATTTTTTCCCTGGCCCTTTTTTATTTTGTTTCCTAGTTTTGAGAACTTGTCAGGAACACTAATTAGGCATTCTTGGCTTTTTCCTTGGCCCCTATTTTTTTATTTTAATTTTTTAGTTACTGTTAAAAATTGGCATTACCAAGCATGTTTTTCTATTTTTTTATCTTGAAAAACAAAAACCTCCCAAAAAAAGAAAGTTACCAAACGCAGCCTAATTCTTCCCTATTTGATGTTTTCTGATTTTTCTCGAAATTGTTACTTTGGGTCCCGTCCCTGCCAAGAATATCATAGGAAGATCAGGATTTCGCTATTGGTCCCCGAAAAGGATTGGTGGTACGGTTTTTGAAATTTGCTGTGTTGTTAACAATCAGTTAAAGAACAATCCTGCACTTACACTTGAGTGTGTACTGGCAGCCTTAATTCTTTTATTCCATAATTCTATTGCTCACCACAAATCCATTCTTGAAGGGATGCCCTTGTCTTTTTTGTTGGATCCCATCACATGGATCTTAATTTATCCGTAAGTTGACCTCTTGTACTTTACAGAATTAATAATTAACTGTGAATGTTAACTCCATTTCTCTCATGCTTATAAATGCAAAACTTCTCATAATAATGTAAATTCGACCTCCAGAATTCAGTTATTTTTTTATTTTTCTATTAGGCAAGGCTTATTCATATAGATGATCTCTGCAGAGAAAGGGATGTAGCCAACTATTTGTATCAGATGCAGAAAAAATCCCCATTGAAGTTTGATGGGCTTGTCGTTATGGGAGTTGACCAGCAATGAACACGAGGTATGCCTTCGATGCCAAGTCTTGAACAACTTGCCGACTGTTGATGCAGTTTCTCCCGCGTGCCTTCAAACAATGCCTCGAACCTTCTGCTCGCGACTTTCTGTAGTACTCGTAATCTTCTGCTCGCGATCAGCTCGATCTCGAGCAGGATTGCCTCGTTCGTTCTGTTCCGCTGTCTTTTCCAAAACAGAGATCTCCCGGACCTGTACTCACAGAAAATAGGGTCAGGGGTAGCCGGGCGTGTTCCGGTGAAAACCCTTCGACGCTTAAGTCAGTAATCGGGTTGTTCTTTTTGGTATCTCCCTTTGTTAGAGAGATCGGAAAGATGAAAGAGATATTTTTCGTCCTCCCTTTTTGAATAAATTTTGGTTTTCTCAGAAAATCAAGATAAGGGAAGTAGAGATAGGAAGAACCTGTGTCTCTTTTCAGAACCCTTGTGAATGAATTTTTCCAACCCTTGTAACGTACCCGTTCGTTTCCTTTTATACTCCATTTTTCCCGCTCTTACTCTCCCGACCGTCCATTCCCGCGCTTGAGGTGTCTGGGTCCCTCTGACAGCCGGGATTGGCGTAATATTCCCTAGGGATGCGCGGGTGTCTCCTTAACCCGGTTCACGTGGCCAGATCACCATGTCGGGCATGTGCGCTAGGAATGATGACGCTGTGGGGGCATGTGCCGGCCATCGGTAATAGTATCACCACCATACCATGTGGGGCCCTGATCAGACATTAAAAGGTGTGCCAGGATTCTGAGAAAACGGGTCGGGCTGCCCTGGGCCGGGTCTTTACATTCCATTCGTCCTATGACTGCGCAACCCAGTTGTGCTCGGGGACTTACTTTCTGCGAGCAGGAAAGGACTGCTCGGTTCTCGACCTTGACCATCTTTGACCGGGAGAGACGACCTCGAGCAG
The DNA here is from genome assembly GCA_025617385.1 of Murraya koenigii. Taxonomy (NCBI): domain Eukaryota; kingdom Viridiplantae; phylum Streptophyta; class Magnoliopsida; order Sapindales; family Rutaceae; genus Murraya; species Murraya koenigii. Next base: position 14,677,590 of record CM046817.1, on the reverse strand, counting down.
GCAAGAGAGCTCGGAGCTCGAGCGACACTGAATTCCTCGACCTTGACTAGCTTTGACCGGGGTGGACGACCTCGAGCATGTTAGAGAGCTTGGAGCTCGAGCGGCTCTGAATTCCTCGACCTCGACAGCTTTGACGTTTGATGAGGTCATCTTTGTGCCAGTGGTCGGGATTTCTGCTCAAGCTAGGCAGTCCTCGGGGTATTTTATTCGAGCTGGAAGGGCCTCGAGAAGACCTGGCCGATATTACCCAAACACCAGTCCCTCAATTTCTAGTCTTTTGAGTGAAATGAGATAAGACTGGAGACTCATTAATGATGGACCGAATTCGCGGCCTTTTACGCTTCCCCACGTTTCCCAGTTGTCTCCCACTTCAATCATTTCGCATTTGAGCAGGACACGTGGGTTTATCCCAGCCGCGCGTCTTCTGCTCGGGCCTGCAATTGAACCAAGCTTCTTCTTGAACTTCTGCTCGGGCCTGCAATTGACCCAAGCTTCTTTTTTCGTTACTCCTACTCGGGCCTGCAATTGACCCAAGCTTGGCACCGTCCTGCCCAAGACTTAGGCTTTGGGATTTCTGGCCAAGGAGTTCTTCTTGAACTTCTGCTCGCGCTTGGGCCTGCAATTGACCCAAGCTTCTTCTGGTGTTACTCCTGCTCGGGCCTGCAATTGACCCAAGCTTGGCACCATCCCGCCTAACGCTTAGGCATTGGGACTTCTAGCCAAGGAGTTCTTCTTGAACTTCTACTCGTGCTCGGGCCTGCAATTGACCCAAGCTTCTTCTGGTGTCACTCCTGCTCGGGCCTGCAATTGACCCAAGCTTGGCACCGTCCCGCCTAACACTTAGGCTTTGGGACTTCTGGCCAAGGAGTTCTTCTTGAACTTCTACTCCTGCTCGGGCCTGCAATTGACCCAAGCGTGGCACCGTCCCGCCTAAGACTTAGGCTTTGGGACTTCTGGCCAAGGAGTTCTTCTTGAACTTCTGCTCGCGCTCGGGCCTGCAATTGACCCAAGCTTCTTCTTGTGTTACTCCGCTCGGGCCTGCAATTGACCCAAGCTTGGCACCGTCCCGCCTAAGACTTAGGCTTTGGGACTTCTGGCCAAGGAGTTCTTCTTGTGATACTCTTGCTCGGGCCTGCAATTGACCCAAGCTTAGCATCGTCCGACCCTAAGACTTAGGCTTTGGGACTTCTGGCCAAGGAGTTCTTCTTGAACTTCTACTCCTGCTCGGGCCTGCAATTGACCCAAGCTTGGCACCGTCCCGCCTAAGACTTAGGCTTTGGGACTTCTGGCCAAGGAGTTCTTCTTGAACTTCTACTCCTGCTCGGGCCTGCAATTGACCCAAGCTTGGCACCGTCCCGCCTAAGACTTAGGCTTTGGGACTTATGGCCAAGGGGTTCTTCTTGACTTCTACTCTTTATCTTGAACTTACATTATGAATGTCTTTCTTATTCTTATATACATTTATACTTTTACATATCCCATTTTGGGAAGAAATCTTACATTAACACTTCACAATACAAGGGGACTTACTGGAAATATTTCATCAGGAGTTGGGCATTCCACGGCCTCTTGACCTCTCGTCCGTTTGGATGAGCTAGCCGGTATGCTCCTGGTCCCGCTAACTGGGTGACTCGATAAGGGCCTTCCCAATTTGGTCCTAGCACATCTTGTCTTGGATCCTTCGTGCACTGGTTGACCTTCCTCCAACTTCTCAGCTGGCTGTTGCCTTCCATTCCTTAATTCCCCCCTCGAGTCCAGCAAGTTATCTGCATGGTTTCATTGGCAGCTACGGTGTAGCAGCTCCTCGCCACCCTCTGGTTGCCTTTCACGACCCCTACGGCCCCATTTACTCGATACTTTAGGGTCAAGTAATGGGTGGATAGCACGCATTGGCTGATCCTCATAAACGGCCTCCCTAAAATTGCACGTGCAGGCTGGCTTCATCTACCACCACGAAATCCAAAGATCATGTTCTTCTCGAAGGCCTCGAGCCCATGGTTACTGCCAGCTTGATGATTCCCAGAGGTATTAGCTTTCCTCCCCCAAATCCTTTCTAGGAAGTGCTCGTCTGCTCGAGGCTCGCGCCTGTTATTCCCAAATCCTCGAGTGTGGATTTGAAAAGAATATCCATCGAGCTCCCTGAGTCAACCAATATTCGATCAACTTCCTTGTTTGCTACATTGGCTTTTACCACCAAGGCATCCTCGTGAGGGTACAACACCCCCTCCTCATCTTCATCCGTCCACATGATTGGCACCTGCCGAACTTTGGCCTTCTTGGCAGCAGGGGCAGTGAACAAGACTTCTCGGCCGGCAGCGGCATATCTACAGTAGCTTTTCCGAGCCCTATTGGAACTTCCTGCCATCGTGGGCCCTCCTGAGATTACCCTCGCGGACGGTGGTTCTATGCCTATTTCGTAAGCCCAGCCCTCTTCTTCAGACTGCTGCTCAACCACCGGATGCCCTCCTTCAACAAACTCATCCAGGTACCGATTCCTAACCAGATCCTCCACCTGGTTTTTCAAATCACGGCACTGTGATGTGGAGTGGCCGTGGTCACCATGGAAACGGCAGAACCGCCCCCTGCTCCGCTTGCTAGCTGACTTGGCCATCGGCGTTGGAGGGCTCAGCAGTCCTCGCTCCTCAGCCACTTGAAGTATCTCTTCAAGAGATACCTTCAACCTCGTATACTGTTCGTAAGCAGGGCTCTGTTCCACCACTTGTATCGCCCTATCCCTTGGGAAGCTTCTCGATGGGGATGGCAACGAACGATCGGCCCTGTTGTGGCCCACCTCAGGTCTGCTTGGTGGCTGGTTGCGGAGTGTGTGGTCGTCATGACTCCTGTATTCTCTGCGATCCCGGCCCGATGACCTGCGAGGTGGCAGGGGAACCATTCGTGGTGGGGGAGCTCTCTGGTAAGGGTTGTACAGGGCAACCCGGTCCCTTGCTGCCTTTGGAGCTTGTGCCCCTCGGGTAGGACCCCCTTTCTCCTTCCTCCTTGCTCCATTGACCTGCTCATTCCTCAGTTTGGCAGCTTTTTCTTCTTCAATTACCATATCCAGTTTTACCTGCTCATACGCGTCTGAATACGAACGGATCGAAGGACTTCGCAGATTATACCATGGTCTCCCCATCCGGATCCCATCCTTTAATCCTCTCAGAGCTTGGGGATGGTTAAACGCACCAAGATCTAGAACCGATCTATGGTATATTTTAACAAACTCCCGGAGAGATTCTCCCTCCTTCTGCCTTACTTCTGACAGCTACATCATGTCATCCTCAGGGGTCACTGCGTCCCGGAATTGCTCTGCGAACTCCCTACACATCTGTTCAAAGCTCAAGATGATTCCCCGTGGAGTCTGCGGTACCATTCTCTCGCTCTTCCCTCCAGGGTGAGTGGGAAGGCCCCGGTACCTCTGAGCTGCTGACAATCCTTGCACCCCTGTCATGTCGTTGAACCGTTCTATGTACATTAATGGATCACTTTTCCCTGAGAACTTCAGATTTAGGAAGCGGAAGTCACGTGGGATCATGACACCCATGATCTCCGTCGAGAGTGGAGATTCGTTATCCAGCATTATTTGCCAGCTTGGGCTCTTTCCGTTCCCCCGGAGGTCTTCCACAACTTGTGCCAACCTGCGCACCTCTCCCTTCAACTCTTCAGCGCGAGAGGTCGGGGCTGTGTCCTGTAAGTGCTGACGGGACCCTCTTTCCTCCATGTTTGTTTCTTCCCTCACTGCAACATTTGGTGCCCTAGGTCTTTGGGCTTCATCTCCCACATTTTCCCGAACATGAGCATTCCCTCAGCTGGACTCCGGAACATCATTACATGCTTTTCTCTATCCTTCCCTGAGTTCTTGCAATAGGGAAGTCAGAGTCTCCATCTGTTTCTCCATCTGATCCATTCTTTCCTGGATCTCCCTATTCTAGGCCTCATTGGCCACTTCTCTCAAAGTTACTGATTCTTTTGGACTTACTCCTCTTCGGCTGTTTCCCCTCATCGTTGTGTTGTGTATCTTGAATGTATTAGGAAATCATGCTTTTTGTGCCGATCCCCACAGACGGCGCCAAAAGATGTTGATGCAGTTTTTCCCGCGTGCCTTCAAACAGTGTCTCGAACCTTTTGCTCGCGACTTTCTGTAGTACTCGTAATCTTCTGCTCGCGATCAGCTCGATCTCGAGCAGGATTGCCTCGTTCGTCCTGTTTCGCTGTCTTTTCCAAAACAGAGATCTCCCGGACCTGTACTCACAGAAAATAGGGTCAGGGGTAGCCGGGCGTGTTCCGGCGAAAACCCTCCGACGCTCAAGTCGATGTCAGGTTGTTCTTTTGGTATCTCCCTTTGTTAGAGGCCGGAAAGATGAAAGAGATATTTTCGACCTCCCTTTTGAATAAATTTTGGTTTCTCGGAAAATCAAGATAAGGGAAGTAGAGATAGGAAGAACCTGTGTCTCTTTTCAGAACCCTTGTGAATGAATTTTTCCAACCCTTGTAACGTACCCGTTCGTTTCCTTTTATACTCCATTTTTCCCGCTCTTACTCTCCCGACCGTCCATTCCCGCGCTTGAGGTGTCTGGGTCCCTCTGACAGCCGGGATTGGCATAATATTCCCTGGGGATGCGCGGTTGTCTTCTTAACCCGGTTCACGTGGCCAGATCACCATGTCGGGCATGTGCACTAGGAATGATGACGCTGTGGGGGCATGTGCCGGCCATCGGCAATAGTATCACCACCATACCATGTGGGGCCCTGATCAAACATTAAAAGGTATGCCAGGATTCTAAGAAAATGGGTCGGGCTGCCCTGGGCCGGGTCTTACATTCCATTCGTCCCATGACTGCGCAACCCAGTTGTGCTCGGGGACTTACTTTCTGCGAGCAGGAAAGGACTGCTCGGTTCTCGACCTTGACCATCTTTGACCGGGAGAGACGACCTCGAGCAGGCAAGAGAGCTCGGAGCTCGAGCGACACTGAATTCCTCGACCTTGACTAGCTTTGACCGGGGTGGACGACCTCGAGCATGTTAGAGAGCTTGGAGCTCGAGCGGCTCTGAATTCCTCGACCTCGACAGCTTTGACGTTTGATGAGGTCATCTTTGTGCCAGTGGTCGGGATTTCTGCTCAAGCTAGGCAGTCCTCGGGGTATTTTATTCGAGCTGGAAGGGCCTCGAGAAGACTTGCCCGATATTACCCAAACACCGACCACATTCCCTCGTCGTCAAACTTCAAACACCAACACCACTGGAACCCCTCTATTGCCATATGAAACTGCCAACTCCGCCCCAGCTATTTGTAGGAATTATCGAAGTGAATGGATTGTTCCACCAAGTGCATGAAATTTATTCTGTACATGGCGCTTATGTTGTATGATCTTCCAGTTTATACTTAGTAGCGCCTTAAATTTGGTGTTGTCTGTTCCACACAAATTAAGAATGTTTTATTGTTATATATAATTTGAAGTGCATGCAAATTCATGACTGGAGTCGGGACATCTAGCTCAATCAAATTGAGTTCTGAAACTGGGATTGAATTTTTAATGGTCATTGAGTTTTATGTAAATTAATTACAAGTTTATTGAGCTTTTCATGATTTCTGAACATGCTTACAAAACGAATTGGTAAATTGAACAAAATCTCACGCTCAAACCATAGCCACAGGCCCACGGCTCTGGTTTTATATGCCTGTAATAGAGTTTTGCCGCTATCAGGTAGTAATATCTAACAGCCCTTCAACTGCAGGGAAACTGTTCATTCTGACAACTAGAGATGGAGAACGGGCGTGCTATGCCTTTGTGTCGATGTCGTGCTGTGTCTAATTTTTTTTTGCCTAAGCCAGCCCAGCACAGCACATGTGTCGTGTCCACGCATGACTGCCCAGGCGTGCCATGCCGTGGGCCATGACATGTCGTACCTAGCCTTAAAAAAAGCACGACAATTTTTTTTTTTTATTTTAAAAAGGCATATCAAGTTGTTGACGTAGTTTTTTTAATTTTATAAACTTTGTTTGAGTTCATTTACATTTAATCAAAGAGTAGTGATAATTAACCCCTTTAATTTATCTTTTTAACCCCTACTTTACAATTTACCTAATCAATTTTTCAAATTACCCTCATTAAAAATTATTATTATTTTCTCTCTCAAGCATTTTCTTCAACCCTACCATTTATCTTTGTGACTTCTAAGTTCATCATTACCATTACAACTAACTTAAAATTAGAAAATACAATGTTTTTAATTAAAATAAAAATCAACAAATCAAATTAAGATTACAAAATAATTAGATCTACAAAAATCAAATCTAATAATTATAATAAAACTAAAACCAAGTTAACTAGATATTCTAAAATTATAACCTATGATCCAAAGTCAAAATATTAATGTCCATAATGTTTAACTAATTAACTCCAAGTAGTATTAGTTAAAATAAAATGTTCATTAGTAAAATTTCAAAAAAGCTGTATTGATAGGTTCAGACGCATAGCTAAGAGATTCAATAGAAGCATAAGTGAGGAAAAGTAAAGTGAATCACAATGATGGGTATAATTTTCATCATATTTTTTTTTTTAATTTGTTTTATTCTCCTATTGGTCTATGATGCTTGATCATGACTTTAAACAACCCGAAAATTTAAAAAAAAAAAAGTCAGATCACATTCTTTATTAATTCGAAGATATTGAAGTTAAGTTTCTTCAGTTATAAAACAAATTATTTTGATAGAATTACAACTCTTCAGACTCAAAGATACGAACTTTAATTGATGGTGGTAGTGAATTTGTTGGTCAAAAATATAAAATTTAGTGGTAGAGATACTTATGTTTAAGAGAGAGATGTGACAGAGAAGATAAATTTATTTTTAATAAGGGTAATTCTATAATTAAAATAAATTAAATTAAATTAAAAGTGGGGGCTAATAAGATAAATTGAGGGAGTTAATTATCACTACTTTTAATCAAATTCAATAGAATAAAAAATTCAAAACTCAAGTCCATATTTAATAATAATAAGAGAATACAATACTTACTATTAAATTAGACTCTACGGTATTAGAATTCTTTTTAAATACTTAACAACAATAATGATTCTTTTCTTCACAATTAACTTAATTGTTAATTTAGACTTACATAAAGTTATAAATCGTAATCTATAATAACATTAATATATACATTTTGTAAAATCGTGATATTTATAATTTTATTTATTAAAATCATTATATCATCTGTTTATTTAATAAATTATAAATATAAAAATAATTAGAGTATTTTTTTCAAAACTAGGAATTAAATGAATCTATTAAAATATTCAATTTTAAGTTATTTGTAAAATCATAAAATTTTAAATTTATTTTAATTAAAAAATAAAATATGTTTATTGCAATTATTTTCATGTGCTATGTTTTAACCTATCTCTAATCGTTTTGCGCTTTTAAGGCGCACGTAACTAAATTTCTAAGTCTGACTCAACCTGCGTGCGTGCTATTCCTTGCCGCGAGTGCTATGTGAACATGTGCTGTTCCACGTGCTGTCTAGCCCGATGGCCATCTCTACTGACAACTCCCGCTTTATTATCTCTACTCACTGGAAAAAGTGCAATTTTGTCATGATCATAAGATTCTTTTGGTTTTTTATTTAGTCAAAATTTTCAAAGAAATTAGCAGTAAAATGGATTTGAAACAAAGGTGCAATGAATTCACCATTTCAATAATCAATCAAATAAAGCAAACAGTTATCTAACCACTCCCTATAATTTCAACGCAACAATTTCCCAACAACTACTTATTAATAAATATTTTCTCACACCCTCGTTTTGCCTCAGCTCAAGCTAGGCATGTTTGTGCTCTTTTTTTTATACATCAACAACAATTAAATGATATCAAATGCCAACAACTTCCATCAACAACAATTAAATGATAAAGATCAAATAAGTAAAATTCACAAGAAGCGTGATTTTTATGAGGAAATCTTTGATACACTACAATAAATATTATCTTTTACAACCATTCAAAAATGCTGCAAAATACAATTACAACATTTATTAAAATGTCCCAACGAAGGATGCAGTAAATAACATCAAACTTTTGCAGCGTTTTCAACTGCAGTAAGAAACGTTGCATAACATAGTAGTAACGGCATTATTAAAATGCTGTTTGCTAGGCGATTTGCTATATGAGTAAAATACTGCAAAAATTAGTAAATAAATATAAAAATATGCTGCCATTTAATTTGTAAAATTAATAACAGTTCAATCAACTGAAAATTAATCTCCATAAAATCATTTAAACTTAGCATCCATACAACAGAAAATTTAGTTGAACATTCTTAAATCTCTACACTAAATATAATCTTCAGGTGTAAACTAAAACTTCCAGGTTAATGTTTTTTTCCTTGACTTGTAAGATTCAAGTATATATATGAAGAAAATATAGTGTCAAATGGTAAACTATAAGCCTACTCCAATAAGATGTAGCTTTTTAGCCAAGCAACTGTGCTTCTAATTGCATCACTAAGAACATGAAACTCGGATGTAGCATGATACAAGGGAGTATCTTCTACCAGTGTAACTGTCACCCAAACTTTCTAGCAATCTGGTCCGAACATATATGATGTACTTTGGCAAGTGGATCTCTTGATGCAATTGTTCCTTCTCCTACAACTTGTCTTGTTCCCATCTAATCTAGTAATCTACAGTGAGTATTCTCAATATTTGTTAAAGTGCTTCCACATGTTGTAGATTTCTATAATAACAAATAAAAAAATATAATAGAGGCAAACACATAATACAACAAGATTCAAATAATTTTTCCCAAGCTCAAAAGCCTAATCATTTTTTCATAAAGAGAACGATTCTTTATCAGAAACAACCCAAAAATCTATTCATTTTAGTATGATACAAAGTTTTGAGAATCAAAAATAAATGATGGATAGCATTTATAAAACTCATAAAAATCACCACTTACTTTCGCATGTGAAGTGCCTTCAGAATATTTCTTCTTGTGGCTTGTTTCATTTTGATCTTGAAAATATCATAAAGAAAGAGCAATTCACATAAGCAAAATACTTGATTTATATATTATATAATTCAAAGCTAACAGTAAACTAGTATCAAGTAAGCATTGCTTATAACTATATTGAACATAAATTTTCTTAATCATAATTATTACCTCTTATCTGCTACTGTTTTCAATGAATGCAGCCCTGAGTTCCTCAGCAAGTTTTTTGAGATCTTTTAGTTCCATTTTAATTTGTGCAGTATGAGACTTGTTAAATGCTTATAAATTCATCAATGTTGGTGTAACTTTAGATCCAACTCCTCGCACACACCCATTACGTTCTTTTCCTAACACATGGGTTAGAGCATCACTTTGAATTATTGAGGCATCTTCACTCGCTTGTGTCCTCTAATATTCATTAATTTTTTTTTTCTGAATTTATAGAGAATTTTGATTGTTAATAGCAGAAAATTAAGAATAGAAAACTAAAAATTTAGAAATGAATTATCACCAGTTTTTTAACAACATCCTTATTAATTGCAGTACTGCTTTTCTTAGTATGCGAATGAATCCACACATCAACTCTAGTTATCGGTGAGTTTGGTCTCTGTTGCATCTAAAATATGTAATGATGAACATCAGATTACTCATACGCTTTTTTTGTCTAATAATAAATAATCTTAATGGTATGTATTTTTCTAACCATTTCATGTCTTAAACGAGCAATCCCTTTTCGACTTGTCCTATGGATGTTAGTTTGTTTTGACCTCATTTTTTGAAACCTCTTACTTTTTAACTATAGTAAGAAGATATGTCAGGTTAATGAAACTATTCTTGTACATTACTAGGAAACTATACTGTTGATGCAGTTTTTCCCGCTTGCCTCAACAGTGCTTCGAACCTTCAAACAGTGACCGCAAGAGCTCGAGCAGGAATGTCTGAACCTTCTGCTCGCGGATTCAAATAGTGCCTCGATCCTTCTGCTCGCGATAAGCTCGAGCAGGATTATCCCCTTCGTCCTGTTCCGCTGTCTTCTTGAGCGGTGATCTCCGGACTGTCATCGACTGAAGACCGGGTCGAGGTCGCCGGCGTGTCCGGCGAAACCCTCCGACGCTCAAGTCGATGTCGGGTTTATCTTTTGGTATCTCCCTTAGTGAGGGAGGCCGGAAAGATGAAAGGGGTATTATTTCCCCCCCCCCTTTTTGGATAAGTATGGTGTTTTCAGAAAATCAAATGAGAGAGATTAGAAAAGGAAGAACCTGTTTGAGCTTACAGATCCTTTCTGAATCAGAAGTTCCAACCCTTGTAACGTTCCCCTTCGTTTCCTTTTATACTCCATTTTTCCCGCTCTTTTCCTTTCCAGGCTGTCCACTCCCACGCTAGTGGTATCTGGGTCCCTCTGACAGCCGGGTTTAGCGGAATATTCCCTAGGGATGAGCGGCTGTCCCCTTAACCCGATTCACGTGGCCAAATCACCATGTCGGGCAAGTGCGCTAGGAATTATGACACCTTGGAGGCATGTGCCGGCCACTAGCAACAGTATTACCACCACGCCATGTGGGATCCCAATCAGACATTAAAAGGTGTGCCAGGATTCTGAGAAAACGTGTCGGGTTGCCCTGCGTCTGGTCTTGCCCACCTGTGCTCGTGGATCTCTGCGAGCAGGAGCGATGTGCTCGGCTCTTGACCTTGACCAGCTTTGACCTGAGGGACGACCTCGAGCAGGCAAGAAGTGCTCGGGGATCGACCTTGACCATCTTTGACCTGAGGGGCGACCTCGAGCAAGTAGGAGTGCTTAGCTCTCGACCTTGACCAGCTTTGACCTGAGTGACGACCTCGAGCAGGCAAGGAGTGCTTAGCTCTCGACCTTGACCAGCTTTGACCTGAAGGGCTGCTCGGGCTAGGCTGTCCTCGGGGTGTCTTGCTCGAGCTGGAAGGGCTTCGAGGAGCCTGTCTGATATTTACCCAATACACCTGGAAGGCTTCCAGGGGCCTGTCTGATATTTACCCAAACACCAGTCCCCCGGCTTCAGTCTTTCGAGTAAAGCGAGACAAGACCGAAACTCGAGAATGATGGGCCGATCGCGTCCTTTACTCTTCCCCACGCTTTCCACTGTCTCCCACCTCAGCCAATTCACCTTTAGGCGGGACGCTGGGTCGATCCTAGCCGTGCATTTGAAATTCGAAAGGACGTGACCTAAAAGGTCGTGTCCTCGAAACGCACGCCGCCATGGAAGGGACGCTGCTCACCTCTTTAAAATCCCCAACTTCTTCACTGCTCTCTATTTGCTTGCTTTTCGCTCAAACTCACAATTAATCTGCTCGTCCGCCATCGCTTCTTCTTCTTCCTGTCAAGGTGATTTCCGGCCAACCACACTTCCTTTCGTTGTTCAGGTACAAACTATTCTTCCGTTTCCTGCCACTACTCTGTTTCTTCTCCTGCTCCCCCTTTAGTTCATACCCTTAGGAAAATGTCAAATCCTTCAGAACCCCGTAGGATGTTGCCGGAGGACTCTTCCTCCTCTAGTGAGGCACAACCCCTTAGCATAATCCCCGTGAGGGATTCTAGTCCAGAGAGTGAGTTACCGGTGGCTGAGACCCAGCCGCAGCAAAGGTCGAGGGCAAGTCAAAGGTCTGAACATGGGGAATACCCCATTGATTTCCTAAGGTGTGAAACCACCCCCTCTGACTTAGATAGACTTAGGCAGACTTACAACATACCTGATAGTGTAGTTTTAAGGTTACTGGCAGGTGAAATTCCAACCGTCCCCCCCAAGGGTATACAACCTTCTACTTGGAGTGCTTCAAATGGGGGTTAGCCGCCTCCAAACTTTATTTTGGCCGGGTTCTGTCTGGGTTCCGTCTGGCCCCTGGGCAATTGAACCCGAATGGGTGGAGGGTCCTTTCCGGACTCTTCGTTTTGTGGAAACGCTGTGACCTGGACGAGCCCTCGGTAGGGGAAATCAGACACCTCTACCAGCTGAAGTGTAGCCCAAAGGATGCTGGTTGGTATTACCTTACCTCCAGCCTGAAGGGTAAGAAGCCCATCACCGATCTCCCGACCTCTGGTGGCAACTGGAAGAGCAAATTCTTCTTCGTTGGGGGAGAGTGGGGGCACGCTGCACTTCGTAGCGAGGGGGTCCCTCCAGTCCCGCGGTACTTTTACACTCCAGGTCATTTATCTGCCTTATGGATTTTACTTTTAGCTTTCCTGCTCGCGTCTGTTTTCATTGTCTTGCTTTGGTTGTTTTTTACAGTCTCCTGGGGTGCTTCTTATTCCATTGGGGGTCAGCTTCAAGCACGTGTGCAGACCGCTCTTTCAAACGCGAGTTCGTGCAGGGAGCTGTTGACACCTCGGAGCTTCTTGGAGTCCAACTTAGTACCAAGTGAAGAAATGAGCAGCAGGATGCGTGAAATGTTGCATCGACGTGTGGGGACGGCCGAAGGCGCGAGCACCTCAAAGAGACCTCGAGCAGAGTCGAGTGGGCAACTGAGAGGGCAAAGGAAGGTCCTCCTCGCAGGAGACAAAGGACTGCTGCCCCAGCTCGTCCTTCAACTCGCCATGTGCAGGAACAACGTCAGCCTGACCGTTCCGAGCCTTACCAAAGGGCTTTCAATGAAGAGCTGACCAGCAGGTTCCTTGATGAGATAGAGTCTTGCACTCCTCAAGCGCTGCTCAGTATCTTCCAGCGGCTCTCCTCCCGAGCTTTGGCATCTGCGACCAGGCTTAATGAGATAACTCTAAGATCCGAGGAAGAACTTCGAGCAAAGGTTCAGAGCTTGGAGCAGGCTGCGAACGAGCTGAAGGAGGAAAATCAGAAGCTGCTGGACGAGAATATAAATCTTGCAGAGAAGACAGCAGTGGCCGACTCCAAGGTCTCCGGGCTAGAGAGGGAGTTGACTGAGACCAAGAACGAGCTGAAGCATGCTCGAAAGGATCTGGACACTCAGAAGTCTTGCTACGAGCAGCTCATGGAGGGAGAAACTGCTCGTCTTCAAGAGCAAATTGAGACTCTGAAGGTCCAGCTCACATCGAAGTACAACATCAAGGCGACTCCAGCTCACGATCGCCTTATGTATGCTTTTGGCAAGGCATACCCCGAAGCCGACATGTCCAAGGTTGAAGGGTATGTAGCCGAATACATGAGCAATCCCGAGCTACTCGCTCCGAGCCCCAGGTGTTGCCGAGAGCCGGCTCCTCTTCTTCCAATGCCCCTCCCATCAAGCTCCTACCGACGCCCTCCTGCCGCTCCTCCTGCAGATGTCGGCCATCCACCTGCTGTTCTCAAGACGCCCGCCGATTGATCGCTGCTCTTCCCCCTGCTGCTGCTGAATGACTTGGACTCTTTTTTTTTTTTTTTTTTTTACATATGTAATCATTTCCAATGAAATAAAAAGACACATGTATGAACAACTCTATTGACTGCTCGTGTGCATACATTCTTGTCTTCTATGTTGAATTAACTTTGAATGTGCTTGCCGAGTAAAAAATTTTCTAAGTGTTGGACATCCTATTTTCATTTATGAATGCATGGTAGAGTTTTGCTCTGACTTAGGCTAAAAAAGTCTTATGTCTATTTTGCGAGCTCATTTGACTTGCTCGAGCCTGCATTTGGCTCTTGCTAGACAACGTCCCGCCTAGAACTTAGGCCTAGGGACTTTTGGACAAGGGGTTCCTCTTGAACTCCTGCTTGGGCATGTAATTGACCCTTGCTTGGCACCGTCCCGCCTAATCAGTTAGGCTTTGGGACTTCATGCCGAGGAGTTCATCTTCTGCTCGAGCCTTTTAATTGACCCGAGGTCTTCTGATGATACTCCTGCTCTGGTTTTCAAATAACCCGAGCTTGGCACCGTCCCGCCTAATGAGTTAGGCTTTGGGACTTCTGGCCGAGGAGCTCTTCTTCTGCTCGAGCCTTTTAATTGACCCGAGGTCTTCTGATGATACTCCTGCTCTGGTTTTCAAATAACCCGAGCTTGGCACCGTCCCGCCTAATGAGTTAGGCTTTGGGACTTCTGGCCGAGGAGCTCTTCTTCTGCTCGAGCCTTTTAATTGACCCGAGGTCTTCTGATGATACCCCTGCTCTGGTTTTCAAATAACCCGAGCTTGGCACCGTCCCGCCTAATGAGTTAGGCTTTGGGACTTCATGCCTAGGAGTTCATCTTCTGCTCGAGCCTTTTAATTGACCCGAGGTCTTCTGATGATACTCCTGCTCTGGTTTTCAAATAACCCGAGCTTGGCACCGTCCCGCCTAATGAGTTAGGCTTTGGGACTTCTTGCCGAGGAGCTCTTCTTCTGCTCGAGCCTTTTAATTGACCCGAGGTCTTCTGATGATACTCCTGCTCTGGTTTTCAAATAACCCAAGCTTGGCACCGTCCCGCCTAATGAGTTAGGCTTTGGGACTTCTGGCCGAGGAGCTCTTCTTCTGCTCGAGCCTTTTAATTGACCCGAGGTCTTCTGATGATACTCCTGCTCTGGTTTTCAAATAACCCGAGCTTGGCACCGTCCCGCCTAATGAGTTAGGCTTTGGGACTTCATGCCTAGGAGTTCATCTTCTGCTCGAGCCTTTTAATTGACTCGAGGTCTTCTGGTGATACTCCCGCCTCGGTTTTCAAATAACCTGAAGCTTGCACCGTCCCGCCTAATGAGTTAGGCTTTGGGACTTCATGCCGAGGAGTTCTTCTTCAGCTTCTGGTCTTCATTTTGAACTTACATTATGAATATTGTTCTTATTCTTACATACATTTGTACTTTTACATATCCCGTCCTGGGACGAAATCTTACATTAGTATTTTATAATACAAGGGGACTTACTGGAAATACTCCCTCAGGAGTTGTGCGTTCCACGACCTCTTGACTTCTCGTCCGTCTGGATGAGCCAACCGAGACGCCTCCCGGTCCCGCTAATTCCTCGGCTTTGCAGCCTTTTCCTCTTCGATTTCCATATCCAGCTTCACTCGCTCATACGCATCCGAATATGAACGGATCGAAGGACTCACGAGTTATACCATGGTCTCCCCAACCGAATACCCTCCTTTAATCCTCTCAGAGCTTGGGGATGGTTGAACGCACCAAGATCTAGGACCGATCTATGGTATCTTTTGATAAACTCCCTGAGGGACTCTCCTTCTCCTGCCTCACTCCGACGACTCCATCATGTCATCCTCGGGGTCACTCGCGCCTGGAATTGTTCTGCGAACTCCCCGCACATCTGCTCAAAACTCAAAATGCTTCCCGTGGATTCTGCGGTACCATTCTCTCGCCCTTCCCTCAAGAGTGAGCGGGAAGGCCCCTGCACCTCTGTCATCGGCAGCACCTTGCACCCTGTCATGTCATTGAACCGCTCTATATGTACTAATGGATCACTCTTTCCCGAATATTTCAGATCCAGGAAGCGAAAGTCACGTGGGATCGTGACACCCATGATCTCCGCGGAGAGTGGAGATTCGTTGTCCGAAGATTATTCGCCACTTGGACTCTTTCCGTCTCCCAAGATCCTCCACAACTCGTGCCAACCTGCGTACCTCTCCCTCCAACTCCTCCGCACGAGAGGTTGGGGCTGTATCCTGCAAGTGTTGACGAGACCCCCTTTCCTCCATGTTTGTTTCTTCTCTCACTACAACATTCGGTGCCCGAGGTCTTTGGGCTTCATCTCCCACATTTTCCCGAACATGAGCATTCCCTCGGCTGGACTCCGGGACATCGTTACATGCTTTTCTCTGTCCTTCCCTGAATTCTTGTAACAGGGAGGTCATAGTTTCGATCTGTTTTTCCATCCGGTCCATCCTTTCCTGGATCTCCCTGTTCTGGGTCTCATTGGCCACTTCTCTCAAAGTTACCGATTCTTCCGGACTTACTCCTCTTCGGCTGTTTCCCCTCATCGTTGCGTTGTGTTTCTCGAATGTATTAGGAAATCAGGCTTTTTATGCCGATCCCCACAGACGGCGCCAAAATGTTGATGCAGTTTTTCCCGCTTGCCTCAACAGTGCTTCGAACCTTCAAACAGTGACCGCAAGAGCTCGAGCAGGAATGTCTGAACCTTCTGCTCGCGGATTCAAATAGTGCCTCGATCCTTCTGCTCGCGATAAGCTCGAGCAGGATTATCCCCTTCGTCCTGTTCCGCTGTCTTCTTCAGAACAGTGATCTCCGGACCTGACTCGACGAAGACCGAGTCAGGGTCGCCGGCGTGTCCCGCGAAAACCCTCCGACGCTAAAGTCAGTAATCAAGTTTATCTTTTTGGTATCTCCTTAGCTGAGGAGGCCGGAAAGATGAAAGGGGTATTATTTCGCCCTCCCCTTTTTGGATAAGTATGGTGTTTTCAGAGAAAATCAAATGAGAGAGATTAGAAAAGGAAGAACCTGTTTGAGCTTACAGATCCTTTCTGAATCAGAAGTTCCAACCCTTGTAACGTTCCCCTTCGTTTCCTTTTATACTCCATTTTTCCCGCTCTTTTCCTTTCCAGGCTGTCCACTCCCACGCTAGTGGTATCTGGGTCCCTCTGACAGCCGGGTTTAGCGGAATATTCCCTAGGGATGAGCGGCTGTCCCCTTAACCCGATTCACGTGGCCAAATCACCATGTCGGGCAAGTGCGCTAGGAATTATGACACCTTGGAGGCATATGCCGGCCACTAGCAACAGTATCACCACCACGCCATGTGGGATCCCAATCAGACATTAAAAGGTGTGCCAGGATTCTGAGAAAACGTGTCGGGTTGCCACTGCCTCGGTCTTGCCCACCGTGCTCGTGGATCTCGCGGCGGGAGCGATGTGCTCGGCTCTTGACCTTGACCGGCTTTGACACGAGGGACGACCTCGGCGAGCAAGAAGTGCTCGGGATCGACCTTGACCATCTTTGACACGAGGGCGACCTCGAGCAAGTAGGAGTGCTTAGCTCTCGACCTTGACCAGCTTTGACCTGAGTGACGACCTCGAGCAGGCAAGGAGTGCTTAGCTCTCGACCTTGACCAGCTTTGACCTGAGGGACGACCTCGAGCAGGCAAGAAGTGCTCGGGGATCGACCTTGACCATCTTTGACACGAGGCGACCTCGAGCAAGTAGGAGTGCTTAGCTCTCGACCTTGACCGGCTTTGACCGAGTGGCGACCTCGAGCAGGCAAGGAGTGCTTAGCTCTCGACCTTGACCAGCTTTGACCTGAAGGGCTGCTCGGGCTAGGCTGTCCTCGGGGTGTCTTGCTCGAGCTGGAAGGGCTTCGAGGAGCCTGTCTGATATTTACCCAATACACCTAGAAGGCTTCCAGGGGCCTGTCTGATATTTACCCAAACATATACTTATATATTAATTTGGAAAATAAACTTACTTTAAAATCAGTAGAAATTCTCTCTTTAATAAACCTTTGCCATTGTTGCTCAGATTTTATGTTCCTTGGTTTCAACCCTTTTAATGCCTTAAGCTTTCTTGTTAAATCATTGCTTTTAGCCAAAGCTCTGATCCTACGTGTTAAAACTGATTTGTAATTCTTCCAGCTCCTACCCATTGCACTCAATATCTATCTTCTATGACTTTCATCAACATTAAATTGTTGCTGCATTAAAGGGAAAAATAACATTAATAATTAAATTTGATGAGCTAAACAATATTTACCACAGAAGTAAGATGCTACTTGAACGCAAGTCTAATGCCTTTCTCGTAAGTCTGACTCCACTCTATGCCAATTATCCAAGGTCAACGGTACCATTTGTCGCACTAAACAACCAATAAAAGAAGACAACATATTTGAATTTCTACCAACATGCTGTCCATATTCATTAAAAATGACCTCAATATGTTTTCCATAAATAGGTGCTAAAAAATCCATCTTTGCAGGGCCCCTTGTCTTTTTATTCTTACGAGGGAAAACGGCACTTACAACATCAGAATCAAAATCAGATTCAGAGATAGAATCTGCATCTGATTTTGAAAATTCTATTTTTTCCAGGTATTAAATCTCATCTCTAAGAGTTGCAACTATAGCTCTACGTTCCTTTTTTTCCGTTTTACTGCTTGTTTAGACGACTGCTAAAACATTAAAATAGTTCAAGATATTTCTATTATTAGCTATTTTTTAGTTTGTTAGCTTACTTCGCATCATCTATTGATATTTCCGAAGTAATGCACGTGAAATAATAGAAATGATTCCATTAAAGACTCCTTAGATGCTGATAACTTTATTCAATAATAAAAACCAGAAACTAATGATAGAAATGATTTAATATTTTAATAAAAAAATGGATAGATTATAGTTACAGTATAAAATTATTTGGTAATAAGAGTAACAAACTGATGTAGGATGTTGTGTATTACGAGCAAGGTGCATTCTAGATGGCATAACTTTGGCTATAGATGTCTATTTTCGGCATATAATATACTGTTTTGAAGTTTGGGATGAGACGGACAAAACCTAGAACCGCAAAAGCCATTTTGATCCATGCTTGGCTCGAAAATTCCTTTTCTTTCCTAGTCACTTTTAGATTTTTAGATTTTTTTTCTTATTTTTCCTGATTCTTCTAGGATTTTTATATTTTTGTCTACAACTCGAATTTTTTTTTTGTTTTCTTTGTCTTTCTTATTTCGGATAGGAGAATTTAGAATTTTATTATAAGATTATATTTCGAATTTGCTAATTTTAGTAAATTCGTAATATTTAGGTTTGTTATAAGAGGGTCTTAAAACCCTAGTTTTATTAATTCAGTTTTCTTTCAATAAAATTAGTATTATTTAGAAACCTTTGGTTTCTGTCTTAACAAACTTTAAGCTTTCGTTTCATCAGTTGGTATCACAGCAGTTCGCTTGTCATCATGGTATGACCTCACGAACAAAGGAGTAACCATTTCGATGACGCTGATCAAGGAATGTAGGCAATGTATGTGGGGACTATCAGACATATGGTCACAAAAACAGTCTTCTAAAACAGGGACAATGCGGATAACCCGAGGTTGGCAGCGATAGAGTAAGCAATCGAGGGATTCATGCTCATGCTCTTCATAAATAATATAGAGAGAAAATTGCGGGAAAGAGACAACTGCGAGGAAGTTATTGAACCATAAGAACAACCTTAGAATAATTATTGTGTAGCAGTAGTGCCTCAAGGCATTAATCACGAAGTAACTCTTCAAAATTTAGAACCTGCGAGGTGAGTGCAGCCAAATGTGCAGGAAGAGTTATAAAGCGATTCAGAGGAACAAAACATTAAGAATTATGAAAGAAGTCGCGGGAAGAGTTCAGATTACAGGATTAATATTGATATCACAGATTTCCATGGTGGGATGCATGTTGAAGAATTTTTAGACTGGATAACAGATGCAGAAAATTTCTTACAGTATATAAATATTCCCCAGGATAAGCGGGTTAAATTTGTGGCATTCAAATTAAAGGGTGCAACATCTGCATGGTGGCAAAACTTACAAAATTGAAGAAGAGTTGCAGGGAAGCCATTAATCAAGTCATTGTCTAGAATGCAGAGGTTGATGAAGGAGTATTTCCTACAAACAGATTACCAGTAGCAGTTGTATATAAAGTATCAGAATTATAGGCAAGGAAACTGCAGTATGAATGAATATACAAAAGAATTTTATTGTCTGCATGTAAGAAATAAAATGGATGATCCAGAGTTTTAGACAGTTTCGAATATCTTAGCGAATTAAAACAAGAATTGCAAAATAAGATTATATATGCAATTTGGGACATGGGTATGGCGATTGCTAGAGCAAAGAAGTTAGAAAAACGAAAGCTGCATGCTGTTTCTAAGACCCAGCAGTTGCAATTCACTGGGATACAGAGCTGACCAAGTACTGTTGGGTTTAAAAATAAATAGAAAGCATGGGCCAATAATAGTCAGACACAATAACTAGTACAACAACAGCTAAGGAAATAACCAGCAAGGAAGTGGTTCTAGCCACAAGTGCAGAACAACCCATACGCAAAGGAAATATTGAATAAGTGTTTGAAGTGTGGTGAACTAGGATATCGATCGATTGAATGTCGTAAAAAAAATGAATTTGGTAGATGTTGAAGTTGGCAAGGCAGATGTGAATGATGATGTGCATGATGATGAAGTCTTGGAGTTAGAGGTAGATGAAGGAGAGTTGTTGAATTGCATTGTGCAAAAAATTTTATTATCACAAAATTTTGAAAAGGAAAATCAGCGTAATAAAATTTTCAAAACACGTGGCACTATTAATGACTAGGTGTGCAACATGATAATTGACAGCAGTTGTAGTGAGATTATAGTGTCCAAGGTGCTGGTTGATGTAATGGAGCTTTCGATAGAAAAACATCTAGCACCTTATAGAATTAGTCGGATAAAGAAGGGTACACACACACAAGTGACAGAGGTATGTCGAGTTCCTTTCTCTATTGGGAAGGTGTATAAGAGTGATGTGGTGTTTGATGTAGTGAATATGGATGCATGCCATGTATTATTAGGTAGACCTTGGCAGTTTGGTATAGATGTAGTCCATAGGGAAAGAGATAATGTGCATGAGTTTTGGCGGAATAGCAAGAAGGTTCATTTAGTATCTTTGACGAACAAGAAGAAAAGTTCTAAGGTTGAAGGAAAGAATTTTCTGGCTATTATCAAGAACCATCTAGAGGAAGATTGAGATGGGTATAAAAAGTTACAGAAAGAGGATAACCATGAGGAGAAGGCTATTCTTGAGGAAGTACAACTATTATTAGAAGAGTGTGTTGATATTAAACCATTGGAGATGCTGGATGGGCTGCCACCTTTGTGAGATATTCAGCATTATATAGACTTAGTCCCTGGTACAAGTTTACCCCATTATCCTATGAGTCCACATGAGCATGCGATTTTGCAAGGACAGGTTAACGATTTGTTGTGCAACGGATTCATTCATGAGAGCATGAGTCCAAGTATAGTACCAGCATTATTGGTGCCTAAAAAGGATGGAAGTTAGCAAATGTGTGTAGATAACAGATGAATCAACTAGATTACCATGCAGTATCGATTTCCCCTCTATTGTTGATTTCTATAAATAAATTACAGCAATTTTTCTTTTTAAAATATTTGGCCACTGTCAACTTTGTTGTCCTCTGAAAATTGATGCTGTGTGCTTCGTAAACTTCGGGCAAGAGAATTGGCTTTATATATGACAAAAAGGATGAAATTGGACATAAACCAAGGGCTAAAAGGTCCGATGACCTGACAATATCTCGATCATCTATTTGGAGCAATATATGCGGTCAAGATCAAAAGTCAACATAGGTATGGCTCAAATTTACAAAGATTATGATCTAAAACAATTTACGTCTGCATATTAAAAAATATAGATTCAGATGTTAAAAATTAAAATCCAAACAGATCCAAATCTGGATCCTGATGCAAATTTTTCCAAGAAATCAGACATCTAGGTCCACATTATTAAATTGTTTATTAAACTCAAATTAAATTACAAAATATAAAGTTAAATGAGAAACATAATTGGATTAATTAAAAAATATATCGGTATTTTCATTATCTCATATGGATTTGTAGTATTTTTATAATTTTATTTGTGAATTTGTGGTGGTAGACTTAGAATTATGTTATTTTTTTATGTTTAATTTATGTTGTGTTTATTATAGGTATTGAATTACTGATTGTTTAATTATGATTGTATTTTATTTGATTTTGACCGCATATATTGCTACCAAAGTGGTGTGGGAATAAGACTACCAACCGCACAATCACCCTTCCCCCACGACCCCCTAACAGAGGATACAGTGGTCGTTTGTACAAAATTTTTGGATTATGGGTCAAGGTTTTCTATGCAACTAGGGGTGGATAGTTTAAGGTTCTAGAACCAAACTGAATAGAATGTTGTGTGTGGAATACGGAATCAAGTGCACCAAATAATTATAAAATAAATCACACAAGAACTTAACATGCTTCGGCGATTATACCTATGTCCATGGAGCAAGAGAAAATAATTGTATTATTTAGAGTACAATATTTGAGTAAAGAAACTCACTTCCCATAACCCAAGTATACAAAGTACTCTCATACACACTTGAAAGAAAAATAACTCTCAATTGCCCATACTCTTTAATGAATTATTTCTCTCTGAATTTGAAACTATCTCAAATTCTCTCAAGTTTTTTTTTGAATACTCACAAATGAAATTTGGCTTGCTATTTATAGCCACTTGTCATATGATTCTTCTCTAAAAAGTCTTTAAGCGTGGCAACCAAAATTAACCATTTTTTTTTCAATTTTAATGGGTTCGGTGCCAATCTTGAAAATAAGCATTTCATCTTTGTCAATTGTGTGCCACCAACCAATTTGACAACCAAATTGATTGACTTTTCAACAATTCTCCATCTCGCTGAAGATTTGTCTAAATCTGAGCTGACTATCAACAAACCATCATCCCTAAAGTGGCTGCATCTCTGTGACTGTTTATGTACCCAAAATCTGGGATCAAGCCAATCGCAGTTCAAAATTCTTTAAACTTAACACACTTAAAGAATTTGGATTAGTTTCAAGTAATATTGAAATTTAATTACAGAAATTATCTTGGCTAACATATCTGATGGGTTATCCTTAAAATATCACTGCCCTCAATAATCTCTCTCATATAATGATATTTTCACAACTATGTGGTTCATCTGAGCGTGATATGCATGATTCTTCGCAAGGAATATTACACTCTGCTTTATCACAGAAAACCTTAATTTTCTCCTGGATTATCCCCAAATCACTTAGCAAGCCTTTCAACCATATAGCTTCTTTTATAACCTCAATTGCTGCAATGTACTCTACTTCCGTAGTGGACAGAGCAATTGTCGATTGTAGAATCAACTTCCAACTGATTGAACCTCCACCCAATGTAAATACGTAGCTCATTGTTAATCTTCATTTGTCTAGGTCTCCGGCGAAATCAGAATCATAATACCCAATACATTATTGACCACAATCCTTCTTGAACAATAACCTAACATCAATTGTCTCATAAAAGTATTGGAGAATCTACTTAACCGCAAGGCAATGGTCTTTACTCGGATTATGCATGTATTGACTAACCATACTCATAGCTTAAGATATATCGAGCTTTATGCATACCATAGCATACATAAAACTATCCACAGCACGAGACATATAATCACGCTCCTTTTTGGAGAAAAGATATGAAGAAAAGCTTAGTTTGAAATGAGGAGCTGGACTAGTATATACCAGTTAGTTTTGTCATCTATACCGAACCTTCTAACACCTTCTTCAAATAAGACTTTTGAGTCAAACATACGCTTCTATTTTTTCTGTCTTTATTAATTTTTATCCCAAGTGTTATCTGTCCATCACCCAAATCTTTCATTTTGAACTTAGGAGCCAGCTGCTCATTTAATCTCTCAATCACACTTCTATTCTTTGAAGCTATAAGCATATCATCGACATAGAGTAACAAATAGATGAAACCTCCATTTTGTAGTCTTCTAAAGTAAACACAGTGATCGTGTTCAATTCTAGTGAATTTCTACCCTTGTATGAATTGATCAAATCTCTTGTACCACTACTTTGGTGACTGTTTCAGTCTACACAAAGATTTAATCAATCTACCCACATGATTCTCTTTTCCAGTAATTTTGAAACTATAAGGCTGAGTCATATAGATTTCTTTCTCCAAATCTCCATGTAAGAACTCTGTCTTAACATCCAATTGAGTTAACTCTAACTTATATTCTGCTACCAAGGCAAGTAGGATACAAATGGGAGTATATTTTATAACTAGAGAGAAAACTTCAATATAGTCAATACCTTCCTTTTGAGCAAAACCTTTTGCTACGAGCCGAGCCTTGTATCAAGGAGTTAATTAATTTAGAGATTCTTGCTTCTTGGTGTAGACCCATTTATTGTCAATAACCTTTTTTCCATTAGGTAACTCCATAAGTTCCCAAGTATGGTTTTGATGGAGAGATTTCATCTCTTCCTCTATAGCTAACTTCCATTGATTTCACTGCTGTGTAATGCTTCACTGAAAGTGTTGGGGATGTCATCATCAATAACTGGAAGTACAACATGTCTTTTATAAGCCATTCGAGTTTCTTTATCACTCTTTTGGCCTCCTTGTTGCTATAGTCTCATTTTCATCATCTATATCTTCAGTTGTTTCTTCCTCTTCTGGGACATCAACAGAAGCAACCTCTTCTTCAACTCTTAGTGTCACTTTTAAAGTTGAACTCCTTTCTGTAGAACTAACTGGTACATATAGAATTGTGTCAAATTCCACCTGCTGTAATGTCTCATTGGTCTTGTTCTCCATCTGCTGAGAACTTGGAACTTTCAACATAGAAGCTTAATCAAATGTGACATTTCTACTATACAAAAACTTTTTATCTTCAAGATTCCAAAGCTTGAAACCTTTAACTCCACATTTGAATCCCACAAAGATAGCTCTTTTTGCATGAGTATCGAGCTTATCATTCTTTGCATGATAATAAGCTGGACACTCAAACACATGAATGGAGTTATAGTGTTGTGCATGCTTTCCAAACTACATTTTCATAGGAGTTTTACCTCCAATTGTAGTAGAAGGAAACCAGTTTATTAAGTAACTTGCGTAGCTCACAGCCTCAGCCCAAAATTTTTTTATCTAGACTAGTATTAGATAACATACATCGTAATTTCTCCACCAAAGGATAATTCATATGCTCAGCCACACCGTTCTGTTGCAGAGTATATCTCATAATAAAATGTCTTCGTATACCCTTACTCTGGCTTACTTGTAAGAATAGATTAGAAGTATATTCACCCTCATTATCAGATCGTAGTACTTTGATCTTTTTGTCAGTTTGAGTCTCCACCAATTTCTTCCATTTTATGAAAATCTCTAGAACTTCATTCTTTGCTTGCAAGGAATACACCCACACACATCTAGAGAAATCATCAACAAACATAACAAAATAATAGCTTCCACCAATTGATGTAGTCTTGGTTGGTCCCTATACATCACTGTGAACATATATAAGAATCTCACGAGTATCATAATTAGTTGTACCGAACTTGACCCTTGTTTTCTTACCTACTACACAATGCTCACAGAAATTTAATTTACAGGTTCTAGTACCTTTTAAAAGCCCATGTCATCTGTTTTTACATTAATTGCTACTTCATCAATCTTATTGATTAGTGTCCCCGTTGTATTTGCTTCTTCAAATGGTTGGTCGAGTAACAAAAATGTCATATTCTCTAGTACATCATTATGGATTGGATTAGTCATTCTGGTAGGTATCCTTAACTCTTTCATTTCTTAAATCTATTCGTTCCTAATCCAACAATGAAATGCCCCCTCCCATGAATTTTACGGGTTGTGAGACACATTAAAATTCACTATAAGTCTCTAAAATGCAAATAAGAAAAAAACAAAAAAATTGGTAGGAGGGGTCAAACTTCTTGAACTAGAATTTTAAATAAATAATATAATTATATTATTTAAAATTTTATTATTAGATAGAATAAAAAAGAATATTATTATAAAAAAATAAGATTAAAAAATAATAATAATCGAATCGAAATGAGATAATTCGAATCTATTTACTATTTAATAGAATTCTAATAAAGTTAATAGAATCCTAATAAAGATAATATAATTTTCTAATAATTAATAGAAATATATATTATTAATAGAAAAATTTCTTTGTGACACTTGATACCTTGCAGAATCATCATAGCTCCATATGTGAAGTTCATTGTACCATTTTCAATGGTAACCTTGTACTCTTTAGCTTCTAGAGCACCTACAGAAATTAGATTTTTCTTTAAAGCTGGAACATATTTAACCTCTTTTAGTTCTTTGATCATTCCATCGAACATTTTGAGCTGAATTGTTCCTTCCCCCATTATGTGAAAAGATTGATTATTTCCCATCACAACTGTTCCAGATTCTAAATTACGAAAATATGTAAACATTCCCTATTAGGACACAAATGATAGGTTGCTCCGGTATCAAGTATCCACTCACTTGTACTAGCCACATATACTGTAGGTATAATACTTAGTGAATAATTAGAGACATCATCTTTTAGTGCCATGTTCGCTGCTACTAGTTTATTCCCATCTCTTTTCTGAGCCTTTGGATAATCTTTCCTCAAATTACCCTTTTCATGACAAAAGGCACACTCATCTCGAGCTATATTTCTGCTTCTCGATTTAGACCGAGAATTCTTTCCACCATGCTTCTTCTTTTTTTCCATCGTCTGAAGCTCCATCGTCCTTTCTCTGACTACCAAAGCTTCAGACAATGCTCTTTCAAAATGTTTATTATTATTACAAACCTCCAAATTAGTCAATGCTGTACAACCATCTTTGTAGATGATTATGCTTTTCGCATATATTAAGGTAGTCACAAAATGGCTATGCTCTTCTGACAATGAGTGCAGCAAAATCATAATCTTGACTTCATCCTTAATATCTTCATCAAGATTCTTCAAATCAGCAAGTAACTTTTCAAATCTTGAGACATGATCATGCATTGACACCCCATGCTTCATTCGTAAGCCATACACTTGGTTCATTGCATGAAGACGATTTTCAGAACTTTTCAGCAAATACTTTTCATCTAATGTATATTATAAAGTCATCACACACCCTCATCTTTTACCAGATATTTTACCTCTTTGGTCAAACAAGATCTGATTTGACCACAGGCTTTCTCTTTCATATGATCCTAAGTTTCTTCGTCATACAAGTGTCTTTTATTTTTCAAAACAACATCGAGATCGATTAGAATAAGGGCATCTATAACTTCATGCCTCCATATGCTGAAGTTGATTTTCCCATCAAACTTTTTAACATCGATCTTCTGGCCTCTAATAATAGGTGCTGCATTGATGAAGTGATACGTCTCGCCTCCCACTTGTAGTGTCTTTTGAAATAGTTTAGGTAGATCTTTTCCTAATTCTAGAAGTTTCACCTTCTACCATTTTCTCAATAACTATTCACACTTAAAAAACAGTCTCTATAATGTTAATTTCGCGTGAATATATGCATCAGGAAAATTCCCAAGAGAGTGGAGGGGCCAGAACGGTTCCACTTAAAATCCAAACTCCTTAGACTTTTATTACCTTGTTGACAGAACTTTCCTAAACATACATAAATGCACACTACTTACAATCGATTGTCTCCTAAGTACAAATGGTCGTCTCTATCGTATCTATGAATAGTATTGTATTTTTAAATAGTACCATATATATAAATAGAACATACCTTTTAATAGTGCCATATACGTGAACAGTATAATATATCTCAAGTACGAACCTTCGACTCTGATACCACTTGTTGTGCATGGAATGCGAAATCAAGTGCACCAATATAATTATAAAATAAATGACACAAGAATTTAATGTGGTTCGGCGATTATACTTACGTCTACGGGAAGAAGAGAAAAATAATTGTATTATTAACAATTATTTAGAATACAATATTTCAGTAAAGAAACTCACTTCCCATAACCTAAATACACCCAATACTCTCATACACATTTGAAAGAAAAATAACTATCAATTGCCCACACTTTCTAATTGCTTACTTCCACAATAATTCTGTAATGAATTATTTCTCTCTAAATTTGAAACTCTCTCAAGTTTTTTTTTTAAAATACTCATAAATGAAATTTCGCTTGCTATTTATAGCCAATTATCATGCATGCATTTGATTTTTCTCCAAAAAGTCTTTAAGCATGGCAACCAAAACAACATTTTTTTCAATTTTAATGGCTTCGATGCCAACCTTAAAAATAAACATTTCATCATTGTCAATTATGTGCCACCAACCAATTTGACAACCAAATTGATTGACTTTTCAACACAGAAACCAATTACTTTTAAAAACATAAACTCAATCCAAATCAAATATTAAAACAGAACCGAAATGAAATATTTTGATTCAATTAGGTTCGATCCAATTTTGAAATTCTGTTTGGTTTTCAGTTCTGCACTTCTGCAATTCACTTGCCATAATTGTTTCCAGAACGCAAATTTCTCTATGTTGGTTTTCTAGTTTAATTTAATCACTATTACCTAAGCAACAATTTTTTTTTTTAAATTCATTTTAGCACCATAATTCTTGTTGCCTTTTAGTAAGATTGATTCAATTCATTTGAGCCCTGTAACAACATCATAATTTTTTTTTTCTTCATTTGAAATCTATAAAAGTATAAGCATACTTGTATAATTCAGTTTTACAGCACAGAAATTACCAAAAATAAAAAAATATCCTCAATGACCAGACAATTAACTAATATCAATTTTAAGAACAGTACTACAGACTACAAATCTACTAACAGCTGCAATTTTTTTTTTCCTAAATGCACTACTAGCTCACATCAGTCCAAGTAACGGTGGATTAAAATAGCAATCAACACAATTTTTTTTTTAAAATATGCTACAAAATTTAAATTCTAATATATTAAATTAAAGTATTAATCATAACTAAAAAAATTTAATTAAGAAAAAAATTAATGAACAATAAATAAAAATAAAAAAACGAAGTCAACAGCTCATTGTCTCCGACGGTCGGCACGATAGCAATTGTTGAACAATAGTTGGTGACGGTCTGACGACAGTGAGATGGTGAGACTGGAGCGAGTAAGAGTGAACATGAGTAAGTTGAGAGCTTTAGTAAGAACATCACCAGTTTGATTCTCACTGGGTGTGAAACAAACTTCCACCTTCTTTGCTGCAACTCTATCTCGAATAAAATGAATGTCCAACTCAGCATGTTTTGTTTTGGCATGATAGACTAGATTATATGCTAAAACAATTGCCTCTTGTATATCACACCACACAATTGGAATGGTGCTAAGCTTAATGTGTAGTTTTGAAAGTAGAGACTGTATCCAAATCACCTCATATGCAGCACAAGCTAAAGCTTTGTACTCAGCTGCTATACTTGACTTGGAGACGGTTGCTTATTGGATGACCATGAAACTAAATTAGGACCAATATAGATAGCAAATCTAGCCACGTATCTTCTATTATCTCGATCACAAGCCTAGTCAGAGTCTGTAAAACAGTTGAGTTGCATAGCTCCATTTGTATAGAATTGTAATAAAAAATGAATTGTACCCTTCAAGTAGCATAGTAGCCTTTTACAAGCTGCCCAATGCTGAGTTCTTGGACAAGATAAGAATTGACTTTGTTTATAGGGAGAGCAATTTTTTGCCTTGTAAAAGTGACATAAGGCTCTATAATACTATATTGTGAAGCACTTTCAATTGGTTCTCCTGATTCCTTTGTAAGACAATGGCCTGTAGACATTTGTGAGACAATGGCCTATAGACATAGGAGTGGGCACTGGACTGCAATTGATCATGTCATTTTTCGCCAGAAGATCAGCAATGTATTTTGCATATGATTGTTGAATTTCAGCTTCTGTCTTTGGGACTTTAATGCCCAAAACGTAGTTGGGTTCTCCTAGATCCATTAAAGCAAATGTGTGCTGCATGTCTTGAATGGTTTGGTGGATCAGAAGAGAGCAATAACTTGTAATAATGATGTCATCCACATAAACCAGAACCAAAAGCAAATGGCCATTGATCCTCTTGTAAAAGAGGGAGTTATCGGACTTGGTATTCTGAAATTGCCACTAAGAAACCATGGCAGCCTTGAACCTATCAAACCAAGCCCTTGGTGCTTGCTTTAAACCATACAAAGCATTTTTTAGTTTGCATATATGTTGAGGTTTATTAGGATTTACAAACCCCTCAGTGGTACTATATAGACATCCTCAACAAGTACGCCATTGAGGAATGCATTGTTCACATTCACCTGTGGAATCAGCCACCTATTCATAATGCAATGCTCAAGATAACTTTGGGCTAAAGGTTTCAGTACAGTCAACTCTTAAGTGTTTGATGAAAACCCTTGGCAATCAACCTTGCCTTATATTTGGAAATGGTTCAATCATAATTATAATTAATTCTGAACACCCATTTGTTCCCAACAACCTTGATAGGGGTAGTTGGTAAAACCAAATCCCATGTATCATTATGTTGTAAGGCCTGAAATTCTTCTTGCATTGTGTTGATGTAGTTTTTCTGCGTGCCTTCAAATAGAAAGAACCTGTGCAAAATTTCGGAACCCCTGCCACTTACACGTCCGTTTCCTTTTATTGCCTATTTTCCCGCCCTTTTTCTCCAAGACCATCCGTCCCAGTGCTCGTGGTGTCCGGCCCCTCGACGTACCGGGATTAGCGTGATATTCCCTGGGATGCGCGACTGTCTGGTGGGCATGGTTCACATGACCAGATCATCATGTCGAGCGTGTGCGCAAGGAATGATGACACTGTGGGGGCGAGTGCCGGCCATCGGTAATAGTCGCAGCACCATACCACGTGGGGCATGCGTCAGGCATCGATCGTTGTGTTGAGTTACTGGAAATATGGGTCAGACTGCCTTGAACTGGTTGTATCGGGGTCTTGCCTTTCCTCCGTGTTGTGACTGGTATGATCGAGCAGCACTTGGGGGATTTGAAGACCTCGAGCGGAAGAATGCGCTCGGGTTTTGATTAGCATTCAGGTCCTTCGACCTTGACCAGCCTTGACTGGGTTTATGAAGACCTCGAGCTGAAGAGTGAGCTCGGGCTCGACTAGTCTTGGACTCCTCGACCTTGACCAGCTTTGACGCCTAATGAGGCTGTCTTTGTGCTAGCGGTCGGATCTTCTGCTCGGGATAGGTTGACCTCGAAGTCTTTTTCTCGCGCTGGTTGGACTCGAGGAGGGTGGGTCGATATTACCCAAACACATTGCTTTGTACCACATTGGATCAGTCAAGGCTTGAGAAATAGATGAAGGTTCAGATGGTATAGTTAAATGGGCAGAGAGGTATATCTTGGGTTTGTAAATACCATTTTTTGACTTGGTCACCATAGAGTGGCCAACTGGTTGAGGTGCAGGCAAAATGTATGTGGGGGAATTGTGAGGTGTGGTAAAATGAAGAGAATCAGAAGCATAGGTGAGGTATTGGGATTGGAATTAAAGGATGGAGAGTGTTCTGGAGCTGCAGAATCAGATGCTGTAGTTGCTATTAAAAGGATCTGGAATTAAACAAAACATGAAGCAGTAGAGAAAGATGTTAACTGAGAGATAGAGACAAATTCAGAGGAGGAAGTTGGAGGACATCAATTTGTGATTGAGGAAAAATCCATACGAGGAACATAAGGAAAGAATGTTCATAAAAAATAACATGATTAGAAATAATGGCTCTCCTTGAAGAGTAAAGACATTGATAATTCTTAGGGGAAGAACCGTATCCTATAAAGATGCATATACCAATTCTGAAATCAAATCTATTTCTATTATAGGGTCTAAGATAAGGATAACAAGCACAACCAAAGGTTCTAATGCTGTGTTCGGTTGCAAGAATAGTAAGGAGAGGAGAAGAGAAGAAAAGAGAGGAAGAAAAAGGAAAGGAGAAGAGAAGAATAAAGAATCTAATTTCTCTTGTTCGGCTGTGCATTGAATTCCTGATAGAAAGGAATTGAATTTTTTTTTCTTGGACAAATTTACCCTTATGTTAAATTTAAGTATTTATCATATAAAATTAAAAATCAATGAGCTGATTATAATTATGATTGTTATCAATGATAAAATTACTTATAATGCTTATTGATGGTCTTATCAAAAGAACTTTTATTACAAATGCTTTCATCAATAGTACTATTGTCATAACTTATGTTAATATATAACCAAAAAATTATTCCATTCACAACTTAGAAATAAAAATACAAAAGCATAACAAAAAATATGATTTGATTCATATAATTAAAAAAAGAGATAAATTTACTTAATATTGAGACCTAGAGTGTCTCAAAATATAAATGTCTTAATATTAAAATGAAGTAATACAACTAAAGTATGAAATAAAAAATAATTCTTAAGTTTAACAATGAGTTAAATTCATAAACTTAACATTCATAAACTATAGAATGATTTAAATGTCACCATCAAATAAAAGTTTAACCCATGCTTCCTTCTCCTCATCACAAAGACTATAAAAAACGTTGAGTGCAGCAGTATCACGAGCAATTAGAGTGGTGGCTCTAAGCCGTTGTGCCATTGTAAGGCCATTAATCTTCTTTAATTCACCATTTAGTCCTGCTTGTTTATCTTTGATTTCTTGTCCCATAGCTTGACTCAAGCAAGTAGAAGATTCTTTCATTTCCCCAATAATTAGAGTTGTTAGCATTGTTATCTCTTGAAGTGACTCTCCTGAATCTTCATTTCTTCTTCATTTTTTGATGAGCCATTTGAAATTTTTGGATGCTTTTGTGGAGCATGTGAGAAAGATACACTATCATCCACTTCATCCCTTGCATCTTCAACATGCAAATTGTCTCCTTCTACTTCCTTGTTCATTATTGTCCTCTAAATTTCTTCCACAACATCTACAAGAGCCTCAGCATTTTTTCCAGTTGCATGGTCTTTACCATAACTCATACATAAGTCCTCATAATATGGGAATATTTTATTCTTGAAATTTGTTGCTTCTTTATGACTGTAAATAAATTATGCACAAGTCATAAAATTAAAAATCATCTAGTCATAAAACACTGACCAACAAGTAATATATATGCAAATGTAGTACAAAATTTGTTATCAATTAATATTCAAACTTCAGAGGCTGGAGATTTTGGCTGATCTGCACGTGCAAGTGCAACACCAATAGGACTATATGATTAAAAAAATATTGTTAATTAGACATGATAATGAGATATGATATGAAGAGTCGTTACACATTATGACTAAAGACTACTAAAATAGTGCAGGCCATAATTAATTCTTGATAAAATCAAGTCGGATTATTTATTCAACTCAGTACCGATTAAGTATTTGATTCTTAATACTACACACACACACACACACACACACACACACACATATATATATATGATAATATAAAGGCGATAAATCAAGCACATATCTTTCTCATACTTGATTATTAAAATTCATCTGGAAAGCTCCATTATTGCTTAATCACACATTTCAGCTTGAAAATAAATTACTTCCTAAATCTTTATATGAGAAGAAAGTCAAACTTATTAAAATGGGATGAGGATCACATAAGAGGATATTGTTCTTTATGTTTGAGTAACAAAAGATAATGTTACTCAAGTTTATGAAACTTAAAAAAATGAGCAAGGAGGTCAAAGGAAAAAAAATACAAAAATTACCTGGACATAAGCATCCCACACAGCCTTTTCTTCAGTCACAATCTTTTTTTCTGGATCCCAACCAAAGCCACTACAATTTGGTCCAATTAATATCTCATGTATAGTTCGAAATTGCATCTTTAAAGTCTTGATGTGAGATTCAATGTGTGGCTTTGCTTTTATACCACTTTTAGGCAATTTTGTTTACAAAGCAGTCTCCAAAACCTTTAGATAGCCACTTCTAAAATTATTATCAGCATAAAATCTCCCATCATGATACAAATCTACAAGTGATTCTATGAGCTTCATATCTTCATCCGCAGTCCAGAATCTTGATTTTAGAGGTTGAGATTCCATTTAACTATTAAAAACAAAAACAAAAACTAGCCATTAATATTTAATCTTCAGCCAAGAAAAAAGCAAAAATAATTTATCATAATTCATAATTTCATACGCTAAAATTGTTATTCATATATTAAAGCTTAAACTGGCTATAACATCATTTCTCAACTAATAATAGTGAAGCAAACATAATGGTATCATACTGAAATATCACAGTGAAAACTACATGAAACTAGCACCCATGTCACATATAGCGGAAATATCCATGGAGAAACAGAGCTAAAAAATTCATAATTTCTTGCTAGTGAAAAAAAAACTTAATCACAAATAAAAACACATTAATATTAATAATATATATAATACTATTAAACACAGTACTAGTGTTCCAAGTCTACTTTTGAGTCCAGTTATTGTAGATAATTGGCTACCGGCAAACCCATCCTAAACATAAAACTTTTACAGTCAGTATAAAGAAAATAAATAACTAAATAAATAAAATACCCAAAACATAAATAATGAAATTTCATAAAATCTAATACAGACCTACTCCCGCTACTGCTCACTGCAAAGAGCAAAGGCTAAGATAAGGCCCAAGTCATCTATCGACTTGCTCTCCATCGCTTATACATCTCTTGAGCTAAATTTGCTCTCCATGCATTCCACTCTTCTGAGGTTTCTACACTAGATATTGAGCTACCGAGTGATTCAACCCCAATTACATCATTATACGTTTCCTCAAAAGGATCGCATGGCATCTCATTCCGAATAAAATTGTGCAGCAAGCAACATGCCAGTATAATCCTATTCTGAGTCTTGATAGGATAGAATGAAGGCCTTATAAGAATTGCCCATCTACTTTTAAGCACACCAAAGCATCTTTCAATGACATTCCTTGCAGATGAATGCTTCATGTTGAAAAACTCTTGTGGATTAGTAGGCTGGTAGTTTTCCCTCCAATCATTGAGATGATATCGTTGTCCACAATAAGGAGCAAGAGATCCCCTACTATTAGCATACCCAGCATCCACAAGATAATAATAACCTATATGATTAA
Source organism: Murraya koenigii (assembly GCA_025617385.1). Lineage (NCBI taxonomy): Eukaryota > Viridiplantae > Streptophyta > Magnoliopsida > Sapindales > Rutaceae > Murraya > Murraya koenigii. The sequence goes on along the minus strand of CM046817.1, from coordinate 14,643,079 downwards.
AAAAATATTGAGATTTAAACTCATCAAAGTTTCATACTTAATATCATATGTATTTCTAGCACTTGACTTACCATTTGGGACATTTAAACCATTTGTTTTACGTAAAGCCTCACGAAGGACTCTACCATCAGCAGCTGAACCCTCCCAACCAGCTAAAACATAAATAAATTGCATGTCTTGGGAACGTACTCCTAGAACATTAGTTGTAATCTCCCCCTTATGATTTCGATACCTAGGTTTATCTGCTGTAGGCACCCTTACTCTAATGTATGTCCCATCTAGTGCTCCTAAGCAATTTTATTATCAATACAAATGAAAAAAATAAAAAAATTAATTATTGATATAACACAAAATATGGATGTAGTAAATATGACTATGATATATACCTTAAACCATTTCCATTTCTCATCAATAGATTTTTTTGGAACTGGCTCAGGCTTTTTCAATAACTCTCCGTGGAGTCGTATGACGGAATGCAAGATATTGTGAAAATACTTGCTAACTGAGTCTCCCGACCTCATAAATTTAAATCTAATCACTCTATTTTTCTTATGATGTGCTATTATGTGTAAAAACATAGTAACTTGTTCATCAATTAGCAAATACTTTGATGCTTTTGACCCTCCATCTGTTTCAAGCCTAGTGCATAAATATATAAAAGCACACCTATCCATTCTAAGTTGGGCTATGCAAGTTGCATCACTATCATAAGCTAATCGGTGAACAATTTTCCTATTTGTTAAAAAATTAAGCATATATGTTTCACGTCTTAAAGAATTTTTTTGATTTTGTTCCATCACATATCGTATCAACTTTAATAAACAAATAACCACTTGCATATTATGAGACCAATGCATAAACAATGTATCTAATTTCTTCTTTCTAAAATTATCTGTGTTAGTTAAGTATAAGCCATCCATTACTGCAACAAAAAAATTACAACAATTATTATTAAGTATATCAGCAAGTAAAACAACAAAAAATAGCAGCAAATAAATAATACTAACCAGCAAGTATAACAGTAAAAATAACAAATAAAATAGTAGTAACTAGCAAGTAAAACAACAGCAAACAATAAGTATAAAGTAGCAAATAACAAGTATAACAACAAAAACAGCAAGTAAAGCAGTAAAAAATAATAGTAATCAACAAGTACAACAGTAAAAATAGTAAGTAAAACAATAGTAACCAGCAAGTATAACAGTAAAAATAGTAAGTAAAACAACAACAACCAGCAAGTATAAAGTAGCAAACAACAAGTACAACAATAAAAAAATCAAGTAAAACAACGAAATCACATATAATTTAAAATCGAGTATTACAATTTACAGTGAAAACAACTTTTGAATTATGAAAAGATTGCTCATGTATACACAATATATATAGGGTTTACTCAGTACCCACAAGTAACTGTATGTTGGCCTGTATTATAGGGTAACTTTATTTCAGACTCCGTTTCCAAGATGCATTAAACTAACCTTTCCAGCAATGGAATAATACTCAGTACATGAATCAATAATCCATAAACAGCTGAACAAGAATTTTCAAGCACCCAAAACTATAATTTAATTCATGTCTAAAAATGAGAATAAACAATATATGAAATAGAAACAAGGCTAACATGAAAACAGGCCAGCATACAATTGATAATACTCTTCTTCCTAATTTATTATATAGTTATTGCATACAAAGTGACTTAGTAAATTGATAAAATGAAAACAGACCAGCATAATATATTCCATTTTCAATAAAGTACAAGATGAAGTATATTTGATAAAGGTTCTTGTTTTACATTCCTATGAATAGTCTGCAGTCATATTCATATCCAACTATGTCAAGATGTTTGATAAATACACAATCTCTACCTCAATCATATTAGTTGACATAGACAGAAAATTATAATATGTATATATGCAATCATACAATGATAAACAATTATATCTATATGCATCATAAATACAATAAAACAAGCTAGGTTCCTGCATTCATATGGTTAGTAAGAAATTGTCAATATTACAGGCGATCTTGAACTTGTTGGCATCTAATTTTCTATCCTTCATCCTAATATTTGACTCGTTTTATATTTCAATCACAAATGCTGAATCAATTCGAGCCTGTGCCTATCAGAATCAAACTTTGAAGTGACTTCAATCAAATCTATAGAGACTAACAACAATTTTCTAATAAAAAAATGAAATCCAGCATCAACATTGAAAAAATAATGAAATCCAGCATCAACATTGAAAAAATAATGAAATCCAAAATAATCATTGGAAAAAAAAGACATAAACGCTAATTTAATTGCATAAAAACTTAAGAAATTAAAAGAAATTCTTAAATTTAAAAGAATAAAATTGAAAACCTGAGATCGAAGATTAAGAGATCGAAGTTGAAAGTGTGGATTCACCCACTCTCTTTGTTGCTGGTGAAAGCTGCCGGAAGTGTTGAGAGAGAGGCTTCGCTGAGTTTGAGTGAGAGGTTATGGTGTTACGAGCGAATTAGGGCTTTCTCCATTTAGATTTGTTTAAGGATAAAATTGAAAATATTGAAATTAAACGAGGGTAATATAGGAAAACAAGACCTTTTAATTGTGTGGAAGTCAAATTTCCTTACACGGTGAGAAGGAAACCAAATTCTACAAATAATAGAAATTGGGGTTGGAAAGGAATTTGATTTCCAGTTAACTTTTGCCAACCGAACAAAGGAAATTGCAAAGAAAATGGAATCCTGCCTTAATTTCCTGCAAATGAACATGGCATAAGGGAAGAATAATCTGGTTTTTGAAGAAATAGCTTTTGATATGGAGAGATATTTTGTAAAACTAGTGTTAGAAGTCTATTAATGAGAAAGACAGCATTATAAAACGTATTCCACTAGAATTTCAAAGGTAAATGTGCTTGTGCTAACAAAGAAAGACCAATATCAACAATGCGTCCAAGTCTTAGCAAACCTTTGCCTTTTTTGTAGGAGCTCAATTTTGGATGGCATCTCTTGAATATCATTCTTTAGTTTCTCAATAAGCTGATTTTTCTCTTTTTGTTGATTGAGAATCTTATCATATTTGTCCCGAAACAAGTTCAATCTCTATATTCTCCCATTTTGATGATGAATATAATGACAAAGATGCCTAAAATGTATTCTTAAATTATTGAAGAAGGAAGTAAAAGTTCTAAATTCCCTTCTCCAGTTAGTTTGGACTGTTTTGATATGTTTATGCAGGTGTTTTTCAATGAAGGTTTTAAATTGAAAGAAGACTGCAAGTACATCAGATTTTATAATGAGAGGAAAAATCCAGGTGAACCTGCTATAATCATATAGAATAAAGAGATAATAGCCTATCCTTGAGTTGAAGTGATGAGAGGGTCCCTAAAGATCAGCATAAAGTAGTTGTAAAGGTTCTGTACTTTTGGTTTGTATAGAATAAATTGTAATATATAATCCTTTCCAAATTGACAAGCACTACAAGATTTTACAGCTTCAGTTTTATTAAAACCAGTTAGATCATTACAAGATTTTAATACAGCCTTCAAAGTATGAATTACAGGATGTCCTAGTCTTCTATGAAGAAGATTTACATTAACTAATTTCAGAGTGACAGCAGACAAACGTGATTTTTATAGCTGGGAAGAACAAAGAGAGACTCAAATTTATTTGAACTGATAATAGCTGAAGAAGCAGATACAGACTTAGAAGAAGAAGATTTTGAATAATGGAGAGTTTGGACTTTATATAGGCCTCCTTCAGCAACTCCTTCAAGTAAAGTGATCCTTGTGCTCACGCCTTTATAAGACAAAAATTTTCAAGAAATCCAACGGTAACACTGTTGTCAGCAAGCAATTTTAAAATACTGAGTAAATTCTTAATGATGTTTGGTACATGTAAGACATGATTAAGAATTAAAGGTTCATGTGTAGTTGTGGCAAGCAAGACTGATCCAATATGAGTGATATGTAATGCATTTCCATTACCAACAAGCAATTTTTCACCACCAACATAAAGCTTAAAGTTAAGAAGTTTACTTAAATCATTTGTGATATGATTGGTAGCTCCACCATCAATGTACCATGAGCGATCTTCAACAATCTTAGGAATTGGAACACAAGCTATATGAGCTGAAGAAGTAGAAGCTCCAGGCATGCCATGAGGAAATGAAGGATATCTATGAGCAAAACCAGGAGTGAAATTGTTGTATGCAGCAGCAACAGGAGTGAAGGCATTTGTGAAGCTGGTGTAAATAGCAGCAGTAGGAACAGGAGTAAATGCATTAGAATACACCATATGTCCTTGAGATCTAAAATTCCTTAGCATATAAGGGTGACCAAAGTTATGATCAAAGTTAGGGCCAAAACCTCTGCCATAACCATTAGAATCTCTGCCTCTGCATGGTTTCTTTGAAGAACAAAAGAAGAGTTGTATCTATTTTTACATCTATTTGCTACATGGCTAGGAATGAAACATATCTGACAAACATTATCAAGAGAGTTTTCTCCACTACTGAATTATTCAGAACCAGAGTTATTAAATCCACCATTAAAACCACCAGATACATTTCCCCCTCCAAATTTCTTCCGTAAACCATTATTACCATTATTCTTTCCAGAGTATGAACCTCTTTATGCAACATTTATAGTCATATTATGCATAATATCACTAGCAATTTTTCCTTTCTTTTGCTCAACCCTGTTTTCATGATTAAGCAACAATGAATTCAGTTTATCTACAGTGATTCTTTCTCCTTTAGCCATAATAGCAGTAACCAAAGACTCATAATTAGAGGAATCAAGTCCAGTAAACACTTGTAGGACAAAATCATTCAATTCAACTGGTTTTCCGGCTAAGGCTAAGGTATCAATTATACGTTTGATTTTAGCAAAATAATCAGCCATATTCATAGATCTTTTCTTTATAGTTTGAATTTGCATTATAAGAGTTTGAATTTGACCTTGAGATAGTGAGATGAACATACTAGTGAGTGAGTCTTAAAGTTGCTTTGAAGTTGCACAATCAATGACTGTTGACAGTAAATTTTATTGAGTTGATGACAGCATCCAACTTAAGAGTAGTTGATCAGTTTTCAGCCATACTGTATACTCAGGATTGATGGATTTAGATCCATTGCCAGTTGAAGATCCAGCTCCATTACCACTTTCATGAAGAGCAAATTGTTCTATACATTCACAGTCACCATTAATGAAGCCTTCTAAGCCGTTGCCTTTGATTGAAGCCAAAACTTGTGTACGCTACAGAATAAAATTGTTCTAATTAAGCTTAACAGGTGTAACAAAGCTATAGAATGGGTTATTCTCAGTTGTGCTTGCCATTGAAAGCCTTGATACCATGATTGAATCTTAAACAATGATGTTTGGCGAGAGAGAAAGCATAAGAAAGTTTAAGAGAAAATATTGAATGGAAACATATGGAAGATTCTCATTAAATTTAGAATGATACATAGTACTTATTTATACTAAGCTATATGCCTTTTAACTAATTTTGTTATAGACACGTGAATTAAGTTTGATGTATGCTAAGCTAATTAACTAACTGAATTTACACGTTACCTAACTTAGTGAGCTTATCAGTTGTTGTTGACCTCATTATACCAACGTTCTCTGCCTTTTACTCATCATATGCTAACCTCTTGAAGTTAAGAGAGCTTTCAAGCAAGAAGACTTGTTCCCTTGCATGAGGCCAGATCAGAGCGAGTTCTATAGAAAAAAGAACAAAGAAAAGGTATATGAACTTTTAATAAAAGAAACTTTAATTTCTTATTTCAATGTCATCGGGAACTCTAATGAAATAGGAATAATGTCGTCGGGAATTCTAGGTAGGTTAAAGAACAAGAGATTGCAAGAAGAGTCATCGAGGAAAGACTCTAGCAAAGGAGAACGAGATTTGACTATAAGTGCTACAAGAGCATATGTTCTGAAATCCCCACTTATAGCATGTTCAAGTGCAATGTTACCTTCAATGCTGCCAAGCACTCAACTTAGAGAAGTAGCTACAAGACCGATACTTGCGTTTTTTGGGGTAGAGAGAAAAGAGAAAAGAGATTTGTTTGAACATACCTACCATGTGGTACATTTTGCTGAGGCCTATATGAATAGAGAGAAAGTGAAGGAACTCAACAAATTATCTGCCATAGAAGCTTGGAAACTGTTGATGGAGCGTGACCAAGAGGTAACATGCAGTATTAACCATCTGTAAGCTCATTTATAATGTTAAATACTTAACTCATGTATTTTGCTAGGCAATTATCTTCATTGAAAATTTAGGAAGCTTCATGATCAGTTGATTAAGTAAGGATCAGAAGCGCTTGCTATACTAAAGAAACTTCAGAAGGAAACTATGAAAGCCAAGTTTGAAAAGAGAGTAAAGATTGATTGGGCTGAGAATGAGAGCCTGAAGTAGAGATTAAAAGAACTAGAGAAGGACATCTCCCACTCTAAGAATATGCTTGTGGAGAAAGATAAGATAATGTTTAATTACAAGGACACAATTTAGTTCAATAAACTAAAGAGAACTAAACCATATATGATGAGGGCAGTTTGCTCAGGCTCAAATCAGCCTTAGATGTGGATTTGGAGAGATATCTGAAGTTCAATGTTAAGAGCATTAGGAAAGAGATTGAAGAATCTAAAGCTAAAGTGCAAAGACAGATAACTTCTAAGGGTGGTAGGGTGGAAAAGGAAAAAGACCAAGTCTCAGAGAGTCAAATACAACGCAACAAGCAAGGCATAATTAGCCCATCTAAAAACCAACCCGAGTAGCTTTAATTTCCTCTTGTTTGCCTTGAAACAAAACACTTTTGTAAGTATCACCTTTTATGTACGACTCTTAAGATGTATTTTCATGCACACAAATTTATATTATGCCGTAGTATAGGCAGTAAATTAACAACATAATAAGAACTTGAACAACTAGTAACGCCAATATTAGGGGCCTTGTAAAATTATGTTGTGATAAAGGCAATTTAAAATGCACAGGGATAAGGGCAAAATATTTGAAAATTTAAGCAGTTGTATGTGTTGTGTGTGGAATACAGAGTCAACCACACTAAGTAATTATAGAAAATAAATGACACAAGAATTTAAGTGGTTCGGCGATTATGCCTACATCCACGGGAGCAAGAGAAAATAATTGTATAATTAATAATTATTTAGAGTGCAATATTTGAGTAAAGAAACTCACTTTCTATAACCCAAATACACTCAGTACTCTGATGCACACTTGAAAAAAAATAACTCTCAATTACCTGCACTCTCTAATTACTCACTCTCCCAATAATTCTCTAATGAATTATTTCTCTCTGAATTTGAAACTCTCTCAAATTATCTCAAGTTTGGGATGTCATTAACTCTAAAAAAATATGCTCTATTTATAGTAGAGATCATGGTGCAAATGACAAATAAGTTGGTGGTTATTTTCTTCCTTTTTGAGAAATTCATACATTTGCTTTCCAATTAGTCAAATTTGGTTCCAAATCTTTAGCTACCTTTGGACCACCTTTTTTATTATTATTATTTTGACTTTTCAACAATAATCTACCTCAGCGAAGATTTCTCAAAATCTGAGCCAACTACCAACAAATCATCATCCCTAAAGTGGCTGCCTCTTAGTGACTACCTACGTACCCATAATCTAGGATCAAGCCAACCGTAGTTCAAAATTCTTCAAACTTAATACATTCGAAGAATTTAAATTAGTTTCAAGCAATGTTGAAACTTAATTTTAGAAATCACCTTCGTTAACATATCTGATAGGTTATCCTTAGTATCAAACTTTTTCAATAACACATCACCGCCGTCGATAATCACTCTCACATAATAATATTTCACATCTATGTGTTTCGTTCAAGCATGATATGTTTGATTCTTTGCAAGGAATATTTCACTTTGGTTATCATAAAATACCTTAATGTTCTCTTAGATTACCCCTAAATCACCTAACAAACATTTCAAACAAATAGATTCTTTTACAACTTCAGTTGCTGCCATGTACTCTGCTTCCCCAGTGGACAAAGTAATTATCAATTTTAGAATTGACCTCCAGCTGATCGGACCTCCACCTAATGTGAATACGTAGATCGTTGTTGATCTTCGTTTGTCTAGATCTCCAGCGAAATCAGAATCACAATACCAGTACATTATTGACCACAATCCTTCTTAAAGAATAACCCAACATTAACTGTCCCATACAGGTATCGGAGAATCCACTTAACCACAAGCCAATGGTCTTTACCTATATTATGCATGTATTGATGAACCATACTCACAGCTTAAGATATATCGGGCCTTGTGCAAACCATAACATATATAAGACTACCCACACTACTGGCATATGGAACATGAGCCATATAGTCGTGCTCCTCTTTAGAGAAAGGATATGAAGAAGAGCTTAATTTGAAATAAGAAGGCAGAGGAGTACATACAGGTTTAGTTTTTTCATCTATTCCAAACATTTCTAGTACATTCTTCAAATTAGACTTTTAAGTCAACCACAAGCTTCGATTCTTTATGTCTTTGTGAATTTCCATTCTAAGTATTCTTTATGCATTACCCAAATCTTTCATCACGAACTCAGAAGCCTGTTGCTTCTTTAATCTCTTAATTTCACCTCTATTCTTCAAAGTTATAAGTATATCATCGATATAGAGTAACAAATAGATGAAAACTTTATTTTGTATTCTTCTAAAGTAAACAAAGTGATCGTGTTCACTTCTAGTGAATTTCTGCCCTTATATCAATTGTTCAAATCTCTTGTACCACTGCCTTGAGACTATTTCAGTCCGTATAAAGATTTAATCAATCTACACACATAATTCTCTTTTTTAGCAACTTTGAAACTACAACGCTGAGTCATGTAGATTTTTTCATCCAAATCTCCATGTAAAAATGCTGTTTTAACATCCAATTGAGCCAACTCTAACTCATATTCTACTACCAGGGTAAGTATGATACGAATGGAAGTGTTTTTTACAACTGGAGAGAAAACTTCATTATAGTCAATACCTTAATTCTAAGCAAAACATTTTGCTATGAGCCGATCCTTGCATCGAGGAGTTAATTGATTTTGATAACCTTACTTCTTGGTGTAGACCCATTTATTACCAACAGCCTTTTCCCCTTAGGTAGCTCCACAAGTTCCCAAGTCTGGTTTTGATGGAGAGATTTCATCTATTCCCCATGGCTAAATTCCACTGATTACTTTCACTGATGCGTAATGCTTCACCCAAAGAGTTGGAGATGTCATCATCAATAACTGGAAGTGCACAGGCTACCATCATGTCTTTTATAAGCCATATGGGTTTCTTTATCACTCTTTTTGGCCTTTTTGTTGCTATAGTCTCATTTTCATCATCTACATCTTCAGTTATTTGTTCATTTTCTGTGACATCAATAGAAACAACCTCTTCTTCAACTTTTATTGTCACTTCCAAAACTTGAACTCGTTTCTGTAGAACTAATTGGTACATATGGAGTTGCATAAAAACTCCACCTACTGCAATGTCTCATTGGTCTTGTTCTCCACCTGCTGAGAACTTAGAGCCTTAAACAGAGAAGCTTCATTAAATGTGACATCTCTACTATACACAAACTTTTTATCTTTAAGATCCTAAAGCTTGAAACCTTTAACTCCACCTTTGAATACAACAAAGATGGTTTTTTTTTTTGCACGAGGATCGAGATTATCATTCTTTATATGATAATAAGCTGGACACCCAAACACATGAATGGAGTCACAGTCTTGTGTGTGCTTTCCAGACTACATTTTCATAGGAGTTTTACCTCCAATTGCAGCAGAAGGCAACTGGTTTATTAAGTGACTTGCGTAGCTCACAGCCTCAGCCTAAAACTTTTTATCTGAACCAGCATTAGATAACATACACTGTACATTCTCCAGTAAATTATGATTCATACGCTCAGCCACACTATTCTATTACGGAGTATGTCTCACTGTGAAATGTCTTTTTATATCTCACTCTGGCGTGCTTGCAAGAACGGATCAGAAGTATATTCACCCCTATTATCAGATCGTAATACTTTTGATCTTTTTGCCAGTTTAAGTCTACACTAATTTCTTCCATTTCACGAAAATCTCCAAAACCTTATCCTTTGCTCGTAAGATATACACCCACACACGTCTAAAGAAATCATCAACAAATGTAACAAAATAATGGCTTCTACTAATTGATGCAGTCTTGGTTGGTCCTCATACATCACTGTGAACATATTCAAGAATCTCAAGAGTATCGTGATTAGCTGTTCCAAACTTAGGGTTTTCTTTCCTACTACACAATGCTCACAGAAATTTAATTTACAGGTTCTGATACCTTCTAAAAGCCCATGCCTCATCAGAGTTTGCAAAGACTTCTCTCTAACATGTCCTAATCGTACATGCCTACCTTGGTGGTGTCATTATGGGTCTCAGCAATTTAACTTCATCATTAGTACCTCCTTTCAAATAGTACAAATTGTGACCCCTGACAACTTTCAGAATCACCATAGCTCCATACGTGAACTTCATTTTACCATTTTCAATGGTAACCTTGTAGCCTTTAGCTTCTAGAGCACCCACAGAAATTAGATTTTTATTTAAAGTTGGAACATATATATCATTTTTCAGTTCTCTGAACATTCTATCGAGCATTTTTAGCCGAATTGTGCCTATCCCCATTAGCCGAATTGTGCCTATCCCCATCACAGCTGCTCCAGATTCAAAATTACAAAAATTTATAAACCATTTTCTAATAGGAGCCATATATGCTGTAGGCATAATACTTAGATAACAATCAGAGTCATCATCTTTTTGTGACATGTTTGCTGCAACTGGTTTCTTCCCATCTCTTTTCTGAGTCTTCAGACAATCTTTCCTCCAGTGACCCTTTTCATAACAAAAGGTACACTTATCTCAAGTTATATTTTTGCTTCTCGATTTAGACCGAGAATTCTTTCCTCCATGCTTTTTCTTTTTCTCCATCGTCCTTTATCTAGCTATTAAAGCTTCAGACGATGTTCTTTCGGAATGCTTATTATTATTTCGAATATCTGAATTAGTCAACGCTATACAAACATCATTGAAGATGACCACGCTTTTCCCACATATCAAGGTAGTCATAAAATGGCTATACTCTTTTGGCAATGAGTGCACCAGAATCATAGCCTTGACTTTATCCTTAATATCTTCATTAAGATTCTTCAAATCAACAAGTAACTTTTCAAATCTTGAGACATGATCGTACATTGACACTCCATGCTTCATTCGAAAGCCATACACCTGGCTCATTGTATGAAGGCTACTTTTAAAACATTTTAGCAAGTACTTTTCCTCTAACGTACACCACAAAGTCATTGCACACTCCTCATCTTTTACTAGATATTTTACTTCTTTGGTCAAACAAGATCTGATTTGACCACAAGTTTTCTCGTTCATATGATTCCAAGTTTCTTCATCATACGAGTGTCTTTTATTTTTCAGAACAATATCGAGATTGATTTGAATAAGGGCATGCATAACTTCACGCCTCCATATGCCGAAGTTGATTTTTCCATCCAACTTTTCAACATCGATCTTCTAGCCTCCAATAACAGGTGCTGTATGACGATGTGATACGTCTCGCCTCCCACCTGAAGTGTCTCCTGAAATAGTTTGGGTAGATCTCTCCCTAATTCTAGAAGTTTCACCTGTTATCATTTTCTCAACAACTATTCACACTTGAAAATTTAAAAATTTATCATACAAGGGCAATATAATTGAAAATTTACCATACAAGGACAATATAATTAAAAATTTACCATACAAGGTCAATATATTTGAAAATGTGCTGTGGCAGGGGTAATATAATTGAAAATTTACGACAACAGAGGCAATATAATTAAAAGTGTACCATAATAAGGGCAATATAATTAAAAATATGTCGGCGACAAGGGTAATATAATTAAGAATATGCTGCTACAGTGACTTATTTATGCCTCAACAAAAGAAAAAAAAATATTTATGCATACATTAAAAGGTCAATATAAGCAATTGTATGTGTTGTATGCTAAATGAAGAATCAAGTGCACTAGGTAATTATAGAAAATAAATGTCACAAGAATTTAATGTGGCTCAACGATTATGCCTATGTCCACAGGAGCAAGAGAAAATAATTATATTATTAACAATTATTTATAGTACAATAGTTGAGTAAAGAAACTCACTTCCGATAACCTAAATACACCTAGTTTTCTCATACATACTTGAAAGAAAAATAACTCTCAATTGTATGCACTCTCCAATTGCTCACTCTCACAATAATTCTCTAATGAATTATTTCTCTCTAAATTTGAAACTCTCTCAAGTTTTGGGTGCCATTAACTCTAAAAAATATGCTCTATTTGTATTAGAGATCATTGTTCAAATGTCAAACAAGTTGGTGTCTATTTTCTTCCTTTTTGAAAAATTCATGCATTTGCTTTCTAATTTGTCAAACTTGGTTCATAATCTTTAGCTACCTTTGAACTATCTTTTTCTTTAATTATTATTATTTTGACTTTCAACAGTATGATCAATTGAGCATAATATCTTCGAAGCATTTCTACATTCCAAATCTTTAGAACCCTATGCCCATCAGAACCTTCAAGCTACCCATGCTAAAATGAATTATCTTTTTCTTTATAATTGTAGCTATGATTGCATATTTGGCAAGGGACCAATAAGGTCAAGTCCCCACTGAGCAAAAGGCCATGATTTGATTAATACAACTAAGGGCTTAAGGGGCTGTAGAGGAATATCTGTATATATTAGGCAATAATGATATATACGAGAAATCCGAGTGGCATTTTAATGCAAAGTTGGTCAATAGTACCTTTGGTGTAAAGCCTTAAAAGCGATTGCCTTAGCAATCAAGTGGCTTGTTGTTGAGTACTAAAAAGTGTATATTTATAAAGAATAAAATTACTATTTTACACATCAAGTCTCAATAACATCTCTACCTTTATGCATTTTAGTCCCTTGAAATTTGTTTGTATATTTTGTTCTCATTTGAGTATTTTATATATTTTAGGGGTATTTGACCTCTGTTTTATCTAATTCCCTTTCCATCTTGTATTTTCTATGTATTTTAATAAAATTTCTATTTTACCCTTAGTTTAATTACGAACAGTTAATTTATTTCCAAGTTTGGGTTAAAGGTAAAGTTTCAACATGTTCCATGAGCTTAATTAGGTAAGTTTATTTTCTCTCACTCGTCATTGACATACAATGTATCTTGTCTAGGTATGCACTAGTTATACCAACTCCTAATGAAATATTACTACTATCTAGCACGATGAGTGTTCAGCACCATATTTATTAGAGACATACTCCCCTTTAGTATTTGTGAGTCATCTTGAATCAGTATCGACAAAGAGTGAATCCAAGTTATTTAGTGGACGTTCTTCCCAAGTTGTCGACAGAATGATTATTATCGTCTGGCACAATGTGTTCTTGACACAACACTTAACGAAGGATCATTATCCTCTGGTACAATGAGCGTTTAATACCATATTTATTAAAGTGAGGCTCATGAAGGATGGAAATTTCCTCTCATGATTTAATTGACATTAAAAATGAATATTAATCGCACGATATAGTGTTGAGTGTGAATCCAAAGACTCATGAGCTTCATTCACATCATTTTTATCTTTAATTTATTCCCATCATTTTAATTTAAATTTTTGGATAAAATGTATGAAAACCAGCACCATAGATCCATTTACCCAATTAGGAAATGAATCCTACACAATTGAAATCCACCTTCTCGGGGGATCGACACTCGTCACCATTAGTTTATATTACAATAGATTCGTGTGTTAGTGAGTTCAATAAAATTTGCATAACATTTACACACATGCCTTCATGGATTTCCCTGAGAACATAGTTTCCTTCTTCTAGAGTAATACACCAAAGATAACGTAAGGAATATCCACGTCGGTATAAATTGTCATTGATACTATATACAATAACGAGCTAATTGATAACAGAATTTATGTGTCTTGACTTTGTCGTCTGGAAGGGTACCTTTCTCAATGAATTATCAAATTGGAGTCATCCAATTTTGATCGTGTTGGATTGCAGAGATCACCTGCTCCTTTTTATCAATAATCTTTTCTGTAAGCAATTCAATATGAATGGTCTTCGGAATCCGAGATATCTAGGCAGCTCCTAATATGAATTTAATATGTGCTGTGAGAATTTAATCATTTTGAATATTTTATTAACTTCCCAAACATTCTATAAATAGGCCTCCATATGTTGTTCCTTTGCTTGACACTCGGTAGAAACATGGTTGATCACAAGATGGGAATTACTTTGAACTTCCAAGTTTTGTGTTTTCAAACGTAAACAAAGGCAGAGCCCAGCAAGGATCGCCTCGTACTCAGTAATGATATGATCTTGGAAATATTGTTCGAGTTTTCATGCGGCCTCTACGAATGCGAGAGCAAGCTTTTCAATCAAAGGAAATAATGTTCAAGATTGGTAAATGCATTGCTGACATAACAGACTGGTCTATGGATATTCTCATTATGTTGATTAATTAGTAGTTCACTGGCTGCATGCTCAGAGACAGTTAGATACAAAAGGAGAATTTTCGCAGGTATTGGTTTTCCCAATGTTGGTGGATTTCGCAAGTACTCCTTAATTCGTTAAAAGTTCTTTCACCATTGTCATCCCAACCAAAATTGTGGCATTCTTTTTTTATGGCATCAAAGAATGGTATTTATCATTTTAATGAGAGATAAGCCTATTCAATGCCATGATTCTCCCCTCAAGACTTTGAACATCTTTGATTATTCGAGGAGACTTGAGGACAAGAATAGCTTCAATCTTGGCGAGATCAGATTAAATACCTCTTAGGCTTACATTAAACTCGATGGAATTTTCTCAAAAAACTCTGAAGGTGCACTGTTTTAGGTTTGAACGCATTTGGAATTGATGAAGACTGTCAAAGGTAGCACGAAATCATTACATGTGCCTCCATTGTTGTACTTATTAAGGTTTAAACATCTGGTTGACCAGTCTATAATATATTGCACCAGCGTTATTTAGGTCGAAAGACATGACCGGATAGCAATACAGGCCCTGATTAGTTATGAAGGCAGTATACTCTTGATCAGTTTCTTTCATTCAGATTTGATTATATCTAGGGAATGAATCCATAAAATTAAGCTTCCACGAGCTGATTGATTTCAGAGAATGGGTAGCTATCCTTAATGATAAGCTCAGTTCAAATTTATAAAGTCCATGCACATCCGTCATTTTCCATTGACCTCTTTTTTTTCACAGGGACTGCATTTGCGATCCACTGAGGATAGTGGACTTCGCGGATGAAATCAACTACTAATAATAGTTTGTTAACCTCTTCTTAAATGGCTTGATATAAATCTTGATTAAATTACTGACGTCATTATATAACTTGTTTGAAGTTAGGATCAATAGATAGATTATGACAGATAATATGCGGGTCAATACCGAGAATGTTAGCATGACTCCAGGCGAAAAAGTCTATGTACCCGATTAATAGTTTTTTTGTTTCTCGAAAAGGTTGGGATCAAGAGAAGCCCCGATCTTGATCTTTTTAGTCAAGTCATACTCAGCTGGATAGATATAGTCGGTATCGTCTGCAGGTTCATACTCAGCTGGATAGATATTGTCGGTATCGTCTACAGGTTCATACTCAGCTGGATAGATATAATCGGTATCGTCTGCAGGTTCATACTCAGCTGGATAGACATAGTCGGTATCGTCTACAGATTCATACTCAGCTGGATAGATATAGTCGGTATCGTCTACAGGTTCTGTGCACTTGAACATATCAACGGGCGTGGATCAACATCGTTAATCTAGGCCATTTGAGCCTATCAACGGGCCGTGGATCAACATAGTTAATCTAGGCCATCCTGAAAGCCATCCTTGTTAGGAAATTTAAACTGGACGTAATGAATAGACATGACATCTTTTGATGCTTCTATTAATGGTCGTGTCAGTAAGCTTTGATAAACCATCCAAGTTTCAACTATAATGAAATCCAGCATCATGGTCACTTATGGTCACCAGTAGCCAGATCTTTTCCAAGGGATATAGGCAACTTTCACCAAATATGTACAAAGGAGTTTGTATAGGATCAAGTTGGATACGATCAATCTTTAATATATCTAATATATCTTTGAATAAAATATCAACGGAACTACTAGGATTAACAAGCACTTTTTCAAGGTTTCAACCCGCCACGTTCATTTTTGTGACCAAAGCATCATATTAAATATATGAGATGCCTTTAGAATCTTATTCCATAAACATGATTGGTATGTAAGTATATGTTTGGGTAATATCGGGCAGGTCTCCTCGAGGCCCTTCTAGCTCGAATAAAATGTCCTGAGGTCAACCCAGCTCAAGCAGAAGTCCCAACCACTAGCTCGAAGACAATCTCATTAGACGTCAAAGCTGGTCAAGGTCAAAGACTTCAGAGTAGTCTGAGCCCCGAGCTCTTTTGCCTGCTCGAGGTCATCCGCCCCGGTCAAAGTTGGTCAAAGTCGACAACCGAGCACTCTTTTCCTGCTCGCAGAGGTTAAGTCCCCGAGCACAACTAGGCCATCTTAGCCATCGACCAAATGGAACGAGAGACCCGGCTCGGGACAATCCGACCCGTTTCCTCAGGATCCCGCATACCTTTTTGATGTCAGATTGGGCCCCACAAGGGAGGGTGGTGGTACTGTTGCCGATGGCTGGCACATGCCCCCACGGTGTCATCATTCCTAGCGCACATGCCCGACATGGTGATCTAGCCACGTAAACCAGGCTAAGGAGACAGCCGCCATCCCCAGGGAATATTACGTCAATCCCAGCTATCAGAGGGACTCAGACACCACTGACGCGGGAATGGATGCTCTTGGAGAGAAAGAGCGGGAAAAATGAAAAAGGGAGTATAAAAGAAAACGAATGGGTACGTTACAAGGGTTGAAAAAATTCATTCACAGGGATTCCAAAAATTGACACAGGTTCTTCCTATCCCTACTTCCCTTACCTTGATTTTCTGAAAAAACTATATTTATTCAAAAGGGAGGGCAAAAAATATCCCTTTCACCTTCCTGGCCTCTCGACTAAGGAGATACCAAAAAGAACAACCCGATCATCGACTTGAAGCGCCTGAAGGTTTCACGAACACGCCCGGCTACCCCTAACCCTATTTTCTGTGAATACAGGTCCGGGAGATCTCCGTTCTGGAAAAGACAATGGAATAGGACGAAGGAGACAGCCTTGCTCGAGCTCGAGCTAGTATGCGAGCGTAAGGTTCGAGGCAATCGCTTGAAGGCACGCGGAAAACCGCGATCAACATTTTTTGGCGCCGTCAGTGGGGATCTGCACAAAAAGCCTGATTTCCTAATATGTTTAAGATACACAACAAACGATGAGAGGAAACAGCCGAAGAGGAATGAGTCCAGAAGAATCGGTAACTTTGAGAGAAGTGGCCAATGAAGCCCAGAATAGGGAGATTCAGGAAAGAATGGATCGGATGGAGAAACAGATGGAGACTCTGACCTCCTTATTACCAGAACTCAGGGAGGGACAGAGAAAAGCGTGTAATGATGTTCCGGAGTCCAACCGTGGGAACGCTCCCGTTAGGGAAAACGTGGGAGATGAAGCCTAGAGACCTAGGGCACCAAACGCTGCAGTGAGGGAGGAGACGAATATGGAGGAAAGAGGGTCTCGTCAGCACTTGCAGGATACAGCCCCAACCTCTCATGCGGAGGAGCTGGAGGGGGAGGTGCGCAGATTGGCACAAGTTGTAGAGGACCTCCGGGGAAACGGAAAAAGCCCAAGTTGGAGAATAATGCTGGATAACGAATCTCCACTCTCCGCGGAGATCATGGGTGTCACGATCCGCTGGTACATATAGAGCGGTTTAACGACATGACAGGGGTGCAGGGTCTGTCAGCAACACAGAGGTGCAGGGCCTTCCCGCTCACTCTTGAGGGAAGGGCAAGAGAATGGTACCGCAGGCTCCCACGGGGAAACATCTTGAGCTTTGAACAGATGTGTAGGGAGTTCATGGAGCAATTCTGGGCGCGTGACCCCGAGGATGACATGATGGAGTCATCGAGTAAGGTAGAAGGAGGGAGAGTCCCTCTGGGAGTTTGTCAAAAGATACCATAGATCGGTCCTAGATCTTGGCGCATTTAATCATCCCCAACGCTGAGAGGACTGAAGGATGGGATCTAGATGGGATGTGATGTGGAATCCTTCGATCCGTTCATATTAGGACGCATATGAGCAAGTAAAACTAGATATGATAATTGAAGAGGAGAAGGCTGCAAAGCTGAGAAGTGAGCAGGTCAATGGAGCAAGGAGGAAGGAGAAAGGGGGTCCTGCCCGAGGGACACAAGCTTCAAAAGCAGCAAGGGACCGGGTTGCCCCGTACAACCCTTACCAGAGAGCTCCCCCACCGCGGATGGTTCCCCTGCCACCCCGCACATCCCCCAACCAGCCACCAAGCAGACCTGAGGTGATCCATAACAGATCCGATCGTCCATTGCCTCCTCCACCAAGAAGTTTCCCAAGGGATTGGGTGATATAGGTGGTAGAGCAAAGCCCCGCTTACGAGCAGTATACGAGGTTGAAGGTATCTCTCGAAGAGATACTTCAAGTGGCTGAGGAGCGAGGACTGCTGAGCCCTCCAACGCCGATGGCCAAGTCAGCTAGCAAGCGGAATAAGGAGCGGTTCTACCGTTTCCATGGTGACCACGGCCACTCCACATCACAGAGCCGCGATTTGAAAAACCAGGTAGAGGATTTGGTTAGGAATCGGTACTTGGATGAGTTTGTTGAAGGAGGGCATCCGGTGGTTGAGCAGCAGTCTGAGGAAGATGACCGGGCTTACGAAATAGACATGGAACCACCGTCAACGAGGGTAATCTCAGGAGGGCCCATGATGGCAGGAAGTTCAAATAGGGCTCGAAAAAACTACTGCAGATATGCCGCTGCCATGGTATAATCTGCAGATATGTGGACGGATGAAGACGAGGAGGGGGTGTTGTACCCTCACGAGGATGCCCTAGTGATGAAAGCCAACGTAGCAAACAAAGAAGTTGATCGAATACTGGTTGACTCGGGAAGCTCGGTGGATATTCTCTTCAAATCCACACTCGAGGATTTGGGAATAACAGGCGCGAGCCTCGAGCAGACGAGCACTTCCTTGAAAGGATTCGGGGGAGGAAAGTTAATACCTCTGGGAATCATCAAGCTAGCAGTAACCATGGGCTCGAGGCCTTTTGAGAAGAACATGATGCTGGATTTCGTGGTGGTAGATGAAGCCAGCCCATACCAGACAATTCTGGAGAGGCCGTTTATGAGGATCAGCCAATGCGTACTATCCACCAATTACTTAGCCCTAAAGTATCGAGTAAATGGGGCCGTAGGGGTCGTGAAAGGTAGCAAAAGGGTGGCGAGGAGCTACTACGCTGTAGCGGCCAAAGAAACCATGTAGATAACCTCGTTGGACTCGAGGGGGGAATCAAGGAATGGAAGGCAAGAGCCAGCTGACAAGTTGGAGGAGGTCGAGGTGAGAGCAAGCGACCCCGAGAAGAAAATCTGGATCGGCTCGAGCATTAGCAAGCAGTTGAAGGAAAAGTTGGTGGAGTGTCTGCGAGCACACGCAGATGTGTTCGCATGGACACACGAGGATATGCCTGGGATTGACCCAGAAGTGGCGTGTCACAGGTTGGCAATATGGAGAGATGCTAAGCCAGTGAGGCAGAAAAGAAGATGCGTCAACCAGGAAAGATATGAAGCCATCAACTGCGAGGTGGAAAAGCTGTTGAAAGCGGGGTTCATAAGGGAGGTCTCCTACCCCGAATGGATCTCGAATGCGGTGCTGGTGAAGAAGGCAAGTGAAAAATGGAGAATGTGTGTGGACTTCACATATGTGAACAAGGCCTGCCCAAAGGATAGCTTCCCGCTACCAAAGATAGACCAACTGGTGGATTCTACTACGGGCACGGGCAGCTTAGTTTTATGGATGCATTCTCGTGATATAACCAAATTCCCATGCACCGATCGGATGAGGAGTGCATACCTTCATCACTAATCGTGGTCAGATCGCTATAAGGTCATGCCCTTCGGCTTGAAGAATGCAGGGCAACGTATCGTAGGTCAGTGAACAAGGTCTTGAAGCCATTGATCGGTCGGATGATGGAGGTATATGTGGATGACATGATCACCAAGTCTAAAGACGCGGAGGAGCATGTAAGGCATTTAAAGGAGACCTTCACACTCTTAAGAAAGTACCGGATGAAGCTAAACCCGGAGAAATGTGCTTTTGGAGTGGATTCGGGAAAATTCTTGGGCTTCATGGTCATCACAGGGATCGTGGCCAATCCAGAGAAGATAAGAGCAGTGGTGGAAATGAAGTTCCCCCGTAGCCTCAAAGAGATACAAAGTCTGACCGACAAATTGGCATCCCTCAACAGGTTCGTGTCTCGAGCCACGGATAAATACCGAGTCTTCTTTCAGGAAATGAAGAAAGGCAGGAAGACAAAGTGGACGCCAGAATGCGAGCTGCTGCTCCAAAGAACTGAAAGAATACCGCTGAAAGTCTCACATCGCCAACACCTCGAGCGTGAGAGGTATCGCTTTATACTTAACCGTGTCCCAATGGGCAACGAGCTCGCCTCGTAAGGGAGGAGTCGTGGATACAATACCGCTTATTACACGAGCAAAGCTTTGCTGAAGTCGAGACCCGTGATCCACTAATGGAGAAGTGGGCACCGGCCTCGGTCACAGAACTCGAAAGTCGAGGCCTTATTTTCAGCACATTCAAGAGTGGTTCTAACAAACCAACCCTCAGCAAACTTTGTACAAGCCCGAGACTTCCGAAGGTCGGTAAAATGGTCGATGGAGCTAAGCGAGTTCGACATTAATTACCGACCCGAACAACCATAAAAGCACAGCCTTTAGTCGACTTCGTGGTCGAGTGCACGCAGAGGGATGAGGAAACGGATAGCGAGCCCCCACCAGGTTCCCAAGCCTCGACCAACACATGGATAGTCACAGTAGATGGGTCTTGTGGAAATCAGAGAGCGGGAGCGTGAGTTGTGCTCCCGAGTCCCGGCGGGCGTAGATGCAATACGTCGTGAAATTAGAGTTCGAGTTACCAACAATCAGGCCGAGTACGAAGCTGTAATAGCGGGATTGAAGTTAGCCTCGGTAGTAAAAGCAGAGGAGGTAAAGCTTCGAACAGACTCGCAGCTGGTAAAAAATCACCTCGACGAGAGCTTTCAGGCAAAGGGGGAGAAGATGGAGGCCTACCTTCGGAAGGTGAAGCAGCTAATGGGGAGTTTTCGAGCTATCAAGGTGGAACAAATCCCAAGGGGAAAGAATTATCGAGCTGATATGATAGCTCGCATGGCAGCCGCATCTGACCCCAAGTTACCAAAGTCTATCCCTTTGGAAATGAAGACTTGCTCGAGCATCGAGCAGGAGGACGAGGTGATGAGCTTGTCGATGAGCAACACCTGGATGGAGCCGATCGTTTCTTACCTCAAGGAAGGGACAGTGCCGGCCGATAAGAAGCAGGCAAGGAAGTTGAGGTGCAAAGCAGCCAGGTACACTCTCATCGAAGGGGTCTTATATAGACGGAGGTACACCCTCCCCTTGTTGCGATGCTTAGACCAGGAGGAGGCTGATTATGTCCTCCGAGAGATACACGAAGGAATCTATGGAAATCATTCTGGCGCGAGGTCCTTGGCCTTCAAGGCCTTGAGGCAAGGGTACTTTTGGCCCCGCATCAGGAGAAGACCAGAAGCTACAATTGACTTCATCTGGAAGAACGTGATTTGCAGGTATGGGATTCTTCATGCATTGGTCACAGACAATGGGAGACAGTTTGACAACGGCAAATTCAGAGATTTCTGCCGGAATCTGGGGATAGAGCTGAAATTTTGCTCTCCCTCACACCCACAAGCCAATGGATAGGTGGAGGCCGCAAACAAAACCATAAAACGCCTCCTGAAGACCAGACTTGGCGAGCAAAAAGGAGCCTGGGTGGACGAGCTGCCTGGTGTCTTGTGGGCTTATAGAACCACACACAAAACGGCCACTGGAGAGACCCCATTCTCCTTGGCATTCGGGCACGAAGCAGTGGTTCCCGCTGAAATAGGAATGGGGACGCATCGGACGGAACACTTCAATGAGGAGCAAAACCACGAGCAGATGTGCGCGGGTCTGGACTTGCTGGAAGAGAAGGGAGAAAGGGTCACTGCTAAGATTGCAGAATATCAATAGAGAGTGGCTCGTTATTACAACCGAAATGTGCACATTCGCCGGTTCCAGGTGGGTGATTGGGTACTCAGAAGAGTCAACCAGAGCACGAAGGACCCGAGACAAGGTGTGCTAGGGCCAAATTGGGAAGGCCCTTATCGAGTCACTCAGTTAGCAGGACCAGGAGCATACCGGCTAGCTCATCCGGATGGACGAGAGGTCAAGAGACCATGGAACGCACAACTCATGATCAAATACTTCCAATAAGTTTCCTTGTATTGTGAGTGTTAATGTAAGATTCCTTCCTAAAATGGGATATGTAAAAACATAAATGTATATAAGAATAAGAAAAACATTCATAATATAAGTTCAAGTTGAAGACCAGAAACACAAGAAGACGCTTGGGTCAATTGCAGGCCCGAGCAGAAGACGCTTGGGTCAATTGCAAGCCCGAGCATAAGGCGCTTGGATCAATTGCAGGCCCAAGCAGAAGACGCTTGGGTCAATTGCATGTCCGAGCAGAAGACGCTTGGGTCAATTGTAGGCCCGAGCAGAAGCAGCTCGAGAAGAACTCTAAGGCCAGAAGTCCTAAAGCCTAAGTTTTAGGCGGGACGATGCCTAGCGAGGGTCAATTGTAGGCCCGGGCAGAAGCAGCTCAAGAAGAACGCTAAGGCCAGAAGTCCCAAAGGCTAAGTCTTAGGCGGGACGGTGCCTAGCGAGGGTCAATTGTAGGCCCGAGCAGAAGCAGTTCGAGAAGAACGCTAAGGCCAGAAGTCCCAAAACATAAGTCTTAGGTGGGACAGTGCCTAGCGAGGGTCAATTGTAGGCCTGAGCAGAAGAAGCTCATAAAAAATGCTAAGGCCAAAAGTCCCAAAGCCTAAGTATTAGGCGGGACGGTGCCAAGCTTGGGTCAATTGCAGGCCCGAGCAGAAGCAGCTCGTGAAGACCGTTATGGCCGTAAGTCCCAAAGCCTAAGTATTAGGTGGGACGGTGCCAAGCTTGGGTCAATTGCAGGCCCGAGCAGAAGCAGCTCGTGAAGACCGTTATGGCCGTAAGTCCCAAAGCCTAAGTCTTAGGCGGGACGGTGCCAAGCTTGGGTCAATTGCAGGCCCGAGTAGAAGAAACACAATAAGAAGCTTGGGTCAATTACAGGCCCGAGCAGAAGCAGCTCACAAAGAACACAAAGGCCAGAAGTCCCAAAGCCTAAGTCCTAGGCGGGACGGTGCCTAGCGAGGCTAATTACAAACAGAGGAAGCTCATGAAAAACGCTAAGGCCAAAAGTCCCAAAGCCTAAGCCCTAGGCGGGACGGTGTCTAGCAGGAGCAAATTGTAGGCTCGAGCAAGAAAAGTGTGAGGAGGTTACATAGTTTAAACTCGAGCAATGACCGAGTTCGAGGTAAACAGGCTTACAAAATAATTGTCACAGACTATGAGCAAAATGCTGAGCCAAGTAGAATGAGCTGACAAGATAAACATAAGGCTTTCAGCCCAATTCAAAGCAAAACTCTATCATGCATGAGTTAAACAACATTATACCTGGGTAGAAAACAAAAGAAGAGCCCGGCAATTATAAATAATTCTTCTTAACTAAGCACACGAAGATAATCTCATGAGTGTGAAACACAAGCTTGCACATATGATTGTTACTCAAATGCATATTTTTTTTTATTTATTTATTGGAATGATTACAAGTACAGGAAATGTTAAAAAAAAAAAGGAAAAGAATCCGAGTTTAGTCCAAGTCAGCAGCAGCGGGAGGAGCATCAGGAGCAGCAGCAGCAGTAGGAGAAGCAGCAGGAGGAGGAACAGCAGCGGGAGGAGCATCAGCAGGAGGAGGAGGAACATCTTCAGCAGCAGTAGGAGGAGCGTCAGCGCGAGGAGGAGGAACATCTTGGATGGGGTCGTCGTGTATGCGTATGTACTCAGCAACACCCTCCTGGATCTTAGATAGGTCGAACTCAGTATGTGCCTTGCCCAAGGCGTATACGAGGCAGTCATAGCTGAAGTCCGCCCCATTGTTGTACTCGAGTGCGAGCTGGACCTTCAAGGAGTCTATTTGCCCTTGGAGACGAGAAGTTTCCCCCTCCATGGTCTTTTCAAAAGAGGATCTTTGGGTTCCCAAATCCTTTCGAGCCTCGACCAGCTCCTTGCGAATGTCAGTCAGCTCCCTCTCAAATTGAGAAACCTTGGAGTCAGCCACCGCTGTCCTCTTGAAGCTTTGTATTGTTCATTCTGAGATTCTTGGGCTTTGGCCTTGATCCTGGCCACAGCTGCTGAGACACGAAAGGAGAGGCGCTGGGCAGCACTGAACAGCTCGTTAGCGTCAAATCCATCCAGCCCATCAAGGAACCTCTCGTCCAGCTCCTCGCCGAAGGTCCTCAGGTAAGGCTCTCTGCGGCCAGTCTGACCCTGCTCCTGAACATCATCGCTCGAGGGCGAGCCGGAGCCACAGTCCTCGCTCGTCTACGTGGAGGACCCACTTCTGCTCGTCTTGCCTGCTGAGCAGAGGGAACAGTCTTAGCAGGAGGAGGCGGGGCTTCCCTTTCAGCTCGAGTTCTTTTCGAAGTCCCCACACCTTCGGTTGTTCCCACGCGCCGGTGCAGCATTTCATGGCCCCGGTCATGTCTTAACTTGGTATTAAACCGGACTCCAAAAAATTCTGAGGTGTCAGTAGCTCCCTACACGAGCTCGTGTTTGAAAGTGCGGTCTGCACGTGTGCTCGTAGCTCGCCCCCGATTGAATAAGAAGCACCCTAGGAGACTGTAGAAACAACTAAGGTAAAATAATGAGAACAGATGCAAGCAGGAAAACTAAAAGTAAAAAATTCACGAGGCAGATAAACGACTTGGAGTGCAAAAATGCCGAGGAATTGAAGGGACCCCCTCGCTAAGAGGTGCAGCTCGCCCCCATTCTCCCCCAACGAAGAAGAATTTGCTCTTCCAGTTGCCACCAGAGGTTGGGAGATTAGTGATGGGAATTTTACCCTTCAGGCTGGAGGTAAGATAATACCAACCAGCATCCTTCGGGCTGCACTTCAACTGGTAAAGGTGCCTGATTTCCCCTACCGAGGGTTCACCCAGGTCGCAACGCTTCCACAATACAAAGAGTCCGGAAAAGACCCTCTACCCATTTGGGTTCAATTGCCCTAGGGCCAGACGAAACCTGGACAAAACCCGGGCAAAGTAAGGTTGGAGATCTCACCCCAAGTGGAAGGTCGTGGTAGCCTTGGGGACGGTGCGGATCTCACTCTACCCAAGAACCTTAAGTCCACACTTTCGGTATGTGGTAAGTTTGCCTAAGCCTATCTAAATTTGAAGGGTGGTCTCACATCTCATATGGTCAATGGGTATTCCCACTCTTGGACCTCCGACCGGCCCTTTCCCTCGACGCTACCGGGCCTCCGCCACGTGTAATTCCTCCGAACTGAATCCCTCACTGGAATTATACTAAGGGTCAGGCTTCACTAGAGGAGGACCGAATCCTTCGACAACATCGCATCGGGCTTCACCGTGACATTTTTCCTAGAATTCAATCTACCCAGATAAAATCAGAAACCAGGAAGAAGGAGGAACGGAACCGGTGATAAAAGAGGGAAAAAGAGTGTGTACCTAAACATAGAAAGAGTTTTACACCACCGGAAATCGCCTTAACTCGGAAGAGGAAGATGAAGAAGCACTTACAGATTAATTTTGAATTTGAACGAATGTGAGCAAATAGAGGGAACAGTGAAGAAGTTAGGGGTTTTAAAGAGGAGGACGCTGCCTCTTCGATCGGTGGCAGCGCTTCGAGGACACGACCTTTCGGGTAACGTCCCTTCGAATTTTAAATGTACGGCTGAGATCTGCCCACGTGTCCTGCATTAAATTAAAAATGATGGAAGTGGGAGACAACTAGAGAACGTGGGGAAGCGTAAAAGGCCGCGAATTCAGCCCATCATTAATAAGTTTCCAGTCTTATCTCATTTCACTCAAAAGACTAGAAACTGGGGGACTGGTGTTTGGGTAATATTGGGCAGGTCTCCTCGAGGACCTTCTAGCTCGAATAAAATGCCCCGAGGTCAACCCAGCTCGAGCAGAAGTCCCGACCACTGGCTCGAAGACAATCTCACTAGATGTCAAAGCTGGTCAAGGTCGAGGACTTTAGAGTTGTCCGAGCCCCGAGCTCTTTCACCTGCTGGAGGTCATTTGCCCCGGTCAAAGCTGGTCAAAGTCGACAACCGAGCACTCCTTCCCTGCTCGCAGAGGTTAAGTCCCCGAGCACAACTGGGCCATCTTAGCCATCGACCAAATGGAACACGAGACCCTGCTCGGGACAATCCGATCCGTTTCCTCAGGATTCCGCACACCTTTTTTATGTCAGATTGGGCCCCACAAGGGAGGGTGGTGGTACTGTTACCGATGGCCGGCACATGCCCCTACGGTGTCATCATTCCTAGCGAACATGCCCGACATGGTGATTTGATCACGTGAACCAGGCTAAGGAGATAGCCGCGCATCCCCAAGGAATATTACGCCAATTCCAGCTGGCAGAGGGACCCAGACACCACTAACGCGGGAATGGATGCTCTTGGAGAGAAAGGGCGGGAAAAATGAAAAAGGGAGTATAAAAGAAAACGAACGGGTATGTTACAAGGGTTGGAAAAATTCATTCACAGGGATTCCAAAAATTGACACAGGTTCTTCCTATCTCTACTTCCCTTACCTTGATTTTTTGAAAAAACCATATTTATTCAAAAGGGAGGGCAAAAAATATCCCTTTCACCTTTCCGGTCTCTCTGACTAAGGGAGATACCAAAAAGAACAACCCGATTACTGACTTGAGCGTCGGAGGGTTTTCGCCGGAACACGCCCGGCTACCCCTGACCCTATTTTCTGTGAATACAGGTCCGGGAGATCTTCGTTCTGGAAAAGACAGTGGAATAGGACGAAGGAGACAGTCTTGATCGAGCTCGAGCTAGTTGCGAGCAGAAGGTTCGAGGCACTGTTTGAAGGCACACGGGAAAACTGCATCAACAATATATTCTAGCTTTTTAGTGGGTAAGACGATCATGTATATGGAGTTAAAGTGTACTGTGTATATAGTTTACTTATATGATTAAACTCCCTAACTAGGGAGGGTCTTGCAGATATGACTATCGTGTGACTGCGGTCAGTTTGCTGTCCTGAGATTTGTTCTTCCTAAGCATATTCACTAAGATAATTATTTTTTAGGAGCCACAAGAGTTTTTCATAGAAAGCAATACGAGTATTGAAGTCATGACTTACGTCCTCATGGAAAATGCAAATTTTATTGACATTTCCTCGCTTATCGTGAGATAACTTCATTTGTTTTTGTGGTGTGCACATGCCTTTATCTTTAATAGCTACAAAGAGCTGCTCTATCGAATTCTTAAATGGTGCAATATCTGTTACCAAGGGTAGATGGGCCACTCGTCTGATCTTATTTGGAATGTTCTCTTTATCAAGAGCTGATTACGTATTGTCCTTTTTATCATGCTGTTTTTTCGAAAGAGCAAACCCCTTCTTGTTGTCCCAATCCTTTAGTTGAGGGTGGTTTCGTTGATTATTGCTTTGATTATGGAAGCAACGATCATTACGACCCCATTTATTAGTGGGTTGTGGCGGATAGTGAGTATGAAACTAATCATTATCTGCCCATTCCAATACTTTCCAAGCATTTTCTTCATCTTCTACACCGACATGCTTTCTGGCATGTTTATGTGCTGTTGGATAGTTATCCACATTGTATGTCCTCAAAAAATACCATAATCGATTACGTTGTAATTCATATTTTAGTTCTTCAAGGACTTTAGAGGAATGGTATCCACCAACTTCAAGGATAGTAGCACGGTAACTTTTAATGCAATTACGAAGAGTTTCATTGGTGCCGTAGGTCATACTTCGCGAAGTGCCGACATCTTTCTTGGCATTGTTGTTCCATGAAAGAATTTAACAAAGATGTGTGCTAGGTGACGAAAGGATCAGATGCAATAATAAGGTAAAGTGCGAAACCATATGCCTGTTGTCCCTCCCTAGAGTGAGCAAAAAAGCTTTGCATATAGCTTCTCCGTATACTTCTTACACCTGCATGATCAGCTGATATTTTTTTAATGTGGACCCTAGGATCAGTCATTCTAGTGTATATATCTAATATAGGCAATGTGGACCCTAGGATCAGTCATTCTAGTGTATATATCTAATGTAGGCATGACAAAATTTGAGAGCAGATCAAGGATTCGGATCTCAGGGACCGAAGGGGATTTGTTGAAAAAATAATAAACTTGTTTACAAAATAATAAGGTGTTGAGTTGTACATGGCCCTCCATTATCATGCTCTATCATCATGCTTCATCATCATGGGTCTAAAATGTTGAGTGGAGGCTAGCTTTACACATTTGATGCCATTAAAGGATTCCTTTAGAGCATGTTAGGTGAGTGGAATATGTTTGGTGTTATGATGAAAGGTTAGTGGAATGTGCTAGGTGATGTGTATTGTTATGATTATGTTTGTGTTTAATTCACTATAAATACCTATGCTATTGTGTTGTGAGATATAAGTCTTAGAGCAAGAAAGAATAAGAACCATAACAAATCCCTTGAGAGGGATTTGTGAGAGTGTGTGAATTATTCTTGTAATGTTCTTAAGCTTTCTCTAATAAGCTTTGTGTTTAATCCTTCAAATTCTCCAACAATGTGGTATCAGAGCAAGGTTTGGAGGATAAAATAGTCATGTAGCATATCAAATCGAAGCTCTCGATGAGACGAACGCAACGCCGTAAGAATCAGCCTGATCGGAGTTCGAACGAGCCCGGAATCGCCATAGGAAGTTTGCTGTTTAGAAACGTGTTGACCATTGACCAAAGTTGACCCGAGACCTCCCAAGGGTTTTTCGAAGTTCCGGATTCATTCGTGCATTCTAAATCTCCAAATTCTCACTCGATTTGTGATATATGGAAAATGGTGGTATGATGTCATTTCAAGTTCCACAATTGAAAGGGAGCAAATTTAATAATTGGAGCATCAAAATGAAGGCTCTATTGGGTGCACACGATGTGTGGGATGTCGTGGAAAAAGGCTTTATAGTACCAGAAAATGAAGGTAGTTTAACTGTGGCACAAAAGGAGAATTTGAAAGACTTAAAGAAGAAAGAGAACAAAGCAAAGTATCTCATCTTTCCATTATTAGATGAAGATGCTTTTGAAAAGATCATCGGGGAAACATCCTCAAAGGAAGCGTGGGAGAAGTTAGAAACATCTTACAAAGGAGCGGAACAAGTTAAGAAAGTCCGTCTTCAAAAACTAAGAGGTGAATTTGAGTCCTTACACATGAAAGTATCAGAATCAATTTTTGATTACTTTACTAGAGTTGTGACTGTTGCTAATGAATTAAGAAGAAATGGTGAAGAGTTGAGAGAACTAAAGATTATTGAGAAAATACTTCGATCAGTAGATTCCAAGTTTGACCTCATTGTAGTAACAATAGAGGAGACTAAAGATTTGGAGGCTATGACGATCGAGCAACCTCAAGGAAGGTTGCAAGCTTATGAAGAAAAACTGAAGAAGAAGCAAGGGATCGAAGAACAACTCTTCAAGATGGAAATCAATCCAAAGAAAAGAGAAGAAAGCTTCAGCAACGAGAGAAGGCACTATATCCGAGGAAGAGGCCGAGGACGAGGTAGAGGTCGTGGTCATGGACGAGGCTGGAATTTCAACAATAAAAACTCCTTCAATAATGAAAGAGGAGAAAGCTCAAACAAAGGGCGACGAAGAAACAATCCAAGATCGAGGTATGAAAAATCTCAAGTGCAGTGCTATAATTGTCAAAATTTGGGCATTATGCTTGTAATGCGAATTCCAAGCAACATAGTAGATGAGAAAGTGAATTATGTTGAAGAGAAGAATGATGGAGATGGCACACTTTTACTAGCACGTAATGACAACAATGGAGGTCAAGAAAATACTTGGTATCTTGACACAGGTGCTAGCAATCACATGAGCGAAAACAGAAGCATGTTTGTGGAGATAAATGAATCAGTGAATGGTAGCATCGCTTTTGGAGATGATTCAAAAGTACCAGTGAAGGGAAAAGGTAACATCCTTTTTCGCATAAAAGATGGTAGCCACCAATTAATTTCAAATGTTTACTATGTGCCCAATATGAAAAACAACATTCTAAGTTTAGGTCAACTTTTAGAAAAAGGCTATGATATTCATCTTAAAGATTATAGTCTTTTTTTAAGAGATGACAAAGGAAACCTAATTACAAAAGTGGAAATGTCGAAGAATAGAATGTTTCCTTTAAATATTCAGAATGATGTTGCAAAGTGTCTCAAGGCTTGTCATAAAGATCCAACCTGGATTTGGCATCTTCGATATGGACATCTCAACTTTGGTGGACTAGAGCTACTATTAAGAAAGAACATGGTGAAAGGTCTACCTTCAATCAATCATCCCAATCAAGTTTGTGAAGGATGTTTACTTGGCAAGCAATTTAGAAAGAGTTTTCCAAAGGAGTCAAACTCAAGAGCTCGAAAGCCACTCGAGCTTATTCATACTGATGTGTGCGGTCCATTCAAGCCAACTTCTCTTGGTAAAAGTAACTACTTCCTTCTTTTTATAGATGATTTTTCAAGAAAAACTTGGGTGTATTTTTAAAGCAGAAATCAGAAGTTTTTGAAGTTTTCAAGAAGTTTAAAGCTGTAGTGGAGAAAGAAATTGGACACCAAATCAAGGCCATGAGATCTGATCGAGGTGGAGAGTTCACTTCCAAAGAATGTGTGAAGTTTTGTGAAGAAAATGGAATACGACGCCCTTGACAGTTCCGAGATTCCCCCAACAAAATGGTGTTGCAGAAAGAAAGAACAGAACTATCCTCGACATGGCGAGAAGTATGCTCAAGAGCAAAAGACTACCCAAAGAATTTTGGGCTGAAGCTGTTGCTTGTGCAATCTATTTATCCAACCGATCTCCAACAAGAAGTGTGTGGGGCAAGACACTGCAAGAAGCATGGAGTGGAAGAAAGCCTGGCATAACCCATCTGAGAGTTTTTGGAAGCATTGCCCATGTACATGTACCAGACGAGAGAAGAGCCAAGCTGGATGATAAAAGAAAGAAGTTCATTTTCATCGGCTATGACATCAATTCTAAAGGATACAAGTTGTACAATCCAGACAACGGAAAGATCGTGATTAGTCGAGATGTAATTTTTTAGGAAGAAGGAGAATGGGATTTTGACTCTCGTGTGGATGACTTCAATTTTTTTCCTTTTGAAGAAAATGAACAAACAATGAAGGAGCAAGTAGTACAAGAGCCAATTAGTCTACCTATCTCACCAGTATCAACCACACATAGAGATTCACCACCATCTTTCTTAAGTGAAAGAACTGAAGAACGCACGAGGAATCTTTAAGATCTCTATGTGGTAACTGAGAGACATGATAATCTCACTCTATTTTGCCTCTTTGCTGATTGTGAGCCAGTTTACTTCGAAGAAGCTGTACAAGATGAAAAATGGAGAATCGCAATGGATGAAGAAATCAAAGCCATAGTGAAGAATGACACTTGGGAACTTACTACACTTCCCAAAGGTCACAAAGCCATCGGTGTCAAATGGGTTTACAAGACGAAGAGAAATGTCAAGGGTGAGATTGAAAGGCACAAGGCGAGGTTAGTTGCAAAATGCTATAGTTAAAAAGCTGGCATCGACTATGATGAGGTATTTGCTCCTATAGCCCGAATGGAAACTACAAGACTAATCATTTCTTTAGTAGCCCAAAAACAGTGGAAGATTCATCAAATGGATGTAAAGTCTGCTTTCTTAAATGGATTTCTCAAAGAAGAAGTCTACATCAAACAGCCATTGGGCTATGTGGTGGAAGGATATGAAGACAAAGTTCTTGAGATTGAAGAAGGCACTTTATGGGTTAAAGCAACACCAAGGGCATGGAATAGCAGAATCGACAAATATTTCAAAGAGAATGGCTTCACCAAATGCCCACATGAACATGCTCTCTACGTCAAAGTCAAAGATGGAGACATCTTGATTGTATGCCTGTACGTGGATGATCTCATTTTCACTGGAAGCAATCCAAACTTATTTGAAGAGTTTATGAGAGTGATGGTGAAAGAGTTCGAAATGACTGACATTGGACTAATGGCATACTACCTGGGCATTGAAGTCAAGCAAAAGGAAGAAGGCATATTCATTTCCCAAGAATGCTATGCAAGGGAAATACTCAAGAAGTTCAAGATGCATGATTCCAAGCCCGTAAGTACGCCAATAGAATGCGGAGTTAAATTGTCCAAACATGACGTAAAAGAAAAAGTTGATCTAACTTTTTTCAAGAGTCTTGTTGGAAGTTTGCGATACTTAACATGTACGAGGCCAGACATTGTCTATGCCTTTGGGCTTGTTAGTCGCTATATGGAGAATCCAACAATCACCCATTTTAAAGCTGTAAAAAGAATCATTCGCTATATAAAAGGTACAATTGATTTTGGCTTATTATACTCATTCTCTGATGGTTACAAGCTTGTTGGATATAGCGATAGCGATTGGAGTGGAGATTTATATGATTGAAAGAGTACTTCTGAATTTGTATTCTTCATGGGAAACACTGCTTTCACGTAAAGAAGCAGCCAATTGTCACACTTTCCACCGTGAGTTCGAGTATGTAATGCTACTTCGTGTGTTTGCCATGCAATTTAGCTGAGAAATTTGTTGAAGGAGTTGGGTTTGCTCCAAATAGATCCAACTGAGATCTTTGTCGACAATAAGTCTGCAATTGCCTTATCAAAGAATCCAGTCTTCCATGATCGAAGTAAGCATATTGACACTCGCTACCATTTCATAAGGGAGTGTATTAAAAGAAAGGATGTACAAATAAAGTATGTCAAATCTCAAGATCAAGCAGCTGATATATTTACTAAGCCATTGAAACAAGAAGATTTTGTTAGATTAAGAAATTCATTAGGTGTTATGAAACAATTGGGTGTGGAAATCAAAGAAAATAACGGCGAAAGTGAAGGAGAACAAGTACAAGTACGAAAAAGAAGATTAAAAGCATATTCCTACAGGGCACTGTTCAATCAAAATAAGAAGAATAAAGCCAAAGAACAAGTTGGTGATAATTTCACTAAACTCCTCGAGCAAGAAGACTTAGAGTCACAGAAACAAGTTTAAGGGGGAGTGTTGAAAAAATAATAAACTTGTTTACAAAATAATAAGGTGTTGAGTTGTACATGACCCTCCATTATCATATTCCATCATCCTGCTTCATCATCATGGGTTTACAATGTTGAGTGGAGGCTAGCTTTACACATTTGATGCCATTAAAGGATTCCTTTAGAGCATGTTAGGTGAGTGGAATATGTTTGGTGTTATGATGAAAGGTTAGTGGAATATGCTAGGTGATGTGTATTATTATGATTATGTTTGTGTTTTATTCACTATAAATACCTGTGCTATTGTGTTGTGAGATATAAGTCTAAGAGCAAGAAAGAATAAGAACCATAACAAAGCCCTTGAGAGGGATTTGTGAGAGTGTGTGAATTGTTCTTGTAATGTTCTTGAGCTTTCTCTAATAAGCTTTGTGTTTAATCCTTTAAATTCTCCAACAGGATTCACTAAACATAATGAGATCTGTTTGAAGCTGGTCTCTTTACTTGATCTCTTCCACTGCACTCCAAAAATCTTGAACTTGCTTGTGCAGACGTTCATTGTCTTTCTCCAGATTTTCCTTTGTTCATTGCCACTCGAGGTGTCGATGAGAATGGCTATTGATGGGTGCATGAGAAGCGATAAACACTCATAGGTTTGAAGTATGCTAAGTGTGTTGCTATACATTAGGATAAGCATGACCTAAATGCCGAGTGTTTTCCTAAAGCCTGGTAAGTTATTATGGATCTTTTGTTCGATCGACGATGATCATGACACTGAGTATGGTTATGTCATTGTCTTTTATCAGGTCTGGTGATTAGGAAATCCCAGGTTCAATGTCAATTGTTGTTGTGATCATGCTTATTATAGGGCTTGCCATGTCTGTCCTTTGTGAAATGTTTTGGCTGGACATAGTTGATCTATGAAATGTTGCACAACTTGCGGTTTGTCATCAAAGGCATGTTCAAACTGTTCACGCCACTAGAGATTATCCTTGGGTTGAAGAATTAGTTTG
Organism: Murraya koenigii; assembly: GCA_025617385.1. Lineage (NCBI taxonomy): Eukaryota > Viridiplantae > Streptophyta > Magnoliopsida > Sapindales > Rutaceae > Murraya > Murraya koenigii. The sequence goes on along the minus strand of CM046817.1, from coordinate 14,608,636 downwards.
CCTTCGACTTTATGCCCGTCCTCCCTAAGATGATTGGTGTCCGAATATTCAGGATTATTTGAGGGAGTAGTACTGTTCAGATCGCGAGGCGGTTATCCTGAGAGAATTTTGTGGGCAATAGTTATCACGTATTAAGTATCAGAAATTTTGTACTATCATATCTCCACAGACGATGCCAGCTGTTAACACCTGAATTTCGTTTATTGATGTGGTCGGGTTGTGAAAAGGTTGTACTCTAAAGACTTTTTTGTACTAGTAAAGTTTTGATTTAAACTGACGCAAGCTATCTACAAAATAAGAAAAGCATCGCTATTGTTACTAGTAAAAATCTTCTGATGTTTAAGTCAGATATTCAGAATCGCAATAACATGTTAGACAGAAATTAAAGGTTTCTAGTTTTGTATTAAATGCTCTTCCAGAATAGAATACTTACCCTATCACTGACGATTCCTTTTATAGGGAGACCTTATTGAATCGATATCATATTTGAAATACTTTAACAAGACGACATGTGCATGAAGCCATGTACAATTTTAATTAGAGAATGATACCTTAATTATTGTCGTGTTAGATTTAGCCTACCAACATGTATAATCTAGAAAATAGGGTATAATAGCTGTAATCTTGATTAGGCTATAACATAAAATCAGTAAAATTGAAGAAGCCAACAAAGGAGTTACAATGGATAAATCATAAATTTTTATAGGCTATAATAAAACTATACATAAAATAGGTAAATTTTCATTTTCCCTGATAATAAATATTTTTTTATATGGGGTGACGAGGGTCAGCTTATAAATACAAGTAGTTTGCCCTTGCTTACAACGATAATGGACTCAGGTGCATGCAGGCCTATCAGAAAAGATGCCCAACTCCATGAACTTAATTTCGTAATGTCATTGTCAATTTGCAGTTGACTATTCGGATGAACTCGGGTTCTGCGCTAAGCTGGAGCAATCAAAGTTTTTGTGCTCTTAAATGGAAATCCCTCATTGATGACACTTGACCTTCCGCTTTGGTCCCGCAAGAATGACGTGGCGATCTATACAGGGACAATGAGGACATGACCTGAAATCTAGGACATTATCGGAACGACAGTAATTTTCCATTCTTTCATTTTCCCGTGCTTACCCTTAACTCTCACATTAGATCATTATCCTAAAGGGCATTCTCTTATTAGGACACATAAACTTGCAATCAATCTATTAAGATTCTGGATACATACACGCACTTATAGTCAAAGAAAAATCTACCAAGTATAAGCTCGAAATCACTCATAAACATAGGGGGAATAAATCTACTCTTGATCCACTTTTTTAAGATAAGAAATGAAATATGCTTTTAAGTGACTCAAACTCACTTCCTTAACAAGGTCCAGTGCCAAAAAGTACATATGTTGTTTCACTAAAATGGAGTCAAAATGGATATATCTTGGAAGCTTGCAATGATATAAAGAATTGTGGAAATTTCCTGGAAATTTCACTTCACATACCTCAAATAATTATAAAATTATGACTTTACAGTTTGTAGCGTTGATGAACATTTTGTTGAAAAAAAATAAACTTGTTTACAAAACAATAAAGTGTTGAGTTGTACATGGCCCTCTATCATCATGCTCCATCATCATCATGGGTCTACAATGTTGAGTGGAGGTTAGCTTTACACATTTGATTCCATTAAAGGATTCCTTTAAAGCATGTTAGGTGAGTGGAATATGTTTGGTGTTATGATGAAAGGTTGGTGGAATGTGCTGGGTGATGTGTATTGTTATGATTATGTTTGTGTTTTATTCACTATAAATACCTATGCTATTGTGTTGTAAAATATAAATCTAACTGTAAGAAAGCATAAGAAGTATAACAAAGCCCTTGAGAGGGATTTGTGAGAGTGTGTAAATTGTTCTTGTAATGTTCTTGAACTTTCTCTAATAAGCTTTGTGTTTCATCCTTCAAATTCTCCAACAAAGTGGTATCAGAGCTAAGTTTGGAGGATGAAATAGTCATTTAGCATATCAAATTGAAGCTCTCGACGAGACGAACGCAATGCCGTAAGAATCAGCCTAATCGGAGTTCGAACGATCCCGAAATCGCCGTCACAAGTTTGCTGTCCAGAAATTGAGTTAACTCACCGAGTTGAAACTTATTGACCCGAACTAGACCAAACCAAACTAAGTCGAATCAAGCTGGATCAAGTCGAACCGAGTCAGTCACCTGAACCGACCGTTGACCATGGACTCTTGATTGTTAACCGTTGACTGTTGACCATTGACCAAAGTTTACCCGAGACCTCCCAAAGGTTTTTCGTCGTTCCGGAGTCATTCGTGCATTCAGAATCTCTAAATTCTCACTCGATTTGTGAGATATGGCAAATGGTGCTATGATGTCATTTCAAGTTCCACAATTGAAAGGGAGCAAATTTGACAATTGGAGCATTAAAATGAAGGCTCTATTGGGTGCACACGATGTATGGGAAGTCGCGGAAAAGGGCTTTATAGTACCAGAAAATGAAGGTACTTTAACTGCGGCACAAAAGGAGAATTTGAAAGACTTAAAGAAGAAAGAGAACAAAGCAAAGTATCTCATCTTTCCATTATTAGATGAAGATGCTTTTGAAAAGATCATCGGGGAAACATCCTCAAAGGAAGCGTGGGAGAAATTAGAAACATCTTACAAAGGAGCGGAACAAGTTAAGAAAGTCCGTCTTCAAAAACTAAGAGGTGAATTTGAGTCCTTACACATGAAAGTATCAGAATCAATTTTTGATTACTTTACTAGAGTTGTGACTGTTGCTAATGAATTAAGAAGAAATGGTGAAGAGTTGAGAGAACTAAAGATTATTGAGAAAATACTTCGATCAGTAGATTCCAAGTTTGACCTCATTGTAGTAACAATAGAGGAGACTAAAGATTTGGAGGCTATGACGATCGAGCAACCTCAAGGAAGGTTGCAAGCTTATGAAGAAAAACTGAAGAAGAAGCAAGGGATCGAAGAACAACTCTTCAAGATGGAAATCAATCCAAAGAAAAGAGAAGAAAGCTTCAGCAACGGGAGAAGGCACTATGTCCGAGGAAGAGGCCGAGGACGAGGTAGAGGTCGTGGTCATGGACGAGGCTGGAATTTCAACAACAAAAACTCCTTCAATAATGAAAGAGGAGAAAGCTCAAACAAAGGGCGAGGAAGAAACAATCCAAGATCGAGGTATGAAAAATCTCAAGTGCAGTGCTATAATTGTCAAAAATTTGGGCATTATGCTTCAGAATACAGATTTCCAAGCAACATAGTAGATGAGAAAGTGAATTATGTTGAAGAGAAGAATGATGGAGATGGCACACTTTTACTAGCACGTAATGACAAGGCCATGAGATCTGATCGAGGTGGAGAGTTCGCTTCTAAAGAATCTGTGAAGTTTTGTGACGAAAATAGAATACGACGCCCTTGACAGTTCTGAGATCCCCCCAACAAAATGGTGTTGCAGAAAGAAAGAACAGAACTATCCTCGACATGGCGAGAAGTATGCTCAAGAGCAAAAGACTACCCAAAGAATTTTCGGTGAAGTCGTTGGTCAGTGCAATCTATTTATCCAACCGATGTCCAACAAGAAGTGTGTGGGCAAGACACCGCAAGAAGCATGGAGTGGAAGAAAGCCCGACATAACCCATCTGAGAGTTTTTGGAAGCGTTGTCCATGTACATGTACCAGACGAGAGAAGAGCCAAGCTGGATGATAAAAGTGAGAAGTTCATTTTCATCGGCTATGACATCAATTCTAAAGGATACAAGTTGTACAATCCAGACAACGGAAAGATCGTGATTAGTCGAGATGTAATTTTTTAGGAAGAAGGAGAATGGGATTTTGACTCTCGTGTGGATGACTTCAATTTTTTTCCTTTTGAAGAAAATGAACAAACAATGAAGGAGCAAGTAGTACAAGAGCCAATTAGTCTACCTATCTCACCAGTATCAACCACACATAGAGATTCACCACCATCTTTCTTAAGTGAAAGAACTGAAGAATGCACGAGGAATCTTTAAGATCTCTACGTGGTAACTGAGAGACATGATAATCTCACTCTATTTTGCCTCTTTGCTGATTGTGAGCCGCTTTACTTCAAGAAGTCAGTACAAGATGAAAATGGAGAATCGCAATGGATGAAGAAATCAAAGCCATAGTGAAGAATGACACTTGGGAACTTACTACACTTCCCAAAGGTAACAAAGCCATCGATGTCAAATGGGTTTACAAGACAAAGAGAAATGTCAAGGGTGAGATTGAAATGCACAAGGCGAGGTTAGTTACAAAAGGCTATAGTCAAAAAGCTAGCATCGACTATGATGAGTTATTTACTCCTATAGCCCGATTGGAAACTATAAGACTAATCATTTATTTAAGCAGCCCAAAACAAGTGGAAGATTCATCAAATGGATGTAAAGTCCGCTTTCTTAAATGGATTTCTAAAGAAGAAGTCTACATCAAACAACCATTGGGCCATGTGGTGGAAGGATATGAAGACAAAGTTCGAGATCGAAGAAGGCACTTTACGGGTTAAATCAACACCAAGGGCATGGAATAGCAGTAATCGACAAATATTTCAAAGAGAATGGCTTCACCAAATGCCCACATGAACATGCTCTCTACGCCAAAGTCAAAGATGGAGACATCTTGATTGTATGCCTCAGACGTGGATGATCTCATTTTCACCTGAAGCAATCCAAACCTATTCGAAGAGTTTATGAGAGAAATGGTGAAAGAGTTCAAGATGACTCGACATTGACTAATGGCATACTACCCGGCATCGAAGTCAAGCAAAAGGAAGAAGGCATATTCATTTCCCAAGAATGCTATGCAAGGGAAATACTCAAGAAGTTCAAGATGCATGATTGCAAGCCCGTAAGTACGCCAATGGAATGCGGAGTCAAATTGTCCAAACATGACGAAGAAGAAAGACTTGATTCAACTTTCTTCAAGAGCCTTGTTGAAAGTTTACGTTACTTGACATGTACGAGGCCAGACATTCTCTATGCCGTTGGGCTCGTTAGTCGCTAAATAGAGAATCCAACGATCACCCATTTTAAAGCTGCAAAAAGAATCATTCGCTATATAAAAGGTACAATTGATTTTGGCTTATTATACTCATTCTCTGATGATTACAAGCTTGTTGGATATAGGGATAGCGATTGGAGTGGAGATTTAGATGATTGAAAGAGTACCTCTGCATTTGTATTCTTCATGGGAAACACTGCTTTCACGTGGATGTGAAAGCAAGCACCAATTGTCACACTTTCCACCGTGAAGTCGAGTATGTAATGCTACTTCGTGTGTTTGCCATGCAATTTGGCTAAGAAATTTTTCAAGGAGTTGGGTTTGTTCCAAATAGATCCAACTCGAGATCTTTGTTGACAACAAGTCTGCAATTGCCCTATCAAAAAATCCAGTCTTCTATGATCGAAGTAAGCGTATTGACACTCGCTACCATTTCATAAGGGAGTGTATTGAAATAAAGGATGTACAAATAAAGTATGTCAAATCTCAAGATCAAGCAGCTGATATATTTACTAAGCCATTGAAACAAGAAGATTTTATCAAATTGAGAAATTCATTGGCTGTTATAAAATAATTGGCTGTGGAAATCAAAGAAATTAACGGCGAAAGTGAAGGAGAACAAGTACAAGTATGAAAAAGAAGATTAAATGCATATTCCTACAGGGCATTGTACAATCAAAATAAGAAGAATAAAGCCAAAGAACAAGTTGGTGATAATTTCACTAAACTCCTCGAGCAAGAAGACTTAGAGTCACAGAAACAAGTTTAAGGGGGAATGTTGAAAAAAAATAAACTTGTTTACAAATAATAAAGTGTTGAGTTGTACATGGCCCTCCATCATCATGCTCCATCATCATCATGGGTCTACAATGTTGAGTGGAGGTTAGCTTTACACATTTGATGCTATTAAAAGATTCCTTTAGAGCATGTTAGGTGAGTGGAATATGTTTGGTGTTATGATGAAAGGTTGGTGGAATGTACTAGGTGATGTGTATTGTTATGATTATGTTTGTGTTTTATTCACTATAAAACCTATGCTATTGTATTATTAAAGCATAAGAAGTATAACAAAGCCCTTGCAGCTTTTCCTGCGTGCCTCAACAGTGCCTCGAACCTTCAAACAGTGCCTCCAAACAGCTCGATCAGGACTATTTGAACCTTCTGCTCGCGGCTTCAAACAGTGCCTCGATCCTTCTGCTCGCGATAAGCTCATTCTCGAGCAGGATTATCTCCTTCGTCCTGTTCCTCTGTCTTCTTCAGAACGGAGATCTCCCGGACCTGTACTCACAGAAAATCGGCTTAAGTCAGTAATCGGGTTTGTCTTTTTGGTATCTCCCTTAGTGAGGGAGACCGGAAAGATGAAAGGGGTATTATTTCGCCCCCCCCCCCCTTTTTGGATAAGTATGGTGTTCTTTCAGAAAGTTCAGATAAGAGAAATTAGAAAAGGGAGAACGTGTATAAGCTTACTGATTCTTTTCTGAATTAAAATTTCCAATCTCTTTTTGTGAATCAAAGTTGCCAACCCCTTTTACGGATTCAATTCTTCCAACCCTTGTAACGTTCCTCTTCGTTTCCTTTTATACTCCATTTTTCCCGCTCTTTCCATTTCTAGGCTGTCCACTCCCACGTTAGTGGTATCTGGGTCCCTCTGACAGCCGGGATTGGCGGAATATTCCCTAGTGGATGAGCGGTCGTCCCCTTAACCCGATTCACGTGGCGCGATCACCATGTCGGGCAAGTGAGCTAGGAATCATGACACCTTGAGGCATGTGTCAGCCACCGCAACAATGATCACCACCACACCATGCGGGACCCCGGTCGACATTAAAAGGTGTGCCTGGATTCCGAGAAAACGGGTCGGTCTTGTCCAGCTATGCTCGTGGACGTAATCTCAGCGAGCAGGAAAGGTGTGCTCGGGGACTCGCTCTTTGCGAGCAGGGAAGGGAGTGTCGGTCCTCGACCTTGATCAGCTTTGACCTGGGATGACCTCGAGCAGGCGAAGGAGTGCTTAGCTCTCGACCTTGACCAGCTTTGACCTGGAGGACGACCTCGAGCAGGCAGAGGAGTGCTCGGGTCTCGACCTTGACCAGCTTTGACCGGAAGGGCTACTCGACGAGACAAGGAAGTGCTCGTGTCTCGACCTTGACCAGCTTTGACCTGGGACTACTCGAGCTAGGTCAGTCCCTGGGTGTTTTACTCGAGCTGGAGGGGCTTCGAGGGCTCGTCCGATATTACCCAAACACCGATCCCCGGCTTCTAGTCTTTCGAGTAAAGCGAGATAAGATTGAAACTCAAGAATGATGGGCCGACTCGCGCCTTTACTCATCCCCACGCTTCCCAACTGCCTCCCACCTCGCCACTTCACCTTTAAGTGGACACGTGGTCGATCCTAGCTGCATTTGAAATTCGAAGGACGTGACCTAAAAGGTCGTGTCCCTCGAAATGCACGCCGCCATCGAAGTGGACGCTGCTCACCTCTTTAAAAATCCCCAACTTCTTCACTGCTCTCTATTTGCTTACTTTTGTTCAAGCTCACAATTAATCTGCTCTCCGCCGCTATCGTTCTTCTTCTTCCCGCCAAGGTGATTTCCGCCAACCACACTTCCTTTCATGTTCGTGCACAAGCCATTCTTCCGCTTCCCGCCACTACTCTGTTTCTTCTCCTGCACCCCGTTAGTTCACACCCTTAGGAAAATGTCAAATCCCTCAGAGCCCCGTAGGATGTCGCCGGAGGACTCTTCCTCCTCTAGTGAGGCACAACCCCTTAGCATAATCCCCGTGAGGGATTCTAGTCCAGAGAGAGAGTTACCCGTGGTCGAGACCCACCAAAGAAAGGACGAGGGCCACCAAAGGTCCGAACGCTGGAAATACCCCATTGACCTCCGAGGTGTGAAACCACCCCTTAGACTTAGATAGACTTAAGTGCACTTATAATATACCTGATAGTGTAGTTTTAAGGTTGTCGGGCAGGTGAAATCCTCACCGTCCCCCAAGGATATACAACCTTCTACTCGAGTGCTTCAACTGGGGTTAGCCGCCTCCAAACTTTATTTTGGCCGGGTTCTCGTCTGGTTCCGTCCGCCCCGGGCAATTGAACCCGAATGGGTGGAGGGTCCTTTCCGACTCTTCGCTTTGTGGAAACGTCGTGACTCGGTGAGCCCTTGGTAGGGAAATCGACACCTCTACCACATCAAGTGTAGCCCAAAGGATGTCGGTCGGTATTACCTTACCTCCAACTCAAGGGTAAAAGCCCATCACCGATCTCCCGACCTCCGTGGCAACCGGAAAAGCAAATTCTTCTTCGCTGGGAGAGTGGGCACGCCAGACTCAGAGCGAGGGGTCCCTCCAATCCCATGGCATTTTGCACCCGTGTCATTTATCCGCCTGCTGGATGTACTTTTAGTTTTCCCGCCGCTCTGTTCTCATTGTTTTGCTTTGATTGTTTTTGCAGCCTCCTAGGTGCTTCTTATTCGATCGGGGTCAACTTCAAGCACGCGTGCAGATCGTTCTTTCAAACGCGAGCTCGCAGTGGAGTCGCTGACACCCTGAGCTTTCTGAGTCCAATTTAGTATCAAGTGGAGAAATGAGCAGCAGGATGCGAGAAATGTTACATAGGCCCCTGGGATGACCGAAGCGTGCGAGCACCTCAAAAGACCTCGAGCAGAGTCGAGTGCTCCGCCCTCCCCGCCGAGCCGCCTCTCCGCCGACCAACCGAGAGGGCAGAGGAAGGTCCTCCTCGCAGAGACAAAGGATCACCGACCCACTCGCCCTCCAACCGCCATGTGCAGGAACAACGCCACCGGCTGCTCGAGCCTTACCAGAGGGCTTTCAAACGAAGAGTCGACCAGCAGGTTCCCGGATGAGATGAGTCCTCACGACTCAAGCTACTGCTCAAGATCTTCCAACGGCCTCCTCCCGAGCTTTGGCATCCGCGACCGAGCTTAATGAGATAACTCTAAGTTCCCGTGAAGAACTTCGAGCAAAGCGTTCGTAGCTTGAGCAGTGCCATGAACGAGTCAAGGAAGAAAATCGAACTCACTGGACGAGAATATAAATCTTGCGAGAAGACAAGCAAGTGGCCGACTCCAAGGTCTCCGGCTTGAGAGGAGTCGATCGAGACCAAGAACGAGTCAAGCATGCTCTCAAGGATCCGAACACTCGAAGTCTTGCTACGAGCAGCTCATGGAGGAGAAGTCGCCGCCTTCAAGAGCAAATTGACACTCAAGGTCCAACTCGCCATCGAGTACAACATCAAGGCGACTCCACCACGACCGCCTTATGTATGCTTTGGCAAGGCATACCCAGGCCGACATGTCCAAGGTCAAGGGTATGTAGCTGAATACATGAGCAATCCCGAGCTACTCGATCCGATCCCCAAGGTGTTGTCGAGAGCTCGCCCTTCTCCTTCCAATGCTCCTCCCGTCAAGCTCCCACCGATGTCCCTCCTCGCCGCCTCCTCGCGGATGCCGGCCATCCACCCACTCATCAAGACGCCTTCCATCGAATAACTTGGACTTTTTTTTTTTTTTACATATGTAATCATTTTAATAAAATAAAAAGATACATGTTGAACAACTCTATCGATCGCTCGTAGCACACATTCTTGTCTTCTATGTTGAATTGACTTTGAATATGCTTGCTGAGTAAAAAATTTTCTAAGTGTTGGACTTCCTATTTTCATTTATGCCCAAGTGTAATGCTGCTTAACCATACATGGTAGAGTTTTGCTCTGACTTAGGCTTAAAAAGCCTTATGTCTATTTTACGAGCTCATTTCACTTGCTCGAGCCTGCATTTGACTCTTGCTAGACAACGTCCCGCCTAGTAGCTTAGGCCTAGGGACTTTTGGACAAGGGTTCCTCTTGAACTCCTCGCTCGGCCTCGCGATTGACCTCGCTAGGCACCGTCCCGCCTAAGAGTTAGACTTTGGGACTTCTGGCCGTAGCGTTCTACGCGAGCTGCTTCTGCTCGGACCTTTTAATTGACCCTCGCTAGGCACCGTCCCGCCTAAGACTTAGGCTTTGGGACTTTTGGCCAAGGAGCTCTTCTTGATCTTCTGCTCGGGCCTTTTAATTGACCGGAGCTTCTTCTGATATTACTCCTGCCCTGGTCTTCAATTCACCCGAGCTTGGCACCGTCCCGCCTAATAACTTAGGCTTTGGGACTTCTGGCCAAGGAGTTCTTCTTGAACTTCTGCTCGAGCCTTTTAATTGACCCGAGCTTCTTCTGATATTACTTCTGCTCTGGTCTTCAATTGACCCGAGCTTGGCACCGTCCCGCCTAATAACTTAGGCTTTGGAACTTCTGGCCAAGGAGTTCTTCTTGAACTTCTGCTCGAGCCTTTTAATTGACCCGAGCTTACTGCCGTATTACTCACTGCGGTGCTTGATTGACGGAGCTTGTGCAAATCACGCCTAATGACTTAGGCTTTGGGACTTCGGCGAGGTTCTTACGAAACTACGCTCGAGCCGCTTTAATTGACTGAAGCCTTACGATATTACTCACTGCTGCGGTCTTGATTGACCGGAGCTTGGCCGATCACGCTAATGACTTAGGCTTTGGGACTTCTGGTAGGAGTTCTTACGAAAGTTACGTTCGAGCCTTTTAATTGACCGAGGCTTCACGATATTACTCCTTCTCTAGTCTTGATTGACCGGAGCTTGGCATCGTCACTCTAATAACTTAGGCTTTGGAACTTACGGCGAGGTTGTTCTTGAACTACTGCTCGAGCCTTTTAATTGACAGGAGCTTACTACTCGTATTTCTCTACTACGGTCTTGATTGACCGGAGCTTGGCACGATCGCTCTAATGACTTAGGCTTTGGGACTTCGGCCAGAGTTCTTACGAAACTACGCTCGAGCCTTTTAATTGACCGGAGCCTTACGATATTACTCGCTGCTCCGGTCTTGATTGACCGGAGCTTGGCACAGTCCGCTCTAATAACTTAGGCTTTGGAACTTCGGCGAGGTTCTTCGAACTCTGCTCGAGCCTTTTAATTGACAGAGCTTACTGCCGTATTACTCACTGCTACGGTCTTGATTGACCGGAGCTTGGCCAGTCACTTTAATGACTTAGGCTTTGGGACTTCGGCGAGAGTTCTTACGAAACTACTGCTCGAGCCCTTTAATTGACCCGAGCTTCACGATGTTACTCACGCTCGCGGTCTTGATTGACCGGAGCTTGCGCAGATCACCTAATGACTTAGGCTTTGGGACTTCGGCGAGGAGTTCTTCGAAAGTTCTGTTCGAGCCTTTTAATTGACGCGAGCCTTACGATATTACTCCTTCTCTAGTCTTGATTGACCGGAGCTTGGCGCAGTCACGCTAATAACTTAGGCTTTGGAACTTCGGCGAGGGTTCTTGAACTCTGCTCGAGCCTTTTAATTGACCAGAGCTTACCTCGTATTTCTCCTACTACGGTCTTGATTGACCGGAGCTTGGCGCAGTCCGCCTAATGACTTGGGCTTTGGGACTTCGGCGAGGTTCTTACGAAACTACGCTCGAGCCTTTTAATTGACAGAGGCTTACGATGTTACTCACTGCTGCGGTCTTGATTGACTGGAGCTTGGCACGATCACTTTAATAACTTAGGCTTTGGAACTTCGGCGAGGGTTCTTCGAACTTCGCTCGAGCCTTTTAATTGACCGGAGCTTACTGCGTATTACTCACTACTACGGTGCTTGATTGACTAGGAGCTTGGCCAGTCACTCTAATGACTTAGGCTTTGGGACTTCGGCGAGGTTCTTACGAAACTACTGCTCGAGCCCTTTAATTGACCGAGCTTACGATGTTACTCGCTGCTACGGTCTTGATTGACTGGAGCTTGGCACGATCACTTTAATGACTTAGGCTTTGGGACTTCGGCAGAGAGTTCTTACGAAAGTTACATTCGAGCCTTTTAATTGACCAGAGCCTTACGATATTACTCACTTCTCAGTCTTGATTGACTGGAGCTTGGCGCAGTCACGCCTAATGACTTAGGTTTTGGGACTTACGGCGAGAGTTCTTCGAAACTTCGCTCGAGCCTTTTAATTGACAGAGCTTTACGATATTACTCTTGCTCACGGTGCTTGATTGACTCGAGCTTGGCACAGTCACTTTAATGACTTAGGCTTTGGGACTTCGGCGAGAGTTCTTACGAAACTTCTGCTCGAGCCTTTTAATTGACCAGAGCCTTACGATGTTACTCACTGCTGCGGTGCTTGATTGACCGGAGCTTGGCGCAATCACCTCAATGACTTAGGCTTTGGGACTTCGGTGAGGAGTTCTTACGAAGCGTCTGCTCGAGCCTTTTAATTGACGAGAGCTTACGATATTACTCACTGCTACGGTCTTGATTGACCGAGTTTGGCACGATCACGTCTAATAACTTAGGCTTTGGGACTCCGGCGAGGAGTTCTTCGAACTACGCTCGAGCCTTTTAATGAACAGAGCTTTTACGGTATTACTCACTGCTGCAGTGCTTGATTGACCAGAGCTTGGCAGCGTCACTCTAATGACTTAGGCTTTGGGACTTCGGCCGTGGGTTCTTACGAAACTACGCTCGAGCCTTTTAATTGACAGGAGCTTACGATGTTACTCACTGCTGCGGTGCTTGAATTGACCGAGCTTGGGCAAGTCACTTCAATGACTTAGGCTTTGGGACTTCGGCGAGAGTTCTTCGAAACTTCTGCTCGAGCCTTTTAATTGACCGAGCTTACGATGTTACTCACATTACGGTCTTGATTGACCGGAGCTTGGCACAGTCACTCTAATGACTTAGGCTTTGGGACTTCGGCGAGGAGTTCTCACGAAACTTACGCTCGAGCCTTTTAATTGACCGGAAGCTTACGATATTACTCACTGCTACGGTCTTGATTGACTCGAGCTTGGCGCAGTCACGTCTAATGACTTAGGCTTTGGGACTTCGGCGAGGGTTCTTACGAAGCGTCTGCTCGAGCCTTTTAATTGGCCGGAGCTTCACGATATTACTCACGCTACGGTCTTGATTGACTCAGAGCTTGGCACGTCGCTCTAATGACTTAGGCTTTGGGACTTCGGCGAGGAGTTCTTCGAAACCTGCTCGAGCCTTTTAATTGACCGGAGCCTTACGATATTACTCCTGCTACGGTGCTTGATTGACTGGAGCTTGGCGCAGTCAGCTCTAATGACTTAGGCTTTGGGACTTCGGCGAGAGTTCTTGTAAACGTCTGCTCGAGCCTTTTAATTGACCGGAAGCCTTACGATATTACTCACTGCTACGGTGCTTGATTGACCGGAGCTTGGCGCCGTCAGGCTAATGACTTGGGCTTTGCGACTTCGGCGAAGGTTCTTACGAAACTCACTGCTCGAGCCTTTTAATTGACCGAGCCTTACGATGTTACTCACGCTGCGGTCTTGATTGACCGAGCTTGGCATCGTCATTCAATGACTTAGGCTTTGGGACTTACGGCGAGGTTCATCTTGAACTTACGCTCGAGCCTTTTAATTGACGGAAGCTTACGGTATTACTCACTGCTACGGTGCTTGATTGACTAGAGCTTGGCACGATCACTCCAATGACTTAGGCCTTGGGACTTCGGCAGGAGTTCTTACAAGCGTACTGCTCGAGCCTTTTAATTGACCGGAGCTTACGATGTTACTCACTGCTACGGTCTTGATTGACCAGAGCTTGGCAAGTCACGCTAATGACTTAGGCTTTGCGACTTCGGCGAAGGGTTCTTCGAAACTACGCTCGGGCACTTTGATTGACGGAGCTTACGATATTACTCGCGCTCGGTCTTGATTGACCGGAGCTTGCGCAGTCGCGCTAATGACTTAGGCTTTGGGACTTCGGCGAGGTTCTTCGAAACCTGCTCGAGCCCTTTAATTGACAGGAGCTTACGGTATTACTCACTGCTACGGTCGTCGATTGACCCGAGCTTGGCGCAGTCAGCCTAATGACTTAGGCTTTGGGACTTCGGCGAGGTTCTTACGAAACACTGCTCGAGCCTTTTAATTGACAGAGCTTACGATGTTACTCTGCTCACGGTGCTTTGATTGACCAGAGCTTGGCGCAGTCACTCTAATGACTTAGGCTTTGGGACTTCGGCGAGAGTTCTTCGAAACTTCGCTCGAGCCCTTTAATTGACCGAGCCTTACGGTATTACTCACTGCTCCGGTCTTGATTGACCGAGCTTGGCAAGTCACTTTAATGACTTGGGCTTTGGGACTTACGGCGAGGTTCTTACGAAACTACGCTCGAGCCTTTTAATTGACCGAAGCTTACGATATTACTCACTGCTGCGGTCTTTAATTGACCGAGATTGGCACAGTCCGCCTAATGACTTAGGCTTTGGGACATCGGCGAGAGTTCTTCGAAACATCTGCTCGAGCCGCTTTAATTGACCGGAGCCTTACGGTATTACTCACTGCTACGGTCTTGATTGACAGAGCTTGGCACGTCACTTTAATGACTTAGGCTTTGGGACTTCGGCGAGGTTCTTACGAAACTACGCTCGAGCCTTTTAATTGACCGATCTTCACGATATTACTCGCCTGCGGTGCTTTGATTGACCGAGATTGGCACGATCACTCTAATGACTTAGGCTTTGGGACTTCGGCGAGGTTCTTCTGAAACTGTCTGCTCGAGCCGCTTTAATTGACCGAGAGCTTACGATATTACTCACTGCTCGCGGTCTTGATTGACTGAGAGCTTGGCACCGTCACTTTAATGACTTAGGCTTTGGGACTTCGGCGAGGAGTTCTTCGAAACTTACGCTCGAGCCTTTTAATTGACAGGAGCTCTTACGATATTACTCCTGCTACGGTCTTGATTGACCGGAGCTTGGCGCAGTCACTCTAATGACTTAGGCTTTGGGACTTCGGCGAGGAGTTCTTACGAGCGTACGCTCGAGCACTTTTAATTGACCGAGCTTCACGATATTACTCGCTCACGGTCTTGATTGACTCGAGCTTGGCACAGTCACTTTAATGACTTAGGCTTTGGGACTTCGGCGAGAGTTCATCTGAACTTACGCTCGAGCCTTTTAATTGACCGAGCTCTTACGATATTACTCGCGCTGCGGTCTTGATTGACCGGAGCTTGGCACAGTCACTCTAATGACTTAGGCTTTGGGACTTCGGCGAGGGTTCTTACGAAACTACGCTCGAGCCTTTTAATTGACCGAGGCTTCACGATATTACTCACTGCTGCGGTGCTTGATTGACCGGAGCTTGGCGCAGTCAGCTCTAATGACTTAGGCTTTGGGACTTCGGCGAGGGTTCTTACGAAGCGTCTGCTCGAGCCTTTTAATTGACCGGAGCTTACGATATTACTCGCCTACGGTCTTGATTGACCGGAGCTTGGCGCGATCCGTCTAATGACTTAGGCTTTGGGACTTCGGCGAGAGTTCATCTGAACTACGCTCGAGCCTTTTAATTGACAGGAGCTTCACGATATTACTCCTGCTACGGTCTTGATTGACTGGAGCTTGGCACGATCACTTCAATGACTTAGGCTTTGGGACTTCGGCGAGGTTACTTGAAACGTCGCTCGAGCCTTTTAATTGACAGAAGCTTACGATATTACTCACTGCTACGGTCTTGATTGACCGGAGCTTGGCCAGATCACTTTAATGACTTAGGCTTTGGGACTTACGGCGAGGTTCATCTTGAACCTACGCTCGAGCCTTTTAATTGACGAGAGCTTACGGTATTACTCCTGCTACGGTCTTGATTGACCGGAGCTTGGCGCAGTCACTTAATGACTTAGGCTTTGGGACTTCGGCGAGGTTCTTCGAAACTTACGCTCGAGCCTTTTAATTGACCGAGCCTTACGATATTACTCCTGCTTCGGTGCTTGATTGACCAGAGCTTGGCACGTCACTTTAATGACTTAGGCTTTGGGACTTCGGCGAGAGTTCTTCGAAACTTACTGCTCGAGCACTTTTAATTGACAGAGCTTCTTGATATTACTCACCTGCTCGGTCTTGATTGACCAGAGCTTGGCGAGTCGCTTTAATGACTTAGGCTTTGGGACTTACGGCGAGGTTCTTCGAACTCTGCTCGAGCACTTTTAATTGACACGAGCTTACGATATTACTCACGCTACGGTCTTGATTGACTCAGAGCTTGGCACGTCACTTTAATGACTTAGGCTTTGGGACTTCGGCGAGGAGTTCTTCGAAACTTACGCTCGAGCCTTTTAATTGACCAGAGCTTACGATGTTACTCACTGCTCGGTGCTTGATTGACCGGAGCTTGGCGCAGTCACGTCTAATGACTTAGGCTTTGGGACTTCGGCGAGGAGTTCTTCGAAACTACTGCTCGAGCCTTTTAATTGACCAGGAGCCTTACGATATTACTCACTGCTGCGGTCTTGATTGACCGGAGCTTGGCGAGTCAGCTTTAATGACTTAGGCTTTGGGACTTCGGCGAGGGTTCTTCGAACCTACGCTCGAGCCTTTTAATTGACCGAGCTCTTACGATATTACTCACTGCTACGGTCTTGATTGACCGGAGCTTGGCGCAGTCGCTCTAATGACTTAGGCTTTGGGACTTCGGCGAGGAGTTCTTCGAAACTTCGCTCGAGCCTTTTAATTGACCGAGCTTCACGATATTACTCACTGCTACGGTCTTGATTGACTGGAGCTTGGCGCGATCCAGCCTAATGACTTAGGCTTTGGGACTTCGGCAGGAGTTCTTACGAAACTTCTGCTCGAGCCTTTTAATTGACGAGAGCTTACGATGTTACTCACTCTACGGTCTTGATTGACGGAGCTTGCGCAGTCACTTTAATGACTTAGGCTTTGGGACTTCGGCGAGGGTTCTTGAACTTCGCTCGAGCCTTTTAATTGACTGGAGCTTACGATATTACTCTGCTACGGTCTTGATTGACCGAGCTTGGCAAGTCACTCTAATGACTTAGGCTTTGGGACTTCGGCGAGGGTTCTTACGAAACTTACGCTCGAGCCTTTTAATTGACAGGAGCTTACGATATTACTCACGCTACGGTGCTTGATTGACTGGAGCTTGGCACGTCCGCTAATGACTTAGGCTTTGGGACTTACGGCGAGGTTCTTCGAAACTACGCTCGAGCCTTTTAATTGACGAGACTCTTACGATATTACTCACTGCTGCGGTCTTGATTGACAGGAGCTTGGCACGTCACTTTAATGACTTAGGCTTTGGGACTTACGGCGAGGAGTTCATCTTGAACCTGCTCGAGCCTTTTAATTGACAGAGCCTTACGATATTACTCACGCTGCGGTCTTGATTGACCAGAGCTTGGCGCAGTCACTTTAATGACTTAGGCTTTGGGACTTCGGCAGGAGTTCTTCGAAACTTACTGCTCGAGCCTTTTAATTGACCGAGAGCTTACGATATTACTCTGCTGCGGTCTTGATTGACTGCGAGCTTGGCACAGTCACTCTAATGACTTAGGCTTTGGGACTTCGGCGGAGTTCTTACGAAACTCTGCTCGAGCCTTTTAATTGACCGAGACTTACGATATTACTCACTGCTGCGGTGCTTGATTGACCGGAGCTTGGCACCGTCAGCCTTAATGACTTAGGCTTTGGGACTTCGGCGAGGAGTTCTTGAACTTACGCTCGAGCCTTTTAATTGACCGAGCTTACTTGATATTACTCACTGCTGCGGTCTTGATTGACCGGAGCTTGCGCAGATCACTTTAATGACTTAGGCTTTGGGACTTCGGCGAGGGTTCTTACGAAACTACTGCTCGAGCACTTTTAATTGACCAGAAGCTTACGATATTACTCACTGCTACGGTCTTGATTGACTGGAGCTTGGCACGATCACTCTAATGACTTAGGCTTTGGGACTTCGGCGAGGAGTTCTTCGAAACGTCTGCTCGAGCCTTTTAATTGACCAGAGCCTTACGATATTACTCACCTGCTGGTCTTGATTGACCGGAGCTTGGCACAGTCACTTTAATGACTTAGGCTTTGGGACTTCGGCAGGAGTTCATCTTGAACCTGCTCGAGCCTTTTAATTGACACGAGCTCTTACGATATTACTCACTGCTGCGGTCTTGATTGACTGAGAGCTTGGCGCAGTCAGCCTAATGACTTAGGCTTTGGGACTTCGGCGAGGGTTCTTCGAAACCTGCTCGAGCCTTTTAATTGACCAGAGCTTCATGATATTACTCACTCTACGGTCTTGATTGACCGAGCTTGGCGCAGTCCGCCTAATGACTTAGGCTTTGGGACTTCGGCGAGAGTTCTTACGAAACTACTGCTCGAGCCTTTTAATTGACCGGAGCTTACGATATTACTCACTGCTCGGTGCTTGATTGACTGGAGCTTGGCGCAGTCACTTTAATGACTTAGGCTTTGGGACTTCGGCGAGGTTCTTACGAAACTTCGCTCGAGCCTTTTAATTGACAGAGCTTACGATATTACTCACTGCTGCAGTGCTTGATTGACCGGAGCTTGGCACGTCACTCTAATGACTTAGGCTTTGGGACTTCGGCGAGGTTCTTCGAAACTTCGCTCGAGCCCTTTAATTGACGAGAGCTTACGGTATTACTCACTGCTACGGTCTTGATTGACTCGAGCTTGCGCACGTCACTCTAATGACTTGGGCTTTGGGACTTACGGCGAGGTTCTTACGAAACTTGCTCGAGCCTTTTAATTGACAGAGCTTACTTGATATTACTCTGCTACGGTCTTGATTGACTCGAGCTTGGCAAATCACTCTAATGACTTAGGCTTTGGGACTTCGGCGAGGAGTTCTTCGAAACATCTGCTCGAGCCTTTTAATTGACCGGAGCTTACGATATTACTCACGCTACGGTCTTGATTGACCGGAGCTTGGCACAGTCAGCTCTAATGACTTAGGCTTTGGGACTTCGGCAGGAGTTCTTCGAAACTACGCTCGAGCCTTTAGTTGACCGAGCTCTTACGATATTACTCACTGCTGCAGTGCTTGATTGACCGGAGCTTGGCACGTCACTCTAATGACTTAGGCTTTGGGACTTCGGCCAGGAGTTCTTGAAACGTCTGCTCGAGCCTTTTAATTGACCAGAGCTTCACGATATTACTCACTGCTACGGTCTTGATTGACCCGAGCTTGGCCGATCACTTTAATGACTTGGGCTTTGGGACTTCGGCGAGGGTTCTTCGAACTACTGCTCGAGCCTTTTAATTGACCAGAGCTTACTCGATATTACTCACTGCTACGGTGCTTGATTGACTAGAGCTTGGCGCAGTCACTCTAATGACTTAGGCTTTGGGACTTCGGCGAGAGTTCTTACGAAACTTACGCTCGAGCCTTTTAATTGACCGAAGCTTACGATATTACTCACTGCTACGGTCTTGATTGACTGGAGCTTGGCACGATCACTTTAATGACTTAGGCTTTGGGACTTCGGCGAGGAGTTCTTCGAACTACTGCTCGAGCCTTTTAATTGACAGAGCTTCTACGATATTACTCACTGCTACGGTGTTCGATTGACCGGAGCTTGGCGCGATCACTCTAATGACTTAGGCTTTGGGACTTCGGCGAGAGTTCTTCGAAACTACTGCTCGAGCCGCTTTAGTTGACCGAGCTTACGATATTACTCACTGCTACGGTCTTGATTGACCGGAGCTTGGCGCAGTCACTTTAATGACTTAGGCTTTGGGACTTCGGCGAGGAGTTCTTCGAAACTTCTGCTCGAGCCTTTTAATTGACCGAAGCTTACGATATTACTCACTGCTACGGTCTTGATTGACTGGAGCTTGGCGCAGTCACGCCTAATGACTTAGGCTTTGGGACTTACGGCGAGAGTTTATCTTGAAACTTCGCTCGAGCCTTTTAATTGACCGGAGCCTTACGATATTACTCACTGCTACGGTCTTCGATTGACTCGAGCTTGCGCAGATCACTCTAATGACTTAGGCTTTGGGACTTCGGCGAGGAGTTCTTACGAAACTACGCTCGAGCCTTTTAATTGACCGGAGCTTACGATGTTACTCGCTGCTACGGTGCTTGATTGACTCGAGCTTGGCAGATCGCCTAATGACTTAGGCTTTGGGACTTCGGCGAGGTTCTTCGAAACTCTGCTCGAGCCTTTAATTGACCGGAGCTTACGATGTTACTCATGCTCGGTCTTGATTGACGCGAGCTTGGCACGTCAGCCTAATGACTTAGGCTTTGGGACTTCGGCGAGGGTTCTTACGAAACTTACGCTCGAGCCTTTAATTGACCGAGCCTTACGATATTACTCACTGCTGGTCTTGATTGACTCGAGCTTGGCGCAGTCAGCTTTAATGACTTAGGCTTTGGGACTTCGGCGAGGAGTTCTTACGAAACATCTGCTCGAGCCTTTTAATTGACGAGAGCCTTACGATATTACTCACTGCTACGGTGTTGATTGACTGGAGCTTGGCGCAGTCACTTTAATGACTTAGGCTTTGGGACTTCGGGCGAGGTTCTTCGAACTTACGCTCGAGCCTTTTAATTGACAGAGCTTCTTACGGTATTACTCACTGCTCTGGTCTTGATTGACCAGAGCTTGCGCAGTCACTTTAATGACTTAGGCTTTGGGACTTCGGCGAGGGTTCTTCGAAACTTACGCTCGAGCCTTTTAATTGACCGGAGCTTACGATATTACTCCTGCTACGGTGCTTGATTGACCGGAGCTTGGCGCAGTCACGCTAATGACTTAGGCTTTGGGACTTCGGCGGAGTTCTTACGAAACTTCGCTCGAGCCCTTTAATTGACCGAGCTTCACGATATTACTCACGCTGCGGTCTTGATTGACCGGAGCTTGCGCAGTCGACCTAATGACTTAGGCTTTGGGACTTCGGCGAGGGTTCTTACGAAACTACGTTCGAGCCTTTTAATTGACCGAGCTTCACGATATTACTCACTGCTGCAGTGCTTGATTGACTCGAGCTTGGCACAGTCACGCTAATGACTTAGGCTTTGGGACTTCGGCGAGGAGTTCTTACGAAACCTCGCTCGAGCCCTTTAATTGACCGAGCTTACATGATATTACTCACTGCTCCGGTCTTGATTGACCGAGACTTGGCACCATCAGCCTAATGACTTAGGCTTTGGGACTTCGGCGAGGAGTTCTTACGAAACTCGCTCGAGCCTTTTAATTGACGGAGCTTCACGATATTACTCACGCTGCGGTCTTGATTGACCGGAGCTTGCGCAGATCACTCTAATGACTTAGGCTTTGGGACTTCGGCGAGGGTTCTTCGAAACTTACGCTCGAGCCTTTTAATTGACCGGAGCTTACGATATTACTCACGCTCTGGTCTTGATTGACTGGAGCTTGGCACAGTCACTTTAATGACTTAGGCTTTGGGACTTACGGCGAGAGTTCTTCTTGAACCTACGCTCGGGCCTTTTAATTGACAGAGCTTACGGTATTACTCGCGCTGCAGTGCTTGATTGACCGGAGCTTGGCGCAGTCAGCCTAATGACTTAGGCTTTGGGACTTCGGCGAGAGTTCTTCGAACCTACTCGAGCCTTTTAATTGACAGAGCCTTACGATATTACTCTGCTGCGGTCTTGATTGACTCGAGCTTGGCACGATCCTCCTAATGACTTGGGCTTTGGGACTTCGGCCAGGAGTTCTTACGAAACGTCTGCTCGGAGCCTTTTAATTGACAGAGCCTTACGATATTACTCACTGCTACGGTCTTGATTGACTGAGAGCTTGGCAAGTCACTCTAATGACTTAGGCTTTGGGACTTACGGCGAGAGTTCATCTTGAACTACTGCTCGAGCCTTTTAATTGACGAGAGCTTACGGTATTACTCACTGCTCGGTGCTTGATTGACTGGAGCTTGGCGCAGTCACTCTAATGACTTAGGCTTTGGGACTTCGGCCAGGAGTTCTTAAAGCGTGCTGCTCGAGCCTTTTAATTGACCGGAGCTTACGATATTACTCACTGCTCGGTCTTGATTGACCGAGCTTGGCGCAGTCACGCTAATAACTTGGGCTTTGGGACTTCGGCGAGGGTTCTTCGAACTTCTGCTCGAGCCTTTTAATTGACGGAGCTTACCGATATTACTCTACTCACGGTGTTGATTGACTGGAGCTTGGCGCAGTCAGCCTAATGACTTAGGCTTTGGGACTTCGGCGAGGAGTTCTTCGAAACTACGCTCGAGCCCTTTAATTGGCTGAGCTTACGATATTACTCTGCTACGGTCTTGATTGACTGGAGCTTGGCGCAGTCACTCTAATGACTTAGGCTTTGGGACTTCGGCGAGGGTTCTTCGAACTACGCTCGAGCCTTTTAATTGACCAGAGCTTACTACGTATTACTCGACTCTCGGTGTTCGATTGACCGAGAGCTTGCGCAGTCACTCTAATGACTTAGGCTTTGGGACTTCGGCGAGAGTTCTTACGAAACTTACGCTCGAGCCTTTTAATTGACCGAGCCTTACGATATTACTCACTGCTACGGTCTTGATTGACTGAGAGCTTGGCACGATCACTTTAATGACTTAGGCTTTGGGACTTCGGCAGGAGTTCTTCGAAACTTACTGCTCGAGCCTTTTAATTGACCGGAGCTTACGATATTACTCACTGCTCTGGTCTTGATTGACCGGAGCTTGCGCAGATCACTTCAATGACTTAGGCTTTGGGACTTCGGCGAGGAGTTATCTTGAACCTACGCTCGAGCCTTTTAATTGACCGAGCTTACATGGTATTACTCACTGCTCCGGTCTTGATTGACTCGAGCTTGGCGAGTCCGCCTAATAACTTAGGCTTTGGGACTTCGGCCGAGGGTTTATCTTGAACTACTGCTCGAGCCTTTTAATTGACAGAGCCTTACGAGTATTACTCACTGCTCCGGTCTTGATTGACGCGAGCTTGGCACAGTCACTCTAATAACTTAGGCTTTGGGACTTCGGCGAGGGTTTATCTTGAACTACTGCTCGAGCCTTTTAATTGACCGGAGCTTCACGATATTACTCACTGCTACGGTCTTGATTGACTGGAGCTTGCGCAGTCACTCTAATGACTTAGGCTTTGGGACTTCGGCGAGTTCATCTTGAACTCTGCTCGAGCCTTTTAATTGACCAGAGCTCTTACGGTATTACTCACTGCTCACGGTCTTGATTGACCGAGCTTGGCACGATCACTTTAATGACTTAGGTTTTGGGACTTCGGCGAGAGTTCATCTTGAACCTCGCTCGAGCCTTTTAATTGACAGAGCTTCTTACGGTATTACTCACTCTACGGTCTTGATTGACTGGAGCTTGGCGAGTCACGTCTAATAACTTAGGCTTTGGGACTTCGGCGAGGTTCATCTTGAACTCTGCTCGAGCCTTTTAATTGACCAGAGCTTCACGATATTACTCACTGCTACGGTCTTGATTGACTGGAGCTTGGCACGATCCGCCTAATAACTTAGGCTTTGGGACTTACGGCGAGGAGTTCATCTTGAACTACGCTCGGGCCTTTTAATTGACAGAGCTTACGGTATTACTCGCGCTGCGGTGCTTGATTGACCGGAGCTTGCGCAGTCACTCTAATGACTTAGGCTTTGGGACTTCGGCGAGGGTTCTTGAACCTGCTCGAGCACTTTTAATTGACCAGAGCTTACGATATTACTCATGCTGCGGTCTTGATTGACCGAGCTTGGCACGTCACGTCAATAACTTAGGCTTTGGGACTTCGGCGAGGGTTCTTCGAACTCTGCTCGAGCCTTTTAATTGACCGGAGCTTCTACGTATTACTCACTGCTACGGTGTTCGATTGACCGGAGCTTGGCGAGTCACGCCTAATGACTTAGGCTTTGGGACTTCGGCGAAGTTCTCTGAAACTTACGCTCGAGCCTTTAATTGACCGGAGCTTACGATATTACTCACGCTACGGTCTTGATTGACCGGAGCTTGGCACGTCCGTCTAATGACTTAGGCTTTGGGACTTCGGCGAGGTTCTTCGAACTCTGCTCGAGCCTTTTAATTGACGGAGCTTACCGTATTACTCGACTCACGGTGTTCGATTGACCGGAGCTTGCGCAGTCACGCTAATGACTTAGGCTTTGGGACTTCGGCGAGAGTTCTTCGAAACTACGCTCGAGCCCTTTAATTGACCGAGCTTACGATATTACTCACTGCTGCGGTCTTGATTGACCGGAGCTTGGCAGTCACTTTAATGACTTAGGCTTTGGGACTTCGGCGAGGAGTTCTTGAAAGTTACTGTTCGAGCCTTTTAATTGACCGGAGCTTACGATATTACTCACTGCTCGGTCTTGATTGACCGAGGCTTGGCGCAGTCACTCTAATAACTTAGGCTTTGGGACTTACGGCGAGGTTTATCTTGAACTACGCTCGAGCCTTTTAATTGACGGAGCTTCACGATATTACTCACTGCTCCGGTCTTCGATTGACTCGAGCTTGGCGCAGTCCGCTTAATGACTTAGGCTTTGGGACTTCGGCCAGGAGTTCATCTTGAACCTCGCTCGAGCCTTTTAATTGACCGAGCTTCACGATATTACTCACTGCTCTGGTCTTGATTGACCAGAGCTTGCGCAGTCACTCTAATGACTTAGGCTTTGGGACTTCGGCGAGGTTTATCTTGAACTACTGCTCGAGCCTTTTAATTGACCGAGCTTACGGTATTACTCACTGCTACGGTCTTGATTGACTCGAGCTTGGCGCAGTCACGCCTAATGACTTAGGCTTTGGGACTTCGGCGAGGAGTTCATCTTGAACTACTGCTCGAGCCTTTTAATTGACAGAGCTTCTTACGGTATTACTCACTGCTCACGGTCTTGATTGACCCGAGCTTGGCACGTCACTCTAATGACTTAGGCTTTGGGACTTACGGCGAGAGTTCATCTTGAACTACGCTCGAGCCTTTTAATTGACCAGAGATTCTTACGATATTACTCACTGCTCGGTCTTGATTGACTCGAGCTTGGCGCAGTCACTTTAATAACTTAGGCTTTGGGACTTCGGCGAGGAGTTCATCTTGAACCTGCTCGAGCCTTTTAATTGACCAGAGCTTCACGATATTACTCCTGCTGCGGTCTTGATTGACCGGAGCTTGCGCAGTCACTCTAATAACTTAGGTTTTGGGACTTACGGCGAGAGTTCATCTTGAACACGCTCGAGCCTTTTAATTGACCGGAGCTTACGGTATTACTCTGCTCGCGGTCTTGATTGACTGAGAGCTTGGCACGTCACTCTAATGACTTAGGCTTTGGGACTTCGGCGAGAGTTCTCTGAACTACGCTCGAGCCTTTTAATTGACCGAGCTTACGATATTACTCACTGCTGCGGTCTTGATTGACTGAGCTTGCGCGAGTCCTCCTAATGACTTAGGCCTTGGGACTTCGGCAGGAGTTCTTACAAACGTCTGCTCGAGCCTTTTAATTGACCAGAGCTTACGATATTACTCACTGCTACGGTCTTGATTGACCGGAGCTTGGCGAGTCACTTTAATGACTTAGGTTTTGGGACTTCGGCGAGGTTCATCTTGAACTACGGTCGAGCCTTTTAATTGACAGAAGCCTTACGGTATTACTCACTGCTCACGGTGCTTCGATTGACCAGAGCTTGGCAGAGTCACTCTAATGACTTAGGCTTTGGGACTTCGGCGAGGGTTCTTCAAAGCGTGCGGTCGAGCCTTTTAATTGACCGGAGCTTACGGATGTTACTCTGCTACGGTCTTGATTGACCGGAGCTTGGCACGTCAGCTCTAATAACTTAGGCTTTGGGACTTCGGCGAGGGTTCTTCTTGAACTCTGCTCGAGCACTTTTAATTGACCGGAGCTTCTTCGTATTACTCACTGCTACGGTGCTTGATTGACCGGAGCTTAGCGCAGTCCGCTCTAATGACTTAGGCTTTGGGACTTCGGCGAGAGTTCTTCTGAAACTTACGCTCGAGCCCTTTAATTGACCGAGCTTCACGATGTTACTCACGCTGCGGTCTTGATTGACTGAGGCTTGGCACGATCACGTCTAATGACTTAGGTTTTGGGACTTCGGCGAGAGTTCATCTTGAACTACTGCTCGAGCCTTTTAATTGACAGAGCTTACGGTATTACTCACGCTGCGGTCTTGATTGACTTGAGCTTGGCAGTCACTCTAATAACTTAGGTTTTGGGACTTCGGCGAGAGTTCATCTTGAACTTACGCTCGAGCCTTTTAATTGACCGAGCTTCACGATATTACTCGCCTACGGTCTTGATTGACTGGAGCTTGGCACAGTCGCTCTAATAACTTAGGTTTTGGGACTTCGGCGAGAGTTCATCTTGAACTTACGCTCGAGCCTTTTAATTGACCGAGCTTACGGTATTACTCACTGCTGCAGTGCTTGATTGACCGAGCTTGGCAGTCATCGCCTAATGACTTAGGCTTTGGGACTTCGGCGAGAGTTCTTCTGAACTTACGCTCGAGCCTTTTAATTGACCGAGAGCTTACGGTATTACTCCTGCTGCGGTCTTGATTGACTCGAGCTTGGCACGATCACTCTAATAACTTAGGCTTTGGGACTTCGGCGAGGTTCTTCGAAACTCTGCTCGAGCCTTTTAATTGACCGGAGCTTCTTCGATATTACTCCTGCTACGGTCTTGATTGACTCGAGCTTGGCACGATCACTTTAATGACTTAGGCTTTGGGACTTACGGCGAGAGTTCTTTTGAAACTTACGCTCGAGCCCTTTAATTGACCGAGCTTCACGATATTACTCACTGCTGCGGTCTTGATTAACCGGTGCTTGGCACGTCACTCTAATGACTTAGGCTTTGGGACTTACGGCGAAGAGTTCATCTTGAACTCTTGCTCGAGCCACTTTTAATTGACAGAGCTTTACGGTATTACTCACTCTCTGGTCTTGATTGACTAGAGCTTGGCGCAGTCACGCCTAATAACTTAGGTTTTGGGACTTCGGCGAGAGTTCATCTTGAACTTACGCTCGAGCCTTTTAATTGACCGAGCCTTACGATATTACTCGCTCTACGGTCTTGATTGACTGAGAGCTTGCGCACGTCACTTTAATGACTTAGGTTTTGGGACTTCGGCAGGAGTTCATCTTGAACTTCTGCTCGAGCCTTTTAATTGACCGGAGCTTCTACGGTATTACTCACTGCTGCGGTCTTGATTGACCGAGCTAGGCCGTATCACTTCAATGACTTAGGCTTTGGGACTTACGGCGAGAGTTCTTCTGAACCTACGCTCGAGCCTTTTAATTGACCGGAGCTTCTTACGGTATTACTCACTGCTACGGTCTTGATTGACCGAGCTTGGCCGAGTCGCTCTAATAACTTAGGCTTTGGAACTTCGGCGAGGGTTCTTCGTGAACTACTGCTCGAGCCTTTTAATTGACTAGAGCTTACTCGATATTACTCCTGCTCACGGTCTTGATTGACCGAGGCTTGCGCAGTCACTTTAATGACTTAGGCTTTGGGACTTCGGCGAGAGTTCTTTTGAAACTTACGCTCGAGCCCTTTAATTGACCGAAGCTTACGATATTACTCGCTGCTGCGGTCTTGATTGACTCGAGCTTGGCGCAGTCACTCTAATGACTTAGGTTTTGGGACTTACGGCGAGAGTTCATCTTGAACTTCGCTCGAGCCACTTTAATTGACTGGAGCTTTACGGTATTACTCACTGCTACGGTCTTGATTGACTGGAGCTTGGCACGATCCGCCTAATAACTTAGGTTTTGGGACTTCGGCGAGAGTTCATCTTGAACTTACGCTCGAGCCTTTTAATTGACCGGAGCTTCTTACGATATTACTCCTGCTGCGGTCTTGATTGACCGGAGCTTGGCACGATCACGTCTAATAACTTAGGTTTTGGGACTTCGGCCGAGAGTTCATCTTGAACTTACTGCTCGAGCCTTTTAATTGACCGGAGCTTACGGTATTACTCACGCTGCGGTCTTCAATTGACCCGAGCTTGGCACGTCACTCTAATGACTTAGGCTTTGGGACTTCGGCGAGAGTTCTTCTTGAACTTACGCTCGAGCCTTTTAATTGACCGGAGCCTTACGGTATTACTCACGCTACGGTCTTGATTGACCGGAGCTTGCGCAGTCAGCCTAATAACTTAGGCTTTGGGACTTCGGCGAGGAGTTCTTCTTGAACTCGCTCGAGCCTTTTAATTGACCGGAGCTTACCGATATTACTCCTGCTACGGTCTTGATTGACCGAGGCTTGCGCAGTCCGCTTAATGACTTAGGCTTTGGGACTTCGGCGAAGAGTTCTTTTGAAACTTACGCTCGAGCCGCTTTAATTGACCAGAGCTTGGCGCAGTCAGCTTTAATGACTTGGGTTTGGGACTTCGGCGAGGAGTTCATCTTGAACTCTTGCTCGAGCCACTTTTAATTGACCGAGCTTCTTACGGTATTACTCGCTGCTACGGTCTTCGATTGACCAGAGCTTGGCGCAGTCAGCTCTAATAACTTAGGTTTTGGGACTTCGGCGAGAGTTCATCTTGAACTACTGCTCGAGCCTTTTAATTGACGCGAAGCTTCACGATATTACTCCTGCTACGGTCTTCGATTGACCGGAGCTTGGCACGATCAGCTCTAATAACTTAGGTTTTGGGACTTACGGCGAGAGTTCATCTTGAACCTGCTCGAGCCTTTTAATTGACAGAAGCCTTACGGTATTACTCACTGCTGCGGTCTTGATTGACCGAGGCTTGCGCGAGTCACTCTAATGACTTAGGTTTTGGGACTTCGGCGAGAGTTCATCTTGAACTCTTGCTCGAGCCTTTTAATTGACCGAGCTTCTTACGGTATTACTCACTGCTACGGTCTTGATTGACTCGAGCTTGGCACGAGTCACTCTAATAACTTAGGTTTTGGGACTTCGGCGAGAGTTCATCTTGAACTTACGCTCGAGCCTTTTAATTGACCGAGGCTTCACGATATTACTCCTGCTCAGGTCTTGATTGACTGAGAGCTTGGCGCAGTCAGCCTAATAACTTAGGTTTTGGGACTTACGGCGAGAGTTCATCTTGAACTCTGCTCGAGCCTTTTAATTGACAGAGCTTCTTACGATATTACTCTACTACGGTCTTCGATTGACCCGAGCTTGGCGCAGTCCACTTAATGACTTAGGCTTTGGGACTTCGGCGAAGAGTTCTTTTGAAACTTACGCTCGAGCCCTTTAATTGACTAGAGCTTGGCGCAGTCCGTCTAATGACTTAGGTTTTGGGACTTACGGCGAGAGTTCATCTTGAACTACTTGCTCGAGCCACTTTAATTGACAGGAGCCTTACGGTATTACTCGCTGCTGCGGTCTTGATTGACCGAGCTTGGCACAGTCCGCCTAATAACTTAGGCTTTGGGACTTCGGCGAGAGTTCATCTTGAACCTACGCTCGAGCCTTTTAATTGACCGGAGCTTCACGATATTACTCCTGCTACGGTCTTGATTGACCGGAGCTTGGCCGATCACTCTAATAACTTAGGTTTTGGGACTTACGGCGAGGAGTTCATCTTGAACTCTGCTCGAGCCTTTTAATTGACCGAGCCTTACGGTATTACTCCTGCTGCGGTCTTGATTGACTCGGAGCTTGGCGCAGTCCGCCTAATGACTTAGGTTTTGGGACTTACGGCGAGAGTTCATCTTGAACTCTTGCTCGAGCCTTTTAATTGACCGAAGCTTCTTACGGTATTACTCGCTGCTGCGGTCTTGATTGACTGGAGCTTGGCACAGTCACTCTAATAACTTAGGTTTTGGGACTTCGGCGAAGAGTTCATCTTGAACCTACGCTCGAGCCTTTTAATTGACAGAGCTTCTACGATATTACTCCTGCTACGGTCTTGATTGACTGAGGCTTGGCAGCGTCACTCTAATAACTTAGGTTTTGGGACTTACGGCAGGAGTTCATCTTGAACCTGCTCGAGCCTTTTAATTGACAGAGCTTTACGGTATTACTCACTGCTGCGGTCTTGATTGACCGAGCTTGGCATCGTCACTCTAATGACTTAGGCTTTGGGACTTCGGCGAGGTTCTCTTGAACTTACGCTCGAGCCTTTTAATTGACCGGAGCTTACGATATTACTCTGCTACGGTCTTGATTGACTGAGCTTGGCACGTCACTCCAATGACTTAGGCTTTGGGACTTCGGCGAGGAGTTCTTACAAGCGTGCTGCTCGAGCCTTTTAATTGACCGGAGCTTCACGATATTACTCCTGCTACGGTCTTGATTGACTGAGCTTGGCACGATCACGCCTAATAACTTAGGTTTTGGGACTTACGGCGAGAGTTCATCTTGAACTTACGCTCGAGCACTTTTAATTGACAGAGCTTCACGGTATTACTCACGCTCCGGTCTTGATTGACCGGAGCTTGCGCAGTCACTCCAATGACTTATGCCTTGGGACTTGGCGAGGGTTCTTAGAAGCGTCTGCTCGAGCGTTTTAATTGGTAGAAACTTCTCGGATATTACTCTACTACGGTCTTGATTGACCGGAGCTTGGCGCAGTCACTCTAATAACTTAGGCTTTGGAACTTCGGCCAGGAGTTCTTGAACTACTGCTCGAGCCTTTTAATTGACCGGAGCTTACTGCGTATTACTCTGCTACGGTGCTTCGATTGACCGGAGCTTGGCACGTCACTCTAATGACTTAGGCTTTGGGACTTCGGCGAGAGTTCTTACGAAACTTACGCTCGAGCCGTTTAATTGACCGAGCTTGACGATATTACTCACGCTACGGTCTTGATTGACTGGAGCTTGGCACGATCACTCTAATAACTTAGGTTTTGGGACTTACGGCGAGGTTCTTCGAAACTTACGCTCGAGCCGCTTTAATTGACCGAGCTTCACGATGTTACTCACGCTCACGGTGTTGATTGACTGGAGCTTGGCGCAATCCTCCAATGACTTATGCCTTGGGACTTCGGTGAGGAGTTCTTACAAGCGTCTGCTCGGCGTTTTAATTGGCCGAAGCTTACGGATATTACTCACTCTACGGTCTTGATTGACCGGAGCTTGGCACAGTCACTTTAATAACTTAGGCTTTGGAACTTCGGCGAGGGTTCTTCTTGAACTCTGCTCGAGCCTTTTAATTGACCGGAGCTTACTACCGTATTACTCCTGCTACGGTGCTTCCATTGACCGGAGCTTGGCACAATCACTCTAATGACTTAGGCTTTGGGACTTCGGCGAGAGTTCTTACGAAACTTACGCTCGAGCCCTTTAATTGACCGAAGCTTCGCGATATTACTCCTGCTACGGTCTTGATTGACCGGAGCTTGGCACGATCACTTTAATAACTTAGGTTTTGGGACTTCGGCGAGGTTCTTCGAAACTTACGCTCGAGCCCTTTAATTGACCGAGCCTTACGATATTACTCACTGCTACGGTCTTGATTAACTTGAGCTTGGCACGATCACTCTAATGTCTTGGGTTTTGGGACTTACGGCGAGAGTTCATCTTGAACTACTTGCTCGAGCCTTTTAATTGACCGAGCTTCTACGATATTACTCTACTACGGTCTTCGATTGACCGGAGCTTGGCACGTCGCTCTAATAACTTGGGTTTTGGGACTTACGGCGAGGTTCATCTTGAACTCTTGCTCGAGCCGCTTTAATTGACCGAGCTTCACGATATTACTCACGCTGCGGTCTTGATTGACCGGAGCTTGCGCCGATCACTTTAATGACTTAGGCTTTGGGACTTCGGCCAGCGAGTTCTTACGAAGTTACGTTCGAGCCCTTTAATTGACAGAGCTTACGATATTACTCTGCTGCGGTCTTGATTGACTGGAGCTTGGCGCAGTCACTTTAATAACTTAGGTTTTGGGACTTACGGCGAGGTTCATCTTGAACTCTTGCTCGAGCC
Organism: Murraya koenigii; assembly: GCA_025617385.1. Lineage (NCBI taxonomy): Eukaryota > Viridiplantae > Streptophyta > Magnoliopsida > Sapindales > Rutaceae > Murraya > Murraya koenigii. Next base: position 14,576,858 of record CM046817.1, on the reverse strand, counting down.
TTTTAATTGACCAGAGCTTCACGATATTACTCACTCTACGGTCTTGATTGACTGAGCTTGGCGCAGTCACTCTAATAACTTAGGTTTTGGGACTTACGGCGAGAGTTCATCTTGAACTACTGCTCGAGCCTTTTAATTGACCGAGCTTGCAGGTATTACTCTGCTCACGGTGCTTCGATTGACCCGAGCTTGGCACGTCAGCTCTAATGACTTAGGCTTTGGGACTTCGGCGAGGTTCTCTGAACCTCGCTCGAGCACTTTTAATTGACAGAGCTTACGATATTAATCTGCTGCAGTGCTTGATTGACCGAGCTTGGCAGATCCTCCAATGACTTAGGCCTTGGGACTTCGGCGAGAGTTCTTCGAAGCGTCTGCTCGAGCCTTTTAATTGACAGAGCTTACGATATTACTCACTGCTACGGTCTCGATTGACTGGGAGCTTGGCACAGTCACGTCTAATAACTTAGGTTTTGGGACTTACGGCGAGGTTCATCTTGAACCACGCTCGAGCGCTTTAATTGACCGGAGCTTTACGGTATTACTCACTGCTCGGTGCTTGATTGACTGGAGCTTGGCGCAGTCACTCACAATGACTTAGGCCTTGGGACTTCGGCGAGGAGTTCTTCAAAGCGTCCGCTCGAGCACTTTTAATTGACAGAGCTTACGATATTACTCTACTACGGTCTTGATTGACCGGAGCTTGGCACGATCAGCTCTAATAACTTAGGCTTTGGAACTTACGGCGAGGGTTCTTCGAACTACTGCTCGAGCCTTTTAATTGACCGAGCATCTTACCGTATTACTCTGCTGCGGTGCTTGATTGACTCGAGCTTGGCAGATCACTCTAATGACTTAGGCTTTGGGACTTCGGCGGAGTTCTTACGAAACTACGCTCGAGCCCTTTAATTGACCGAGCTTCACGATATTACTCACTGCTCGGTCTTGATTGACCGGAGCTTGGCCGATCACTCTAATGACTTGAGCTTTGGGACTTCGGCGAGGAGTTCTTCGAAAGTTACGTTCGAGCCTTTTAATTGACCGAGCCTTACGATATTACTCTGCTACAGTCTTGATTGACTGAGAGCTTGGCAGTCACGTCTAATAACTTAGGCTTTGGGACTTCGGCGAGGTTCATCTTGAACTACGCTCGAGCACTTTTAATTGACCGGAGCCTTACGGTATTACTCTGCTACGGTGCTTGATTGACTAGAGCTTGGCGCAGTCACGCTAATAACTTAGGCTTTGGGACTTCGGCGAGGGTTCATCTTGAACACTGCTCGAGCCTTTTAATTGACCGAAGCTTCTTCGGTATTACTCACTGCTACGGTGCTTGATTGACTGGAGCTTGGCACGAGTCACGCTAATAACTTAGGTTTTGGGACTTCGGCCAGAGTTCATCTTGAACTACGCTCGAGCCTTTTAATTGACCGAGCTTTACGGTATTACTCGCTCTACGGTCTTCGATTGACTGGAGCTTGGCGCAGTCACGCTAATAACTTAGGTTTTGGGACTTACGGCGAGGGTTCATCTTGAACTACGCTCGAGCCTTTTAATTGACCGAGCTTCACGATATTACTCACTCTACGGTGCTTGATTGACTGAGGCTTGGCACGTCACTCTAATAACTTAGGTTTTGGGACTTACGGCGAGAGTTCATCTTGAACTACTGCTCGAGCCTTTTAATTGACAGAGCCTTACGGTATTACTCTGCTACGGTCTTGATTGACTGGAGCTTGGCAGAGTCACTCTAATGACTTAGGCTTTGGGACTTCGGCGAGGAGTTCTTACGAAACTTACGCTCGAGCCCTTTAATTGACCGAGCTTACGATGTTACTCACTGCTACGGTCTTGATTGACCGAGGCTTGCGCCGTCACGCTAATGACTTAGGCTTTGGGACTTCGGCGAGAGTTCTTCGAAGCTTACGTTCGAGCGCTTTTAATTGACGGAGCTTACGATATTACTCACTGCTCTAGTCTTGATTGACCGGAGCTTGGCACGATCACTTTAATGACTTAGGCTTTGGGACTTACGGCGAGGTTCTTCGAAACTACGCTCGAGCCTTTTAATTGACCGAAGCTTCACGATATTACTCTTGCTCGGTGCTTCAATTGACTCGAGCTTGGCACGATCCGCCTAATGACTTAGGCTTTGGGACTTCGGCGAGGAGTTCTTGAAACTTACTGCTAGAGCACTTTTAATTGACCGGAGCTTACGATGTTACTCACTGCTACGGTCTTGATTGACTGGAGCTTGGCACGTCGCTCTAATGACTTAGGCTTTGGGACTTCGGCGAGGGTTCTTGAAACTTACGCTCGAGCCACTTTAATTGACCGAGCTTACGATATTACTCACTGCTACGGTCTTGATTGACCGGAGCTTGGCACGTCACTCTAATGACTTAGGCTTTGGGACTTCGGCAGAGAGTTCTTACGAAATTCTGTTCGAGCCTTTTAATTGACCGGAGCTTCACGATATTACTCTGCTCTGGTCTTGATTGACCGGAGCTTGCGCAGTCCACTTTAATGACTTAGGTTTTGGGACTTACGGCGAGAGTTCTTACGAAACTTACGCTCGAGCCTTTTAATTGACGGAGCCTTACGATATTACTCTTGCTACGGTCTTTAATTGACCGAGCTTGGCACGTCCGCCTAATGACTTAGGCTTTGGGACTTCGGCCAGGAGTTCTTACGAAACTACGCTCGAGCCTTTTAATTGACCGGAGCTTACGATGTTACTCACTGCTACGGTCTTGATTGACCCGAGCTTGGCACGTCACGCTAATGACTTAGGCTTTGGGACTTACGGCGAGGAGTTCTTCTTGAACCTGCTCGAGCCTTTTAATTGACCGGAGCTTCTACGGTATTACTCACTGCTGCAGTGCTTGATTGACCGAGCTTGGCGCAGTCACGTCTAATAACTTAGGTTTTGGGACTCCGGCGAGGTTCTTCGAACTTACGCTCGAGCATTTTAATTGAACCGGAGCCTTACGGTATTACTCACTGCTGCGGTCTTGATTGACCCGAGCTTGGCACGATCCGCTCTAATGACTTAGGCTTTGGGACTTCGGCCGTGGGTTCTTCGAAACTACGCTCGAGCCTTTTAATTGACTGAGCTTACGATATTACTCACTGCTACGGTCTTTAATTGACCGAGCTTGGCGCGATCCGCCTAATGACTTAGGCTTTGGGACTTCGGCGAGGAGTTCTTACGAAACTTACTCGAGCCTATTAATTGACTGAGCTTAGTCGATATTACTCGCGTTACGGTCTTGATTGACTCGAGCTTGGCAGATCACTTTAATGACTTAGGCTTTGGGACTTCGGCAGAGAGTTCTTCGAAACTCTGCTCGAGCATTTTAATTGACCGAGCTTTACGATATTACTCTACTACGGTCTTGATTGACTAGAGCTTGGCCGATCCGCTTTAATAACTTAGGCTTTGGGACTTACGGCGGAGTTCATCTTGAACTTCTGCTCGAGCCTTTTAATTGACCAGAGCTTCTACGGTATTACTCCTGCTCACGGTGTTCAATTGACCGAGCTTGGCACAGTCCTCGTAATGACTTAGGCCTTGGGACTTCGGCGAGGGTTCTTAAAGCGTCTGCTCGAGCACTTTTAATTGACCGGAGCTTACGATATTACTCACTCTACGGTCTTGATTGACTCGGAGCTTGGCAGATCCGTCTAATAACTTAGGTTTTGGGACTTACGGCGAGGGTTCTTGAACTACTGCTCGAGACCTTTTAATTGACGAGACCTTACGGTATTACTCCTGCTGCAGTGCTTGAATTGACCGGAGCTTGGCAGATCGCTTTAATGACTTAGGCTTTGGGACTTCGGCAGGAGTTCTTCGAAACTTCGCTCGAGCCTTTTAATTGACCGAGCCTTACGATATTACTCACTGCTACGGTCTTGATTGACTGGAGCTTGGCGCCGTCACTCTAATGACTTAGGCTTTGGGACTTCGGCAGGAGTTCTTACGAAACTTCTGCTGGAGCCTTTTAATTGACCAGAGCTTCACGATATTACTCACTGCTCGGTCTTGATTGACTCGAGCTTGGCACGATCACTTTAATGACTTAGACTTTGGGACTTACGGCGAGGGTTCTTCGAAACTTCGTTCGAGCCTTTTAATTGACTGGAGCTTCACGATGTTACTCTACTCCGGTCTTGATTGACCGGAGCTTGGCACGTCACTCTAATGCCTTAGGCTTTGGGACTTCGGCAGGAGTTCTTCGAAACTACGCTCGAGCGCTTTTAATTGACCGAGCTTACGATATTACTCACTGCTACGGTCTTGATTGACCCGAGCTTGGCACAGTCACGCCTAATGACATAGGCTTTGGAACTTCGGCGAGGGTTCTTCGAAACTTCTGCTCGAGCCTTTTAATTGACAGAAGCCTTACGATATTACTCACTGCTACGGTCTTGATTGACTCGAGCTTGGCACGAGTCACGCTAATGACTTAGGCTTTGGGACTTCGGCGAGAGTTCTTCTGAACTTCGCTCGAACCTTTTAATTGACTAGAAGCTTCTACGGTATTACTCACTGCTGCGGTCTTTAATTGACCAGAGCTTGCGCCGATCACGCCTAATGACTTAGGCTTTGGGACTTCGGCAGGAGTTCTTACGAAACTTCTGCTCGAGCCTTTTAATTGACAGAGCTTCTACGATATTACTCTACTCACGGTCTTGATTGACCGGAGCTTGGCACGATCCACTTTAATAACTTAGGTTTTGGGACTTCGGCCAGGAGTTCTTCTTGAACCTGCTCGAACCTTTTAATTAACTTGAGCTTCACGATATTACTCTGCTACGGTCTTGATTGACCGGAGCTTGGCACAGTCCGCCTAATGACTTAGGCTTTGGGACTTCGGCGAGAGTTCTTCTTGAACTACGCTCGAACCTTTTAATTAACTTGGAGCCTTACGGTATTACTCCTGCTCCGGTCTTTAATTGACCGAGCTTGGCACAGTCCATCCTAATGACTTAGGCTTTGGGACTTCGGCGAGTGAGTTCTTACGAAACTTCGCTCGAGCCTTTTAATTGACGGAGCTTCACGATATTACTCACTGCTACGGTCTTGATTGACCGGAGCTTGGCACGATCGCTCTAATGACTTAGGCTTTGGGACTTCGGCCAGGAGTTCTTACGAAACCTGCTGGAGCCTTTTAATTGACCGGAGCTTACTCGATATTACTCACTGCTGCGGTCTTGATTGACCAGAGCTTGGCACAGTCACGCCTAATGACTTAGACTTTGGGACTTACGGCAGAGGTTCTTCGAAACTTACGTTCGAGCCTTTTAATTGACTAGAGCCTTACGATATTACTCACTCTACGGTCTTGATTGACCGGAGCTTGGCACGTCACGCCTAATGCCTTAGGCTTTGGGACTTCGGCCGAGGAGTTCTTACGAAACTACGCTCGAGCCTTTTAATTGACCCGAGCTTACGATATTACTCCTGCTCTTGTCTTGATTGACTCGAGCTTGGCACCGTCACGCCTAATAACTTAGGCTTTGGGACTTCGGCGAGGAGTTCTTACGCTTACGGTCTTCATTTTGAACTTACATTATAAATGCTTTTCTTATTCTTACATACATTTATACTCTTACATATCCCATCTTGGGGAGAAATATTACATTAGCATTTTACAATACAAGAAGACCTACTGAAAATACTTCCTCAGGAGTTGTGCGTTCCACGGCCTCTTGACCTCTCGTCCATCTGGATGAGCCAGCCGGTATGCTCCTGGTCCTGCTAATTGAGTGACTCGATAGGGACCTTCCCAGTTTGGTCTAGTACACCTTGCCTTGGGTCCTTCGTGCTCCGGTTGACTTTCCTCGACACCCGATCACCCGCACGAGCCGGCGAATGTGTACCTTTTGGTTGTAATAACGAGCCACTCTCTGTTGATATTCTGAGATCTTGGCAGCTATCCTTTCTCTTTTTTCTTCCAGCAAGTCCAGGCCTGCACACATCTGCTCGTTGTTTTGCTCCTCGTTGAAGTGCTCTGTCCGGTGTGTCCCCATTCTTATTTCAGCGGGAACCACTGCTTCGTGCCCAAATGCCAAGGAGAATGGGGTCTCTCCAGTGGCCGTTTTGTGTGTGGTTCTGTAGGCCCACGAGACACCGAGCAGCTCGTCCACCGAGCCCTGCTCAGTCTTGTCTTGAGGCGTTTTATAGTTTTATTCGCGGCCTCTACTTGCCCGTTGGCCTGTGGGTGTGAGGAGAGCAAAACTTGACTCCATCCCGGATTCGGCGAAGTCTCCGAACTTGCCATTATCAAGCGCCTCCCATTATCGGTGACTAACGCATGAGGAATCCCGTACACCGCAAATCACATTCTTCAGAATGAAATCGGTGGTTTTACCTTACGTGATCTTGCTCGAGGCTCCAGCTCGACCCGTTTGTTGAAATAATCAATCGCGACTATGGCATGGGTGGCGGATGCTTTCCCCTTCGGCAGTGGCCCAATCAAATCTATTCCCCATTGAGCAAACGGCCATGGCGAATTCATCACCGTAAGGTTCTCCGGAGGCTGAGTCAGGTGGTTAGCAAAGCTCTGGCAACTCTTGCGACTCTCGTCTTCTCCCGAGCATCTTGGTGCATGCGAGGCCAAAATACCCTTGCCTCGAGGCCTTGAAAGCCAAGGACCTCGCGCGGAATGATTTCTACGAGACTCCTCAGTGTATCTCTCGGAGGACGTAATCGACCTCCTCTTGGTCTAAACACCAGCAGTGAGGGAGAGTGTACCCCGTCTGTATAAGACCCCATCAATGAGAGTGTACCTGGCTGCTTTGCACCTCAATTTCCTTGCCTGTTTCTTATCAGCCGGCACTGTCCCTTCCTTGAGGTAAGAAGTGATCGGCTCCATCCAGGTGTTGCTCGTTGATAGGCTCATCACCTCGTCCTCCTGCTCGATACTCGAGCAGGTTTTCATTTCCAGAGGGATAGACTTTGGAAACTTGGGGTCCGAGGCGGCTGCCATGCGAGCTATCATATCTGCTCGAAAATTCTTCCCCCTTGGGATCTGTTCCACCTCGACAGCTCGGAAATTCCCCATTAGCTGCCTTACCTTCTGAAGGTAGGCGTCCATCTTCTCCCTCTGCTCGAAGCTCTCGTCGAGGTGATTCGTTACCAGCTGTGAGTCCGTTCGAGCTTTATTTCCTCTGCTTTTACTCGAGGCGAGCTTCAACCCCGTTATTACGACCTAATACTCGGCATGATTGTTGGTGACTTCGAACTCTAATCTCACAGCGTATTGCATCTCCGCCCCCTCTGGACTTTTGAGCACCACCCTTGCTCCTGCTCCCTGACTTCCACAGGATCCATCTATTATGACTATCCATGCGTTGGTTGAGGCCTGGGAGCTTGATGAGGGCTCGCTCTCCATCTCTTTACCCCCTGCCGTGCACTCGACCACGAAGTCAGCTAAAGACTGTGCTTTTATCGCTGCTCGGGGTTGGTAATTAAGGTCAAACTCGCTTAACTCCACTGACCATTTAACCAACCTTCCAGAGGTCTCAGGTTTGTGTAGAGTTTGCCTGAGAGGCTGGTTAGTCAATACCACCACTGAACGTGCCTGAAAATAAGGCCTCAGCTTTCGGGCCGCCGTGACTAGGGCTAGTGCCCACTTCTCCATGATTGGATACCGGGTTTCTGCTTCTAGCAATGCTCTGCTCGTGTAATAAACAAGGTACTGTACCCCTGATTCCTCCCTTACCAGAACTGAGCTCGTTGCCCATTGGGATACAGCCAAGTATAGAAACAGTACCTCTCCTGCTCGAGGTGTTGACAGTAACGGAGCTTTCAACAAATACTCTTTCAGCTGCTGGAACGCCTCCTCGCATTCGGGAGTCCATTTTGTCTTCCTGCCCTTCTTCATTTCCTGGAAGAAGACTCGGCATTTATCCGTGGCTCGAGATACGAACCTGTTGAGGGACGCTAGTTTGCCGGTCAGACTCTGTATCTCCTTGAGACTACGAGGGGACCTCATTTCTATCACTGCTCTGATCTTCTCTGGATTGGCATCGATCCCCCTGTGACTCACCATGAAGCCTAAGAATTTTCCCGAACCCACTCCAAAAGCACATTTCTCGGGGTTTAGCTTCATTCGGTACTTTCTTAGGAGTGCGAAGGTCTCCTCTAGATGCTTTACATGCTCCTCCGCGTCTTTAGACTTGGTGATCATGTCATCTACATATACCTCCATAGTCCGACCGATCAATGGCTTGAAAACCTTGTTCACTAGCCTCTGATACGTCGCCCCTGCATTCTTTAGGCCGAAAGGCATGACCTTGTAGCAGTACAGCCCCTGATTGGTGATGAAGGCTGTACACTCCTCGTCTGATTGGTGCATGGGAATTTGGTTATATCCTGAGAATGCATCCATGAAACTAAGCAACCCGTGCCCTGCCATAGAATCCACCAGTTGGTCTATCTTCGGTAGTGGAAAGCTATCTTTCGGGCAGGCCTTGTTCACATCTGTGAAGTCAACACACATTCTCCATTTCCCATTTGCTTTCTTCACCAGCACCACATTCGAGATCCATTCGGGGTAGGATACCTCCCGTATGAATCCCGCTTTCAGCAGCTTTTCAACCTCGCAGTTGATGGCTTCGTATCTCTCCTGGTTGACGCACCTCCTCTTCTGCTTCACTGGCTTAGCATCTCTCCGTACTGCCAGCCTGTGACACGCCACTTCTGGGTCGATCCCGGGCATATCATCGTGCGTCCATGCGAACACATCTGTGTGTGCTCGCAGACATTCCACCAACTTTTCCTTCAACTGCTTACTAAGGCCCGAGCCGATTCGGACTTTCTTCCTGGGTCTTCCGCCTCACCTCGAGCTCCTCCAACTTCTCAACTGGCTCTTGCCTTCCGTTCCTCGATTCCCCCCTCGTGTCTAGCGAGGTAATCTGTATAGTTTCTTTGGCGGCTACAGCGTAGCAGCTCCTCGCCACCCTTTGGCTGCCTTTCACGACCCCTATAGCCCCATTTACTCGATACTTTAGGGCTAAGTAATGGGTGGACAGCACGCATTGGCTGATCCTCATAAACGGCCTCCCTAGAATCGCCTGGTATGGGCTGGTTTCATCTACCACCACGAAATCCAGCATCATGTTCTTCTCGAAAGGCTTCGAGCCCATGGTTACTGCCAACTTGATGATTCCTAGAGGTATTAGCTTTCCTCCCCCGAACCCCTTCAAGGAAGTGCTCGTATGCTCGAGGTTCGCGCCTGCTATTCCTAAATCCTCGAGTGTGGATTTGAAAAGAATATCTACCGAGCTCCCCGAGTCAACCAGTATTCGGTTAACTTCCTTATTCGCTACATTGGCTTTTACCACCAGGGCATCTTCGTGGGGGTACAGCACCCCCTCCTCATCTTCATCTGTCCACATGATTGGCACCTGCCGAACCTTGGCCTTCTTGGCCGCAGGAGCAGTGAACAGGACTTCTCGACCGGCAGCGGCATATCTGCGTGAGAGTGGAGATTCGTTGTCCAGCATTATTCGCCACTTGGACTCTTTCCGTCTCCCAAGATCTTCCACAACTTGTGCCATCCTCACGCACCTCTCCCTCCAACTCCTCCGCACGAGAGGTTGAGGTCGTATCCTGCAAATGTTGACGAGACCCCTTTCCTCCATGTTTGTTTCTTCTCTATCGCAACATTTGGTGCCCTAGGTCTTTGGGCTTCATCTCCCGCATTTTCCCGAACATGAGCATTCCCTCGGCTGGACTCCGGGACATCATTACATGCTTTTCTCTGTCCCTCCCTGAGTTCTTGTGACAGGGAGGTCAGAGTATCCATCTGTTTTTCCATCCGATCCATTCTTTCCTGGATCTCCCTATTCTGGGCCTCATTGGCCACTTCTCTCAAAGTTACTGACTCTTCTGGACTTACTGCTCTTCGGATGTTTCCCCTCATCGTTGCGTTGTGTGTCTTGAATGTATTAGGAAATCAGGCTTTTTGTGCCGATCCCCACAGACGGCGCCAAAAGATGTTGATGCAGTTTTTCCCGCGTGCCTCAACAGTGCCTCCAAACAGCTCGAGCAGGACTGTTTGAACCTTCTGCTCGCGGCTTCAAACAGTGCCTCGATCCTTCTGCTCGCGATAAGCTCAATCTCGAGCAGTATTACCTCATTCGTCCTGTTCCTCTGTCTTCTTCAGAACGGAGATCTCCCGGACCTGTACTCACAGAAAACCGGGTAAGGGGTCGCCGGGCGTGTTCCGGCGAAAATCCTCCGACGCTCAAGTCAGTAATCGGGTTTGTCTTTTTGGTATCTCCTTTAGTGAGGGCGACCGGAAAGATGAAAGGGGTATTATTCGCCCCCTTTTGGATAAGTATGGTGTTTTTCGAAAAGTTCGGATAAGAGAAATTAGAAAGGGAGAACTCGTGATAAGCTTACGGATTCTTTTCTTAATCAGAATTTCCAATCTCTTTTTGTGAATCAAAGTTGCCAACCCCTTTTGCGGATTCAATTCTTCCAACCCTTGTAACGTTCCCCTTCGTTTCCTTTTATACTCCATTTTTCCCGCTCTTTCCATTTCCAGGCTGTCCACTCCCACGTTAGTGGTATCTGAGTCCCTCTGACAGCCGGGATTGGCGGAATATTCCCTACGGATGAGCGGCTGTCCCCTTAACCCGATTCACGTGGCCAGATCACCATGTCGGGCAAGTGCGCTAGGAATCATGACACCTTAGAGGCATGTGCCAGCCACCGGCAACAGTATCACCACCACACCATGTGGGACCCCGGTCGAACATTAAAGGTGTGTCGGGATTCCGAGAAAACGGGCCTGGTCTTGTCCAGCTATGCTCGTGGATCGTAATCTCGGCGAGCGGGAAAGGTGTGCTCTGGGACCTCGCTCTTCATGAGCGGGGAAGGAGTGCTCTGGCTCTCGACCTTGATCGCCTTTGACCTGGGACGACCTCGAGCAGGCGAAGGAGTGCTTAGCTCTCGACCTTGACCAGCTTTGACCTGGAGGACAACCTCGAGCAGGCAGAGGAGTGCTCGGGTCTCGACCTTGACCAGCTTTGACCGGAAGGGGCTACTTTGAGCAGACAAGGAAGTGCTCGGGTCTCGACCTTGACCAGCTTTGACCTGGGGACTACTCGGGCTAGGCTGTCCTCGGGGTGTTTTACTCGAGCTGGAGGGGCTTCGAGGGGCCTGTCCGATATTACCCAAACACTGCTAATTCCTCAGTTTGGCAGCTTTTTCTTCTTCGATTATCATATCCAATTTCACCTGCTCATACGCATCCGAATATGAACGGATCAAAGGACTCCGCAGGTTATACCATGGTCTCCCCATCCGAATACCATCCTTTAATCCTCTTGGAGCTCGGGGATGGTTGAACGCACCAAGATCTAGGACCGATCTATGGTATCTTTTGATAAACTCCCGGAGGACTCTCCTTCTTCTCGCCTCACTTCATGACTCCATCATGTCATCCTCGTGGGTCACTGCGCCTCGAATTGTTCTCGCGAACTCCCCGCACATCTGCTCAAAGCTCAAGATGCTTCCCGTGGAGTCTCACGGTACCATTCTCTCGCCCTTCCCTCAAGAGCGAGCGGAAGGCCCTGCACCTCTGCGTCACCGATGCACCCTATACCCCGCCATGTCGTTGAACCGCTCTATATGTACTAATGGATCACTCTTTCCCGAAAATTTCAGATCCGGAAGCGGAAGTCACGTGGGATCGTGACACCCATGATCTCTCGTGAGAGTGGAGATTCGTTGTCCAAGATTATTCGCCACTTGGACTCTTTCCGCCTCCCAAGATCTTCCACAACTTAGTGCCAACCTCGCGACTTCTCCCTCCAACTCCTCCGCACGAGAGGTTGGGTCATGATTCTGCAAATGCCTGACTGCACCCTCTTTCTTCCATGTTTGTTTCTTCTCTCACTGCAACATTTGGTGCCCTAGGTCTTTGGGCTTCATCTCCCGCATTTTCCCGAACATGAGCATTCCCTCGGCTGGACTCCGGGACATCATTACATGCTTTTCTCTGTTCCTCCCTGAGTTCTTGTGACAGGGAGGTCAGAGTATCCATCTGTTTTTCCATCCGATCCATTCTTTCCTGGGTCTCCCTATTCTGGGCCTCATTGGCCACTTCTCTCAAAGTTACTGACTCTTCTGGACTTATTCCTCTCCGGCTGTTTCCCCTCATCGTTGCGTTGTGTGTCTTGAATGTATTAGGAAATCAGGCTTTTTGTGCCAATCCCCACAGACGGCGCCAAAAGATGTTGATGCAGTTTTTCCCGCGTGCCTCAACAGTGCCTCGAACCTTCAAACAGTGCCTCCAAACAGCTCGAGCAGGACTGTTTGAACCTTCTGCTCGTGGCTCAAACCAGTGCCTCGATCCTTCTGCTCGCGATAAGCTCAATCTCGAGCAGGATTACCTCCTTCGTCCCTGCTCCTCTGCCTTCTTCGAATCTGAGATCTCCTGACTTGTACTCACGTAAAACCGGGTCAGGGGTCGCCGGGCGTGTTCCGGCGAAAACCCTCCGACGCTCAAGTCAGTAATCGGGTTTGTCTTTTTGGTATCTCCCTTAGTGAGGGCGACCGGAAAGATGAAAGGGGTATTATTTCGCCCACTCCCTTTTTGCATAAGTATGGTGTTTTTTCGAAAAGTTCAGATAAGAGAAATTAGAAAAGGGAGAACCTGTATAAGCTTACGGATTCTTTTCTTAATCAGAATTTCCAATCTCTTTTTGTGAATCAAAGTTGCCAACCCCTTTTGCGGATTCAATTCTTCCAACCCTTGTAACGCTCCCTTCGCTTCCTTTTATACTCCATTTTTCCCGCTCTTTCCATTTCCAGTCGTCCACTCCCACGCTAGTGGTATCTGGGTCCCTCTGACAGCCGGGATTGGCGGAATATTCCCTACGGATGAGCTGGCTGTCCCCTTAACCCGATTCACGTGGCCAGATCACCATGCCGGGCAAGTGCGCTAGGAATCATGACACCTAGAGGCATGTGTCGAGCCACCAAGCAATGAGATCACCACCACACCATGTGGGACCCTGGTCAGACATTAAAAGGTGTGCCGGGATTCTGAGAAAACGGGTCGGGTCTTGTCCAGCTATGCTCGTGGACGTAATCTCGGTGAGCAGGAAAGGTGTGCTCGAGGACCCGTTCTTTGCTAGCAGGAAGGGAGTGCTCGGTTCTCGACCTTGATCAGCTTTGACCTGGGACGACCTCGAGCAGGCGAAGGAGTGCTTAGCTCTCGACCTTGACCAGCTTTGACCTGGAGGACGACCTCGAGCAGGCAGAGGAGTGCTCGGGTCTCGACCTTGACCAGCTTTGACCGGAAGGGGCTACTTCGAGCAGACAAGGAAGTGCTCGGGTCTCGACCTTGACCAGCTTTGACCTGGGGACTATTCGGGCTAGGCTGTTCTCGGAGTGTTTTACTCGAGCTGGAGGGGCTTCGAGGGGCCTGTCCGATATTACCCAAACAGCAAGTTTATCACGTTAGATACCTTGAGGAAAATTATGTGCAACCACTTCAAAGAAAAATAATAGTTTTAACGACGAATATAGGTGCAACAATATTAGGTTTTAATTGAATTTTTTTAGAATTCATTTTATTTTTAAATTATTTGTTATATGTTAATAAAAAAAAATAACTTTAGTTGCAAAAAGGATGAATTTTGCCACAATCTTATCTTTAATTGCGGAAAGTGACATTCTACGACTAAACCCTAATCATCGCTAAAAAAAAAAAAGGGGTATAATATCAAGGGGGTTTCGATATGTTTTAAGATGTTAATAAGGTTTTGATTATTTACTCATTGTCCGCCGTGAAAAGTAATAGGATCTCTAAAAGTAAAATAAAATACAAATCGAGAAATTGTTTATGAAAATATTGGAAAAAAGAGAAAAGGAAACGTTTACTCGATCTTATCTATTCAAGCGATAAAGCCACTTAATTTTGCATGATTACGAGGGAAAAGAAAAGAAACTTATTCAAATGGAATAAATTGAGGATTCATCTTTTATGCTTACATGCACATAATGGTCAAAATTATTTGTTATTTGTTAATGTTATAATAGTTTTGATTCTTCATAAAAGCATTTCATATATTTATGATCTTATATAACTACATGTTAGAATACACTTATTTAAAAAAGAATTTATCCATAATGTGGTATTAATTGAGGTCGTGTTTGGTTTTAAGGAAAGGGAGGAGAGAAGAAGAGTGACAGGGAAGGAAAAGTTGAAATTAAATTTTATTGTTTGATTTAACATAGAATTTTAAAGGGAAAAAATATTATAAATTTTTTCATGGACTAATTTATCCTTTACCTTGCATACTAAACTTTCAACGTTAGTTATATAATTTAAAAAAATTAATTTATGAATAATTTAATTTAAAATTAAACAACTAATAAATAAAATAACTTGAAATTGGTATGTACAATTAATTATTATTATTTTAAAATCAATTTCGTATAACTAATTAAATAATTTAAATTATTTTCTAAATAAATTATTATTTAATAAAAATAATCAATTTAACCTCACGAGGAGAACTGCCAGAGAGCCAGCGCACTGCCGCTACACTACCATCGGAAAAACCGTTGGAATCGAGTTTCCGCCCCAAAATTACATCAAAATGATCATAAACTAGTGATCTACTCATTGAGAAATAAAATTATCCAAAAAGGTTTTAATTGTGCTGGAAATAAAAGAGATAAAAGTTTCCCAAATATTTACAATAAGATTTGAACCCAAAAAAGATATCTAATGCCATTTCATTGCCCAAAAGTTATAGATCGGCTATTGAAAATTCGATTGGTATAAAAATTGATGACGGAATCACGTCAACAGTGGTGGCTCGGCAGCTTCCCGACGACGCTATGGCTGTGGTTTGGTGGTGGCTATTGTTACTCTTCAATATTAGTTATTTCAACTTAATTAAATGATACCAATCGAAAATAAATAGGCACTCAAAACAAATCCATTATATTAAAATAGGGCATAAATAAATAGAAATCTTTTTCATGACCTTATTGAGCCGATCAGGAAAAATTTTTTATGAGACATTTTTAATTATAATTTAATGAAATTATAATCTAATAAGTGGGAATTGATATTGATGCGGATATAGTTATGAGATAAATTTCGTTTTTTTCGTTATTCTAAATGGCAATTTGAAATCGAAGCTATGTAGTTCGAAAAAGCTTCTGTCTATATATTATTTCATTTCAATACAAATTTAGTTGTACTTCTCATCAACCAATCAAAAGTTGGGATTTGGAGTTATTGACCAAGCAAAAAAACAACATTATCCCTTTATACCAACTATACCAAAAATGAACCTTAGTAATTCAAAATCAACTTAATTAAATGATAGTATATATTATTTCTATTAAACTATTTAATATGATATTTTAACTTATTTAAAGGATAATACTGGAACTTTTGTTTTAAAATTGGTAAGGAATTTAAACTCCTTACCCATTGGTGCAGAGTTAAAATTCCTTGATTTCTTAGATTTTAAATTCTTTCATAAATTGATTTCCAATCAACTAGGACTAACCAGACAAAAGAAATCATAAAACAATCTGAATCCACCTCTTTTCCATCCGGCCAACCAAACATCGCCTGAAAGCACACCAAACTTTCCATAAAATTAATGGCTCGGAGAAAATGTTACGTCGTGCGGAAAACGAGTATTAACATTAGTGACTTGGTGGTTAAATTTGTTAACATTAACATAACGGCGCAATGGCTTGTTTCCTAAGAACCGGAATTTTTTTACCAGCCCAACCATTTTGTAATTTACACTTTGCAAATTAAAGGAATACCTCATACATGTTGAACTTGCTAACCTTCACAGGTTCATGTATCTGCCTTCATCAACTCACTCTTAGTCCACAATTTACAATTTGCAGATTAAAGTTAAAAGAAGACATACATATATATAAGTGAGTGTGTGTATGTGTGTGTAATAAAAAGAAGACCTTAAATTGAACTTGCTATTACCTGCTAGGATTGGCAAGATTCACTGAATCTCAATATAGATTCAGAATCCAAACCCATTTGGGATGAGATTTGAGATAAAATTTTATGTTGATTTATTATTTGAGTGAGGATTCGGAATGTTTGAAAATCCCAGATAGGATTTCGAATGCTCCAAAATCTAGGTTTCTAAAAATGTATGACAAGTCAATTTAATAATATAATGTATGATATGTCGGTTCTCCTGTATAATTAGTTGTTTTAGTTAATAATATAAATATAACATATCGTTCATAGGTGTATGATATATCGGTTCTAGATACAAATGGCAAAATGCAAGCTTGGCCCATTTAGAGAAAGTATAACAGTTAGGCTTGGGCCCATTGCAGGCCCAATCCAACCTAGGCTTTCAATTATTTTTTAATTTTGTAGTTATTGTAAACTTAAAATGAGTTAATAATCAACTAATTGTTATATTCAACAATGAATTAAAGAAAATAATATTTTAAAAAATAATAAATTAAAGATAAAATAAGTAAAAGTTTAAAGATTTAATTTTGTAATACTAAATTCTCTAATTTGGAGACACTTTTAATTAATTAACATTTAAGAGAGATTTTAATATAATTTTAAGCTTTTGTATCGTTATCGATTTATAAATTAAGGATTTAAGTCTTCTTTTAAGTAAAAGTTTAAAGATTTAATTTTGTAATACTAAATTCTCTAGTTTGGAGACACTTTTAATTAATTAACATTTAAGAGAGATTTTAATATAATTTTAAGCTTTTGAATCATTATCGATTTATAAATTAAGGATTTAAGTCTTCTTTTTTCTATTATTTTTAAAATTTTAATTTATTATTCTAATTAATAAATTTATTTATTTTAAATAAAGGGCTGAGCCTATCTTAGGCTTTTTTTTAAGCCCCTATCTAAGCCCTCATTTGGAGGGCTAGCCAAAAAGCTTGCGGGCCTGGACCAGACTAGACTTCCACGACTAACAAAGCAAAGGGTAGAGTGCTAACCTATGATCGATCTCAACAATACCATAGGGGGGTGACGGATTGGATGCTGTTCAGTGTCCCAAAGTACTCCAAAGACTCAAATATTGTAAATCAAGAAGGTGGTAAGACCCTTGCAAAGTTCCCCAACAGCATAGAGCTTTCCAAGCTCGGACCTGGTCAAGATCTGAACAACAAGGAGCACTCAATTACTAGTATTTAACAGAACATTTAACAGTTCTGAATCGCGATCGAGATAATTTTTATCTAAATATACTATTCAAGACAAGATAAGAATAAAAAAATCCAGGCCTATCTTGTCCTACTGCCAACCCTATTACCTGCCTTGATCAACTCATTATTGTCTGTAGTTTGAAAATTGCAAATCAAAATTAGGAGAAGACTTGTATATTGAACTTGCTACTCTTCACAAGTTCAGGTGCCTATAAATGTAATCAAACATTTTTTTTTTTTTGAGCAAAACCACCAACGAGGTGGGGAGTTAGGAGTTAGGTAAGAACCCTACCTATCATATAAAATAATAATAAAAAAAATACATGAAGATGAAGTCAGAAACCTAACCTCCAAAACCAGAGATGACAAAAAACAATGATAACAAGCAAAAGTACAAAAACATAGAATGAAATAAAGGTAAAAATCAACGCCCACTACAAGAATATTGGCCTTTAGCGACGAACATTTTTTTGGTGGCTAAAAATAATAAAAAAAAAATAATTAATTATTATTTTTAGCGACGAAGATTTCATCGCTGAAAATTATATTTTGCGACAAATGACTATTGTCATCACAAAAAAATTTAGCGGCAAAAAAAAAATATTGGTGGCAACTTCTTTCGCGACAAAAATGCAAAATTGTGCGACGAAAAGTAAGGTAACTATTTTGCGACGAAATTGAGCCCTTTAGCGACGATTTTTATTTATTGCTAAATACATATAACAGGGACATGGTGTTTGTCGCTGAAAATGGGTTTAGCGATGATAGTTTTCCTCACAAAATCTGACTTATGGCGACAAAATATTTTTCGTCGCGAAAACCATTTTTAGTGATGATAGTTTTCGTCGCTAAAACCATTTTCAGTGATGATAGTTTTCGTCGCTAAAACCATTTTTGGTGATGAAAAACATTTGTCGCAGAAAGGACTTTTAGCAACAATAATAATTCCGTCACTAAAATAGTTTTTGGCAACAAAAAAATTTGTAGCAAAAAAAAGTATTTAGCAACAACAAATATTTTGTCGCTAAAAGTCATTTAGCAATAAAACTCTTTTTGTCGCAAAAATTAAGTTTTTACGACTAGTGGTAATTTGTCGCTAAAAATTTTTATCATGTTTATCATCATCTTTAGTGACGAATTAATTTTCGTCGCTAAATATTTAGCAAGAACAATTAAATAGCGCCTTATTTTAAATTAGTACAAAAAACAGATAATGCCAAGAATTTATATTAGTCAAAAAATATTTTTCTCAAGAAATTGCTTTTAGCGACGAATGGATGGTGGTCGCCAAAAGTCTATTTTAGATATGAATTTAGGTCATCACTAACAATTTAAGGTTCATTGTGAACTTTTAGCAACAAAAAAATTCATGGCTAAAAGATCTTTTAGCGACGACCATCTATTCATCGCCAAAAGTCTGTTTTAGCGACGACCATCCATTCATTGCTAAAAGTCTATTTTAGCGACGATGAAGTGCATCGCTAAAAGGTCTCTTAGCGACGATTGTTTTTATCACTAAAGCAAACTTTTTACATTGAAAACTTTTTGTAGCTAAAATTGTTTAAAATCCTAACAATTATCTTTGGTGATGAACGAACTTTCATCACTCATTGCTTAGCGCCTTATTTTAAAATATTAGGAAAAATTTTAGCACTAATAATTATTTTTTAGTGCACAATTACTATTTTATCACGAAAGATCTAGTAAATCAGTATAAAGTTGTAAATTTTATAATGTATTTTAATTTTTTTAATTATTCATTTTAAAAAATTTAATTATTATTAATGATTAATCTTTTTATTAATTAACAAGTAAATAATTTTCATTATTATAAAAAAAATTAATAATAGTTTGAAAAATGAAGAAAATAAAATGTGAATGGTGTTAATTCTTTGGCAATTGGATGGGATGAGACGGGCCGGGATTTATGATCTTAATTCTGCCATAAATAGTCATTAAGACAACAAAGTGTCTCATTCCCATCCCCATCGGGATTTCGAATTGTTTTGAATGACATGACTTTTCTGTCATGCACTGAAGATTCTGTTATAAATAATATGTCCTATACCTATACCTGACATATCATATACATAATATGTACGACATGTCATATTTATATAACTCTTTAAGTTGACTTGTCATATATTTCTATAAAATCAAATCCCATGACATTCAAGATCTCATTTGGGATTTTCAAATGTTCGGAATTTTGACCCGAAGAGTAAATTTGAAATAAAAATGTATTTATTATCACATCTTCAATAGGCTGAAATCTTAAATCCCGATTGAGATTCAGGGAATTTTACAAACCCTAGGAAAAACTAATAAATTTTTGTAAACTTAAGTCAATTGACTTATTATTACTATCATTTTTTTTCTAGGACTTACAAAAATTGACTTATTATTACTATCATTTTTTTTCTAAGACTTACAAATATTAATACCAAATATGAGGAACTCGAAGCACATCCGAAAAATTAATACCCCCTAATCCAGCAGAGATGTCATGACAATTATGCATATGCTGAATAAGCTAATGAGAGCATACTGTTACGGGCCGCGCAACTAAAGACCAAAAATGGCCCAAGTACATGAGCCAAGATGTGCTAGCTTGGCCTGATTCCGGAAAGTTCCGCAAAATTCCAGCAACTCTAGCACACTTGTACATACACTAGCTTTCTCTAGAATTTGGCACATGTATATAGAATTCTCTAGAGCTAGGCAAGCCTCCCTATAAATATGGGTGAGCATTTTCCATTTGATCAATCAAGCATCAAAGCATTGAGCAAACATCTCAAACACTCTTGTAAAGCTCTCTTGTAATCTTTTCTCAAGCAATACAATTTCCGCATTTGGCTAAATTGCTCTCTAGCTCTCTTCTCTTTAGCATTTCAGAAAACCTCTTGGCTTAGCTATTGAGAAGCTCAAAGGCTTACTTAGCAACTTCTGATAAATGTTGTCTAAGTGCCGCATGAGTTAGCTGCGCAAAACACTCATCCCGTGACAATACGCCGAATAAGCTAATGAGAGCAGCCCAATTGGCCATAAAGTCTGCAACATAGTTGGCTTCTCTAAGGACATGTCTTATGTGAACCAAATGAGCACAGCACAACCGATGAATCCAAGCAACCAAATAAGTATCGTCCTAACAAACAGAGCAATTGGAAGTAATCCAACCGACCATAGTAACAATGTCCGACTCAATCTCCAACCATGATAAACCCAATTGAGCAACAAACTCTAAACCCTCATAAATAGCCATCAACTCTATGTAAATAATAGGCTAATGCCTAATAAAGTGAGCAAAGGCACCAAGAATAGTACCCTAGTGGTTCTGAAGTACACCACTGGCAGCTGAAATCCCATGGTTACCCTTAAAACACCCATCAACATTAAGGTTGATCACACCTTGCTGCAGCACGGTCTTAACCAAGAAATCAATCTCATAGGCCTACCCTATAAAGCAATAACCCAAAAACCATCCACTAACTCATGAACCATAACTCCTTTCAACTTAGATGGTTTAAAATCAAAGGGAGAACTAGCTAGTCTTAAATAAAAAAATCACTCAATAAATAACATCCACAGTATAAAGAATAGAATAATCAAACCTGAAAGAATTTGATCCTTTTAAATAGGCCACAAAATTAAACGAGAAAGAAAAACCCAAAAAATATTGTATAGAAGAAGCACACCTCCGCTAATGAAGAAGCAAAGTATGTGCAGTCAAAAAAGAGAACTGCTGAAAGCCTAACATTAGGTAAAAATGTCTCCAAACCTATGCAACTAGAAGACAATCTAGAAAAACGTGTCGAGTAGTCTTCGTGCCCCAACACAAAGAGATTACGAAACTATATGGAAACACCGCATGCACAGAGCATCATCTGTGGAAAAAAAAAACATAAATATTTGCCAAAGAAAAAATGAGACCCTAGAAAGACTATGCCACTGCCAGGTGAAAAAGCAAACCTCACCCTTAGGCATCACACATTGCATACGATCCCAAGCAGACCTCAAAGAGAAATTACCATCATAAGATAACCTCTAGCAAATCAGATTTATTTCTCTACTAGTAAAGAAAGGAATTAATAGAAATTATTCAATAATAGATGAAGGGAGAATAACCAATAATCTACTTCTATCCCTTAACAAAAACTTCATATCAATGATAAAAAGGTAGGGGGAGAGAGGATCCCCTTGTCTAAGGCCATCTAGTGACTGCGAGAAACCATGACTTACCCCATTAATCATTATTGAAAACTACATACCAATAATATCACACCTAATCAAAGAAACCAAACGGTCAAAAAACCTAAAACGTTGTAACATCTACAAAATAAAAGACCAAGTCATTCAGTCATATGCTTTAGCCATATCTAGCTTTAGCACAAAATTCCTCCTATGAGTGCATCGATTTAGATCATGAGCCAACACATTGTCATGAAAGACCCTACCCAGAACGGACCTCTCTAAGATGGCAAAATAATACGAGGTAAAATATAAGACAATCTCAAAACAAGACCCTTTGTGAGGATCTTATTACTTATGTTACATAAACTAATAAGATGAAAATCTGACAAAATGGAAGGGGAGTTCTTCTTGGGTCAAAGAATCAAGATAGTACTGAGAAAACACTTGGGTATAACAGAATCCCTGAAATAATCCATAACAGTAGACAACAGAATCCCTGAAATAATCCAAAAATCCATTTGGCTCAAGAGCACTATTTAGATCAATTGAGAAGACCACTTGGCAGACTTCGTCTAAAATAGGATCCCGACATAAATTAATATCATCGTCAGCAGTGACAATGAAATAAATAAATCCAAAATCTAAAGGCGAGAACTAATTAGAATCCTGAGAAAGTAAATCCTGGTAAAAAATAACTACAAAAACAGTGATGGTCGAGGGCTTAGAGAACTAAGAAGAAGCGCTGTCATGAATTCGATGAACATAAAAGGTATGGCGCTTCTTTCAGATAATATAATGAAATAATCGAGTGTTGAAGTCCCCTTCACAAACCCATTGAATACTCGATTGCTACCTTAGAAGAAAAGACTCCTTACATAACAAAATATGCCATAAACGAGCTCTCGCCTCAGAAAAAATAACTCTACCCTCTTCAGTACTAGATATATTATATTGTCGCTCCTTTTGGGTAACCTCTACCTCAGCCTCCTAAACCCTTTCAAAAACATTACCAAATACCTATTTATTCCAAGCTTTGAGACAAAGCTTTAGTCCAATAAGCTTTTGCTGGAAAACTCATGTACCTCTCTCAACTACAGGAATAACTCAAGCTTGTCTGACAATATCAATAAAGCTAGGATGTTTGAGCCACCTTAGGTCCAACACTAAGAGTCAACCCAGCTACTGGCCGCGTACGGCCACGACCACGGCCACGTCTACCACTACGAAGATTCATGATGGTGCTTACAAAATATGAATTCCTCCTTATCAAAATTATAAACTTATACTTAATGAAAAAGAAAAGTCTATAGAATCTAAAACCATGCTCTGATACCAACTGAGACGACCCGCCCCCTCTCCAGAGGAGACCTATCTTAAGAAACTGAACTCAAACATTAAAAATCATCTTATGAACTACCGAAATTTTGGCAGAACCTCCCCTAAACATATAACTTTCCCAAACCTGTAATTTCAACACAAGTACTCCCAAATAATGCATTACATGTCAAACTACTTCAACCAGTCTCATTAAGTAACATATCTAATATTATGCACGTTTCATAATTCTTATATCACATCCCTAGTATAATTCTAAAATAGGATGATTATACATTAACCAAAAGAAAAATAATTTTTCTATGTCCTCAGACAACCTCACGTAGCCAAAATGACTCCAAATATGTACAACTGCTGCGTTAACTATTGTACCTGTAATCTGTTGGGGGGGAAAAATATAATAAAATGGAGTGAGTATTAAACTCAGTCAGCTCAGTGAGTGGATAGTAGCTTTTGAAACATAATATACTTACAAAAATAAATGCATCGCTTGTATAATTAGTTTCCTCAAATAATTATTTTAATGTAAAAATTCCTTTCTTTTTAGTCATATTCTGAACATAAACATAATTCAAAATCAAGAAAACCATCTCATATTGAAATATCATCTTATACTGAAATATCAAATACTAAATAATACAAATATCCTTAAACAAATACCCTGGGGATAATCTAGTAATATCTGGACCTCAACGGACGGCAATGATGTACTATCTGGGTACAATCATGCCCGTGCTACACGGATAGACGGGAGGACTTACCATCTCATGCTTATCAGTATAACTCATACCCGGATCTGAACAAACGTGCTATGATGCGCTATCTGGTGACATCGTGTCCGCACCACCCGGCCTTATATCTCAATATCTGTCTGCATGCATATGCCCCCAAAGGGCGAAAGCGCCCAAACACACGGCCCAAAGCCTATATGTGTGTTCAGACGAGGCCCAAAGGCCTATTATCTCATCTCATCATATCTGGAAGGAGTGGGTATTTACTTTAAACTTTAAATTATGATCGAAACTAATATATATACACTTTAAATCATGTTCGAAGTCAATATATATACACTATAAATCATGCTCAAGATCAATCATATACTCTTTAAATCATACTCAAAATCAACATATATACACTTTAGATCATGCTTGAAATCCATATAAATACACTTTAAATCATGCTCAAAATCAATCATCTCCTTTACCAATTTAAAATTGATATGGAGCATAAATGAATAAATATAACTTAACAAAATATTTATATGTAATAAGCATTTATTTCGGAGAACCATTTAATATAAACAATTAAAATACTTATTTCACGAATAAGATTTACTATATTAAAATAATGTACACAAATAGTTTAATATATTCCACTCACATTGACAAACTCAAACTCGGCTATCACCCAAGTCCGCAGGTAGATTTTCGTCCGCAAATCCACCTATTTTGAAGAAATGATATAATTACTTCCCATATTTATAATTTGAACTAATGTCACAAATATAATGCTTAAAATAAGTATTCGTTCAAATATTACAACTCTCAATTTTCCCGACTTACCGTATTAATGCTATATTCATAATTTACGAATAAATTCTGAAATTATACAACCCTAAACTTCATAATTTACTAATTTACCCTCAACATCATTAAATTACCAATTTATCCTCAAATCAGATTGGAAAAATATCCTCAAAACTAGAACTTACAAGATTACTCTTTATGCACAAAATTACCAAAATGCCCCTATGGTCAATGTTGACCGGAATTCATCCAACGGTGGTGGGAAGCTCGGACTAGACATTTCTACTCGGGGTGAGTTCAATGGTGCCTGTGATATCCTTCCATGGGCGGCGGTCACACCGGATCAAGCCAGTGAAGCCGCAACACTTTGGGGTAATCAGTCGGAGGTAAATCGGCCTCCTCAGTGCCGGTGACTGATCGGGAATGGATGATGGTGAGGTGGGGAAACTTTTCCAACCGGTGGCGCAGCTAAAAAAAATCGGAATTAGCGGCGATAGTTCGCGATACACCAGCAGAAATTTCTAGCTTCACCGGCGTTTGCCTCTAGTAAGAACGTGTGGGGGTGGACGACCGACTCACAAGCTTTCGTTTGACACTTTGCTCGGCTGATGATGTGGCCAAAAATGGAAGAAATATCAAATGATTGGGTTGGGTTGGGTTAGGTCAAACTGGTCAATAGGTTAGCTCTACTCTCTCTCTCGATTTGCTCCAATTTCACTCGGTTTCCTTCTTTTAAACACACCCACAAAATATCAACTAGACCCCCTCATGATTATCACATAGACCCCCTCTTAATTTATTGCATAGACCCCCTCTTGATTTATTTATTTATATATATAAATAAAACAAATGCATATGTTACAATTCTAAAAAAAAAATGATTGGCTCAAAAACTTGCTTGGAATTTATTATGACATATGCATTTCTTTAAGTAACTCAACTAATTTTACTCGTCAGCTCGCTCAATTCACATTTGTCACCAACATCAGCATGCAGAGTAATAAATATGGTGTAATATAACTCAAGGCCAAAGATAATAAAAATACAAGAATTTGAAAGTCATCATGTCATCTAATGTCAAATGATCACATAAAATACATAATTTTTTTTTTAACTACAAGACTAAGAAAATGCGTTTCTAGAGTCACTACACTCAATATTCTGATATCTTTGACTCAAAAATTTAGCCAAAGTTAGTTCATACAAGAATTATTAGTAAAAACTTCTCTAAGATTAAGACATTCCATAATCATCAACTATTCCTTCCTCCCAACCAGAATGAGACATTGTCTTCAATATTTTTAAAAGAAAGAAGTAGGGTTTAGAAGATATCACTTAGGTAGTACTGCAACATAAAATGAAATAAAACACTTATAGATGGAGGGTTAGATCTAATTTATGCTTCTTACTGCAGCTGCTATCATCATCAATCGACCAATCCAATGAAGAGGTCCTAGGATCTAGCTCTGGTCTATAAGCTTGTAAAAGATCAAGTAACTCGTTAGTAGTAGGAGCACAAATAAAAAGTTTTTATTGTAAAAGGAATGAAATAATTTTTTATTACATGATTAAGAATTGTAAGTAAGCTATCATAAAAGTTATTAACATTTAACAAACCAATGGATTTTTTATAAATGTTCAGATTGGTCCAAAATGCAAATGCAAACAGTGCATCTAAAGTTGCAAGATCTCCTGGCAAGAAAATGAAAGCTTTAGCATGTTGTAGCATTTCAGATAGTCTTTCTTGCATGGGGGAGACAACTAAGTCCTGTCCAATTAGTGGTTCGGCCATGCTGACAAAAGGTCTTAAGGCTTTCGAAATGATACCTAGCACTTGGCTTCCTCTATTGTAGGCAGCTTCTGCAATAAGCTTTGATAACCCTCAATCACCTCCTCCATATACCAAGTGTACTTTTCTCTTTGCTAGGAATTGATCAAGATCTAAAGCTGCCTTAACAAACTCTTATACTTTCCATAATGAAACCCAGAAACCACACAAATTTTCTTAAATTGTCTACTTGAAGTTGCTGCCATTGAGACAATCATAAAAAAAAAAAAATAACTTGTGAATGTTTAACAAAATAAGCTCATATTTAAAAATCTTGGTAAGAACTATAATGATACATAGCTGTAAAGAAAGTACTGTGCTTTTCAAATGACGCGTGCAATTTGTGGCTTAAAAGTAAAAAGTAAAAAGTGAACAACAGTAAAAGATAAAACAATAATGCAAATGATAAAAGAACAATAAATAAAAAGGATATGTATTGGTAGTTGTGATTGTGGCTCACATCTTTATTTGGTTTTACGTCTAGAAACAGCTTGAGAGCCCTCTATGGGTCTACGATAGGCTTCCCATCTAGTTTTCTTATAAATTGGCAAACAGGGTCATTTATAGTTAGATTCCCGAGACTATATCTTGCATGTTCTTTCTGGAATAATGGCTATAACTAGAGAATTGCTCTCTGTACGTATCCACTAGGATACATTTCAAGAGATAAAAGGATATCATCCAATGACTCTTTATTCAAGCCATCTCTAATGAACTGAATCTTGTCTTCCCTATTATCAGACATTATTCCTAAAGTACATGGCTTTTTATTACATTTTATTTTGGCACACTTATGATAAGTAATTGGAAGTCGTCAAGCTCTTCATTTTCATGAGTAGTTTCCTTTACCATAACTAGGCATATATGCAATAAATTTGGGAGGTCACTCACTACCAATTGTATTTTGGCTTCAATTAACCAACGGATGTCAGAAGGAATGTTATTTCTCATAAGTAATCTTATATGTTCGGACCGAGCTTTATAAATTGTAAGGAGAGCATTCTGAGGAAGTGAAGGAAATCGTTTATGAAGCTTTGCCAAAATTACATTTTTATCCATTCTTTCTCCTCATAATATCAGTTATTATGAAAAACTGAAGTAACCGACTTTGATTATCACGGAGTACCCCTATCCACCACTTAACCGTGGTAACAAATTAAAGCACATTTAAATAAAATAAAGTCTGCGAGATGAAGTAACACGTAAAAACAAACAAAAGAAAATAAAAACACAACTTAAAAAAATGCATATAATCAAACATCATCTCACAAATGTCCTCTTATTGAATTTACCTCAAGCTCCAATTGGATTTCATAGATACCACCTTCGATTTCCTTGAGTTGTCTTTCTAGGTCTTCAAAGTGGGATAGTAATGCTAGTGGTCGAAAATCCCAAACAGAATGTGATTGACAAACTTGGAGTAAGTCGTTTAGATGACGGTTCACATGTAAAAGTCGCTTAAGTTGGACTAATAATATTTGTCTGATTGAGGTATTCATGATAAGTAATGAAAGAAAATATGACTTGTAATCAAACACACTTTGGCAGAAAATAAATAATTATGAAAAAAAGAATTGCAAAATGAAATGATAAAAAGAAATTAAATCACCAGAAAGAAATAGAAAGTTCTCAATGCAAATTTGGTGGGTCACTCAAATTAATTCGGTGTCTTCATCATGTGGTTAGTGCTCTAGATATTGTTTTAATCTTTGACCATTAAACTTGAAAATGACACCGTTCTTTGGATCATTAAGTTCAATTGCTCTATTTGAAAAATAGTATGAACAATAAAGGAGCCAGACCATGGAAAGCATAACTTACCTGGGAACAAATGCTATCAAAAATTAAATAAAATCACTTTCTGACCTGGTGAAACGACCCGCCTCATTCCCAGAGGCGACCTATCTCAATAAACTGGACTCAAACATTAAAAATCTTATTAATGAAAATTCTACTGAAACTTCGGCAGAATCTCCCTTAAACATATAACATTCTCAAACCTGCAATTATAACACAAGTACTCCCAAATAATTTATTATACATCAAACTACTTCAACCCAGTCTCATTCAGTAACATATCCAATAATACACATGTTTCCTAACTTTTATATCATATCCCTAGCATAATTCCAAATTGGGATGATTATATACACTAACCAATAGAAAAATTTATTTATATCCTCAGACAACCTCACGTGGCCAAAACGACTCCAAATATGGACAGCTGCTGGCTTAATTGTTGTACCTGTAATCTCCTAGGGGTGGAAAAATATAATAAAATGGAGTATAAAACTTAATGAGCTCAGTGAGTGGATATTAGCTTTTGAAACATAAAGTACTTACAAAAACAAATGCATCGCTTGTATAAATACTTTTCTCAATTAACTATTTTAATGTAAAAATTCCTTTTATTTCAATCATACTCTGAACATAAATATAATTCATACTGCCACAGAATCAAGAAAAACATCTCACATTAAAATATCAAATACTGAATAATACAATTATCCTTAAACAAATACTCAGGGAAATAATCTAGTCATATTCGGACCTCAACGGACGGCAATGATGTACTACCTGGGTACCATCATGCCCGGAGCTACACAGATAGACGGGGACGTACTATCTCATGCTTATCAGCATAACTCATACTCGGATCTCAACGGACGCGCTATCTGGCGACATTGTGTCCGGACCACCCAGCCTTAAATCTCATTATATCTCAATATCTGTCTGCATGCATAAGCCTCCAAACAGCGAAAGTGCCCAAACACGTGGCCCAAAGCTTATATGTGTGTTCAGACCGGCCCCAAAGGCCTACTATCTCATCTCATCCCATCTGGAGGGAATGGGTATTTGCTTTAAATTTTAAATCATGATCGAAATCAATATATATACACTTTAAATCATGCTCAAGATCAATCATATACTTTTTAAATCATACTCAAAATCAACATATATACTTTTAAATCATGCTTGAAATCTACGTATATACACTTTAATTCATGCTCGAAAATTAATAATCTCATTTACCAATTTAAAATCGATACGGAACATAAATGAATAAATACAACTTAACAAAATATTTATACGTAACAAATATTTATTTCGGAGAACCATTTAATGAAAACATTTTAAATATTCATTTCACGAACAAGCTTTAGTATATAAAAATAACGTACACAGATAATTTTAATATATTCCACTCACAGTGATAAACTTAGACTCGGCTACCACCCAAGTCCGCAGGTAGATTTTCGTCCACAAATCCACCTATTTTAAAGAAACGATAAAATTACTTCCTATGCTATAATTCGAAATAATGTCACAAAAATAAAACTTAAAATAAATATTCGTCTGAACATTACAACTCTCAATTTTCTCATCTTACCGTATTAACCCCGTATTCGTAATTTACTAATAAAATCTGGATTAATACAACCTTCAATTTCATAATTTGCTAATTTATCCTCAATTTAGATTGCAAAAACATCCTTAAGCTATAAATTACGAAATTACCCTCTATGCCTAAATTTACCAAAATACCCCTACAGTTAACGTTAACCAGAATTCACCCAACGGTGGTGGGGAAGCTCGGACTAGACTCTTCTCATCGAGGTGAGTTCAATGGTGTCAGTGGTGTCTTCCCATGTGCAGAGGTGCGGCCAGATCGAGCTCTTGAAGCCGCGGCACTTTAGTGGTCGGTCAGTGGCAAATCGGCCTCCTCGGTGCCAGTGACTGGTCGAGAATAGAAGATGGTGAGGCGGGCAATCTTTTCTAACCAGTTGCGTGGCCAAAGACGGCCGGAATCAGTCGGTGGCGTTCTGCGCAATTTCCAATAGCAAAGATGTGTGGGGGTTGACGGCTGGCTCACAAGCTTTCGTTTGACAGCTTGCTCGGCCGGTGAGGTGGTCGAAAATAGAAGAAACTGGTTCGCGAGTTTGGGTCTGGTTAAACAGGTTCTCTCTTCTCTCTCGGTTTTCAATCCAAATTTTATCTATTTTCCATCTTTTAAACACACCCAAATTATCACATAGACCCCCTCTTGATTATCACATAAACCCCCTATTGATTAAAATATTTACATATATAAATAAAATAATTACATATGTTACAATCCTCCTCACTTATAAAAATTTCGTCCTTGAAATTTACGTACCAGTTAGAAATAAATAAGGGTATTGAGCGCGCATCAAGTCCTCGGATTCCTAGGCAGCCTCTTCCTTTGAGTGATTCCTCTATAGTACTTTTACCAAAGGGATGGTTTTTGAACGCAACACCTGGTGTTTTCTCTCTAATACCTCAACCGGCTCTTCTTCGTAAGTCAAATCATCCTTCAACTGAATCGGTTGCTTCTATAAAACATGATTCGGATCATACATGTACTTTCGGAGCATTGAAACATGAAACACATTATGGATTCTGGACAAATCAGGTGGTAGAGCTAATCGATAAGCCAATGGACCAATACGTTCTACAATCTCATATGGCCCAATGTAACGTAGATTGAGCTTTCGACGCTTCCCATAGCGAAGTACTCATTTCCAAGAAGATATTCGTAAGAACACTCGATCACCAACACTGAATTCCAATTCCCACCTACGCTTATCCGCATAGCTTTTTCATCTATCTTAGGCTACTTTTAATCTATCTCGAATAAGTTGTATCCGCTCATTAGTATCCTGAACCAATTCTGGGCCAATAACTTCCGCTCACCAACTTCATCCCAACATACCGGAGTCCTGGATTTCCGTCCATACAAAGCCTCATATGGCGCCATCTTGATACTAGCTTGATAACTATTGTTATATGTAAACTCCATCAAAGGTAAACAAATGTCCTATTTACCCTTGATTTCTATAACAAATGCTCACAGTATATCCTCCAAAGTTTGAATGGTACGCTCTGACTGGCCATCGGTTTGAGGATGTAAAGCTATACTAAAATTCAACTTCGTACCTAAAGCATTTTGTAAGCTAGTCCAGAACTTCAAAGTAAACAAAAAATCTCTATCTGAAACAATAGATGCCGGTACTCCGTGAAGATGGACTATCTCAGCCACATAAATACTCCCCAACTTATCCATTGAAAAGGTGGTTTTAAATGGTAGAAAATGAGTAGATTTTGTAAGTCGATCCACAACCACCCAAACACTGTTGTGTCCATGCTGGCTATGCGAAAGTCCCGATATAAAGTCTATAGTAATATGCTCCCATTTCCACTCAGGTATAGGAAGTGGCTGGGAATACCCTATAGGTCTCTGATGTTCGGCTTTGACCTGCTGACAAACTAAACATCGAGAAATAAATTCTGCAATCTCTCTTTTCATGCCTTGCCACCAGTAATGGTCCCTTAAGGTGTGGCACATCTTTGTACTTTTGGGATGCATCGTATAGGCTGAACAATGAGCTTCTTCCATGATCTCCCTCTTTAGCTCCTCAATATCTGGTACACACAGTCTATTACCCATGACTAAAACTCCATCATCTCTCACTATGATACCGGTTCCTTATCTTTGAACTCAAGGTCAAATTTCTACAAAAGTAATACCTAGCGAATTAGCCTAGCTTTTGTATCTTTCTTTGAAAGAAGATATTTAAGAGCAGCATGATCAGTGAACACAATTATTTTATATCCAATGAGATAAGATCAAAATTTCTCTAAGGCTAACACCACTGCTAGCATTTATTTTTGAGTGGTCGAGTAGTTCAACTGTGCATCATTCAATATCATACTAGCGAAGTAATTGACATCAAAAATTCGATAAACACTTTACCCTAATACTGCTACTAATGTATAGTTAGATACATCACACATGAGCTCAAAATATAAGTTCTAGTTTAGGGGCTGAATGATGGGTGATGACGTCAATAATTGCTTTAGTTTTTAAAATGTCTCAAGGCATAAATCATCAAAGATAAAAGGTACATCATTATTAGTGTTGGTCGCTACTATAACTCCTGACTTTTTTTTGAACAACTTGCACAAGACTAACCCATGAACTATCAAAAATAGGGTAAATGATACCTGCATCTAATAATTTAAGAACTTATATTCTAACAAATTCTTTCATGTTAGGGTTCAACTGAAGTTGCATTTCCCTGGTAGGTTTAGCATTTTCATCAAGATGAATGTAATGCATGCAGTCCACTGGGTTTATACCTTTTATATCAGTTATAGTCCATCCCTATGCTTCCTTCTTCTTTCTTAAAACTTTCAACAACTTAATTTTTTATTTTTCATTTAGGGAGGATGAAATGATTACTAGAAAATTGATTTCTTCTCCTAAGAATGTATATTCTAAAGTGTTAGGTAGTGGTTTGAGGACGAGTTTTGATGGTGATTCTGATGATGGGTTGAGTTTCTTCCTCGATGATGCTAGTTGTTCAATTCTTGACTTCTATTTATTGGCATCTATGGATGGTACTGAATCAAGTAAGGCATTGACCTCATCGACTGATCTGTCAATATCAAAATTCAAACCAAAGTAAGCATCACTAAGGTTAAAAGTATAATCAAATAATTATTCTATTAAATCCACATCAATAATTCCATCATCTATATTTTGAGGTTGTTTGGTAATGTTAAAGATATTCAACTCCATAGTCATGTTGCCAAAAGACAACTTCATATTTCCAGTCCTGTATTGAATGTGTGCATCATTAATTACCAAGAAAGGTCTTCCTAAGATAATAGGGACATGCTTCTTTAAATATTGCACGGGTTGAGTGTCAATCACAATGAAATCAACAGAAAAATAAAACTTGTCTACCTGGATAAGCATGTCCTCTATAATACCACAATGCATTTTTATAGACTGATCTACAAGTTGTAACACAACTGGAGTTGGGTGTAATTCTCTCAATCCAAGTTTCACAAATACTAAGTACGGTAAAAGATTTACACTAGCTCCTAAATCCAATAAAGCATTCTCAAATATACGATTCTCAATGCTATATGAGATAGTAGCGAATCCTGGGTCTTTAAATTTTGAAGGAATTTTTTATTAAAGTATGGAACTAATGTTTTCGGTTAAAAAAGCCTTCTTTTAAACATGAATGCTTCTCTTTTCAGTGCAGAGATCTTTAAGAAAACTTAGCATAAGAGGGTACTTGCTTTATAGCATCAAACAAAGGAATGTTAACACTTACCTGTTTAATGATCTCCATAATCTCATCTGTGGATTTTTCCCTTTTTGCTTTAGCTAACCACTGAGGGAATGGAGCTTTACGGATGTACTCTCGTGGAAAACTTCCTTCTTTTTTCTTTGATGAATCTTCAAAATTTATAAGCACAACTAGAGTCATCTTTGTCACTGGCATCTCTACCTTGTTGCCAACTTCTTTGCTTTTTCGTAATGTCATCACATCTCTGACCTCTTTATATTGCTGGGCTAAGTCGTTATTTACTTTATGTACTCTTTTAGGATTTAGCACTGGCTGGCTTGAGAATTTACCCTTTTCAATGATCATTGTTAAGTTTGAACATAATAAGCTAGCTGACTTACCATCTTTTCTAAGTTTAAAATTGACTGGTCTTGTGAATTAAAGCATGCTCTCATCTCATTCTAAAGTTCATTAATGGTGCAATTTTGTTGATCTATTGTGGAGTGAATAAGATACTTGAAATTTTAAAATGCTTCCTCCTATCATCTGAGTTGAGAATAGTTCTAGTTCTGATTGTGTGGTCTAGAAAATTGCTGAGAGACTTGATGAGCTTGAGGAACTAATTGCATTGATGGAGCTGGAGCTGCTGCTCTGTTCTGTTGGAATCCTTGAGACCATGAAAAGTTAGAATGGTCTCTCCACTTAAGATTATAACTATTGGAGTAAGGATTGTAGTTTGGCTGCTTTCCCATTATACCAATTGCATTGGCTTGATCTGGTATAAGTAATGATCAAGTTGATTATAGGCATGTGCCTCTGTTGATTTTACAGCCGTCAAAGTTGTTATTTAGCGAGAAAGTCCTTCAACTATTTCTTTAACTTCCTTGATTTTTGATATTAACTCACCAACATGAACTTCATTTACTCCTTTGATTTTTCTCATATTCCTAAATGATCGGCTTCGCTATTGGGAATTATCTACTTGTCGCTGAAAGAAATCCTAAATCTCTAATGCATTTTTTGACATCAACTCTCCTCCACTTGTCGCCCTT
Source organism: Murraya koenigii (assembly GCA_025617385.1). NCBI lineage: Eukaryota > Viridiplantae > Streptophyta > Magnoliopsida > Sapindales > Rutaceae > Murraya > Murraya koenigii. The sequence goes on along the minus strand of CM046817.1, from coordinate 14,542,608 downwards.
AGCTATTCTTGCACATGTAGCAATAATCCCTCAAAAAAGTATTGGCATTGGTGCCATTTCTCGTACCCATGATGTGGACACTTTAAGAGTAGCCTATTAAATCGCTCACATGCTTCGAAAAGTTGCTTGTCTTCTTTTTGGGTAAACTCTGAGATTTTCTAGCAAATAGCATTGGTTTTATGTATCATAAAGTATTTATTTAAAAATTTAGTAACTATGTGTTCCCATGATGTAATACTATTAGCAGGCAATGTATTGAACCAAGAACGAGCTCTATCTTTTAAAAAAATAGAAATAACCTAAGTTTAACATTATCATCTGAAAAAATCTCATATTTGAAAGTTTGACAAACATCATGAAAATCATTCAAATGATTGAATGGATCCTCATTTTCTAGGTCATAGAATGATGGGTGACAATTTAACGCACTAGGATTTAACTCAAAACTCCTAGCAGCTACATTTGGGTATCTAATGCATAATGTGCTCAAATTAGCTAAAGGACTACGATGTGCTCAAATTAGCTAAAGGACTAAAGTAGTCCTTAAATGGCCTCTCCTGTGGTGCTTGTGGTTGTTATTACAAATCGATTTCAATTTAATCCACAATTTCCACTTGCGATGCAATTTGTTTACGTGTGCGATGTGTTTTCTCTAGCTCAAGGTTTATGGGTTCTAAATTATATGATAGTGACCTTCGACCATGCATGTAAAGAACATGTACAAAAGTAAAATTGAAAAATGAAGAGAAGAGAAATTATGATACTAACCTTATCACGCTTGTTACAACTTTGTTATAAAAATATGCTCAAGTGCTATGGATGTACAATAAGAGGAAAAAAAGTGAAAAAAATAAATTAACTGAAATTAAAGTAAATTAATAGATGGTTAAACCAGCCATATAGATTAACAATATTAACGCAAAATTACAAAGAAAATTAAATAAAATTAAATAAAAATTAAATTACAAAAATTAGAAGAAAATAAATTAACTTAAAATAAATCAACTAAAATTAAGATAAATTATAAGCGTTAAACTGGCCATAAAAAAAGAAAATTACAAAAATATAAAAATATAAAAAGATATTTACACAAGAAAATTAACTCTACGAATGAAATGACTTACCACCTTGGCAACGACGTAAAAAACTTGTTATGTAAATTTTATTGAACTCGCAAGTGCACGAATCTAATGAAGTATAGATTAATGGTGGCGAGTGTTGATCCCACGAGAAAGTGAATTTTTAATTATTTAGATATATTATTATTCTCTATTATTTAATGTGCTTGTTGTGAAATTTCCTAGTTTATTTTATCCTAGGATTGAAATTAAAATGGTGAGAACAAATTGGGAATTGATCAATGCAATAAAGTGCTTGGGTATGATTAACACTCAACATTTCACTATGGACTAAATATTCTTTTTCTTAACTCTAATTAATTTATAAGGGGTATTTCCACTCTTCATAAACCTAACTCTAATAAATATAACATCAAGCGCTCTTTGTGCCAGCAAGAATAATCTTCTGTTAAATGAGGTATCAAGAATACATTGTGCTAGGTAATGATAATGTAACTATCCACAAGGTGGCAAGACTATCCACTAATTAGCCTAGATGAATTTTATATCAATAATTAGTCAAGACCTACCACATAAATTAAAGAGAGTCTTTTCTCTAATAAATTTAGTGTAAAGTACTCACCATACCAAATGGTAATAATTTTGTAATAGGGAGCCGGTATACTAGTACAATATCTAGACAAGATTATTACTATCTATCTCTAATAAGTCAAAACAATTTAAATAAATTAAAGAAAGTGAAAATAAACTTACAAAATTAAGCTCATAGATCATGTAGAGACTTCACCTTTAACCCAAGTTTGGAAATAAATTAGCTACTCATTTTATAACTAGGGTCAAATGAGAATTTTATATATAAAATACAAGATAGAGAATGAATTACAGAAAATAGAGCCCAAATACGGATTCAGGGGAGTTAATTAGGGGGAGCCCCTTATTTATAGATACAACAAGAAAATCATGGCCATCAAATGAAAACAATTCTAACGCCTAGGATTACGCCACATGGCACTCTCTGATTGGTTGGAACACATCACCAGGGCTGTGATTCCATGTATATGCATGTACGGTATGCATGTTTTTCAGTCCAGTACTATGCTGCCACGTTATCGGTCGACGCAAAAGTTAACAAGTATGATTCAGTGCATTGCATGCATTGTAAGCTCATTTTTTAATCCAATAGACTTCTGCCACATCACCCATCAATGCCACATCACCAGTCAACAACACATCAATAGTCAACAATGCGTCAGTAGTCAACACCACGTCAGTGGTCAGCGCCATGTCAGTAAGCTCTACCAAAATCTTAAAATTAAAATTTTACCTTTTATGTTCTTTCTAAAGTTTTTAGCTTTTCTAAGTTTAAAAATATTGCCCATTTTGCTGTCTTACTTCTTGTTTATTAAGAAATGACCAAAATACCCCTAAAATATACAAAGTATTAAAAAATACACACAAGTATATATAATGAAAGATCCAATGACTTAAAATACATAAAAGTAGAGATGTTAGTGAGAGTTGGAGTGTAAAATGATGATTTTACCCTTTATAAATGTATACTCTCTAGGACTCAACACTAAGGTTGTGCACTTACCACACGAAAATCACTAATAGAAAAATAGCCTTTTCTGATACTATTTTAATATTAATAACGTTCTTTGCTGATAATGGATTTAGTGTCACTAATCATGGTGCAAGAAATTTACTGACACATTTTTTATGTCAGTGATTCCACAGCACTTTGGTATCAAAGAAATGTTGATCATTAAGCATCATATATATTTTTATTTTACGATGTCAAAATATTTATGATTCCACAACATCAAAATAATTATGATTTTATACTATCATATAGATAGTGATTCTATGGCATGAAGTAAGTTTTGATGCTCTAATACCATTCTTGTTTTGATTCAAGAATATTAAAAATTTACAGATGCTAAATCGGTGTAAATAGTTTTAAGAAAATTTAAAAAGTAATAAAATTTTCATTATTACAATTATTAATAGCTTGAAATTAAAACCCAACATACAATAATTTTCAATAATAATTATAAAGCAAAGATTTGAAAACAAAACCAATAATCTCTATTCAACAATTGCCAATAGGCTCCATTCAACATTCAACATTCAAAACCAAATTCATCAACCATAGTTTCAGTAGCACAATAGTAGCAAAAACCACAACTAATTTCCAAACCAGGAAGCTACAACTTGTTTATCACAACAATAGTCTAAGTAGAAGTTAATACCGCAAATGGACTAGAATAAGACGCAGAAGCAGCAGTATTGTCTTCAATGGCCTGATCAGTAGTAGTAAAACAATAAAGGCAAATGCAGTATAAGAAAATACAACAACAATATTGCTATCTTCAATGGCCTAAGTAGTAGTAGCAATAAGAAGCAATTAGACTTATAATACCGATTGCAAATGAAAGGTTGATAAGTATATAGCATAAATTTGAAAGAAAGAATGCAAACACATCACCCAATAGATACATTTTTAATAAGATATCTAGGATGGTTAGGAAGATGAACTAAATTTTTGCATACTACAGCCAACTTCAAAAAATTATTAAAAATTCAATATCAAGGCTATTCATATGATTCCAATTGCAAATGAAAAATTGATAAGTATAAAATGTTAAAGGAAAACAAACTCTGAAAAAATCACAGCCAATTGATATAATTTTAAAAATTTATCCAACATGATTAAAAAGGTGAATTAAATTTTTGCCTCTTACAACCAACTTTAAAAGATCATTAAAAATTCAATACAAGTGCTATACATATGATTCCAATTAAAAAAGAAAGCTTAATTAATGTATAATTTGAAATTAAAGGAAAATAGGAAAATAGTTCATTGTTAGAACAATTATCAATCTCTCATACATTTTGTCAAGGGTTAATTTCATTCTACCCTTTTATTAGATTGATATACTTTAATTTACCTCCAAAAATATGAAAACTTCAATTGATCCGCTAAATATCATAGTTAACTGATTAAAATACAAGAATGGCCCAAACCTAATGACTAACAGTTTTATAGGGTTAACAAGGATAATTTTGTTTTGCCCCTTAAAGTTTGATATATTTTAAGTTGGATGACAAAAATAAATTTATTAACAAAACCCCAAATAGTAAAATAAATTTAAAAAATTAAATTAATTTTTACTTATATTTTAATTTATAAAAATATATAATAACAACAAATTTTATTTACAATATCACCACAATGAAAATTAAAAAAAAAATAATTTTTACCTATTATTAATTTTTACTTATTATCTTCAATTTAAATATTTTATGAATATAAATTATTAATCAATCAGTTGACTTTTACTATCCAAATTATCATTTTACCCTTAAAGTATCTAAAAGATAAATCAACCCATAAAATAAATTCACATTCGATTACTAATATAATTTGATGGCTTAAGAATTAGAGAATATATAAAATTTAGGAAAATTTTATAACTGAAGCCTTAACCCCTAATCATAATCCCAAATTTTTGTCGGTTTCTTTTTTATTAATATCATTTGTTTTAAATTTACTATACCATTTTCTCTCCATTAAAACATATAAGCTCATTTTTGCAAAATCTAAATATTTCAACAAATTTCAATAAGTACTCAAACATTTCAATAAAATTCACTTTGATTAGTTAATTTTTTTTAATTAGTTAATTTTTTTACTGTAGAAAATAAAAAAATTATTTTCCTTTTTTTTTCATTTTCTTCATCTGCTCTATACTTTATCTTCTCCAATCATCATAGAGCCATAGCAGTTGTGGTAGCAACTCACGACAAAGATAAAGTTGTGCAATGTTGCACCAACACCACTATTCCAAACCTTGCCTTATCTTCTCCTTTAAACAAACCTAACTTCTTCCCAAATTCACCAATAAATCCTAAAACCAAACTAATCTTTGAAATCATCAACACCCATTGCTTGGATCATCGTATGTTTGGTATGGCCGCATGCGGCCATAGACTTGCTTGCCATGGCCGAGTGTAACCATGGGCTTGCTTGGAATGGTCGTATGCGGCCATTAGCTTGCTTGGCATGGCCGCACGCGGCTATAGATTTTATTGGGGCATGGGCATGGTTTGAATTATATGCGTTGCTAATTTGAGTAGTTTTTGTTGGATATTTAATCCAATATTGTTGGATCCTTAATCCAAGTTGGGCTTATGTGTAAATAATTATGCATTACAGGCTATCATATGAGGTTAAGCCCAATTAAAATTGATCTAATTAGGTTTTCAATAATTTAGGCTTTAATTTATCTAATAGGGTATGGGTCTTTAATGTATAAAGATCTAGTAGTATTCTAATTCTATGATGGGTAGAATTAGGAATACCTAATGATAACAGGAAAGATTGGTCGGGATATTCCTGACCTTATTTTTGGGTTATTCTTTTTGTATCCCTCTTTTTTTGAGAGACCAGAGATATAAAATGATTTCTGGATAAAAAAATGACTAGAATAGAGTGAATCCAAAAGACCGAAAAGAGAAAGAAGGAGGAGAAGAAGAAGATTTTTAGAACCGAAGAATCCCGCCACTTATACTTTGATTCCTACTTATCCTTCTGTTTTCCCACCACTTTTCTTTGGGGGCAGCCGTTCCCGCGTTAATGGTGTCTGGGCCCCTCTGACAGCCGGGATTACTGCGGCACACCCTGGGAATGCAGGATGTTAGGTGGGCATGGGTTCCCGTGCCCATTCCCAATTTGGCTCGCCCTTTGCAGGCAAAGTGTCGCCTACGTCCAAGAATGCTCAGGCTTCTTTCACAATAACTAAGTAATTAGTATAAGGAGATTCCTCTTCCAATTCGAGAATCTTAGATTCCATAAAGTTCAAAATCTCATTTGTAACGTTGTAAACAATGCCTAGTCCGTGGAAAAGTTTTCGATGCAAAGGATATGTGACTATATATTTGCCACTTCATTACAATGAATATTACACTTCCTAATAATTCTTCATGCCCTTTGGATTTCGAAGCCAATGCGTACCCGAATCTCAATGAAAAATTGCTAATAATTTCTTTGAGAAATGCCCAGGTACCTAATATCATGATATGATAGTTATGTTATAGAACATTTTATATGATTTTACACTAAAAATGGTCTTATATATTGTTTAAGAAGGCTTTATATACATGCATATGCAGTATATTTTGGAACGAAAATCATACATTGTAAACATAACTATCATATGCTCGGAGACTTAGATGCATTCAACGACATATATTGTATGCGGTTAACTTTGCAGTTAAAAAGAATCAAAGACAAATAATATAGGCCGTTAATTATCTTTCTAATAATGTCAACTATGTTATAACCAAAATGATAATTTTCGTTAAAATCATCTGCTAAAATTATCAATATATATACTTTACTCATTTAACACGAGATCTATTTATTGTCATTGCAAAATAAATCAGGGATTAAATGGATTTCGGTGGTCAGGGTATAAGTAGAATTTTGGTTCAAGGAGGCCCAAAATGAAGAAATCAGATACTTAAGTTCAATATAACATAAAATCATTAAAAATTGAGGGGATGACTCCAATAATTAAGGATTATAATGCATAAACTATGGACCTTAGCATAAATTCTTTAAATTTAAGAGGGCTAAACATAAAATATACATAGAATTTGATATAATTTCAAATCTATCCTTGAAAATTGTTGATTTTTTTTTGGGGTAAAAGCTCGTTTACTTTGAGGTTAATACTCGTTTAGTCTTTGTATTTTTAAAAATTACTTACTTCATTTCTGTCGTTAAATTATTAACACCCCTGCCTTTTGGCTTGTTTTTACAGTATTATCCTCTTACAATCAATATTACCCTCTTATAATAATGTTTTTTTACAATAATAAAAAAAATAAATTACCAATTTAACCAATAAAAATAGAAACAGAAAGATTATATATTAATTTTTGTGGAACACTCTGCTGAGGAGTTAATAAGTTAATTTTTTTATTAATGTCCAAAAAATTCAGAATTTATTTTTTTTTTACACTATTAATTTTTTTGGATGCCACAAAAATTAAAATATATATTCTTTTTTATGTGTAGTTTCTTCTTACTTAAGTTTACTGTAACATAAAATCATTAAAAAATGAGGGGACTGTTAGCATATACATTTCCATAATGTTGATTTTTATGGTAACAAAAATATGTTTTAATTTGACTAATTTTGAAAAAGTTTTAAATTGGTTAAATTTTATTAAGTCAAAAATGTTTTGAACAAAGAAACACTCTCTGGTAATAAACAGATTCTTGTTAACTTAAAAAACGACTAACTGTTAACTTGAAGCAAGATTGCAATCTCTTTGGACGCTATTGGCTAATCGTTAAGTAGAAAACAGCTAACTGACATCGAACAGATTTGTAGATCAGATTCTAAATGCAATCGGCTAATTGATTAGTGGGAAAATTTGATATCGTGTAAATTTGTGTTTACCCTCTGGAAGCTAACGGCTAACCGTCAATAGGAAAAAGGGAACCCAATTATTTAAATTATGGCCCAGCAATAACTTGCTCAAGTCAATACAGTGATCCGACAAGTCGTTAACGATGAACTGATTATTTACAAAAAGTCAATAACGGCTATCTTTTAGCTTCAACTATAAAAATGCTCAATCAAATTCAAATAATAATGATCTCTACAATCATCATTGAGCTTGCTCCTGAGTATACAATCCTTCTTTAAGCTTTAAACTTGTTATTGCTTGTTGAATTATATTTTAGACTTTCATTTGTAATCAAACACTTTGTGTAAGGGAAATATTTTATAATCCTTATCGTAAAATCATAGTTGAGTGATAGTAAGTATTGGGAAACACTTGGGTTAAGAGATTGGGTATAATCTCTTGTTGTAAAGGTTGATTAACACTTTGAAAATCAATATAAGCCTTGTTGAAGTCATAGAGGCTCGTTTAGTGAAATCCTAAAGACCAGTGAGCTTGAAGGCGTAGATGTAAGCACAGTTGGCTGAACCACGTAAAAATCACGTGTTTTCTCTCTTTTACCTTGTCTCTCTTTTACCTTGTCTCTTTATTTTTTATTGCACATTAACTTGTTTATTTTAAAATTGTATTAAGTTTTAATTAAGCAAACTTTTAGAATCTCAATTTATCCCCCCCTCCCTACACCCCTCTCCTGGGTTGTTTTGTTAGTATTTTATTTGGTATCAGAGCAAGTGCTCTTATTTAAACTTAGTTGTCTAGCGTTAAATATCAATGGCACCAAAATGATTCTACATTTAGGAAAGGGCAATCCACTACTAGACCACCATATTTGGATGGTATCGATTACCTATATTAAAAAACTATTATGAGAATTTATTTGCAGGTCTTAGATTATGAAATATGAAAAATTATTAGAAATGGTCCTTTCATTCCCAATTACTAAAAATGAAAAAAAAGGGAAGATATGAGTGAACTAGAAAAGAAAAAGTTATATTTAAACTCCAAGGCAATTAATGCTCTATTTTGTGCTCCTGATAAGAAAGAGTTTTATAGAGTGTCTAGTTGTAAAGTACTTAAATAATTTTGAACAAACTTAAAGTTGTGTATGAGGGTAGAAACCAGGTCAAAGAGATTAAGGTTAGTAAATATACTAGACAATACAAATTGTTTCAAATTGAACAAAATGAAAGCGTTCATTCTATATATACTAGGTTTAAGGATATAGTGAACACATTATAAACCTTAAGAAAAACCTTTTCAAATAGCGAAAAAGTGAAGAAGATCATTATTTATTTGCCAACTAATTAGAGACCTAAGAGAACTTTTATATAGGAAGCTAAGGATTTAAACACATTATCTATTGATGATTTAATTGGTTGTCTTATTTCTTATAAGGAAGACTTAGCAGCTGTAAATGGCAATGAGAAAAAAAAAGATAAAAAATATTGCACTTAAAGCATCAAATATAAAAGTGATGAAGATAGTGATTTAAAGACATGGCTATGATGGCTATGAAGTTTAGAAATTTTTTTAAGAAAACATGTGAGTTGAGAAGATTCAAAAACTATAAGAATCAAAAGGAGAAGAATGAGCTAATCACATGTTATAAATGCAAGAAGCCTGGACACATACGATCAAAGAGTCCTCTTCTTAATAAGCTTAAGAAGAAGACAGTGGTAGCAACTTGATATTATAGTGATGAGGAAACAAGTAATAATGAAGAACATCAAGAAATATCAAATCTAGCTTTCATAGCAATTGGGGAAGAATCATTTGACAAACTTGATGAGGTAAATAATCTTTCTATATATGATAAATTATATAATGCTATTAAAGAATTACATAACGATATAATAAAAATTGGTAAAAGAATGCATGTCTTAAAAAGAAAATGATAAAGCTTTTTAAATGAAAATGAATCCCTAAAAGCAAAGATTACATGTTTAGAATTAAAGAATAAAAAATTGGGCTTACATATTAAAAAAAGGGAAACTGAAGTAGTATCTCGCCTTCTCTAAGAAAGCCTTAACATTCGGTGAATAGTAATGGGTCTTCACCGGTTCGGTGGCAGTGGCATCTTTGTAAGGATCTTCCTTATTAATCTGGTCTTCTCCCCAGAGGGGCTGCTCAGTCGACTGGTGCCTTCTAAAGAAAGCACTATTTTCTAGCATGAAACTTCATTGGTGGATGATTTGAGGAATGAAAATGAAATGCTTAAGAAAAAGAGTAATAAACTTAGTAATATTGTCTTAAAGTTTACAAATGGGCAAAAGATATTGGATAACTTGCTTAGCTCACAAAAATATGCATTTAACAAAGAAGGGATTGGCTATAATCAAAATTTTACAAGAACTACTTTGTGAAGCCAACCTCCATTAATTATCATATCGTATGTCATTATTATAATCAAAATAGTCATATGAGATGTAGATGTCCTGTTAAGAGAAATGTATATTATGAAGTAAAATGTATTTGGATCCAAAAGGAACCATTGCTAACACTTAATGACCCAAAAAGGTTTGGGTACCTAAGACTTGGGATTTTCTCAGTAAAATTTGAAGAATAAGAATAACAAATAGTACTTGGACAATGAATGTTCAAGACATATGACATGAAATTATTCTTGGTTCTCAAGTTATGCCAATATAGAAAACAATGGAGATATTTCCTTTGGATACAATTTAAAAGAGAAGACTCTTGGAATTGATAATGTCGGTAAAGTGTCTTCCACCCTTATTGAAAATGTATACTTGGTTACAAATTGAAACACAACTTGATTAGCATTAACCAATTATGTGATAAAGGTTATAGAGTTATTTTTTCTAACACAAGATGCATTATTGAGAATGCTTGTGATAGTCAAATTTTGTTCATCAATGCATAATAAATGTTTTTCGGCTTTACATGATGATTGTTGGTTAAGGCATAGAAGACAAGGTCATGCAAGCATGAATTTAATTTCAAAGATTTCCAAAAATGATTTAGTAAATGGTCTTTCTAAATTACATTTTCAAAAAGATAAAGTATGTGATGCATCTTAATTTAGAAAACAAGTTAGAACATCTTTCAAAGAAAAAATTCATATTTTTACTTCAAAATCGTTTCAACCCATTCATATAGACTTATACTAGCTTAAGTGGCAAGCATTATGCATCTGTAGTTGTTGATGATTACTCTAGATACACAACTGTATTATTCTTAGCCAATAAGGATGATGCCTTTGATACTCTTAAAATATTTCATGGATTAGGAGTGATTATAAGGGAAAATTTGAAAATCATGCATTTGAATGTTTTTTTAATGAGTTTGGCATTAAACATTAATTCTCTTCACCTAGGGCTCCACAATAAAATAGAGTTGTTGAGAGAAAGAATAGGTCTATTCAAGAAATGGTTATGACCATATTAAATGAAAATGCTTTACCAAAATATTTTTGGGCCAAAGCAGTCAACACCGCTTGTTATGCTTTAAACAGTGTGTTGATAAGACATTCTCTTAATAAAACTCCTATGAGCTTTAGAAATATAGAAAACCCAACATTAGTTATTTCAATGTTTTTGCATGCAAATATTTTATTTTGAAAACAAAAGATAATATTGGTAAATTTGATCTAAAATCTTATGTTGGCATCTTTCTTAGGTATTCAAACTCAAGTAAAGTTTATAGAGTTTTTAACAAAAGAACATTAGTTATGGAAGATTCTATGCATGTTACGTTTAGAGATGACAACGGTACCCACAAACTCGTAAATCCACCCAAACCTGCTGGCTAAAATTCACTCACTATGGGTAATTTTGCGGGTTGTGGGTAGGTTTGGTATTATAAATTGAAATCTGCACTAGGTTGCAAGTGGGTTTTATATTAGGTAAAAATCCGATAAATACCCGGTATTTGCCAAACTCATAGTTTTTTTAATTATTTTTAATTTAATTTTAATTGAAAAATTATTTAAATCTAAAAATATATAAAGTAAATAAATATAAAGTGTAAATATATGTGCAAGTTATAACATACCTAAGCCCTGGCTAAAGTCATAATCTAAACTAAAATAAACCTAAACTAAAGAGAAATATATAATAATACATAAATTATTATATACTTATTATAATTTTGTATGGCCTATTATTCTTTAGCTTAATATATGGATTATTTCATTATTATAATTTTATTCTTCGAATTACTATTTAAAAGTATCATTCTTTATTTAATCTTAATCATTATTATATGAATCGTGTTGGATGAATGCTAATGGTGGTGAATACAATAAAGATCTTAACTCTTAAAACTTGTGTTAAATGAGAATATGAAATGATAACCATTACTGGTATAGTGGTGTTGCTTTTGCATAATTCTATTGTTACTTTTGGATACCAGTTTGTAGTTTTTTTTATGGATTTTTATATTTAAATTTGACAATTTGTGATGGATTGATATTAAAATTTTAGTTATTTATTTACATTGATTAAATTTAGAATTGGGTATGCTATGTAGAATTTTAATTATTATTATAAATTTAAATATTATTTATTTGTGATTTTAAATGTTGCGCCCATAAAAAATTTGTTGAGTATCATTGCGAGTTTAGTAATTACTAAAACCCACATCGATCGTGTTTTCTTTAAAAAATTAAAACTCGCGGAAGGTTGCAAGTGGGTTTGGTAATTTAAATTTTGTGTGGTTATAGGTTTGGTAATGACAAATCTGTTGCGAGCGGTGCCTATTGTCATCCCTAGTAAACAAATCTGTTATTGTTGGTGATGATGTAGATGGAAAATTACAAGAAGATTCATCAAATGATAAACAAAAGGGCGCACCACCTAAAAATCAAGAGGAACAACATGAATAAACAAATATAGAGCAAAATGAATGTATTTCTCAAACATTCCCTAAGAAGTGGAGGTGTGCATCTTCTGACCCTAAAGAGTTAATCTTAGGTGATCCTTCTAGAAAAATAACTACTAAATCATCATTTAGAAACACTTGCGAGCATGTTGTATTCATTTTTCAAGCTGAACCAATATTTTTTTTTTTCAAATGAGGAAAACGATGAATTTTAGATTATGGTAACGTAAGAGGATTTAAATCAATTTGAAAAAACTAATGTGTAGGAAATAGTTCTTAAACTTGAACATCAATCTGTCATAGGCACTAAATGAGTATTTAAGAATAAGATGGATGAATCTGGTATAGTTATAAGAAATAAAGCTAGATTAGTGACTTAAAGTTACAACCATGAAGAAGGAATTGATTTTGATGAGACATTCGCACTAGTAGCTAGATTGGAATCCATTAGGATGTTATTAGTATTTGCACGTTACAATGATTTTGATTAATATCAAATGGATGTCAAGAATGCATTTTTAAATAGTTACATTATGGAGGAAGTTAATGTGAAACAACCTCTTAGTTTTGAAAATGATAAATTTACAAATCTTGTTTATAGGTTATCAAAAGCTTTTTATAATTTAAAACAAGCACCTAGAGCATGGTATAAAAGGCTTAAAAATTTTTCATTAGAAAACAATTTTTCAATGGGAAAAGTTGATACTACTCTCTTCATTAAGCATAGGAACAAAGATATACTTGTTGTTCAAGTTTATGCTTATGATATTATCTTTGGTTCTACTAATGAGTTGTTGTGTAAGGAATTTTTATCTTATATGAGTAAAGAATTTGAGATGAGCATAATGGGAGAGCTGAAGAACTTCCTTGGATTGCAAATAAAACAAAACAAATAAAGAATTTTCATAAATCAAGCCAAGTATGTGAAAGATTTACTCAAGCAATTTGGCTATGAAAATGGAATAGTCTACTTGACTGCTAATAGGCTTGATATTATGTTTAATGTGTGCTTGTGTGCTATATTTCAATCATATCTTAAAGAGTCACAATTGCTTTCTGCTAAACGAATTTTTTGTTATTTGAGTTGCACCATTAATCTTGGCCTTTCGTATCCTAGAGGAACACATATAGATTTAACGTGTTTTTTGGAAGCCGATTTTGCTAGTTATAAGGTTGATAGGAAAAATATTAGTAGAACATATCATTTTTTAGGACACCCTCTAGTCTCTTAATTTTAACAAGAAATAAAATATGGTTGCGCTTTTAACCATAAAGGCTGAATATATTGCAGTCACAAGTTGTTGTGCACAAGCATTATAGATAAAACAAATCCTTAGAGATTGTGGCATTAATTTATATCATATTCCCATTAAATGTGATAATGCTAGTGCTATCAATTTGTCAAAAAATCTCATTCAGCATTCTAAGATAAGCATATAAAGATTAGACATCATTTCTTAAGAAATCATATTCAAAAAGGAGATGTTATGATTGATTTTATTTTAACTGAAAATCAACTTATTGATATCTTCACAAAGCTCCTTAATGAAAAGCAATTCACACAAATTAGGCATGAGCTTGGAGTGATGAATGTTGCATCCTAATTTGTTATTTTTCTATATATGACACCATTGATTAATATATGCGATATGTTTGATATGTTTGCTTATGTATGCATTCATGAATCATGTATAAAATGGCCTTGAAACATTTATGGTTCAAGAAATGACCTTAAAATAACTCAAAATTTGGCAAAAAATTGAAATAAATGTGCAAAATCATGGTTTAAGGAAAACTAATTGTTGTTTACGCAATAAACGAATAGCCATTTTAAGATAGGATATGCATTATGGACATAACAGCATGCTGTTAAGAGGAAATTAGCTCGCCAAATCATTTATTATAAAGTTTTTTATCATAAAAAAGGGGAGAATGTTAGTATATACTTTTCCATAATGATGGTTTGATGATAACAAATATGTTTTAATTTGATTAATTTTGAAAAAGTTTTAAATTGATTAAATTTTATTAAGTCAAAAATGTTTTGAACAAAGAAACACTCTTTGGTAATAAACAGATTCTTATTAACTCAGAAAATGGCTAACCATTAACTTGAAGCAAGATTGCAATCTCTTTGGACACTATCGACTAACTGTTAAGGAGGAAACAACTAACTGACATTGAATAGATTCACATATCAGATTCTGAATGCAATCGACTAATTGATTAATGGGAAAACGGCTAACCAATATTGTGTAAAATTTGTGCTTACTCTGTGGAAGCTAATGGATAAGTGACAATAGGAAAACAGCTAATCGATTTTTTGAGTTATGGCCTAAGAGTAACTCACTCAAGTCAATTTGGCGATCCGACAAGCATTTAACGGCGAACCAATTATTCACAAAAAGTCCATAATTGCTTGTTCTCAACACCAAATATAAAAAAAGCTTAATCAAATCCAAACAATAACAATCTCTACAGTCATCATTGAGCTTGCTACTGAGTATACAATCCTTCTTTGAGCTTTAAACTTGTTATTGCCTAGTTGAATCACACATTGGGCTTTCATTCATAATCAAACATTTTGTATGAGCAAAATATTTTACAATCTTTATTGTAAAATCATAGTTGAGTAATTGTAAGTGTTGGGAAACACTTGAGTTAAGAGATTGAGGATAATATCTTGTTGTAAAAGTTGATTGACACCCTCAAAGTCAATTGTAAGCGTTGTTGAAGCCTTGGAAGCTCACTTAATGAATTTTTTCAAGCCTGGTGAGTTTGGAGGCGTGGATATATTTTAAATTGATCTCTTCAGAATTCTTTTTTTTTTGTTTTTTGTTTTTTATTTCAGTTAGGCTCAAGGCTTCACCTGGTTCTGCCTCTGATTGTATATAATATATTCAGTTCACGGTGGAGAAAATTTTCCATTAATATTTTTTTTAATTTTTAAATGACTAAGGAATTGTAAACAAAAACAAAAGAAAAAAAGCCTTTATTCTTATTGCACAGCACATGTAACCAAAAGGACATATATATATTACATTAAGCTGAAAATTATACATACATTAACATTTGTTTCAAAATTAAATAAATCTTGTAGATCGTGCCAAGCAGTAGTTGTTCGACGAAAACCTTATAGGCTCCCTTTTGTACAATATACCCTATATTTAATAAATATTATAGATCATGCCAACCAAGAAATAGTTTATTCAAGAATATACATTTGATAGCTTTCCCAAAAACCAAAAAAGAAGAAAGAATAAAAACGAATATGAATCGATATACGAAAATGATAATCCATTTGAAATTACATGTATTCGATTGCACTTGTAAGAAAAGTTAACAGGTAAAAACAATAAGAGACACCAATTAATTGCAAGTAGGGATGACAAAAAATTTCTGCGGGTATAGGGGCCTGTGGGGGACTGTTATATTAGAGTCGGATATCAAGTATTTTATTTATTTTATAAAAAAATTGGTTATAGGTATAATTATTTATACCTGTTAATTGGACGAGCCGGGTATGGGTATTAAATATCAAAACCCGTATCGCCTCATAAACTTGTTTGGTTATTTATTTTTTATTAAATTTTAAAATTTTAAATTATTAATTGACAACTAAATCTAAATATTAAATCCTAAAAAGTTAAAACATGAATCACTAAACGTTGGCGGGTATAAATATTTAATTATGGAATAATTTGAATCCTTAAGGGATAGCAAAAGTTGATATTTTAAATTCTAACTATCTTTACAAAATATGATTCAAGATGTCAATTTTGATATTGTAGTATTGACTAGAAAAATAGCTAAAGATTGCCCAATTTATAATGATCGAATTTCTTTTCAAAATAGCTAAAGATGGTCTATATTCTTTTAACAACAACTATCATTGTCTTTGTTGGAAGTAGGATTACATGCACCTATATATTTTTTTAATTTATTGATGTATTTGGGAATTTTTTTCTAATGTAATAAGATTTTGTGTTTTAAATTGTATTAGCAATCTTATCATATTATTATTCAAGTATTTAGCAGTATTTATCATTTTCTTTTATGTAAATAGATTTGGCATTTCAATTTATTAATATATTAATTAAAGGTAAAGTTACTAATCATTAAATTTAAAGGAGATATGGGGATAGATGAAATGGAAAAATATCTACATTTTTTAACAGTGAATCCCTGACCCATACCCGTTTAAGGTTTGAACGGGAACGAGTAAATAATGGGGATGCCTACTATCAGACGGGTATGAGTATGGGTATTGGCATCTCCACACAATATTCACTCCATTGCAATCCCTAATTGCAAGAAAGCATTATAGAAGTACTAGGAAATACTAATATATATATATATAGATTATAGTGGTGGGTTTTATAAACTTTTACTTTAATCCCAAAATTTACTTTATTTTTCAAATCTTACATTTTTTTTTTCAAATAAACCTTTTATTGGGAGATAATAGGGAGGTAATTCCTCTTAGAGCTAGTTTAGTAATCTTATATATTTTAAAATAATTACTATCAGCTGTGCTATAAAAATAATTAGCTGTGAAGAGAATAAGCTAAATTTTGGTAAAATTTACTTTTAAAAGGGTTGTGAGTTTTAAAAATAATCATATGCGTTTTATCAATCTTGTTGTTAAATTGTGATGAATCTTGTTGTTAAATTGTTGTAAAAATATAAATGACTAATTTGGACATAATGATGAATAAATTTTTTTATACATTTATAAGCATTATATAAAATATTTTTATTGTGCATATATAACGATTGATAATCTCTTTAAAGTTAATAATCTTTATTTCTTAATAAATAAGAATAATTTTGAATTTTTATAACATTTATGAGGATATATATGGAATTGCATGTAGTATAAAATTAATTCTCAAAATCATATTTTGAAAAGCTATTCATTCATGCTTTTCAAAATCTTATACAAATAGGGTGATTCTGCCAAGAGTGATTTCAAAAAAAAAATTAGTTTTTAACTTTTCAAAATCATATTTGAGCCTCTAAAATGTAATCCCAAATGGGTCCTTAATCTTGTCAAGAAATATTCCAACTACTTTGAAGTACAACAACCGTTTCTTTTTTTGTTTTAAATATAAATGTATCTGAATTTTTCCAAAATTTAAATGGATCTCAATACAAATGTCTAAATAACTTAATTTTTCTAATATATGAATATAAGTGGCATCTTATTTATTTTTATAAATAAGAAATTTCTTAAATATAGTTATTTGACATTTATGTCATTGTAAATCAAAACAAAAAAATGAAATTAGGTGTTATAGTTTAGCAAAAAGTATATTTTTTATAAAGATACTTTTTAGATAAAATAATTCATTAAGACTTTTTTCCATTGATATAAAATTTACAAAAATTTACCTTTCTATTCAGATGTAAATTTCATAAAATCAAATATAAGTTACAAATGAACAAGTAAACAAATTTTTAAAAAGTTTGAAATTCATAAAATTTCATATTTAATACATTTAATAAATATATATCCACCATGAAATACTATAAACTCATTTCTTTGATCTAGAGATTCTTCAAATTAGAAAAATTTTCTTTTTGATTTTGTCAAAGGAAATCTTCTATCTCAAGGATTATTTTTCATTCCTATTGTCAAGAAATTCTTTTATTTAAAAGTTCTTAGTCAGTCTTTCGAATTAATTAATAAACATTGAGATAACGAAACTTAATTGGTAATTAGTTATTAATTCTTAATTTACTTTTATTCTTGTAATCTCTAACGTATACAGCCTATTTCAATTTTCTAGTAAGTGAAAAATTTGAATGATACATTAGGTTGCTTCATTTTCCATTAAGTTTTAGCGAAGATTGAAGCAAATCATGTTGGTTTCAACTCTATATATGCTAATTAAAATCAGAAAAGAAGATGAAATTTTTTAGATCATTAATACTTAGACTAGAAGTTTTCTTTGTTGTTTCATCAATTGCAGACATTTAAGCTCTTTAAATTAATTATTGTCAAATAGTAGGGATTCTAGAAAGTCAAGGCTTCTAGAAAGTCAAGCTGTACTATTTGAAATGGCACTGTTCAAAGAAAAAAATTTTAAAAAAAATGCAAAATAAACAATGATAAATAATAATAAATAGTAGCCACTCAATGGCTATAAAAGAAGGGATTCTCTCCCCTCATTTATATCTATCCTTATGAAGCAATTCAATTTCTTAAGTGTGAGAGAAGAGCTGAGTTTAAAGGTTTGAGAGCTTAAACTATAAAGCTCTTTAGAGTTTAGTGAGAAATTGGATGTATTTAAGATTTGGTGAGAGAATTATTCCTGAGTATGGTTGTAACAATTTTTCACGTACTGAATATTTTTCTGTGGTTGTTGTTGACAACAACTATAGTTTTTCTCTAAATTTGAAGTTTTCCACATAAAATCTTGTATTATTTGATTAGTGTTATTGTCCATTCTGAAGAAAAGTATTGATGATGTTGAATTGAAATTTTATCAGCGTTAATGGATTTTGTTGTAGCAATAAGATTAACCAATTGCTGAGTAATGAATAAATCAAGGCTGCAACATTTGAAGAACTTTAAGATAAAGAGCTTGAAATGATTTGAAGAACTTTAAGATAAAGAGCTTGAAATGGCTAATATAGCATGGTTAGAAGAGAAGCAACTGACAAACAATTTGAATCTTTTGATCTTTCAAATAGGAAAGTAAATCCTTCTCCCTCTATTGAATCACCCCCCATTTTTGAATCAAAGCGTTTAACTTCACATTTAAAATATGTACATCTTGCTAACAATAACACACTTCTTGTAATTATTTCATCTTTGTTTGAATGTAGAGCAAGAAAAAAACCTTAGCAGCTATATTGGAAAAATACTCGAAGGCCATTAGATAGACCATGGAAAATATTAAATGAATTATCCCTTCTATCTGTATGCATAAGATTCTGGTGGAGGATTGCGACAGCAACTCCATAAAGCAACAGAAAAGATTGAATCCAATCAGAAAGGAAGTTGTGAAGAAATAGATCATTAAATGGCTGGATGCTGGAGTCATCTACCTAATTTCAGATAGCTCATAAGTGAGTCCAATATAATGTGTTCCAAAGAAAGGTGGAGTGACAGTTGTAGTAAATGAGAAAAATAGCTCATCCCCATAAGAACAGTTATAGGATGGAGAGTTTATATGGATTATAAGAAGTTAAATAATGCCACAAGAAATGATTACTTCTCATTACCTTTCATAGATTAGTTGCTAGATAGACTTACTGTAAATGAGTACTACTTTTTCTTGGACAGATACTCGTGCTACAACTAAACTACTATAGCACTAGAAGATCAGGAAAAGACAACATTCACTTGCTCTTATAGAACCTTTGCTTTCAGAATAATGCCATTTGGCTTGTACAATGCTCCAACAACATTCCAGAGGTGTCTGATGTTCATATTTTTAGATATGGTTGAGCAAACACTCGAGGTATTTGTAGATGACTTTTCAATTTCTAGGGAATAATATGATGGTTGTTTGCAAGATCTAGAAAATATATTTAAGATATATGAAAAGACAAATTTATTGTTGAGTTAGGAGAAGTGTCACTTCATGGTACAAGAAGGAATAGTCCTAGGCTATAGGATATTTATAAAATAATAGAGGTGGACAAGGCAAAAGTAGAAGTAACTGACAAACTTCCACCACCTACTTCAGTTAAGGGTATACAGAGTTTTCTAGGGCATGCTAGATTCTATAGAAGGTTTACTAAGGATTTTTTTAAAATAGCCAAACTTTTATCATAAGAACTACTTAAAGGCATTCGTTGCATTGAAGAAAACTCTTGTCACAGCACCTGTTGTTGTAACACCTAATAAGAGAATGCATTTTGAACTAATATGTAATGCCAGTGACAATTTTGTTAGAGTAATGCTAGGGCATTAAAAAGGCAAAATTTTTCATTCCATTTATTATCCTATCAGAGACCCTAACTGATGCCCAACTCAACTCTACCACCATTGGAAAAGAGTTGCTTGTAGTTGTTTTTGCATTTGACAAGTTTAGAGCCTATTTAGTTGAAACCAAAGTGATTGTTTACACAAATCACTTAGCGATAAAATATTTGATTGCAAAACAATATGCCAAACCAAGGCTGATAAGGTGGATTCTCTTGATATAAGAGTTCGACTTTGAAATCAAGGGCTGAAAATGGACTAAAAATAAAGTAGTTGATCATCTTTCAAGGCTTGAAGCAGATGCAAGCACTATGGCTAAACAAGACATTATAGAAACATTTCTTGAAGAGTAGTTGCTTATGCAACAGCATGCACAGATGCTGCAATATTCTGGATTTCTCTATTATGTAGATTTTGCCAATTTTTTAGTAAATTGACTACTACCACTCGACTTGAACTACTAGTAGAAGAAGAGGTTTGTTTATGATATCAGAATTTACTAATGGGATGAACCCTATTTATACAAAATGTATTTAGACCATGTGTTTAGAAGATGTGTTCTAGATAAAAAGATTTCAAGTATTCTACAGTATTGTCATGCTGCAGTATACACAGGACACATTGAAGGACACATAATACTAGTCAAAATTCTTTTATCATATTATTACTAGCCTTCTATTTTTAAAGGTGCTCATGAATTTTTTTAATATTATGACAAGTGCTAAAGAATCGGAAACATATCTCAAAAGCATGAGATGCCATTAACCAGAATTCTAAAAGATGAGATATTTTATGTATGGGGAATAGAATTTATGGGAACATTCCCACTATCTTTCGGAAACCTATACATTTTAGTTGCTGTAGACTATGTATCCAAATGGGTGGAAGCTTTAGCATTGCAAACAAATAATGCAAAAGGAGTGATGAAATTCCTTCAGAACAATATTTTTACAAAATTTAGCACTCTAAGAGCAATCATCAGCGATAAAGGAACCTATTTTTGCAATAACATATTTATTACAATATCAGCTAAGTATGATATCAAATATAAGATAACTATAATATATCATCCATGAATAAGTGATCAAGTAGAGATGTCCAATATGGAGACGAAACATATTCTTAAAAAATAGTGAACCTTAATAAAAAGATTGGTCTATTAGACTATATGATTCATTATGGGCCTATTGAATAGCTTACTAGACTCCACTCGACATTTCTCCATATAGAATTATTAATAGCAAAGCTTGCTATTTGCCATTAGAACAAGTGCACAAAGCATATTGGGCAGTTAAACAATTGAATATAGACACAAATACTGAAGTAAAGCAGAGGAAGCTACAGCTTTGTAAACTATAAGAACTGAGATCATTCCCATATGAAAATGCAATGATTTACAAAGAGACAACTTAGTAATGGCATGATAAGTATATCTAGAAAAGGGAATTAATTTCGGGCCAACAAGTATTGCTATATGATTCCAGACTAAAACTAATTCCTTGAAAATTAAAGTCTAAATAGTCAAGACCCTTCACACTCCTAAAATGTTTACCCTTATGGAGCAGTTGACCTCAAAGATGAAAGAATTGGCCAAGAATTCGAGGTAAACAGACAAAGAGTGAAGCAATACATAGGCCCAGCTATGAACAATTCAAAGGAGCATATGCTCTTAAAAGATCTAGCATGAGCAGTCATGGAAGGTCAGGCTGAAGGACCTAAAACAAAGCACTGATTAAGAGGCAACCCAATAAGAGAAGTGAATTTTACATTTCTCCGCATGTTATATTTCTTTTATCTTAGATTAATTTGTTCTTTTATTATAATTTTCATATTTTATGTTTAATTATTGTTTTTATTCTACGCTATTTTATTAGAAAATAGGGATGGCAAGTGCGAATGCAGCACCTAGATGAGAGGATTAAATAGAATAATAATATCAAGAGAAAAATTTTGCAGCAAAGTTCGCAGTATCGTAGAAGTTAAAAGACCCCTAAAATAAATATGCATTAAACATTCAAGGTGCAGCAATATTTTGTCTACTACAATGATATGTTAGTCAGCAATTAAAAAAATTTCAACTGTTGCAACAGACTAACACTCTAAATTTTTATCATTTAATGCTAACATGCTTATGTCAGCAAATCAATATTTTAAAAAAAAAAAGCAATCCCTTATTTTCGTGCCATATATATTTTCTTTCCATTCAAATTATTTTTAATTTAAAATTCAAAAATTTTCCAAAATTATCCTTTTTAATTCTATCATTATTTTGTTTTTTATTATAAATTAAGGTTTTATCGTTTCATTCTCACTATCACTTCATCTTTAAAATATTCATCTCTCCTTGTCTAGCTTTTGCTTTCTTAATCTAACTCAACTAAATCAACGTGCTGCAGCAATGCCAAAAATCAAAGCTCAAGCAGGCTGCTTGAAAGACCCTAATCGGCTCTCAAATTATGAAGCGAAAGAAAAGTATGAAGCCTCCATAGAACCCTTGAAACTATTAAAGAAAAATGATTTTTAGATTTCTAAGCAGCCCATAGGCACCCTAAAAGTTGTGCTCACAACTATTGTAAGATTGGGCAAAAGTAAATTCTGCATGCACTTTCAAGTGCATTATAAAGGAGTTTTATTCTTTACATCACGATCAATGAAACATTTAGGTATAGCAAGTTCAGGTACTTTTGGATTCTCGAGTTATAAATGCTTTTTATGAACTGCCTATTATTGTTGATTGTGAGTACACAAAACTTATTGAAAGGGTAATTGTTAAGCAATAAGAGGATATATTTAGAACTTTAACTGTTGAAGAAAGTGAATGGGCCAATGAGGAAGCCCAAATTGTAAATAGAATAGACCTCAAGCCTATTGGAAATGTTCGGGTAAAATTCCTCAAATCACGGATTTTGCCCACCACCCACACAGCAACTATATCCCAAAATAGACTTTTACTGTTGTATACTATAATTAAGGAACTAAAAATTAATGTGGGGATGGTCATTGAGAAAGAAATTAGAGAATGCCCCATAAAAAAGAAAAAATACTCTATTGTTTCCATCACTTATCATTGAAATTTGTAACCATTCTGGTGTGAAAACTACTAATTGTGATGAGAAGATAAAAAATGGTAGAGCCCTCACTACTAGATCAATAGAACGAATTGCTAGAGAATTTATTGCTGCAACCACACCAGAACAAGCTACTACAGCTAAATCAGAAAAAATAATTGGGATAGAACAGATGATGCAGGATCTAAGTAATCCCATCAATGCCTATGTAAAAGCATAGAGGGAGGAGAATAAAAAATTTTAGACTTATTTAATGCATCCGAAATCTCAAAAGCATCAATTGCAGTTTACATGAAGTTTAAGAATAAATACTTTGATGGCTCCCTACTACAGCAATTCA
This sequence comes from Murraya koenigii, assembly GCA_025617385.1. NCBI lineage: Eukaryota > Viridiplantae > Streptophyta > Magnoliopsida > Sapindales > Rutaceae > Murraya > Murraya koenigii. The sequence goes on along the minus strand of CM046817.1, from coordinate 14,518,860 downwards.
ACTTTCATACTACAATAGAGCCTGTTCCAACAGATGCAATAGCATAAGAAAGTGAAGAAGTGAAAAGTGAAGAAAAATCTAAAGATGAGGAACCACAAGAACAAAAAGGAGATAATGAGGATAAATAAGAGGAAGAGAGTGAGGATGAAGAATAGGAAGAGAGTAAGGAGGAGAAATCAGAAGAAGAGAATAAAAAGGAACATCCAGTAATACTTCTTAACTGTAAAGAGAAACATATAATCTCGGTTGATGAAGAGCCTGACACAGAGGAATATAAGGTTATGGATGTTGTCCTTGACAGAGCCATCAACAGAACCGTCAGAATAGCATGATAAAAGAAGAGTTTATAAAAGCTCATTGCTGAGATCACATTTAAAGAACTTACTACAGTAACTCCTCTAGCCTCTATAGTAAAGAAAACTCCCACTAAGTCTCATGTTACACTCCCAAGGCTTCTAGCAAGAGAAAAGGGGCTCAATCCTCTAGAATTACTGCAGCATTGCAGGCACTAGAAGAACCAAAGCAAAAGAAACCAAAGTCTATTTTGCATATAGTTAAGGACGTTGATGAAACACTTCAGACCAGTCCAAGCAGAAAAAGAAGAATCCAGCTACTGTACAACTTGGTTCACTAAGGAAAAGCTTTAGAAGTGATACATAGGCACAATAAACTTACCCCACTAGTGCTGCAACACAGCATTCCACAACAAGGGAGTATCATTTGCCAGTCAGTTTATCTTTGAAATTTTTAAACTTTTTATTTCTTTTCTTTATTTTATTACTTTATTTTAATTTTCAGTGAGTGTATGACAATCTTTACTTTATGTTATGTGCATGTGAGGACACAACACCTCTCAAGTTTAGGGTAGAGTTGTGCTATAATGTAATGTCTTAAGGAATAAATATGTTTGTGTTGATTGTGTTTATTTGAATTAGTATAATTAAGTGTGTTGCTCTATCTATCTATTATTTGTTCTTGAATTAGAAAACCCAATAAGAATGGCTTGAGTGATGAGATATAAGATAAATGACTTTAAGTAGTGATAGTTTATGAATGAATGGTAAAACAAAGGTGAAACTTTCTCTTAACAATTAAACTTTGGTTAAATTTTGTGAGTACACTATAGCAACATCAAGCTGAGTAATATAGAAATTTTAACATTTTAAAATTAAAAATAACTCAAGTATAGGTGAAAAATATAATTTTCTTTTTCAAAACTATACAACTGTGCTAGAAATATAATAAACTCTGCTCCAATGACTCAGTTGTTGTGTAACCAAGACTGTGTATGCACTTTATATGCAGACTTGAGTAAAAAGACAGCAAGGGTTATGAGCATTACAATAGCAACTTACAAGAAAGACAAGTCCCCTGTCTAGGAAACTAAATAATCAGGTCTATTCATGGGCCCAATATTCAGTCTTGAGTTAAAGATGCCTAAAGATAAGACTGTGTTGTAGCATTGTAAATGTCATTATTATAGTAACTCTGATTTTTGCATTGATTAAGTAATTAGATGTCATCACTTCCCTTGATAGACATTTACATGAAAAGTTAATGCTATATTGAATGGTATAAACAAAAAAAAAACCTTCATATTGATAGATGAATAATGATTGCTATAGTACAATTGTAAATCTTTATAACTTATATTCCCTTGTAGATGAAATGTTCTTGTTGCTTTATCTTTAAGAAATATCTTATGTTGATCAAAGTGACAAATATAAATTATGGACAGAAAAGAATCCCAAGCCTAGAACTGGAGCTAGTGTTGGTGATTTTGCATGTTTAAGAATGAAATTTGACGGTTGATGACTCAAAATAATCTATATGATAGAGCTAAGTTGTTTATTATATGATTATATGTTTGAAGTGTTTATGTTGTTGTCATTACTTTAGGACAAGTAATGGTTTAAGTTTAGAAGTGCCATAACTTTATGAAATGAGAGTTATTATGCCATTTCTAGCTTAAACTAGTATTACATATAGAGTGAATGATGGATTTTTATCTAATCCCGTATTACATTTTTGCATGAGCAACTAGTTAGGTTTTGTTTTGATAAATTAATGTGTTTTAATCATTATGTGCTCTGATTAAGTGTATTATTGTAGGTGACCAAATAGCTCAAACTGTAGGGATGATTGCCACAGAAGTAAAACTGCAACAGTAAGGCTATAGAGAATGACAAAGAACTTAATTGCAGAAAAAATAAACTAGGTCTGAAGTAGTGAAGATATTATACATTAATGCAGCTACCTTAAAGCATGCAAATAGAAGACTGACATTAACTACACGTGTTAACTGACATAATCTGTTGTAGCCATTACTGCACTATCACAGTCACATAGAAACAAAATAGTGAGAGGTAGCCCAAAAAGTTATGTAGTCTCATATTTTTAAAAGGTGACACATGTCTATATGCTTTTGGTTATCCTAATCCCAAGATATAAAAAGAGCACAAATAAGAGGAAAAAAAGGGGTTGACACACAATAATGAAAGCAGTAAAAGACAAGGAAATGAGGGACTTGAGGGCTGCAGTAGAGTAGAAAGAAATATCGCAAAAGAACAAGAGTGACATCTCAAATTTACAACTCTTAGCTTTCTATTCTTCAATTGTTTATTTTAAATTTTTTTCCTTGGAATATATTTGATGGCTAAAATGAATATTATTGTTGTTTTAACACTCATTATGAACTAAACTTTAATATAATTGGGTTTTAAACAAGCTTAGTGGTTGATTGACTTATATATTATTGTCACATAGAATTGCTATAACATTTTATTTTGATTTTATTTATTACAATTCCTTATTTCAGCTGATCATCCATTTAGTGAATACTAGTTAAGAAAGAGTCTCAAAAAGGTTAACTTAGTAGAACAAATCAAGACAATACATGATTTTATATTAATTTTCCCCAGTTGAGTTAATCTTATATTGAATAGGGCCATGCTTGATTTAAAATTAATGAAGAACTAGACAAAAGGATTCACCTTATAAGGCTAATAGAATCTAAAATGTATAATGTTATGTCTAATGCTGTCTTAATAACTGGTTATTATTAAGTTGTATCTATATGTAAGATATCCAACATGCGACAGTTAAGGACGTATAAAGTGAAATACAACTAAGTAATCCAAGAGGGGGTGAATTGGTATTCTAAAAATATTATTAGATTAAAACCTAATTTAATCTCAATAGCCAAACAAATTCAAAATACTCAAATTAAAAGATAAGAAAAAAAAGAAATGAAAACACAAATATTTTTATGTGATTTGGCCAACCTTGGCTATGTCCATTTCTCCAAGCTTATTAGGCTTGAGATTTCCACTAAGCGCGCCTTCAAGGCTTCAACAACGCTTATACTTGACTTCTTAGGTGTCAATGGACCTTTACAATAAGAGATTAATCTCTAATCTCTAAACCCAAGTGTATTTCAAACACTTACAATTACACAATTTTGTGTTTACAAGTAACAACTTACAACATAACTTCACTCACACTATATAATTGATTATAAGATGAACAATCAATGTGTAAACAAAATGATTACAAGAATTTAAGTTTGAATTGCTCTTAAATACTCTATGATAGATGTACCTGTGTCACCTTCATTTTGATTTAAATGAGTCCTTTTATAGTTAGAGCTAAAAATGAACCGTTATATACTTTTTGAGTCTTAATGGTTCGCCATAAACATATTGTCGGATCACTATTTTGACTTGAGCAAGTTACCGTTGGACTTTTTTCAAATAGTCAGTTAGCCATTTGAAATTTTCGGTTTACAGTTAACTTACCGGTTAGCTATCTACAAGTTGTCAGATTGCTGTTAACATCAACTAGGATGTGTTGTTCTCTAGACTTTGTCGATGACCTACTAAATTTGTTGTCAATGCCGTTAACTTTGAATAAGATATATTGCTCTCTAGACCTTATTGGTGACCTGCTAACTTATTGACGGCTAGCTGTTAACTTAGAACAAGATATATTACTCTCTGGACCCTATCAGCGACTTGCTAAATCTATTGTCGGCTAGCCGTTAAGCTATAGTGCCAATTTTTCTGAATTTTATAGTTTTGTCCCAATTCATTCTAAAACTATATTCAAGCCTAAAATATTATTAATAAGTCCATTTTAGAAATATAAAAAATTTTAGAAAGATTTCAATTATTCTTTAAAACTATTCCAAAAACTTGAAATATAACAAATTTAAAACGTCTTCAAATTTATCATCAAAATTGTAATTAAAAAATATATATGTTAACAATCTCCCCCTTTTTTATGATAACAAATCCTTAAGAAATGTTCTGAAAATTTTGAAAGCTTTGGACTTCCCCTAAATATGTGCCCCCCTTAAATAAATCATTTGTTTTCAAAAATTATTTTAAAGCCATATGTTTTAAAATATATATTTTGAAAACATAAGTATAATTACATACTCGCATTTTCTTGCATATTTCTCCCCCTTCATCACCAAAAATAAATGAAAAATGTAAAAAAGATTTTGGAAAAAAAATTTTCAGTAGAGTATCCCCATAAAATTGAGTAAACCAAAATTTAAATCCTGCCAAAAAAACTCCTAATATATGTTAAAATTTATATCAACGCCAATACATACATTTCAAGATATAATCTTAGAAATTCCATTCAACCATCCATAATGAAATGAGCATCCAAGAATAAGCATCCACATTAATCCACAAGCATAAACATGTAAATCTAACCGAAAAATTATCATGCTATTAAAAAACTACCACAATAATAGGAAGGATGAATGCATGTAGCCATCTATGTGCAAAATACATATTTTGAAATACAGAAAAGAGACTGAAAATCTATAGTGGCGGTTGTAATGATGACTCAGATGGAGGAACTCCTAGAATGGAAAAGATGCATTGATGAAACTTAATCTGTTGAATCTAAAATGTCTCAAACTAAGACTAGAGCTACTGCTGCTGAGCTATGAGCGGCTGCTGCTGCTCGAAAATAATGTCAACACAACCCATAAGCTGCTGTAGCAAACTGTCAGAAGCTGGAGGTTGGTAGTCTATATGTCCCTCATGGGCATACTCTTCCTCACAACCCCGTCATACTCTAGCTCTCCTAGGGCCACAAAGTCAAGCTCCTAAGCGAAAATCCAGAAGCTAACCAACAAGATAGATGTCATTGAGGAATTCCTCATCTCTGAAGCAACAAGAGTGCCTTATTCTTAGAGGAGGGAATCTTCACCCATCTATCTCCCCACCTCTGAAATCTAATTACGGAAATAAGCTCACGTCCTAGTTTCTTGACTTCGACATGAGTAAGCCTAATGAGAGGAACATGAAAGTGATGAAGGATCCAGGTGAAAAGATCGGTTATTAGCACTTAGTGAAGTCAACATGTGATGGATAATGGTGTAGCCAAGGTTAACCTCCTGACCCTGAATGAGAGAATCTAATAAACCCACTTCAAGATGGTTCACTCATCCCTAAGACCCTGCCTAGGAGTAACCATGTCCTGTAAAATATTATGAATAATCCTAACTTGGAAATGTAGGAAATTAGACCTAAATGAAAGATCATGACATTTACATATGTTCTTAACAACACCTATATGATGAAATCCGTCAAATGCTAACTCTTTCTAGCAGTATAAAGGTATAAGTGATTAATAGAGATTCTCAAAATTCTATATAAGTCAGTATCATAAAATACAATACGTACTCTCACAACTTAAGTAACCACTTGACTTTTTTGAGTATCAGTAATGTCCATATTGGCGTAAAAGACTTTAACTAAGTTTTCATACACTGGTTCGTCCAAATTTAAAGCTAGTTCTCATTACTTTAAAATTTCGGTAACATTATGCCCACAAAAGATAATATTATCAAATTCATCAATATTAACAAAATATAAAGAGTGATAATTTAACCTATAAAGCATTTTCCAAACCAAGAGCCATGTGAGTAAGGGAGAAATGCAGTTGGGTAAAGTCCATAAGAGCATTCCTTGGATCAGGGCCTGTTGCAGCAAAGTGCTTGACCCATTTTCTTTTCCGAAATGAAGAATCACTAGTCATGGAAAGTGAAATTTAGGATATTGAAAAGTGGATGCGTAACAAAAAAGAATATAAATCGGTAAAAAGTTAGAAAATGGGTAAAGGAAGATGTATATAAGTTCAATTTAGCCTAAAATAGAGGAATTTTGAAAAAAAAAACTGTGAAAAACCTTGGAAAAAGTTTTAAATTTGGGAATTTTTGATTTAGATGCAAAACGATGTTTTAATCACAAAAATATGAATTTAAGATGATTAGAAACCTAGTAGTAACCTAATTTTATAAGAAAAATGATGGATTGTAAAGAGAAAGAGAGCTATCAGATGAGAAATGCAGAGAAAACTGTTCAAGACTAAGGAAAAATGAGGAACAAGAAGGTGGTGCAGATAAAACGCAAAAATGGCTTGCCGTTTATATATTATCAGCGAGTCGTTATTGTCTAGAGAGTAAACCTTTTTACAGCATGATATCAGCTAACCGTTTATTAAGTTATTGGCGAGCCGTTTAATTTTCAGTGGCTGTGTAGCCCATTCATCAGTTAGCGGTGATTTGCTTATGTAATTAACGGTAAACTATTAACTGATGGAGTGCTATTTTAAAGCCAAATATTATTGGCTAGCTAATTATGAAGTTAGCAGCGAGCCATTATCCTCTTAATTACTCATTTAAAGTTTCTATAAAAATGATTTCGCACAATATTTTAATTTTTTACCAAATTATGAATTTCTACAAAGTCATTTCTTGAACCTGGAATATTTTAATGTCCGTTTGATGTATGATTCATAAATACACAAATGATTAATCATGTAAAGCACATTCAAGAAACAATTAATGAGGTTACAAAAACTACAATAATAGATTAATATGAAATATTTATCATTCCAAGTTCATGTATAATCTTATTAAATTATTCTTCACTAAGAGGTTTTGTAAAAAAATCAACAAGTTGATTCTTAGTGGAAACAAACTCAATCACAACATCTCCCTTTTGAACATAATCTCTTAGAAAATGATGTCGAATCTATATATGTTTAGTCTTAGAATGTTGAATTGGATTCTTTGACAAATTAATAGCACTGGTGTTGTCACATCTAATAAGAATATAATTAACTTAATGTATAGTCTCTAATTGTTTGTTTCATCCATAATACTTGTGCACAACAACTTTCAGCTATAATATATTATGCCTCAGTAGTAGAAAGTACAACTGAATTTTATTTCTTGCAAACTAAGAGAATAAAAAGTGTCCTAGAAAATAACATGTACCACTAGTGCTTTTCTTATCAAATTTATACTATTGAGGTAGAATATATTACAGCAGGAAGTTATAGTGCACAAGTATTATGAATGAAACAAATAATTAGAGACTATACATTAAGTTAAATCATATTTTTATTAGATATGACAACACCAGTGCTATTAATTTGTCAAAGAATCCAATTAGACATTCTAGGACTAAACATATAGAGATTCGACATCATTTTCTAAGAGATCGTGTTCAAAAGGGAGATGTTGTGATTAAATTTGCTTCCACTGAGAATAAACTTGTTGATATCTTTACAAAACCTCTTAGTGAAGAACAATTTAATAAGATTAGACATGAACTTGGAATGATAAATATTTCATTTCGAATAACATATTAAATCTATATGATGCCAAAGGATAAGATTAATGGTGCCAATCAAGTACCAAAAAATTTGTTTAATAGTAAGTAAATGAGACTCCTTAGGACATGATTGAAATCTAGCATAGAAGCATATGCTAAACATAATATCAGGCCCACTAGCAGTTAAATAAAGTAAGAATCTAATCATACCTCGTTATGTCTTGATATCAACTTCTTTACCTTTTTCATCCTTGTCTAACTTGATTATTGTACTGATTGGAGTGTTTTTTGTCGTTCCATTTTCAAAACCAGACCTTTTGAGGAAGTCCCTCACATAATTAGTTTGGTTTATGAAAATTCCTTCCTCATTTTATATTATTTGTAGTCCAAGAAAGTACTTTAACTTTCCCATCATACTCATCTCAAATTTTTTGCTTATACAGGATGAAAATTCCTTAAATTTGAACTAAAAGAACATCTTTTTTTTTATGCTTAATGAAGAGAGTTGTGTCAGTTTTACCCATTGAGAAATCATTTTCCAGCAAGAAATGTTTAAGTCTATCATACCATGCTCTATGTACTTGTTTTAAGCCATACAAAGCTTTTGTCAACTTATAAATATGATATGAAATTTTTCATTTTCAAAACTAAGAGGTTGTTTCACATAGATTTCCTCCATAATATAACCATTTAAAAATAAATTTTTAACATCCATTTGATATAAGATAAAATCTTTATGACATGTAAATGCTAATAACATTCTAATGGACTCTAGTTTAGTTACAGGTACAAATGTTTCATCAAAGTCAATTCACTCTTCTTGCTTGTAACCTTGAGCTACTAATTAGCTTTAGGTTTTACAACCACACCAGTTTCATCCATCTTGTTCCTAAATAACCATTTAGTGCCTATGATACATTGGTGTTCCGGTTTACGAACTAATTCCCATACATTATTTCTCTCAAATTAATTTAACTCTTCTTGCATTGCCATAATCCAAGACTCATCATCTTCAGTATCCAAAAAGAATTTTAGTTCAATTTAAGAAATGAATATTTTTCCAAATGATGATCTAGTAGCAATTCCTTTAGAAGGAGCACCTAAAATTAAATCTTTTGGATAAGAAGAGACATACCTCCACTCATTGGGGAGTGCTTGAGAAATATCTTCATTCATTCTGCATATGTTTCTTCTTGTTATTCCTCTTGATATTTTGGTGGCACATTGTTTTGCTTGTCTTTTAATTACTCTTCATGTGAATCTTCATCTACATCATTATCAATAATAGTTTACCCCGAAAAGGAGGGATTAAATTCACCAAATATTTCCTCTTGTTATTCCTCTTAATTTTTTAGTTGTGCATCGTTTTGCTTGTCCTTTAATTACTCTTCATGTGACTCTTCATCTGCATCATTATCAATAATAGTTTATTCCGAAGAGGAGGGATTGGATTCATCAAATGTGACATGCATAAATTCCTCCACGACCAAAGATCTTTTGTTATAGACCCTATAAAATTTGCTTGAGTTTGAATATCCAAGAAAGATGCCAATAAAAAAACTTTGAAATAACTAATGTTGTGTTTTCTATCATTACAAAGCTCATAGGGAGTCTTATTAAAGGTAGGTCTAATCAATACATGATTGAAAACATAACATGTAGTGTTAACGGCTTCAGTCAAAAAATATTTAGGCAAACTATTTTCATTTAGCATAGTCCTAGTCATTTCTTGAATAAACCTATTCTTTCCCTCAACCACTTTATTTTGTTATAGAAACCCAGATGAAGAAAATTGATGTCAATACAATGATCATTGCAAAACTGTTCAAATGCATGATTTTTAAATTCTCCTCCATGATCACTTCTAATACATACAATGCCATAACCCTTTTCATTTTGAACCTTTTTACAAAACACATTAAATGCATAAAAAGCATCATCCTTATTGACTAAAAATAATACTAATGTGTATCTAGAGAAACCATCAACAATTATAAATGCATAAAAATTGATATCTAGCATACCTAGAAGGTCTAAATAAGTCAATATAAAAAATTTAAAATGGTTTTAAAGTTGAAATATGATTTTTATTTTTAAAAGAAGTTTTGATTTTTTTACCAAATTAACATGCTTTACAAACTTTATTCTTTTAAAATCCAACTTTTGGAAGACCTTTAACTAAATCATTTTTAGAAATCTTTGAAATCAAATCCATGCCTACATGTCCTAATCTTCTATACCATAGCCATCCATCATCATGTAATGGAGAAAAAAACATTTATCATTTGTTGATGCACATTCAATATCAATAGTATACACATTTCTATATCCATTTCCAACAAACATAATTTTATTACATAATTGACTAATGCTAATTAAGTTATTTTTTAAATTTTCAACCCAATATACATTTTTAATTAAGGTAGAAGAAACATTACCAACATTTCCAATTCTAAAAATCTTTCCCTTAGAATTATCTCCAAAGGAAACGTCTCTATTGTTTTTAACCTTGGTAAAACTTAAAAATCAAGAATAGTTTTCTGTCATGTGTCTTGAACATCCACTGTCCAAGTACCATTTATTTTTCTTCTTCTTTAGTCCCTACAAAGACAATCTCAAGTCTTAGGTACCCAAAGGTTTTTGGGTTCTTCAGTCTTAGTAACGGTTCATTCAGGAACCCAAATACATTTCATTCCATGATATACATTTATCTTAACATGACATTTATCTTTCATATGACCATTCTGATTGTAATAATGGCACACAACTTGATTATTAATAAAGATACTTATCTTAAAGTAATTATTATAATACTTTTGTTTTAAATTTGGCTTATAGCCAATACCTCCCTTGTCAAAAACACATTTTTGTGAACCAAGTAAGTTATCTAACATCTTTTACCCATTTTTGAATTTTAAAACAACATCACTAAGTTCTTTATTCCTTCTCTTAAGCATCTCATTTTTCTTTGTCAAATCATTTATATGTAATTCTACATGCTCAAGTGATGTGCTAGGTTTCTTATTTGACAAATCAATTCTATCTTACAATAATTTGTGCCCTAATTATAGGCATGTAATCTTAGTACTTAAAGATTCATTCTCATTTGTGACTTCTATCATTTTCTTTTCAATACATGCATTCTTCTTACCTATTCTCATCCAATTATCATACAATTCCTTAAAAGCATCATATAATTTATCACAGGTAGGAGAATCATTTACCTCATCAAGCTCATCGAATGATTTATCCCCAAATGCCATAAGAGCTAGGTTTAACCTTCTTGATGCTCTTTACTGCCACTTGACTCTTCATCACTATCATCCTATGTAGCCACCATGGCTTTCTTTTTGAGTTTATTGAGGAGAGGGTATTCCGATCGAATATGGCCAGGCTTCTTGCATTCATAGCAAGTGATAGGTTCCTTCTTTTCATTTTGATTCTTATAGTTTCTAAAATTCCCCTGTTCATTTGTTTTTTTGTAGAATTTTCTTAATCTTCTTGCCAACATAGCTATTTCTTCATCATCCAGCTCGCTTTTCTTATCACTTTCATGCTTTGAGACTTTAAATGCAACACTCTTCTTCTTCTCCTCCTCCTCATTCCTTTTTTCAGACATTAAATCATCCTCATAGAAAATAAGAGAGCCAATTAAATCAATAGGTAAGATATTTAAATCTTTAGCTTCTTCTATTTTCATTCTCTTAGGTCTCCATTCAGTAAAAAATGACCTAATGATCTTATTAATTTTTTTTACTATTTGAGAAAGTTTTTCCTAGGGCTACTAAAGTATTCACAATGTTTGTAAATTTAATATACATGACATTGATAATTTTATTTTGTTCCATTTGGAGCAGTTCATATTGTCTAGTGTATCAATTAATTTTAAACTCTTTAATTGATTTGTCCCCTCATATACAACTTCAAGTTTGTTCCATATTTTCTATGCGCTCTCACAACTAGACACTCCATGGAATTCTTTTTTATTAAGTGCACAAAATAAATCATTCATGAATTTGGATTTTTGAGACAATTTTCTTTTCTCTTCCTCATTTCATTGGCTGGATGACAAGGGGATATCTTCCCTATTTTCATTTTTTATAACAAGAATGAATGGTCCATCATTAACAATGTTCTAAATTCCATAGTTTAAGGCCTGTAGGCAAATTTTCATCCTCGTTTTCTAATAAGAACAGTCATTACCATCAAAGAATGGTGGCCTAGTGGTAGATTGTCTTTCCCTAAATGTAGAATCATATTGAGTTACATTAGATCATTAACTCTAGATGGTGAAGTCCATAATAAGAGCATCTTGCTCTAATACCAAATGAAATATTAACTAAGCTATCTAAGAGGGAGGGGTGAATTGATATTCTAAAAATATTGCTAAATTAAAACCTAATTCAATCTCAATAAGGTAAATAAATTTAAAATACTCAAATTAAAGTGCAATAAATATAAAAGAGGAATGAAAAAAGAAATGCAAACACAAGGATTTTTACGTGGTTCTGCTAACCTTGCCTACGTTCACACCTCCAAGCTCACCAGGCTTAAGGTTGCCACTAAGCGCGCCTCTAAGTCTTCAACAACGCTTACACTTAACTTGTTAGGTGTCAATGAACCTTTACAATAAGAGATTAATCCCCAATCTCTTTACCCAAGTGCATTCCAAACACTTACAGTTACCCAATTTTGTGTTTACAAGTAAAGACTTACAACACAACTTCACTAACACCATATAATTAATTACAAGATGAATACTCAATGTGTGAACAAAATGATTACAAGAATTAAGTTTGAATTATTCTTGAATACTCTGCAATAGATATAGTTGTGTCACCTTCATTTCGATTTGAATGAGTCATTTTATGGTTGGAAGTGAAAACTAGCTGTTATAAACTTTTTGAGTCTTAGCAATCATCATTAACTTAATCTCAGATTGCTGTTTTGACTTGAATAAGTAACTGTTTGATGTTTTTTCAAATAGTCGGTTAGCTGTTTGAAATTGTCGTTTCATCTTCAACTTTTCAGTTAGTCGTTTAGAAATTGTCGAATCATCATTAACATCAATAAAGATATGTTGTTTTCTGTACCTTATCGCCGACCTGCTAACTTTGTTATCAATTATCCATTAACATTAAACAAGATATATTGCTCTTTAAACCGTATCGGTGACCTACTAACTTTTTTCAGTTAGCCGTTAACTTAGAATAAGATATGTTGCTCTTTAGACCTTACCAGCGACTAGCTAAATCTGTTGTTGGCTAGCCGTTAAGCTACATTGCTATATTTTTTGAATTTTACAGTTTTGTCCTAATTACTTGCAAAACTATATTAAAGCCCAAAACATGATAAATAAGTCCATTCTAGAAATATAAACTATTTTAGAAGATTTTAATTACTCTTTAAAATTATTCCAAAAACTTGAAATATAACCAATATAAAACTTCTTCAAATTTAATCAATTTAAAAATATATTTGTTGTCATCAAAATCATAATTATGAAAATTTATATGCTAACATGAAGAATTATGCCCAATGCTATATTAAATGTTATAGCAGTTGTACCTAAATTGTATAATAGTCAATAATCATTAAATAAGTTTAAGTACCTAACTACCTTTTTGCCATTAAGTATTTTTTTGTGTTTAACGTTAGTTTCTTTATTGCATTTTGTTTATTGCACAATTAGTTTCATTAGATTTCAAAGTTCATTATTTGTTTTAGTTTAGTTTTATTGAAGTCTTAAAACTGCACTGATAAAATTGTTGTAGCAAGTCTGATAACATCAATCCCTCCTTATGGAGACAGTCTGGATATTCATCATTATATTTCTTGTTGTGTCTACTTATACATTGAAATGCTTTGCATAATTAACTACAATTGGTTTTCAATCAAATTTTCATATGGGAGAATGTCAAATAGTGGAGGCTTCTACAAAGTCAAGGCTTCTAGAAAGTCAAGCCGTGTTGTTTGAAATAGCACTATTCAAAAAAATTTTAAAAGAAAAGAAGAAAGCCACAAAAAGAATAATGATGAACAATAGTAAATAGTAGCCACTCGATGGCAATAAGAATTCTTGAACAGCAAACCACCTGAGCTATTACTAACTACATCAAAAAATTTCCATTAATGAAAGATAAATATGTAAATCTATTGGAAAATCAAAAATAAGCAAGTCGGATTAAATTGTTGCTATAAAAGGATGAGTTCCCCCCTCCCCCTCATTTGTACCCATCCTTGAGAAGCAATTCAATGTCTTGTGTGTGTGTGCGAGCGAGAGAGAGAGAGAGAGAGTTGAGTTTAAGTTGAAAACTTAAACTGTAAAGCTCTTCAGAGTTTAGTAAAAAATTAGGTGTGTTTGGAATTTGGTGAGAGAATTATTCTTAAGAGTGTGATTGTAACAATTTTTAACATAGTGAATATTTTTCTCTGATTGTCTGTTGACAACGATCATGATTTTTCTCTGAATTTAGAGTTTTCCACATAAAATCTTGTATTATGTGATTGTTATTGTTCTCCATTTAATTTTTCTTATTAATTTATTACTTAACAAATTAGTTATAGTGATCTTAAGAGGAAACTCAATTTCCTAACAATTCTGGCCCTATTTCATTGGCTGGAAACTCTTTAAATTAATGATTGATTTTTGGTAATGGTCGTGGCTACAATGCAAGGATAAAAATTCTCTCTTTGGTGCAAAATGGTGTCTTTAACCCGTTGGATTTAACTTATTTGAATCCAACTGTTAGGCTTTTAAATTTAACAAAACAGAAATAAATAAATAAATAAAAGAAAAAAAGGGGGAAAAGGTTGAAATTAATGGCAAAAAAAAAAAATCATCTTCTCCCATTTCAGCCTCTCAGGCACAAAATCTTCTCCTTTCTCCCTTTGATCATAAAATAAAAGCCACTTCTCTCACTCTACCTATGCTCTCTCTCTATCTCTCTCCTTGTTTATGGTCATGCCGCTGCTCACGCTCTCACCGCTCACGATCATGCTGCTACTCATGCTCCTGTCGCTCACACTCCCACTACTCAGGCTCGCCCCGCTACTGAATAAGGTTTGTAATTAACAACAGATCAGTTTTGCTGACTAATCTTGCCAATAACTTTTTTTTAAAAGAAAGCGATGAATTTATGCTTATTCTAAAAGGCCCTCATGGATGAATAAACAAAGCACATTAAACAAGACTATCATTAGTGCTAGAGAATATTCTTTAATTCATATTTGAGATACTGAGGTATGGGTTATATTGCTTGTGGAATTATTTTCACTAATACTTGATCAAATTAGCTTTTTGCCTTTATAACTTGAAACTTTGTTATCTTTTGGCTCTTGTTCAAATAATCGTAACTATAGTTCTTATGTTTTAATGCGTAACCATGCCACCAAAATTTGAACTACTTAATTTGAATTTCATTAAATTTATTTATGTTTTAACTTACTTCTATATCAAACTTATAGACTGGAAAACTACTTAAAGAGTCGAACAAGGAAACTAATCATCAAAAGACTATAACATCACTTGCAAAAGCTGCTGATGGACACATTTCCTCACTAGTTCCCTAGATAAAGCTGCTAAGGTAGTAAGGTAGTGTTTCATGAGGAAACATGATATTTTGGGTCAAGTTTTTTGAGATTATTTATTTTTTTATTCTTAGCTTATCTATTTAATTCTATTGCCGGATCTTTTCTTGCTTTTTTGCAAATGTTTTTTTAGCTTTGGGACACCAGAACATTGGAGCTTATTAAGACCTATATGACAGACCACCCGGTCAATGCTGTTGCTATGTCTCACTTCTTGATTATGATGTAGGGTATTGTGTATTGTGAGCAGGGTACCTTCTGGAAGACATAACAATGTCTACAGGCGTCCGTTTTTTATTTATAATATATTGTTTTAAAGCTTGCGATGAGACAAACAAAACATAGAATGGCTAAAGTCATTTTGGTTCTTGCTCGGCCTAAAATCTCCATTTATTTCCTTAGTCATTTTTAGATTTTAAGATTTTTTTTCTATTTTTTCTGATTCTTCTAGGATTTTTATCATTTTTTTTACAATTCAAATTTAGTTTCCGTTTTCTTTGTCTTTCTTATTTCGAATGGGAGAATTTTATTATACAATTATATTTTGAATTTGTCTATTTTAGTAAATTCGTGATATTTAGATTTATTATAAAAGAGCATCAAAATCTTAGTTTTATTCATTCTATTTTCTTTCAATAAAATTAGTATTATTTAAAAACTTTTGTTTTACTCTTAATAAACCGTAAGCTTCCGTTTCGTCAGTTGGTATCAGAGCAAATTTGCTTGTCATTATAGTACGAACATATAAACAAAAGAGTAACTATTGTAATGACGCTAATCAAGGAATGTAAACAATGTCTGTGGAGACTATCAGACAGATAGTTACAGAAACGGTCTTATAAAATAGGGATAATGCGGATAACCCGAGGTTGCTAGCGATAGAACAAGCAATCGCCAACCTCACGCTTTCCATAAATAGCATAGAGAGAAGATTATGGGAAAAAGACAACCGTGAGGAAGTTATTAAAGAAATTGAACTACAAGAACAACCTCAGAATAATTATGGTACAGCAGTAGTACCTCAGGGCATCAATCACAAAGTAGCTCCTCATAATTTAGAACCTGAAAGGCGAGTGCAGCCACATGTCCGAGAAGAGTTAGAACATGATTCAGAGGAAAAAAACGCTGAGGATTATAAAAGGAGACATGGGAAGAGTTTATATTATAGGATTAATATTGATATCGTAGATTTTCATGATAGGATGCGTGTTGAAGAATTTTTAGACTGGATAACGAATGTAGAAAATTTTTTTCAATATATGGATATTCCCGAAGATAAGCGGGTTAAGCTTGTGGCATTCAAATTAAAGGTTGCAATATCTACATGGTGGCAAAACTTCTAGAATCGAAGAAGAGTTGTAAGGAAGCCATTAATCAAGTCATGACCTAGAATACAAAGGTTGATGAAAGAGTATTTCATGCCAGAAAATTAACAGCAGTAGTTGTATATGAAGTATCAGAATTATAGGCAAGAAAAATGCAGTGTGGATGAATATACAAAAGAATTTATCGTCAGCATATAAAAAATAACATAGATAAGATAGAGTTTCTAACAGTTTCGAAATATCATGGCGGATTAAAATAAGAATTGCAATATGAGATTGTAGATGCAATTTGAGATATGGGTACAGCAGTTGCTAGCGTAAAGAAGTTAAAAGAACGAAAGCAGCTTGCTGCTTCTAAAACCTAGCAGCGAAAATTCACTAGGATACAGAGCAAACCAAGTAGTGTTGGGTTTAAAATAAGCACAAAATATGGTCCAATAATAGTGAGACACAACAACTAGTAAAGCAACAGCTAAGGCAACAACCATTTAGGCAGCAGTTCCAACCACAAGTATAGAATAACGCATACGCAAAGCCAATGTTGAATAAGTGTTTGAAGTGTGGTGAACCAAGACGTTGATCAAATAAATGCTGTCAAAAAAATTGAATTTGGTGGATACTGAAGTTGGCGAGGCAGATGCGAACAATGATGTGGATAATGCAGAAGCCTTGGAGTTAAAGGCAGATGAAAGAGAGTTGTTGAATTTCATTATGCATAAAATTCTATTAGCACTAAGTTTGAAGAAGATAATCAACGCAATAAAATTTTCAGAACACGTGGCAATATCAATGACAAGGTATGCAACGTGATAATTGACAGTGGCAGTAGTCAGCATATAATGTCCAAAATGTTGGTTGATGTAATGGGGCTTTTAACAGAAAAATATCCAGCACCTTATAGAATTGGGTGGATAAATAAGGGAATAAAAATGCGAGCAACAGAGGTGTGTCGAGTTCCTTTCTCCATTGGAAAGGTGTATAAGAGTGATGTAGTGTTTGATATAGTGGATATAGATGCATGCCATGTATTATTGGGCATACCCTGGCAGTTTAATATAGATGCAGTCCATATGGGAAGAGGTAATATATATGAGTATTGGTGGAACAGCAAGAAGGTTCGTTTAGTACCTTTGACGAACAAAAAGAAAAATTCTAAGGTCGAATGAAAGAATTTTCTGGCAATTGTCAAGAACTATCTAGAGAAAGATTGCGATAGATGTAAGAAATTACAAAAAAAGGATAAAGTAGAGGAGAAGGTTATTCTTGAGGAAGTACAGCCACTGTTGGCTTAGCTGACATTACACTATTGGATATACTGGATGGGCTACCACCTTTGCAAGATATTCAACATCATATAGACCTAGTCCCTAACATAAGTTTACCTAATTTACCCTATTATTGCATGAGCCCGCATGAGCATGGAAAAGGAATTGGAGTTGTTCTTTCCCAAGAAAGGCGACCAATTGAGTATATGAGTGAGAAGTTGAATGAGGCACAGTAAAAGTGGTCTACTTATCACCAAGAATTTTATACTATCCTTAGAGCATTGAAGACTTGGGAGCATTACTTGACTCAAAAAGAATTTGTGCCCTACAGTGATCATTAAGTACTAAAATACTTTAACAGATAACAGAACCTGAGCAAGATGCATGCGAGATGGGTGAGTTATATGCAGAAGTTCACTTTTTTCTTAAAGCATAAATCTGGGCAGCAAAATAAAGTGGTAGATTATTTAAGTAAGCGAGTTACTTTACTAGTAACTCTAGTCAATGAAGTAATCAGTTTTGAGTGCTTGAAGGAGTTGTATGCAGAAAATGATGACTTTGCGCACATTTGGAATCGCTGCATTAACCATCAGAATGTGGATAATTTCTTAATACAGGATGGATATTTATTCAAATCTAACCTATTATGTGTGCCTCAGAGTTTTTTTCGAGAACAGATTATTCACGAGTTGCATAGAGGAGGATTAGGTGGACACATGGGTCGAGACAAGACTAAGGCGCTTGTAGAGGAGAGTTATTATTGGCCTTAAGTAAATAAGGACGTGCATAAGATTATATAGAGCTATCGAAGTTACCAAGAAAGTAAGGGACATGCACATAATACTAGTTTGTACATGCCTTTACCTGTTCCTAAAAATATTTAGTTAGATCTGTCCATGGATTTTGTGTTAGGGTTACCGCGCACAAGGACGGGTCGAAATTCGATAATAGTTGTGATGGATAGGTTTTCGAAGATAGCACATTTTATTGCATGTAAGAAGACTGAAGATGCTACTTCAGTGGCACATTCATTCTTTTGAGAAGTAGTGCGTCTACAGGGGATTCCAAATACTATCACTTCTGACAGGGACGTGAAATTTAACAGCAAGTTTTGCCATTATTTCTAGGATAAGTTTGGCACGCAGTTATAGTTTAATAGTGCTTTCCATCCACAAATAGATGGGCAAACGGAGGTGGTCAATCGCACTTTGGGTAATATATTGTGATGTGTGTATGGTGAAAAGCAACGGAATTACTGCATTGCCTCAGGTTGAATTCACTTAAAATAGCATGGTGAATCGATCTATTGGCAAGGCGCCTTTTAAGATTGTCTATACTAGTTCTCTAAGACAAGTTTGTGACTTAACTATCTTGCCACTAGTAATTGTAATTGGAGAACACAAGGCTGTAGATAATACATCAAAAAGGCTCTGAAGATTCAAGTACAAGTTTGAGCTCACTTAGAGGCTACTAATACAAGGCTGAAGTATGGATTGTTTGGCGTGGCTCGAAAAATTAATGATAATACTTATGTACTCTAGTTACTTGACAATTGGAATATCTCTTACACTTTCAATGTGGCTGATTTGTTCAACTATCACCCTAATGATGAGGAGTTGTATGATCCTAACTAGAGGACGAGTTCTTTTCCAAGTGAGGGGGACTGATGTAGGGTGTTTTTTTGTTACAAGTATGGCACCTTCTAGAAGGCATAATTATGTCTACAGGTGTCCATTTTCAGCGTATAATATATCGTTTTCTATGAAACGAACAAAACCTAAGATATTCAAAACTATTTTAGTCCATGCTCGGCCCGAAAATTTCTTTTCTTTCCTGATCATTTTTAGATTTTAAGATTTTTTTTATTTTTCCTTATTCTTCTAGGATTTTTATCTTTTTTTTTTTTACAACTCAGATTTTGTTTCCATTTTCTTTATCTTTGTTATTTCGAATAGGAGAATTTTATTATAGAATTATATTTCAGATTTACCTATTTTGGTAAATTCACGATATTTAGGTTCGTTATAAAAGGGCCTCAAAACCCTACCTTTATTCATTCAGTTTTCTTTCAATAAAATTAGTATTAAGTTTATACTATTGGTTTATTTATTTGAATCATTCCTTGACAAACTATTTTTCAATTCATATTGTTCTATATCAAGGAAATATATGCATGATGATCCATTAAATTGTGATGCTGGTCCTAAAAATTCATATTTTAATAAAGAAAACTTTCTTTTCTTTGTAAGGCTCTAGGTTCTGAAAAGACTTCACTTTACATGCAAAAGTACTTCTAGCAAATGAGATTTACTATAACTTCAGTTAGGAAATATTTTAAATGGTTAGCTCTAATGGTAGTTTGCCAGTCAGTTTCAACAAATGACAATTTGACTCTGCCTAGTACTTTAATGGAATTTATACTTTTCAGTAGATCTTATAATAAGATAGGAAATGATCTGCTAAGATGTAGTTAAAATGTTTTCATGGTTAAACTTCAACCACAGATTGACATGGTTGTGTTAATATTATATTACATTTTTCCATGAGTTATATAGAGTGAAAATGTATACAGAGGATAAAAACATGAGGTTTTTGCATAACTGCTTCATATGGAAATAGATATTTTTATCATACAATCCAGTAGAATTGAGCTATTTTAAACTTATGATATTATCATTTGGTGATTGGATATTCTTTAACTTTGTAATTCACAGATGGGTTTATTATTTTTCCTGGGCGAAGAGATTCTGAACTTTAATTTTTCTTATGTCATTTTGAGGTACTAGACTACTTTGGTTGTGAATTGTCAACTACAGAATTCCACCTATGCAATAGAATTTGAGCAATATGATATTTAGTTGAAAATGTTATTGAAGTTTTCATATATCATGACAAAATGATTAGTTTGGAGGTGTTATTTGTTTCTGGTCTATTATAGTGTGTTTGTATGTGATAGTTGAACCAATCTTCTGCATGACAGGAAGGGGCAGTAGTACTTTAGTGTTAGTAATGCTGTATAGTGTTTATGAAGGGTTCTTGATGTAGTCCTTGTATATGCAATGTCTATAGGTGCTATGTTCCATAATTAGCCTAGAGGAGTTGTCTTTGATTATGCTAAAATTGCTTACTCATTTGACTCATGTGTAAATTATTGTTACTATTTGATTAATTTGTTGTTCGTTTGAGTTTTAATTTGCTATAGAAACCAATTTTTTTTTATTCGTTTTAACATAGTAGAATTGAAGTTGGTGGTACTCGATGATTGAGAAGTTATTGCAAGATGATTGTGAAGTTATTACAAAATGATCTTCAAGTTTTACAATAGAAGAAGCTTTTTTTTTTTTTTTAAGCAATAGAAGAAGCTTTTGTGTATTCAGGAAAACGGAAAATGTATTATTGGTGATATTAAGATGAAATGTTAATTTAATTTTACTAATACATACAATATCATTTAATCATATGGACCATTAGGTATTTCCATATTTATTTCTTAATAGAAATTAATGGAAAAAGAGAGAGACGATGAAACAAATAAATTATAGAGATATAAGTTGTCAACTAATTTATCATGGAATTGGTCATTGTACATGGATTTGAAAAGTTACATATGAGATAAAAGATAGAGCTAGAGAACCTCAAGACATATGGATGGTAAAGGTGGTTTATGCATTCTTATTCTGTAATTATTCATAGAGTTTATATCTTGATTTTTGTAAGTTTTAGAATAAATTTTTTTGTAATTTTGAAGTTTTTATTAATTTTGAGAATTTTATATATTCTACATAAAATTTTCATAGTTTTAAGACAATTTATGTGAAAATATGCAAACCTATCTACAACTACAAGTTTTTTATTCATTTTAATAACCTAAGTTTTATAAATTTTTATAAAGTAATAGTTTTTATTGTATTTTCATGTATAAAATGATTAAATTACATATTTATTGAATATATTGAATTATTAAGGAATAAAATATTATTACTTCTTTAACTATTAAAAAACAAAGAATGTTATGGCTTCGTCTAATTGAAAAAAAATGTCAATATATTATATAGACAAACATTCGCACAAATATTTCAACAAATTTATAAATTAACTTAGACCGATCAAAAGTTGTGGGTTTGCTCTTGTTATAATTTATACACAACTTCAAAATATGTTGTTGTTGATCCATCCACTATTGAATTGCATAAAATTAGTGACTTAGGATTTGTCTCAAAATTTTAAGTTCAAATAGCTTATTCCATTAAATATTCTCTTATGAAAAAATAATAACACATCGACAAATTGAATTCAATATAATATTATCTAACACAATTCTATGTATATTTTTACCTGATAGTCAAAATATGCATTAAAATTTATGTGCATAATTACATTAAAAAATTCAAATTAATTTTTTTTGTCAACTGAAATTAAAAAAAAGAAAAAGAAAAATCTCTTTTATATATAAAATAAATAACATGAAACTTAAACGTAAACATGAAATGGGAGAAAAAGGAAAAATTTAGAGGTATTCAAATAATAATTACATAAAACATATAACAATAAGTATGAAATATTTTACTTAAATTATGCAATAATAAACATAAAATATGAGTACTTTGTAACATTTGACATAAAACATTAAATATGAAACTCTAAACTTGTAATATGAAACTTGAACTTAAGTATGCAAGGGGGATAAAAAGCAAAATTTGAGCATATTTGGAAAATAATCACATGAAATACAGAACAATAAACAAAAAACAATTGACTTAAATTATACAACATTAAACATAAAATGTGAGTACTTTATAACATCTTAAACATAAAATTTGAACACAAACATGAAACGGGATATACAAAGAAAAAATTGGAGGTATTTGCAAAATTAAGACATGAAACACGGAACAAAGAACATGAAACATTTAACACAAATCGTGCAACAACAAAGACAAACCATCAATATCTCGGTAATAGTAAATATCAAATATAAAATATAACACTATTAATTTACAATAAGAAATTTGAACACAAACATGAAACAGGGTATAAAAATAAAAAACTTGTGGGTATTTGCATAATTAAGACATGAAACACGAAACAAAGTACATGAAATATTTTACAAAAATCATGTAACAACGAACACAAAATATGAGTACCTCGGTAACAGTAAATATAAACCATGAAACTATTAACTTATAATATGAAATTTGAACATGAACATGAAACAGGGATAAAAAAGAAAAAACTTGAGAATTTTGCATAATTAAGACATGAAACACAGAACAAAAGATATGAAATATTTTACACAAATCAAGCAATAACAAATAAAAAATATGAGTACCTCGGTAATAGTAAATGTAAAACATGAAACATGAAACTATTAACATATAATATGAAATTTGAACAAAAACATAAAACAGGGTATACAAAGAAAAAACTTGGGGGTGTTTGCATAATGAAGACATGAAACACGAAACAAATGACATGAAATATTTTACACAAATCAAGCAACAACTAACACAAAACATAAGTACCTCGGTAACAGTAAATAGAAAACATAAAACATGAAACTATTAACTTATAATATGAAATTTGAAAACAAACATGAAACTGGGTGTACAAAGAAAAAACTTGAGCGTGTTTGCATAATTAAGATATGAAACACGAAACAAAGGACATGAAACACTTTACATAATTCATGCAACAACAAAGATAAAACATGAATACCTTGGTAACAGTAAACGTAACATGTAAAACATAAAACTATTAACTTATAATATGAAATTTAAACACAAACATGAAATAAGGTATAAAAAGAAAAAATTTGTTGGTATTTGCATAATTAAGACATGAAATATTTTACACAAATCGTGCAATAACGAACACAAAACATGAGTATCTCGGTAACAATAAATATAAAACATGAAACTATTAACTTATAATATGTAATTTGAACACAAACATGAAATAGGGCATAGAAAGAAAAAACTTAGGGGTGTTTGCATAATTAAGACATGAAATATGAAACGAAGAATATAAAACATTTTACACAAATCATGCAAGAATGAACACAAAACATAAGTACCCTGATAACAATAAATATAAAACATAAAATATGAAACTATTAACATATAATATGAAATTTGAACAGAAACATGAAACTGGGTATACAAAGAAAAAACTTGGGGGTATTTGCATAATTAAGTCATGAAACACGAAACAAAGAACATGAAACATTTAACACAAATCGTGCAACAACAAAGACAAAACATCAATATCTCGGTAATAGTAAATATAAAATATAACACTATTAATTTACAATACAAAATTTGAAGACAAACATGAAACAGGATATAAAAATAAAAAACTTGTGAGTATTTGCATAATTAAGACATGAAACACGAAACAAAGTACATGAAATATTTTACAAAAATCATGTAACAACGAACACAAAATATGAGTACCTCGGTAACAGTAAATATAAACCATGAAACTATTAACTTATAATATGAAATTTGAACATGAACATGAAACAGGGATAAAAAAGAAAAAACTTGAGAGTTTTGCATAATTAAGACATGAAACACAGAACAAAAGATATGAAATATTTTACACAAATCAAGCAATAACAAATAAAAAATATGAGTACCTCGGTAATAGTAAATGTAAAACATGAAACATGAAACTATTAACATATAATATGAAATTTGAACACAAACATAAAACAGGGTATACAAAGAAAAAACTTGGAGGTGCTTGCATAATTAAGACATGAAGCACGAAAGAAATGACATGAAACATTTTACACAAATCAAGCAACAACTAACACAAAACATAAGTACCTCGGTAACAGTAAATATAAGACATAAAACATGAAACTATTAACTTATAATATGAAATTTGAAAACAAACATAAAACTAGGTGTACAAAGAAAAAGCTTGGGGTTGTTTGCATAATTAAGATATGAAACACGAAACAAAGGACATGAAACACTTTACACAATTCATGCAACAACAAAGATAAAACATGAATACCTTTGTAATAGTAAACATAACATGTAAAACATAAAACTATTAAGTTATAATATGAAATTTAAACTCAAACATGAAATAAGGTATAAAAAGAAAAAACTTGTTGGTATTTGCATAATTAAGACATAAAATATTTTACATAAATCATGCAATAACGAACACAAAACATGAGTATCTTGGTAACAAAACCTTAAACTATTGACTTATAATATGTAATTTGAGTACAAACAAGAAATAGGGCTTAGAAAGAAAAAACTTGGGGGTGTTTGCATAATTAAGACATGAAATATGAAACGAAGAATATAAAACATTTTACGCAAATCAAGAAGCATTTTACACAAATCATGCAACAACGAACACAAAACATAAGTACCCCTATAACAATAAATATAAAACATAAAATATGAAACTATTAACATATAATATGAAATTTGAACAGAAACATGAAATGGGGTATACAAAGAAAAAACTTGATGGTATTTTCATAATTAAGACATGAAATACAGAACAAATGACATGAAATATTTTATACAAATTATGCCATAACTAACACAAAACATGAGTACCTCAGTAACAGTAAACATAAAACATGTATAATAGTAAACATAAAACATAAAACTATTAACTTACAATATAAAATTTGAACACAAACAAGAAATAGGGTATACAAAGAAAACACTTAGGGGTGTTTGCATAATTAAGACATGAAATACGAAAAAAATGATATGTTATACTTTACACAAACCATGCAACAATGAAAACAAAACATGAATACCTCAGTAACAATAAATATAAAACATAAAACATAAGACTATTTACTTATAATATGAAATTTGAATACAAACATGAAACGAGGTATACAAAGAAAACACTTGGCGGTATTTGCATAATTAAGACATGAAATACGGAATAAATGACATGTTGCATTTTACGCAAATCATGCAACAACGAACACAAAACATTAGTATCTCGGTAATAGTAAATATAAAACATAAAACTATTAACTTATAATATGAAATTTGAACATAAATATGAAACGGGGTATGCGATGAAAAAATTTGGGAGTGTTTACATAATTAAGACATGAAATAAAGAATAAATATTATGAAAAATTTTACACAAATCATACAGCAACCAACACAAAATATAAATACTTCTGTAACAGTAAACATAAAACATGAAACATGAAATTATTAACTTAAAATTTGAAATTTGAACACAAACATGAAACGTAGAATAAAAATAAAATCTTATGAGTATATAGATAATATTTAAATGAAATACGGAATAAAAAAATATGAATCATATTATACAAATCATGTAACAATAAACATGGAACTTGAATTAAATTTTTAGTAGTTTTTACACACTCTTTTTATTTTATTTTTCATAATATTTTTGATAAAAACTATTTTTTTTCATATTTACTTTCATTGAGTTTTTTATTAATATTATTTTCAATTTTTTCTTAAATTTTTTATTTTAATTTATTTAAAATAAAAAGTACAATTAATGACAGCAACCAGTTTGAAAAAATCAGTTGCTGCCTGTTGAAAATTTTATTTGACTGCCAAATGGCAGCCAAACAAAAGGACTCAATCTCTGTAGTACACGGACTTCCTCTGTATCATAAGTTTCCCTTTGGTAAAATGGAAAAAGTCATGTGCAAAATTTAGGTATTACGGTGATTGACTTGAATCTTGGAGGAACAATTTGTCATTTTCAGTTCCCTATGACGGCCCTTGTCCACAAATCAACAAGGAAAGAATGCACGTGGTACCAGCTACCTCCTTTTGGAATAATAACTTTGATCATAAAACGTGACCATCGAATATTGCATATATTGGATTTCTTTGTCAATTGAAAGAGATTTTTTTCGCTACAATAACGCTTGGATCTAAGTTTCATCTAAGTCTGAATTGATATATATCATTCTTTTATTATATAATAAATATTATAATTAATAAAATGAATATTTTATTATTTAATAATTACATATCAAGTTAATGAGATTCAACTCTTGAAACCGTATGATTACTAATCAATGAACTAACTCCAAGTCAGTTTTTACTGTAAGCATTTTAGTTTTATATATAAATTATTTTTTTTTTATGTAAATACGGTTAAATCATATAATTTAATCGAGTCAATATATAAATTATTAAATAATAATTTTTAAATTTTCAGTTAAAATTTATATACGAGACTTCGAAACTTTGTGAAATTTTTCTCTTAATATAATATCAAAGACAACAATTGGCAATTACAATTTGCAGCACTGAGAAATCAAATCAACACATTTACAAACACCTTGATTCCAAATGGCTCTCTCTGGTATTTGCTGAAAAATTCAGACTGCCAAATTTGATGAAAAATTCAGACTGCCAAACATATTTAAACCAAATAAATTGAATCTGATTTAGCATCAATAACAGAAAGAAAAAGAAATATGTAAATTTTGAAGTGAATTATACTTGGACTAAGTATTCGGATAGAAGAGGCTCTGGAATGGATCACGGATTAACAAATCAACTATATATTGATATATATCTTCGGTACATATAAACAATATATATGCAAAATTAAATAAATAAATAAAAGAGTCTAAAAAACAGATTAAACGTATACATACGAGAAATGAACATTTATAATTGAGATAAATTGATTATAATAATAAGGTAAGAAGGTAGAGCAAGAAAGTGAGGACAAAAGTCGCCTGATAACAGAAGCAGAGGCAGCACAAAGGGGTGAGATGCATCAACTTCATTTGCATATTATCATCTGTGCTATCTTCTCAACAACAACACTATTAATGCACCTGCTGTCTCCTCTAACTCCACAATTTTGAAGTGTTCTATAATTTCCAGATTTTCAGCAACTATATTATTAAAAACAAGTTCCTTTCAAGTATTTAGGACTTGGATGAGCGATCTAAACCAGTTTTGAAAAAATGGTCATCTTTAGAGGATATCATATTTTGCCTTTTGAAAACCTGCAATAAATCATACCGCTAACATTCTCTAAGAGGTCGTGACCATTTTCTGTGCAAATGGAAACTTCAGAATCATGATCAACAAAAGTATAACAGCCTCAAATATTTAAGGCATCTGAAAGATGTCAAATTAATGGGTCGGAAACCTTGACATCCCCTCATCAGTAAGCGTTATTCTGGTAAAGAGTTGTACTCATGGATGCAAAAGCAATAAATCAGCTCTACCTACTGGGAAAAGATGGCTTCTCCAGAGATTTAACGACGAGGCCATTTTTTTTTAATGGCTTTCATATCGTTCCCTCAAAAATAAAGAGTAATTAAATACCCATTTTTTAAAAATAAAACTCATTACGAGGCGATTACATTATAATAAATAGAATAAAAGGAGCAATGCCTTGTACAACGACAACAATAGTAAACAAAAGCATCCTGGGACAAAACAATAGATAACAATCTGTTAAGATGGCATAAAAGGAACTAAGTAAATGGTATGTCCGTGTATGTGGGATTTTTTCGGTTTCTCCAACGATCATTACTTTTTGAAGCTCCGTATTTTCTCGATTTAACTACATTTTGTCATCTACTTTCTATTTTATTTGATTTTATTTTTATTACAAACATTTGTGTTTGTATCAGGAGGTTAGCGAAAGCATCTGCCACACCGTTGCACTCTCTAAAGGTGTGTGAGAATCTGAAATGCATAGATGTGGTCTTGGAGCGACAATCAATCCATCTATTATGAAAGCCGCCGAGGTGGGTTAATTGTAGGCTTTGAAAGAAGATGTATAAATAGCATAGAGTTACTTTCTAACCACAGATAATGCAACCCTATTTCATAGGCCTACTCAATTACATGAATAACAGCCATAATCTCCACAGAATGAACACTAAAGACACCGGGTGAGAGTAACGAAAACTACCCATAACACCACCAATAGCAACTAGTCTGGGAATTCCTATAGACAGACTATCAAAGTTTGCTTTAGTCCAATCTGACGGAGGAGAAAATTTATCGATCCTTGCCATAGTTGAAATAAAAATTTGAAAATTAAGAGAGTTAGATTAAGTGCACGTGATCCAGTCTCGCGTCATTGTTGCTAATTATTAATTTATCTTCGGCCTGGTAGAGACGACGGGATGATCTGGTGCTTGATACCATAAAATGCTAGCATTAAGTTTGTTTCATGGGAAAATGGCTTGCAAATCTTGTAAATTGTACACTAAACACAATCCGTAACATCGAGCAGAAAATCCTCAATCACCTGAAATCATGAAATCACAAAGAACAGAAAATTTGACGTGCTTTCGTACAGAAAGAATGAAGAAATTTAGATTAAGTGAGAATACTTACTTGTCTTATTGTTTTGGAATCTTTATAGACGATTAGAGGTTATCTCTGATTAAGATTTGGTAATAGAATCCCCTAATGTCTTTGGTTCTGTCCAAATATTCTTCCACCCAATCGTCAGTGACCACCCATTATGTCGAGAAAGCCTTAGATGCTCCTGAAGCACCATGTCTCTTTCTTGACTAGGTGCTCCACCAAAGAACAAGTTACCACGTGGTGATACATGACAAATTATTTTAATATTTTTCATCTTTTTAAATTCCAATTTCGCTTAATATTATCCATCTTAATTTGAAATTATAGTGCAGGGTACTACTTGCAGGAAGAATACCCACTTTTCTGCCAGAAACACAAGCACGATGGATGGATGGTGTTATCTTTATTATTTTAAAGAAAATTTGACGAAAACCTACTTTTAAGAGTTTTACCCAAAAAAAAAAAAAAAAGCTGTGGTAAAATGAAATAAATTAGATGACAGAAAACAGATATAGATTTCATTGAATTGTGAGAAGAAACGGCGTGAAGAGCGGCGAAGTTAACAAAATTCCGTTTTCTTTTTTCTTTTTCTTTTTTTTTTTAAATAGCATTTGATTTTTTTAACAATTCAACAACACCTGTATACTTTTGGTTAGAAAGGAGCACCAAATATGCACGTGACATAGAGCTTCAGGAGCTTCAGGAGCACCTAAGACATTCTCCACCACAATGTCTCTTTTACTTGTACTATTCTATATCTGTAACAAACCCTAATCGTACACCATAACCATGCACAAATATTACATGAAGATTCTTCATTTTTCCAGCTTTTTTAACTCAAAACCCTTGGACTCTTTTCTGCATGGTTACAACAGAAATTGTTTTAATAATACAAAACGCTAATAAAGAAATGCAAATTAAGCAAGTCGTTTTTTTCTTTTTGATAGAAAAGACTCAAGAGAGAATCACACAATGTTTTGAACAATAATTATCTTTGCCAAATTCAGTTGTAATAATAATATTGCATAAAGAAAGTTTAATTGTTAAAAAAGAAAAAACTAAACATGAACATATTTATATTATTGAGATAATAAATTGAAAAAATGATAAGCTAAGTAGCTAGGTAGAACGAGAAAGTGAGGGGAGGGACTGAAGTGGCCTGATGACAGAAGCATAGAGAGCACAAAGGATTGATATACAAACTCCATTAGAGCATATCATCATCTGCGCTCTCTATCTTCTGTCACCAACATCACCCATTTCCCCCCTCTGAAAATTAACTAATTAAACTATCATTTTATTAAAGAAACAGATAAGATTTTTTTTTAAGGAAACTGGGTTGTGTGCAGAGAGAGAAGCTAGGACCCAAGAGAAAGAAAGAAGACTTGTTTTTGTTTAGATGAGCTAAAGGGTAGCACCAATACATCTATTTATAGCAAAATAAAAAATAAAAAAGAGAATAAGAAAAAAGGAGTACCACTCATAAACAAAAAGGAGTTACTTTAAAAGGAAATAAGGCTGCTGAAGAGAGAGAAGGTAAGGATCAAAGAGATAAAAGAAAAGAAGACCTGTTTGTTTGTGAGCCACATGGAAGCATCATTGCACTAATGCCACTGTTTATAGCGACAATGCTATTTTGATTTTAGAAAAAAAAAAAAGGGTTATAAAATTTTGATAAATGTTGAAAAATTTTAAAATATCAAGGTAATTATAAAATTTTAGAACCCAATTTTCCTATAAATAGCATTTTCCCTATTTATAATTTAGAAAAAGGTGTAAAAAAAAAAAAAAGAAGGGGTGCCCATTCATAAAGAGTCTTTGTACTATTCTATAATTTGTAAACGTTAGGCACGCTATAAAAATTTTCAAACAAACCCTAATCGTAACATGCCCATATTCATGATATGAAGATTCTCTATTTTCTAGCTAATCTTTGGGGCAGAATCACGGCCATTGAAAATTTAATAATGGTAATATATATATATATATATATATATATATATATATATATATATAGCAGGAGATCTTTTAAATGCTCGGGATTGTAATTATTATTTTATTATTAAAGTCTTAATTAATGGGCTTCATATCATATTATTCATTAATATTTATAAAATTTTTATGCAATTAATTTTTCGTGATTTATAATTTTACCCCTCTACGATAAACATTAATAATCAACTGATGTGACAGTTACAAACTCAAATTCGGAATTCTTCAGAATTTATAATTTTATCCCTTCACAATTTGTATAAATCCACCTTATTTTCAAAGTTCACATTATTTTTTAAAATAAATGGAAAGTTTAAAATTTTAAAAATAATTAATTGAATTATTTTTTCTACATAAGTCTTTTGATCATTATTGATCACTAATATTATTTTTAATGAAACTTTAATTTGACTATTCTATACTATATAACATAAAATAATTGAATTTTTCAAAACAAGTACTAGTGTACCATAGTATAACAATTAATGTCTAATGAGGATTTAATTGGTTAAATGCTCAAAAATTTTTATATTTAAAATTATTAAAAATATTGTAAATTTTTTTATAATTAATTTTTAAAGTGGAATAGATTTATAAAATTTAATAAGTGGAAATATCTCCACCCAAAGATTAATAATTGATTATGTAATAAAACTATAGTTGGACTAATTACTAGTTACCCAAGCTATATTATCTGTAGCCATAGAAAAATTCTTTGAACAATAATTTATAAAATATATCTCATAAGCCTTGATAAAATCTTAATAATATAAGTAATAAGTAATTTTTATATTCGTCTGAAAGCAATTTTTAATAATCTCAATGAAATTAATACTACTTATTTTAATCACTTACAAAGATTCGTAGTTATCTCAATAAATAATATTTATTGAAAAATTATTTTAATTTAACCAGGTTAAAAAATATGAGGGACGACGTTGAATGATTCAGACACGTGTACAGTGATATCAATCTACTTACCGAAGTGACAGTGTGGAATGATCCTGAAGTAGCAGCTTTATTAATTTCATGTATACGTAAGCCATGTGTACAATCTTATGAGATTTTTTAATTAGTCAACTTGCGTGATATGGCGGTTAAAATCGAGATCACGCATTTAAAGTTGATATGATTCATGATATCATGATATCTCTGCTATTGCAGTTTCAACCAGCCATAAGAATCTTTCTCACTTCTTGTGATATACGGTAAGTTTTCTATAAAATAATATTATTAGGATTAAAAAAATATATTATTAAAATTATTTATTTTAAAAATTTTATATTTTAATTTTTTGTATCATCTTAATGTGTGTACTATTACTTCAAGATTCATGAATGAATTTAAAAAATTATAATGTATATACAAAAATAATAATAAATATTGTGAATATATGTACGTAAAAGCTCAAAAAATAATGTAACTATATTGTACACAAGCACAAAATTGATGTACGTAATTTTTAAATTTATTATCTTACAATATAATAAAGTGTTTCAGATACTTAAATATAGATAATATAAACAACAAATACACCGATTATTAATTTTATTTTTAGTCTCAAATCATTATATGCATATTGTCAAAAAGAATAGAATTGAAACAATTAAAAATGTCCAGAAAAAAAATCTTTAATATTATGCAATTATATGTTATTTATTATTAATTTTTTTTATATTTAACTAATTGTTAATTCGTATTTTCATTGACCCTAAGGGATTGAAAAAAAAATTATCTAATATATTTAATGAAATTATTAATTTGGTATATTAGCCTAAATAATAATATTATACATTCAAAATTTTTTATATTTCAAATAATTATCATAAATGATGTGATATTTATTAATTAATTAATAAAATAATATAATTAATTTATTTTAATTTTATAATTAATTAATTAATGTCACATCATTTAAAATATTTATTTAAGATAAAAAAATTAAAATAAATAATATTACTCTCAAATTATAATTAAAAAATTTTATTATTTAATCAAAATTATTAATTTATTAAGTACTCATTTATTTAACAAGATTTTACTGCATATATACTATTTAAATTTTGATTGATAGGGTTAGGTCCACGTACGACAATATGTTTGACAATTACAATTTGGTGGATTTGGTTAATTTTTTAGCGTGATGAAATTTACTACTATTGATAACGATAACAATAACCTTGTTCATTCTTCTTATTCCAAGTGTAATTAAAACTAATTCAAAAATTAAAGCCCATTAATAAAAAATATATAGCTATAATTGGAATTCACTTTCCAAATATAATGTACATTTGGAAAATTTTGATTCTTGCCGTATTTGAATATTGTTAATCCGGTTTATGAATTTTGAGAAGGATTTTACTGTAATTCTGATCAATGAAAAAATTTTGAGAAAGAGAAACAAAGCTTGCGTTACATGCTTTAGACAAATATTTTTGTAGGTTCGGGGCGCTAAGCCATTAATTGGGCATGCCATTTTTGTAGTTCTGGATGTCCGAAGTGGAATCCACTACAGTAAAATCCATTCGTTTAAGATTTTAAACAATAAAGTACGCCATTTTAAAATTAACTATACGGTAGGATTATTTTGGGCAGACGTCCATCTCAACGTAAAAAAAGTATGTGAATTTGAGGTAAAATTTATTATAATAAAACTCAATGATTAAATTTTAAAATATTAATGGATTATATTTTAGGATTTACTTAATCTACTACTAGATGGTATGTTTATATTTATTGATTGAGCATACCATTTTAACTTACTGAGATATTGTGCTCACCTCATTTAATTTTTTCTCCATCCTTAAATTGTTTTTTTTTTTTTAAAGATGGTAATGACATACATTTGAAAATTTGGTTATAATAAAATTAAAAAAAAAAAACAAAAAGGCATTGGCCAAACCACTTTTTGCCGAAGTTATGGTAGAATTGATACCTCTTGGTCCATGACGCTAAAAACTTGGGTTAATTTTTTTTTAATCTGAATATATTTTGAATTATATGTAGGTATGAATAGTTTAAATATTTGAATATCTATGAATAAACATATGTAAATGACATGGCTACTTTTTTTTTTATTTTTAACAAATGATTAAAATGTTTAGTTATTTATTTTTAAAATAAAAACTTCTAAAAACTAATATTTTTACATTAATGCTCTCTGAAGAATTACTATATTATAAGTTTTACAAGTTAAATAAGCTCATAATTTTTTTATTTGACATTTTAAAAAATTATAATACCAAATTAGTTAAGGTTAAAATTTTCAAAAAAAATAATTAAAACAAATAAATATTAATAATAATACAAAAACTATATTTAAATATAAAATTGTAATAAGGAAATTGTAAAGGGGTATATTTGAGAATTTAAAATTAAATAACTCATTAACGATACGTTTGAGGCAGCTAATATACCACAGCACAATTGCTCCGGCACCTTCATTTCTATTGAAAATAGTGAAAATGATAGCGTAATTGCCCTAAACATATCTTAAAACTTCAATTTCAAATAAAAGTTAGAAATCTTGACTTTTTTGTTTAAGATGTGCTATATTACTATGTTTCCATAAATTTTTAAATAGAACTTATTCAAGTAGAGTTTTTTTTTAAAAAAAAAATTAGTTATTTGGTTGTAACTATTTATTAAAATTATAAAATTATTTTAATAGATAAATTTTTAAAATTATATTATGAAAGGAATGCAATAAAATTTAAAATAAATAATAGGTAGTTTTTAAGACAATTTAACTTTTAGAAAAGCTCTAACCTCTATCTTAGAAAACTTAAAATTTGAGTTTTTATTATCAAAGACAAAACATCTTATTTTATTCCCCAAACTCTACTCAAATACAATAAAACAATTAAAAAAAAAATCAAAAGAGCATTTTAGATTAAATAAACACTTACAACTATTAAATAAATCATATCAAATATGTTAAAAATGTAACAAAATAACTGATATTTAAGAAAAAATTCTAAATAATATAAATATCTTAAAATAGGTCATTTTCACATTTCAATAGTAAAAACAAACACCTATTATATTTCACTCAGGAGATTAACACATAAAAATTGATGTCATGATCAAAACGCACTTAGATCAAGGTAATTCTTGCCCAGAGTATCTATAAATATCTCTTGATGGACAAAATTTTAAAAAAGAATAATTATATTGTGAATCAATCGCTCACAAAGTTTATTTTGTAGTAAATTATGAGATATTTTAAAATACTCATATTACTCAAATTGATTAATATATATATATATATATATATATATATATATATATATATATATATATTATCCATATTATGGGCCATTTTGATGAATATTAAATATATATATATTTTGGATTGGAAAAAAATCAGTTTTTTGAACTGATTTGAATTAGTTAAGTGAAGCATATCCAACTTTTAGAAGTAATGACTTGATTTTTGCGATGTAATTGCTTGATATTAGGATTGAATATCAATTTCAAGGAACGATTTTTGGCAAATATCAAGGACATGACATCGAAAATTCAAGCTATAAATAGGGTGTTGTTGTGACTAATTAAATAGATGAAAAAAGATTAATTTTCTTCTTTTTTTTTTCCTTCTTTATCAAACTGTTTGCACTTTACTAAAAAAATAAACAAAATTTGATGCGGTCCCAGTCAAAGCAAATATAGTTTAATTGATACCGAATAATAATCATTTTATTCATTTACTGTAGCTTCAATTTATACTTACAAATCCACTAAGCCTAACTAAACCAAGATCGTGGCAAGATCGTGGCCGGATTACTAGTTTGACTTAGTCTCTAAACTTAATAAATCAAAGCAAATAATCTTCCATGACCGAATTAATGACCAAGTCAAGAAGGTAGCTCCAACATGTAACTAACCAAGCCATGTGACTCTTCATCTTCCACGTGCACATGCCCATGCAAACACCAGTAACAGCTCAAACAAAGTCTTCATATTGTGTGCTTGGTCGAGGAATTCTTGTGGATCGACGATTCAGCGTATCATTCCTCCCCCTATTAAGTGGTTCCTTGTCCTCAAGGGACAGCTGTGGAAACTTCTCCTTCAACAAAGCAGTATCCTCCCAAGTAGCTTCCTCCATGGGCAAACGACGCCAATGTACTAGGCGCTGCTCAACAAATTTTCCACCTCTCTTGAGCCAGCGAATATCTACGGCAGCCGCAGGCTCCAACACAATTGCACCCTCATCATCAATTGTTGGTAATTCATTGCTAGGGGCAGGATGATCACCAATAACTTTCTTAAGTAATGAGACATGAAATACTGGGTGCACACGAGAACCTGGAGGCAATTTAAGTTTGTAAGCAACGCGTCCAACTTTATCAAGGATCTCATAGGGCCAAAGAACTTCCGTGCAAGCTTCTGATGCACTCGTTTGAATAATGTCGACTGCCGATAAGGTTGGAGTTTGAGATAGACCATGTCCCCAATTTCAAACTCAACTTCTCGTCGCTTTTTAGCAGCTGCTTGCTTCATGTAATTCGCTGCTGCTGTCAAGTTTTGTTTCAACAACTTCAAAAGCTCATCCCGTGAAAGCAAGGCTTGGTCCACCTCGTGTACAGGAGAAGTACCAACATAATAAAGTGGTAATGTTGGCGGTGCGCGGCCATAGAGTGCTAAAATGGGAGTCATGCCTGTGGAGACATGAAATGTTGTATTGTACCAATATTCCGCCCATGGTAAATAAGAGTGCCATTTACGAGGCCATTGATGTACGGAGCTGCGAAGGTATTGTTCGAGACATCTATTGGTGACTTCTGTTTGGCCATCGGTTTGTGGATGGTACGCAGAACTCAGCTTTAATTTTGTTCCTGACATTTGAAAGAACGCCTGCCAAAACTTACTAATAAAAATCGGGTCTCGGTCACTCACAATTGACTTGGGCATGCCATGGAGCTTGACTATGCCATCCACAAATTTCTCCGCCACTGACTTTGCTGTGAAAGGGTGTGACAAGGCCATGAAGTGTGCATACTTGCTGAGCCGATCAACAACAACAAAGATGGTATCCTTCCCTTGGGAATTCGGCAGCCCTTCAATGAAGTCAAGAGTGATGTTGTCCCAAACTTGACATGGAATCGGCAGGGGTTGAAGGAGACCTGCAGGTTTCAGTGAAGAAGCCTTGGTCTTTTGACAAATTTCACACCTACTGACATAATCTTGCACTGCCTTGAACATGCCAGGCCAATAAAATTGAGCTGCCAGCCGCTTGTATGTTCTGAAGACGCCAGAGTGACCCCCCATCTTGGTGTCATGAGCTTCAAAAATTAACGACTCCCGCAATTTTAAAGGCACAATAACTCGGCCTTTAAAGAAGACTAGACCATTTCGAATTGTGTATGGGCCTGGCGTGTTTGATTTGGCTAAGGCTTGGAGTCGTTGCATATAGTCATCCAATGTGGCAGCTTGTATAATTTCACTCCAAATTGAAATCTGTGGCACAAAAAGACTATGGAGCACTGGACTCTCAGGCCTACGCGAAAGAGCATCAGCAACGTGATTCTCCTTTCCCGATCGATACTGTATCTCATATTCGAATCCCATGAGTTTGGCAAGCCATTCTTGCTGCTCTGGTGTAGCAATACGTTGCTGAAGCAAGTATTTGAGGCTTCGTTGATCCGTTTAGATAATGAATTTCCTCCCTAACAAATAAGGACGCCATAACCGAACTGCCGTAATAATTGCAAGCATTTCCTTTGCATACGCTGACCAAGATTTTTTTAAAATTCCAAGAGCTCTGCTCATAAAAGCTATCGGCCTGCCTTGTTGTTGCAGTACAGCACCGATGCCGTCTCCAGAGGCATTAGTCTCAATTGTGAATGTATTGCTGAAGTCCGGCATTGCTAAAATGGGAGTAGTGGTCATAGCTTTCTTTAAATTAACAAACGCGTCTTCGGCCTCCTTATTCCATACAAACTGATTTTTCTTTAGCAAGTTGGTGAGAGGCCGAGCAAGCACTCCATACCCCCGTACAAATTTTCTGTAATAACCAGTGAGCCCCAGAAATCCCCTTAATTCAGTAGTATTTTTCGGTGACGGCCATGAAACCATAGCGTCAATTTTCCCCGCGTCCACCTTCACTCCGTGGTAGGTCACTATATGCCCTAAATACTCCAACTCTGTGTGGCCAAAACTGCATTTACTCGCCTTGACAAAAAACTGATGCTGTTTAAGAATACTCAACGCCAGTTTCACATGCTCAATATGACAATTCCAAGTTGGACTTTAGATGAGTATATCATCAAAGAAAACCAGGATGAATTTTCTTAAATATGGACGGAATATTGAATTCATAATAGCTTGAAATGTGGAGGGGGCGTTACACAAACCAAACGGCATGACCAAATACTTGTAGTGGCTGTTATGAGTTCTGAACGCTGTTTTGTGGACATCAGCAGGTCGGACTCTCACTTGGTGATATCCTGCACGAAGATCAAGCTTAGTAAAAAAAATGGCTCCATGTAGCTCGTCTAACATATTATCGACAGTGGGGATAGGAAAACGATCTTTGACAGTAACTCCGTTAAGGGCGCGATAGTTCGTACAAAAGCGCCAGGTTCCGTCCTTCTTTTTAACCAACAGTACAGGTGAGGAAAATGGGCTCGTACTCGGTCGTATGAGGCCTGCCGTGAGCATCTCATTAACTTGTCTTTCTATCTCTGCTTTTTGAAAATAAGCGTAGCGATAGGGTCGAACGTTGACAGGTTCGATTCCCTCTTTTAACACTATACTGTGCTCAATTTCTCTATGTGGTGGTAGATGCGTTGGCTCTTGAAATAAGGCTGCATATTCTTCTAAAACTGGCTGCATGTCAGGAGCCGATTTACTCAAGGATGCTTCAAGGTTGATGTTGAAACATATTGCAAAGCCAAGCTGTCCCTGTTTCACATCTTTTGCAATTTCATTGAAAGTTGTTGTTCGTGGTAGTTGAGGCTTGATGCCTTGGAGCTGTTGCTTCTTATTCTGCCAATTAAATTCCATTGTAAGGAGTCTCCAATTACACTTCACCGTTCCCAATAATTCTAACCATTGGATTCCCAACACCATATCCACTCCTGCAATTGGCAATGCATACAGAGTAAGAGTAAACGGAATATCTTGTAATATTACCTGTACCCCTTCAAATTTGTCCTTGCACTTAAGGTTTTCTCCATTAGCTACCCTTACTGAAAATCCTGAAGTTGGTATCACTGGTAATTGTAGCAAAGCAGCCATTCGGGTGCTAATAAAATTGTGGGTTGACTCGCTATCAACAAGCACCATTATGTGGTAAGGCCCAATTTTTGCTGCAATTCGCATGGTCTGTAGTGCTGTCCAACCAGTCAGGGCATAATAAGTGATTTCAGGTTTTGGTTGCTGTCCCTCTACTTGCTCGTTATTGATGTTCTCTTCACTGGCCGGTTCTATTTCAATCATCAATATCTGTGAACCCTGGCATTTATGACCTGTAGTGAAACGTTCATTATAATTGAAGCATAAACCAAGTGCTCTCCTCCTCTGCATCTCTTCCCATGTCAACCTTTTGGTATTGTTAGATGCTGGAAACCGATTAGTTGTTGCTAAATTGGTTGTTGCTCGATGAAAGAATGGAGTCCGTGATGCCTTCTTTTGTCGAGCTAGTTGTTCATCCCTCATACGAGCAAGAGTAATAGCATCCTTCAGTGTCTTGGGTCGAAACATCCGTATTTCCTCCGCAATCTCTGATTTCAAGCCACCCATAAAGGTTCCTACTAATGCCTTTTGCGTCCAGCCGCTGACTCTATTTCCCAGCCTTTCGAACTCCTTTTGATAATCACGAAGTGTTCCTGTTTGTTTAACTCTTGATAGAGCTTCATCAAAATCTTCACATTCCGTAGGTCCGAAACGTGCCCAAAGTTCCTCCACAAAGGTATCCCATGTTACCGTTTTGTTTTCCTCTCGGTTCGCACGTTGCAGCCATTGCCACCATTGGTTTGCCTCACCTTCGAGATAAAAAGAAGCGAGAGACACCTTATCCTCTTCGAGGGTTGCTTGATAGTCAAAGAACTGAAGTATTCGATTGTGCCATTCAGTAGGATCCTCGCCAACAAATTTTGGACATTCAAGCTTACTGGGTCGTGTCACCAGTTGCTGCCGATTTCCCTCTGCTCCTCGGCTGTGATGAGATGACCCGGAAGGTTGAGTAACATTTGAAGGTACCATGTTATTGTGGCTCGGAGTCCCCTTCGAGGTTAACATGGATTCTGCAAGCTTGCTGAGAGTTCCCTCAATTTGATGCAACTTGTCACTCATCCCCACCTGTCCTACTTCCATTCGTTTCATACCTTCTTGTAATTCTGCGATTTCCGTCTCTACACGGTCTAGTCGATCTCTGTTGGTAGTCATTGTAACCTGGCTCTGATACCACTTGATGCGGTCCCAATCAAAGCAAATATAGTTTAATTGATGCCAAATAATAATCATTTTATTCATTTGTTGGAGTTTCAATTTATACTTACAAATCCACTAAGCCTAACTAAACCAAGATCGTGGCTAGATTACTAGTTTGAATTAGTCTCTAAACTTAATAAATCAAACCAAATCAAATAACAACAATAAGCAAATAATCTTCCATGACCGAATTAATGACCAAGTCAAGAATATAGCTCCAACATGTAACTAACCAAACCATGTGACTCTTCATCTTCCACATGCACATGCCCATGCAAACACCAGTAACAGCTCAAACAAAGTCTTCATATTGTGTGCTTGGTCGAGGAATTCTTGTGGATCGACGATTCAGCGTATCAAAATTACTTTTTAAAACAACTATATTTTAGAGTGCGGTATTATAGTTGTAGAGCCATTGAATCCTAAAAGATACTATCTTTAATTCCTTTACGCATCTAAAATTTTTTTAAGAAAGGACACAATTTATTTTTCAAAGATAATATTTTTTGACACACCTTGACTTCTTAATTTATTCACTTTCTGCATTGTGTCTATTAATTTAATTGTTTTGCAGCTTTTGGTTTTATCAATTGCATTTATTGAAGATTTGTTAATGAAGAGTAGCTACTCGATTATAAGAATGAAGTTGACGTTGCTCCCGAGTTCTAAATTAAATTGTTACTTAGAGTTTGAATTCTATTTGGCTTGCTGAATCTTTTATTGGCGGGCCTTTATTTTGCAGCCATTATTACTAATTTATTTTGTTTTGTTGCTGCCTTGGAAGTGGTTGTTGGTTTGTTGGATGTTTAAACTATTGATCGTCACTCGCTGGAATTATTAAAGAAGCAGAATTCAGTATTAATACCCATCATATTCTCCTCGCAATCTAGCATGAAATAAATAGAAAAGTGGACTATTTTAAAGCTCGTTAATTCGATTGACATTTGGAAGATTAGAGGGTTTAGAACTTGTACAATTTACTAATGCAAACAAAAGAAGGGAAAAATTAATAAACTAACCTGATGTTAGAATCCAATATATAATGTAAGAAAAATATAATAATTTAAATAGAAATATAAACTTTTGAACTAAAAGTGAATTTTAACTAAGAATTTCTTGTTATTTAGTATCATTATCAGAGCAGATACCGTGTCAAGTATACGACTGTTGTAAGTGCGATTTTGTAACTGATATTATGTATAGTGACCTGAAGAGGGTTGTTTCTCTTATCATGTCAAAAATAGAATCGTTGTAGGTATGACTGACATTACAGATGAGGAGATCCTAGGAAGGGTTGCTATTCTAAAAATAGGGGGATCCCCGAAATCACACTATCGCATATAATAGATAGCTATGGTCGATCGTCGGCTGCAAAATATTTAGTTTCTAATTAATTAGTTATTAATTTATATAGTGAGCAGATTTTATAGGAAAATAGAAAATTTTAATATTTATTATCTTCTAAATTATATTAATTTAAAATAATGACCCGAATGAAAACTAATAAAATTTGGGGGATTCGTTGCTGATAGATTCCGCCCGGTGTCCTCCTTCCCCCACCGCCTTCCAATCTGTAGGAGTATAAAATGACAACATTCAGACACTCATGCCCAATCGTGGGATTATCTCTACCTCGTTGCTGGTCAGCACCTCCGTTCCAAAAGAAACGGAAGACTTATTCAGTGACTCCAAGATCATCCTCAGAACAAGCTATTTTTAATCGTTATTCTTAATTTATAGAATATCTACTGTATTTATCATTTTTT
This sequence comes from Murraya koenigii, assembly GCA_025617385.1. Lineage (NCBI taxonomy): Eukaryota > Viridiplantae > Streptophyta > Magnoliopsida > Sapindales > Rutaceae > Murraya > Murraya koenigii. The sequence goes on along the minus strand of CM046817.1, from coordinate 14,476,508 downwards.
AAAAAAACTACTTCTTTTCTTTTTATTTGATGAACAACAATAGTTAAAAGAAATTAAATTACTGTAATCTCAGAGGAATAGCTAAAGCCGGTTGCGTAAGCTCTTCTCTCTTTTTACGTGGTGCAATTCTAATTCCTCTCGTCAAATCTTGGTTGTTGTTTAGCTGTGATATAAGGTAGGAATTCAATAAATGGTTAATTAATATTATAAGTATTTAATTTTGGATCTTTTTTTTTTGAATTAATTGTCTTCAAATAACTCTCTTATTTTTTAAAATTTTAATTTATTTTTTAAAAATAAAAGAATTCATTAATTCACTCACACTTTGTTCTTATTTTTAAAATAAAAATAAGCGTAATTTAAACTTTTAAAAGTAAAAAAATAATTTAAAATTAGTCAATGATGAATAATATGTTACCCTATTATAAACTATGGCTGTGTGGAAAAGACCAAAATGCAGATCCAGGTGCAATAATCTGGACCATAATTTTGATTGAATTGCTTGGGATTCTTTTTTTCCAATATTACATTATAAATCCACTGCAAGGACAACAGAGATGAGAATCACGAATTTATCAGAAGTGGTTCCACCAAGATGAGAATTAATTGAGCAAGTGTAAATACAATATTAAATTATTGTTAAGTAGCGTTGTGGTAAATTCAATCTCTATCTTATTTATATTAATTAACACTCACTATAATTGAGTTATTATTAGTAGTGCCAGAATAATTATGCTTGAGAATGGGAATATTAAGGGAAAATGGATAAATAAAATTTAGATTACATTGCAGTTTTAAAATATAAACTTTGTGGGCACATATCGAGTTTATAGTTATTCTCAATGCCTTGTCCAATCTTGTCAAGTACATTATAAATGTTAATTCGAGATTATATATATATTTTAAATAAATGTTAATAAACATTGGTAAACAAAATTTGTTTGATTTGATGGACAAAAGTCGGAGTTGAGAATAAATAAGAAATGTTGCCAAATTTATTAAATTATTTGCAAAGATATGATGTGTAAGTTTTTATGGCCAAATTCGTAAGAGAAGAAAGATGATACGTAATGTAAACTAAGATGAATGTATTTACCATTATAGAAAGAAATAAAGAAATCTTAGATATCACCGGAATTCAAAGATTTACTTAGAGAAATTTGATTTTCGTAAATATTTATAAATAGTTTTAATTTAAAGAAAATAATTTTAATGATAAAAATATAATTTTAAATTTATTTTTATATGTTATTCAAATTTGTGGGAACAAATCATAAATTTTATTAGAAACAAATCTTAGATATGGATGAATTTGGCTTTCAAATTAGCCATTGTTAATCCACGGAGCCATGGACAAGATCTATTATAAAGATTCTTATCAACCTATCATATATGCCCAGTTGCCAACACCTCTCAACTGTCCGACAATCACTAAAGCTCGATAAATTGGGGCGGCGGGTTCCTCCCCATCATCAATCTAATCATTTGATTTTCTCACATCTATGAAAGTTGACATATCAACACACGTGTCATTATTTTATTCTTTTTTTTTCGTATAATCTCACTAATTAATTACTTAATTAATAATTTAATAATATTAAAATTTTAAATTTTTTATTATAAATAAATATTTTAAATGATGTTATATTTATTTATTAATTAATAAAGTTAATTATATTATATTATTAATCAGTTGATGAATACTACAATATTTAAGATAATTATTAAAAAATTTAAAATATATAATATTATTTTAAATAATTAAATTACTTTTGGTTTCATCCCCTTAGTTATACTATATTTTTGTTTGATACAATGTACAACTGTAATTTTATTTTTCTGCCCTACCATCTGTCTACTTTTCATATATTTTCCGAAATGGAGGCCAAGTTAATAATTTTACATTCAGATCATTCAAAATTTAATTAATGTTTAACATTTTCACTTTGGACTATGTGAAGTGTCTGAAACGCACTATTTTTTAATGTATAATGACCGAAACACACTTTTATCCATTAGGTAAAATCACAACACAAAAACGATGGTGATCGCCTTTATCAAGCAAAAAACAAAATAAAGCTAAAGGGCGGAAAGCCATCTCAAATCCTTGTTTATGTCATGAACAAATTTCTTGTCGGTTGAGAAAAAATGATAATTAAAGAGACGAACTACTTTCCAGTTAGTGATTATCGGCAGCGATCGGGTAACCATCCATCTGTTTTTGAGTCGTGACCAAGGTAACTGTCCTAACTTTCACAATGCATGTCCTAACTTTCACAATGCAGATTAAAATTGATATAGTGTTTATATTTTTTGTGATGGTAGCTGTTGATGGTGGTTTGTTGAGATAATTTTTTTTTTTAATTTTTGAAATTGCCTGTTAGAATTTCTAGGTTTATTAGCTTAAAACTTGTTGAAGAAAGATTCGTAGAATATATGAGTATGATTTTAGGGCACTTGTCAATATTGTTTGTAAATATTATAATGTTTAAGATGTTACTAAGTTACAATTCTAATAACTTATAATCTTTATAATACGGCAATGGGTCATATTATTATGTTACAAGTTTTTACATATTTTTTAAATGTTATAAGTTATTAGGATTGTAACCTAACAGTGGGAACCTACCAACAAATAATGTTATGCTGTACTAATTTAGTTAATACATACGATGTGTTATTACTATACTAAATTAAGGATTAATTGATAAAGAGACCACATATAATAAGCATGTATGATAGATCATAGGCTTTTATTATATTGGACAGAAAAATCTCATCATTAGCATCTCCAAACATCTAAAGATGATAATTCTTTTGTCCAACAGAGTTAAAGCCTAAGATCTATCATACATGCTTATTATATGTGGTCTCTTTGTCAACTAATCCTTGATTTGATATAGTAATGAATGCTTTGAGTGTGTAGATGACACATCATATGTATTAACTAAATTAGTACAGCATAACACTATTTGTTGTTAGGGTTTGAACTGAAGTGAAGCTATAGTTATGAATGCTGCTAGACTTGTTAAGTTGATAGTGTATTCAATGCAAAGTAATTGTATATTGTGGAGCATTACAACCACTTAGAGCAACAGATAGGCAGTTGTCAAAAGTTATTTTTATAATGTAGTAAAAAATAATTTTTATTGTTCACCAATATAAGTACACTATATATTGTAGTTAGTAATTCGGTATTTGGGTAATTTTTCAACCTCAGTTACATGTATATTGAAGCAGTCGTTGGTGGAGAAATAATGAAAGTTAGTCAAGTCATTCTAGAGCAATACACATTGAAGAAACTATGGGAGGATATCAAAGACCTCTTCTATGACAGTCCTATTAGAAATACAGAAGAAGTAAAGTTCAAAGTCTCTTTACCTTAGAAGATTGAAGATGTTCTTTTGCAAGCAGACAAGATCCTCAAGATGCCTTCAAGAAGTTAAGGGAAAAGTCTTATAACTAAGCCATGTTCATTATCTCTACTGTATTGGATTTTGCACTTACTTTAATAAGGAAACAATTGGTGTTGGTAATAGAGGGAAGAATGGAAATTTGATCACACTAGAGGAGCAGTTTTTTATATATTTAGATGCAGAGGTTGAACTTGAATGGTTTAGTTTTGCTAATGTCAATGAGTTTGTAGTTCATGATTTAAATAAAGATATTGATGAAAAAGTAATTGAGACTATAGTTCAAGAATTAGTTAAAGAGCAATATAAGTTGAAGATTCTAAAGGCAGATCTGTGGATACACTAGACGGTATTGAAGTGGAAATTGACATTAAAGCGAGATCCTATAAATTATAATGGTGGTGGTGAATGAGATGCTAGTCTTGATGATTAGAATTTATAAGATGTAGTTGGTTAAAATAAAGACACTAATAAAGAGGTACGAGAGGTTTATAATAGATAAGAGGCAAATTTTGAGTGGTTTATATCCAATGCAAATTGTTATAAAATCATCTTTAAGCCTAGTTACATGTACAAAAGTACTGATTAGTTCAAGAATATGGTCAAGATATTTGCAATTAAAAATGGTTTCAGGCTTTAAAGGGTAAAGAATGAGCAAGCAAAAGTCACCTTTAGATTTTCAACCATTGGATGTACATGGAGCATACATGTTAGCCCTAACTGGAATAGAAAACATTTCTAGATGAAGACCTATTACCCTAAATAAACATGTGAAAGAAACAATGACAACTATTAAATTGACTCAATATGGATTATTGTCACATTCCTTTGTCTATTCATCTCTAACCCGCAAATTAAAATTAATGTATCAAATGCTGAACTGCACAAGAATTATAGGATCACATGTTGTAAAACTATGTTGTATAAGGTAGAGCACAAAGCTCTTGAATTGTTGGGACAAGATCACAAGGAAAATTACTCCAAACTATTTTGGTATATGCATGCAAATCTTGAACTCTAATCCTGTTTCATATCACTAGACATAAATTGTTAGGTAGTGGTCAATTTCTTCATTTTAGAAGATTTTTTGTTATGCTTGATGCCAATAATATATGATTATTCAAAGGGTGTAGATAGAAACTAATGGCTATCATCTTGAGGAGCTGTACAAGGGTGTGTTGTTAACTATTGTTAGTATTGATGGCAATTATGATATTTATCTACTTGGCATGAGTGTTATAGAGAGTGAAAATATAGAGTTATGAGTGTACTTTATAGAGAAGTTGTATAAGCAGATATATTGTAATGGTGGGAAGTGACTGTGCTTGCTGAGTGACAAACAAAAAGACATTTTGAATGCTTTAAAAAAGGGTGTTTCTAACTTCCTTGAAGAGATACTATTATAGGCATATTTATGCCAATTTCAAAGATAAGTTTTCTAGTTTTTTTTTTTTTTTTTTGGTAAAGTTCTAGTTTTAGAAGGCATGTAGAAGCTCCAATTCAGTTGAGTTTAATAATTACATAGCTGAACTATAGAGTATTAGTCTTGCATATCATAGTGGCTATTATAGATTCCAATTATATGTTAGGCTAAGCACCAGTTCCCTACTCATACGAAATGCTCCCATGTGAATAATAAAATGGTAGAATCCTTCAACAATTAGATTAACAACTTCAAAGGAATGCCAATTCTAAGAATGCTTAAAGAAATAAGAAAAAAAGGTATTGATTCAAATTCATGGAAGTATAGGCAAGTTGTTGCTTGGCAAGATGAGTTGTTAGAAGTAAAGTAATTAAAGGAAGAGAAGAATCTAAAGCATTATCTATCATATTTGATCATAATGATACATTTGAAATGATGGAAGATGTCTCCAAAATAACAATTGTTGATTTAAGGGCAAAGCAATGTGATTGTGGTGAGCGGATATCTATGATGGGCCTAGTCCATATACACTTTGTTGCATTGATGTAATAAGGTACAATGTTAGTGACTATATGTATCCTCTACTAAAGAAAGAAGTCTTTAAGAATACTTATAACATCAATACTATTTAATTCTTGATGAAATCAAATGGTCTACATTTACAAATGACAACTTTTACGGTCACCTACCATCATTAGAGTTAATGGCGGGCCTTAGATAAAGCGAAGGAGAGAGGCTAGTGTGTGAAGGTCATTCTAGAGGATTTCTAGTAATAAGTGCTAAAACTATGATGAGATGGACACAATGAGAGGACTTGTAAAGTTCAGAAAGGTTGATATAAAAAAAATCAAAGAGGAGAATATTTAAGGCTTTAACACAAGTTATCTATTGGACTCTCACTATTAATGTACACATTCTTAAATGATTATTAATAAAAATAATATATATTTATATGTAGCATAACGAGAAATCTTGTGCATTAAAAATGAAAAGAGAGAGAGCTCAGACACCAAGAATCAAAAGGGAGAGAGTTTAGATACGAAGAAACAAAGGTGAGAGGGCTCATAAACCAAGAATGCATTTGCTAATACTGCTACAGTAACACAGACAATTATCCATGATGTTGGTTTAAATTAGGGCTGGACATCGGATCGAGTTTGGATAAATTAGCCATTTCGGATTATATTTGAATTTAGCCCATAATCCAACTGAATATAGTTTTTGCCATCCAATTAGATTTGTTTTGAATCAGATCAGATTTGGATGGATCTGAACAATTCAATCAAATTGCACTATACTTTAAGCATTTGATTATGTGATTTTTGTGATGGAGAAGCCGAGTTGAAAAAAAATTAGTTTTTTTTTATATGTTTAATTCTTTTTTGCCTTATACAATGGAATACTAATTTTGTTGATTTTCAATCTCTTATATATTCCCTTATATAAATTTGTTGTTAATTTGTTTTGGGTTGTTGAGGGTTTGATATCTTTCTGTTCGTTTTCTAATTTTGGCTTGGCTACTTTGTTTGGGATGGCATCATATAGAATACCATAATGTTTGGGTAGATCCCGGACTCATCCAAACCAATTTGAATTCGAGTTCACTTGAAATATTCATCATCGGATTTGAATCGGTTGAATTTTTTTTATAATTCAAACCACCCAGAATTCGATCAAATTCGATCGAATTCAGATTTGAAGTTGCCCAGCTCTAGTTTAAATGCGGCTTTTGTGGTTGCGAGCTGGAGCTGCCATAGCTTATGTCCAGAGCAATGAGAGGGTTATTGTTGTGCAAATTTTATTGAATTTACAAGCTCATGAATTTATTGTAGTATAAATTAATAGTGATGAATGTCAATCCCACAAGAAGGTAGATTTCAATTGTGTAGAGTTATTATTATTATTATTATATATATGGGCTTACGGTGAATGTTTTAGTATATTTTATCTTAAAATTTAAATTAAAATAGAGGGAATAAATTGAATATTAAACAATGCAATGAAGCGCTTAAATCTTAGGATTCATACTTAATATTTCACTATTTGCTTAATACTCATTTTTAGTTCAAATTAATTTATGAGGGGATATCTCTGCTCCTTATAAGTTTAACTTTAATAAATATAATATTAAGTGCTTATTATGCCAGAAAAATAATCTTATGTTAAATATGGTATCAAGATTATATTGTGCCAGGTATTAATAATCCAACTATCGACAAGGTGGCGAGATTGTATACTAATTAACCTAGATGAATTTGCTGTCAACACTAAGTCAAGATGAACCACAAAAATTAGAGGAAAAATTTTTTTCTAATAAATCGAATGTAAAGTGTTCACTGTACCAAACAGTAATAACCTTGCACTAGAGAGCCAACAGACCAGTGCAAAATCTAGACAATATTATTATTATCTATCAACGGTAAATCAAAACAAATTAAATAAGTTAAGAGAAAGTGAAAATAAACTTACTAAATTAAACCCATGGTTTATGTTGAGCCTTCACCTTCAACCCAAACTTGAAACTAAATTAGCTATTCATTTTATAACTAGGGGTAAAATTAGAATTTTATTAAACTACGTGGAAAATACAAGATAGAGAAATAATTACAGAAAATAGAGCTAAAAAATAAATTCAAGGGTCTTAAATTAAAAGGGGGAGGGGGATAACCCTCTATTTATAGATACAATCAGTAAATCATGACACATAGGCTTATTCTGTTGGGATTATATGCTCTTCAAAGCATATTAATTTTTCATTAATAAAATATTTGACGTATTTATTCAGATATCTTAAATTGCATTAATATTTTGAGTAAAGTCCATTTAATCATATTATATGTATTTATGCGATCACTATGTGGATTCGCAGAAGATATAAATATAAGTTATCTTATGATTAAATAAATTAAGTTCGCAGTTAATAAATAAAGTTGGGCACTTTATTTAGGTATATACTGTAATAAATTCATTGAGTGATTTGTCTTAATCATGTATGAATTTATTGATGTAATATAATTACATTGAACTAGATCACATATGAGATTTAATTAATCTAGTAATAACTGTCAGACTTATTAAATCTCATAGGCATTGATTTACTGTAATCTTAATCTTGAGTTAGTTATAATTTATTGATTGTAATTGTTATTTCATTTAAATTACCAATGGGCACGATATACATTTATAGTCAAGATTACCCGGTATCTTGGTGGGAGCAATTACAAGTATTGAAATTATAGATTAACAATACAGAATTTGTACAACACATTTCTTGATGGGTTTTCAGTACTTGATCATAGAATTCTCTAACCAGAGTGTGTCAACATAAATAAATATGTTGAAATAATCATTAGAGAAAACCAGTAAGCATCAAGGAACAAGATGTAATTAAATTGATTGGATAGTTGAGATATCAATTTAAATTAATGATGTGGTACAAAAGATTGTGCAGTAAAGAAATCAATGTGGCTTGGGCTAATTATATTCGAGCATACAATTATGGAGGTCAGTTCCAATCTTATAGTGAAGTAGAATTGGAATTAAATAATTATATTTGTTTAATTACAAATTTAATTATTGTAGCCACTATTGTATGTTCACAAATAAACCCGAGGTTAGCTCATTTAATTGACAACACCATCACTGGACTCAAAAGTAAGAAAAACTAGCATATTAGATGAAAATCATAATTATAATATTTGTTAAGGCCTAGTATGTTATATTTAAGTGTAAAAGAGGACTTGTAATATTTTACAAGGTGGTCCCCTAATTAATTACACATTCTCTCTATTTTTACGTAAGTGGAGAGATAATATTTAATTTAAATATTTAAATTAAAAGAGGAATTCTATTTTAATAGGAATCCTAATCGTAACATACTCGGGTTTTTTATAAGATATTATAAAAATGACATTATTCTCTTAAGATTAATGAGGATAAAATAGAGAAGAGAATCTCAGGGCTTTTGAGAAAAATACAAAAGACATCTAAGAGAAGCCAGTTACAATTGGGTAGTGGTGAAACAGACGCCCACACGTCCAGTGTTGATCAATCTTGAGTCATAGCCTGGAATATCGTTTGGAGACGGATCTACAACTCTCAATTGTTCATCTTCTCAAAATATCAAGGTATGAAGTTCTAGATTACTTGATTCTTATATATTGTATGAGATCGGTCCTAAAATTGTTTTAATTGAAAAAATTGAAAAACCTAATTTGTCCCTATAATTGGTATCAGAGGCATCTCATAATAATATATAAGAATTTCGTAAGAAATCTATCTTGTTAATTATGTATTAGAGTAACAAAATTTATTTAGATATATATTATTTGTTAATATATGAATAAAACATGCTTGGATTGTCTTAATTCATGGTTAGAAATTTTTTTTGTATTTTCGTTTTGGATTTGTAACAAAAAGGGTGGTTTATTATCACCATATTTCCCTTTTGATTTAATTTTATATTTTTAAATTTTTTGTAATTATTGGATTGTAATCTGTAATGAAAAAAAAAATTACCGAGCAGCATCGCGCACGCGGGGCTCGCGCAGCATGCAGCTTGAGCGCGGAAGGCAGCCAGCAGCACGTAGTGCCCACGCGGAAGGTAGTCAGCAGCATCGCCTGCATGCGCTGCTCGTGCTTGCAGCAGGCCTGTGCACAGCTGGAACGCAAGGCAGCAGCAGCAGACGGCTCTCCGGCACTGGCAGGTGGAGCGTCTCTGGCTTGACAGCGACGGATGCCCACCGAAAAGTGGGAGGAATGGAAGCTCTGCATATTTGGTAATGGCGGCTGGAGAAAAATATGAGATTAGGGTTTCTAAGTGGTAATTATCACTCAGACCCCAATTTCTGTAATATTTTCAGAATGGCAAAAAATTAGTTTACTATTATGCATTTAAGTGCAAAAATAATTTTGGGTTTGGTAAATCCTAGTTTTAAGTCCAATAAAATTAAGGCTTAATGGATTAAAATGCATGGATATAGTTTAACAAATTAAATTTATTTTTGGTCCAAAAGTTTTACTTAAAATTTTATTTTATTTTCTTTAAAATTAAAAATTTGGACCAATAATAAATTTAAAGTCCATATTAGCCAAGTCCATCAACAAAGACAATCCAATGGAAGAAGATATTGACATGAAGACCAATGAAGATTAGGCTTAGGGTTAATATTTTTTTATTATTTTTAGGAAAACCATGAATTGAGATTATTTAAATTTTCTATATGTTGTGTTTTGGATGTGAACATGCCATGATAACATGTCATATAGAATAGGTAGTGCCACTCTATGCATAATGATATATGTCATTCATATAACATGAATTTATGTATATTGTTTGAAATTTACAAATGCTTGATAATATATCACTTAGATAATATTATAAGAATTATGAAATTAACAATGTATGTATGTTTTAAAAGGAAAAACCAACTTTAAAATATTGAGTAGGAGAAGGAAGATTCAAGATAATTTTCCCACGGGTTCCATTGTTAGTTCAATAATAAAATTATATATATACCTCGACCTTATGATACAGTGATGCTCCCTACGGAGGGTATATATATTAGACATTTTATTTGATGAACTTCTTTAAAGATAAGATCGAAATATTTTTCAATCTGTTGATCACCCTAACGGTGGCTATATGATATGAGAAATACGTAGATTAAAACAATGGTTATACACTCAAAAAAATTTGTTATTAACCTTCCCAACGATACTCTGTTAACAAAATTTTGGCCCTAAAAGATAACGATAGTTATTTATTATGTTATGACATGAAAGTAAATAATCTAATGGTTAATTGGGTCTGATAAGTGGCGGCATGAATTCCCCAACGGATAGCTTGCTAAAACGGTATTAGATTATTATTACAATAAAATAAAATGCATTTATGGTTTTTTGTATTTTAAATTTTTATTATGAATGTTATATCAATGTATTTATGCATGAGTGTTTTATTTTTCAGAAAATGTCTTCCATCAACCCATTATTAATTATCCTGGTTAAAAATAAACTAACTGGTGAAAATTACTTAGAAACGCAATCTATTTAATATTCTCACTGCTAAAGACTGCAAATATGTTCTAACCCAGAAATGCCCTCTAGTACCAACGTTATACGATTATAGAAATCAGAGGGAGTCTTATGAGAAATGGTGCGAAGCTAACAAAATAGCTAAGCGCTATTTATTGGCTTCGATTTCTATGGAACTGCAGAACAAACTTCGGAGCATGGAAACAGCCACTGAAATATTGGCTAGTCTCCATCAGATATTTGAGTAGAATACTGATTCTGCCAGAGAAGCAGCATTAAAACGTGTCACTGACATCAAGATGGAAGAGGGTACAAGAGTTCGTAATCACGTCCTCAAAATGATGGACTATTTAAATGAAGTTGAGATTCATGGTATTGAGATCGATGATAAAACAAAGATCAACATGGTGATTGAATCTTTACCTAATACATTCAGAGAGTTTAAGGTCAGTTATATCTTAAGCAATAGAGATATGACCTTAGTTCAATTGATGTACGAACTACAAGCTATAGAAGAATATTATCATAGCAAAGAACTTTCTAAACAAGAATTCTCTTTAAGGCCTAAGTCGAAAGACAAAGGTAGGCAAAAGAGAATTGACACAAGAAACCTGTTTACTAGAAAAGATGGCAAGTTGAAAGACAAGTGCTTCAAGTATGGACAAAAGGGTCATCGGAAGAAAGATTGTCTTAAAATTATTAAAATCAGGTATAGGAAATCTTTAATCTTCCTAATTAGTTTAGTTTCTATTGATTAATGCAATAGTGAATTCTGAGATAACTAATTTTATTTGTAAATTCATTTATTTGGTTTTCAGGAAACCAAGAGATTAAGTGAAGAAAGCTTTAAACTGCAGTAGAGAAGGATATTAGTTTATATCAGCTAAGAAGACTAGATCAATTTTATGAGACTTTAAGTTTTGATATTTGTCTTTGTATTCCAAACATTAGAGGAATTTAATTTAAGTGGCTTATTTTTAATAAACAGAAGTACACTATTATTTTTTGATCCTCTGTTAATAACTCATTTTAGTACTTTACAAAGACAATTAATATCATATAAGTCTATTGATCTGTTCAAAGTAAGATATATTGATAAAAAGTATATGCATTTATCTAAGAAAAGAAATGTTTTTCCTAAACCAATGACACCTCTAATATTTATGCTTAAAACATATAAATTATAATAAGATTTAATGAGAATGATTAATAATAGGTCTTTTCTGACCTATTGAGGTTGATCATTGATACTCTACAAATCTTATTTAGAAGAGTAATATGACAAGGTGGCTCCTTTTGAGCTAAAAGAAAGCGTAATATTATATTGCATGGAATTAGTGCATACAAATGTATGCGGACTAATTAGTTTACATGTTAGAAGAGGTTATGAGTATTCTATCAATCTAATTGATAAATATCCATCGCATTTATGTTTGTCTAAATGCGTCATAATTCCGTGGCTTTTGAAATTCAAAAGAGTACATGGATAAGATAAAGAAGCAATTAGACAAGAACATAAAAGAGCTTCGATCTGATCGAAATAAAGAATATCTCTCTAGAGAATTCAAAGTTCATTTGGTTGTAAAATGGGAAAAACTCCCATTTATAATAAACATTGTGACATAATAGTGTCATTATATGGAGAAACAAGATTTTTTTTTGGATAAAACAAGATATATATTTAGTGATTTATCATTTATCTTTTTTATTCTACATACTAGTATTTGAAACTGCATAGACTATTGAACCTACTTTCATCTATACCGGTTCCTAATACTCCATGGAATTATGGAAATGTCACAAACTTAATTTGTGACACATCTATAGTTGGAGATTCGCTAGTATTTGTACTAAAATTATAGGCAGAAAAGGTGGATTCATTTTCAAAATTTTGCATGTTTTAGGTATTCTAAAGGAATAAAGGAAGTCTAATTTATAGACCTCAAGATAGAAATGTATTTGTAAACATACACTATACTTTCGTTGAGGAAGACTATGTAAATGACTTATAACCTAATAATAAAGGTAAAACTAGAGAAATCATAAAAGAGATCATATTGATGCTCAGTTTTCTATAATAAACATAGAAAAGAGCAAGAATGATTAATAAAGGATTTTCCCTGAATAAATCATTACTTTTAAAACCTCATCGTAGTGGGAGGGTAAGTAGATTATCAAACAAGATACATGTTATTGGGAGAAATCTATACGATTGTCTCAGATGAACATGTATAAAATCCCACTAGTTACAATGAAACTCTAATAGATAGTGATGTTGAACATTGGAAAAGGGTTATGAATCAAGAAATGGAATCCATGTATTCCAATAAAATCTGGGAACTTATAGAGACACCAAATGGGGTAAAACCCATTGAATGCAAGTGGATCTATAAAAAGAAAAGAGGAGTAAATAGAAGGATAGAAATATTTAAAGTAAGATTAGTAGCCAAATGGTTCACTCAAAAAAAGGGAATCGATTATTAGGAAACATTTTTTCTGGTTGCTATGCTTAAATCCATCAAAATTCTGCTCTCTATTGCTGCAGTGCTAGATTATGAAATTTGGCAAATGGATGTCAAGACTGCCTTTCTTAATGAGCATCTTGAAGAAGACATCTTTATGCAGCAACTAGATGGATTCATACAAAAAGGCCAAGAATACTTGGCATGCAAGTTGCAGAGATCCATCTATGGATTGAAGCAAGCATCTCGGTCATAGAACATTACATTTGATCAAGCGATAAAATCGTTTGGATTCATTCAGAATATTGATAAATCATGTGTGTACAAGAAAATTCAGGAAAAATCTGTAGCCTTCTTAATTCTTTATGTAGATGATATTCTCCTTATTGGAAATGATGTAGGAGTACTAACTACTATAAAGAGTTGGCTAGCAAAACAATTTGATATAAAAGATCTGAGAGAAGCTAGTTATATTCTTGGTATCAAGTTACTACGAGATCGGAAGAATAAAACGATACTTTGTCTCAAGTGGTCTATATCGATAAGATATTGGCTAGATATAGCATGGTAAATTCCAAGACTGGTTTGTTACCATGCAGATATGGAATTTTATTCTCTAAGGATCAATCACCTAAAATTTCTGAGGAGATAGAGAAAATGAGACTAGTTCTTTACGCGGAAGCTATGGGAAGACTCATGTATGCCATACTTTGCACTAGACCAGACATATGTTTTGCGGTTGGGATGGTTAGCAAATATCAATTTAATCCTGGACCTGAATACTGGACTACTGTCAAGCACATAATAAAGTATCTGAAAAGAACTAAGGATTATATGCTTGTGTATTCAGGTGATGAACTTAGTCTAGTGGGTTATACTAATTCTGACTTTATGTCAGATAAAGATTCTAGAAAGTCTACTTCTGGTTATGTATTTACATTAGGAAGTAGAGTTATTAGTTGGAGGAGTGTGAAACAATCCTGTATCATAGACTCCACAACAAAAGCTTAATATGTGACTGCATCTGAGGCTGTAAAAGAAGCGGTATGGCTCCGCAAGTTCCTTCAAGATCTTGAGGTGATATTTACTGCGAGTGCACCACTTAAATTATTTTGTGATAATAGTGGTGCAGTGGCTCAATCAAAAATACCAAGAAACAACAAGAAACAAAAACACATTGAGAGGAAGTATCATCTCATATGGAAATAGTGTAGAAAGGTTATTCCTACACTTAGAGTCCTACAAGCATGTGCAATTTGCCAGATATGCTTTGAGAGCTAGTGGGAGATTGTTTGGATTATATGCTCTTTAAAGCATATTAATTTTTTATTAATCAAATATTTGACGTATTTATTCAAATATCTTAAATTGCATTAATATTTTGAGTAAAATCCATTTAATCATATTATATATATTTATGCGATCACTATGTGGATTTGCAGAAGACATAAATATAAGTTATCTTATGATTAAATAAATTAAGTTCACAGTTGATAAATAAAGTTGGGCACTTTATTTAGGTATAGACTGTAATAAATTCATTGAGTGATTTGTCTTAATTATATATGAATTTATTGATGTAGTATGAATACATTGAACTAGGTCACATATTAGATCTAATTAACCTAGTAATAACTGTCAGACTTATTAAATCTCATAGGCATTGATTTACTGTAATCTTAATCTTGAGTTTAGTTATAATTTCTTGATTGTAATTGTTATTTCATTTAAATTACCAATGGGCACGATATACATTTGTAGTCAAGATTACCCGGTATCTTGGTGAGAACAATTACAAGTATTGAAATTATAGATTAATAATACAGAATTTGTATGACACATCTCTTGATGGGTTTTCAGTACTTGATCATATAATTCTCCAGCTAGAGTGTGTCAACATAAATAAATATGTTGAAATGATCATTAGAGAAAACCAGTAAGCATCAAGGAACAAGATGTAATTAAATTGATTAGATAGTTGAGATATCAATTTAAATTAACGATGTGGTACAAAGAATTGTGCAGTAAAGAAATCAATGTGACTTGGGCGAATTATATTCGAATATACAATTATGGAGGTCAATTCTAATTTTATAGTGGAGTAGAATTGGAATTAAATAATTATATTTGTTTAATTACAAATTTAATTATTGTAGCCACTATTGTATATTCCCAAATGATCTTCAGGTTAGCTCATTTAATTGACAACACCATTACTGGACCCAAAAGCAAGAAAAACTGGAATATTAGATGAAAATCATAATTATAATATTTGTTAAGGCCTAGTATGTTATATTTAAGGGTAAAAGGGGACTTGTAATATTTTACAAGGCGGTTCCCTAATTAATTACACATTCTCTCTACTTTTACGTAAGTGAAGAGATAATATTTAATTTAAATATTTAAATTAAAAGAGGAATTCTATTTTAATAGGAATCCTAATCGTAACATACTCGGGTTTTTTATAAGATATTATAAAAATGACATTATTCTCTTAAGATTAATGAGGATAAAATAGAGAAGAGAATCTCAGGGCTTTTGAGAAAAATACAAAAGACATCTAAGAGAAGCCAGTTACAATTGGGTAGTGGTGAAACAGACGCCCACACGTCCAGTGTTGATCAATCTTGAGTCATAGCCTGGAATATCGTTTGGAGACGGATCTACAACTCTCAATTGTTCATCTTCTCAAAACATCAAGGTATGAATTTCTAGATTACGTGATTCTTATATATTGTATGAGATCGGTCCTAAAATTGTTTTAATTGAAAAAAATGAAAAACCTAATTTTTTCCTACATATTCCACATGACACTCTAAGATTGGATGGAACATTTGGGCTGTTATTCTGTGTATATACATGTACGGTACATACATTTTTCGGTACTAATATGCTGCAATGTAATCGGCCAATACCGCATTAACAATTAATGCCACGTTAGTGGTCAATGCCATGTCTGCGGGGCTCACTAAAATCTTAAAATTACAATTTTACCCTTTTGTTATTCCGAAGGTTTTCAGCTGTTCTGAGTTCAAAAATACTATTTAATTTCTTATTTACCATGAAATAATCAAAATACCCTTGAAATATATAAAATACTTAAATGACGACAAAATACACACAAATATATACATTCGAAGTTAAAGAGACTTAAAATATATAAAAGTGGAGATGTTAGTAAGACTTAGAGTATAAAATGATAATTTTACTCTATAAAGATGCACTCTCTAACACTCAACGCACCTCCTAACCAACTTATTGCTAGTCCCTAGTAAATTAAGGGATATTAAAATTCAAACGTACAATGATTTTTTTTAAAGGCAATTGTGTTTATTTCTTTAGTCAGATTAATGACAACAATCAAATAAGAGTATAAACATTATCTTTAACCTAAAGAAATATCACTCCCATATTAGCCATCCACATGAGTTAGTCAAGTAAACACATGTAGATTAATTGATTATCAAAGCTACATTAATTAAGTCACTTTCAAGAGTGACATGTCAAACCCCAAAATCTTATAGGTCAAAAATTACACTCAAAAGAAAATACAGTAAATGAAAACAGTCACTTCAAAAATAATAAATTAAGAGAAAATAATAGAAGACAATACTATACACTGTCACCAAGAATAATGCCTATAAATTAGAAAATAATATGATCTCAAGTCAAATGAAGTGCTTGTTAAACTAATTTATTCATTTTTATGCATTATTACATATTCTTAGCCTATGCCAATAGTTTTTACTTCAAACTATAGCTCCCTAAATTGAAGAAGAACTTTTATTAGGACGTAACGTAGGTTAGGGTCATGGCTAATAAAGAAGAGATAATCGGAAAAATAAAATACCATTTGAGAAAAAGATAGAGATCGTTTGGAAATTGCAAGGTACATTTCACTTATTTGTTTATTTATTTATTTATTATTTTTCATTTTTTGGGCACATCGACATTTTTTTCTTTTTATTTTTTTTATATATTGCACCACTTTTCTAAATAAAAAAATCATCTAATTTTTTTTCAAATATAAGTAGATGATAGAACATATAAGACATAGGGTGACACTCCAAATTAGAGTGGAATAGGATGATAAGTTAACAAGGAAATTTTTTTAAAAAAAAACTAGGCTCAAAATGGTTAACTATAGATATTTCACAAAAGGGATGGTTGAAAAAGGCTCAAACAGGTCAAAGATGGTATTTCCATCATCTTTTAGAGTTCAAAATAATCTTCTATATCAACTACTTCAATGGACTTTTAAATGTAGCAACACAATTTTTTTTAATGGTTAACTCGAAGGAAATTATAGAGATCATGTATAAAATAATAGATTGATAGGCTGTAAGAAGAATGAGCAAAAATGTTACTCTCTAAGAAAAATGATAGGCTCAAAGACTCACTTTGAATTTGTTATGACATGTGCATTCATTCAAGTAACTTAATCAATTTCACTAATTCAATCACTCAATTCACATTTGTTATCAACATCAGTATGCAGAGTAGCAAACATAGTGTAACATAACTCAAGACTAAAGCTAATATAAATACTACTATTTGAAAGTCATTATTTCATTCAATGTCAAAAGATTATATAAAATGTATTTTTTTTAATGACATATTACCCCCCAAACCTATTCTAAACTTGAAAAATATATATGTAGGAAAGTGAAAATGATGTAGAAAAACTAAATAGTAAAAAAAGAAGTTGGAAGGATCACACCTGAACTGACTGCAAAAGTTTAAAAATAAGATAATAAAGAAAAAGAAAATGTCAGAAGAATAAATTTTTTATATTTTGGTCTAAGACTAAGAAGATACATTTTTAGAGTCATTATACTCTATATTTAGCCATCATCGATTCAAAAATTAGTAAAAACTTCACAAATATTTGAGACATTCTATAATTAACAATTATTCCCTCATCTCAATCAGAACGAGACATTGTCCTCAATATTTTAAAGGAAAGAAGTAGGGTTTAGAATGCATTACTTAGGTGTTGCAACATAGAATAAAAGAGAATGATTATAGATGAAGAGTGAGATCTAGTTTGTACTTTTTACTAATGTTGCTACTATCATCATTCGACCAATCCAATAAAAAAGTTCTAGGATCTGTCTTTAGTCTATAAGCTTGTAGAAGATCAAGTAACTCGTTAGTAGTAGAAGCATAAATAAAAAAAATTATCACTGTGAAAGAAATGAAATGATTTTTTATTGCATGATTAAAAATGCAAGTAAGCCATCATAAAAATTATTAATATTTAATAAACCAATAGATTTTTTATGAATGTTTAGATTGACCTAAGATGCAATGTAAACAATGCCTCTAATGTTACAAGATCTCATAGAAAGAAAATGAAAGCTTCAGCATGTTGTAGCATTTCAAACAGTCTTTCTTGCATGTTTGAGACAACTAACTTCTCTCTAGTTAGTGAGGCGGACATGCTTACAAGATGTTTTAGGGCTTTTGGAATGATGCCTGGAATTAACTTTTCTATTGTAAGCAGTTTCTATAATAAGCTTTGATAACCCTAGATTACCTTATCCATATACCGGGTATATTTTTTTCTATACTAGGACTCAACTAAGATTTATAACTATCTTAACGAACTCCTTTTATTTTTCATAGTGAAACTCAAAAACAAGACAAATTGTCTTAAGTTGTCTACTTGAAGGTGTTGCCATTGAGACAATTTTAAAAAATAAATTGTGAGTGTTTAACAAAAAAAGCACATATTCAAATATCTTGGTAACAAACTTGATGATACACAGTTGTAAATGAATGGTGAATTTGTCAAATGAGGTGTAAAGTTTGTGACTCAAAAGTCAAAAGTAAATAGTAAACAACAAGAAAAGATAAAATCACAATAAAAAAATAATAATACAAATGATAAAAGAATAGTAAATGAAAAGGATATATACTAACTGTTATGATTGTGGCTTGCATCTTCCTCTGGTTTTGCATCTAGAAACGACTTGAATGCCCTCTATGGGTCGATGATATGTTTCTTATCTAGTTTTCTTATAAACAGAAAAACAAGATCATTTATAGTCAGATTCTCGAGACTCTATCATGCACATTTTTTTCTAGATTAATGGCTATAACTGAAAAATTACTCTTTTTACATATGTACTTAGATGCGTTTCAAGAGACAAAAGGATAATATCTAATAACTCTTTATTCAGGTCATTCCTAATTATTTGAATCTTATTTTCCTGTTATCAGATACTATTCCTAAAGTGCATGAATTTTTATCATATTCTATTCGGCACACTTATGACAAGCAACTGGAAGTTGTCGAGCTCTTCATTTTCTTGAGTAGTTTTCTTTATCGTAACCAAACATGTATGCAATAAATTTGGGAGATAACTCACCTAATAATCATACTTTGACTTCAATTAATCAACATATGTCAACAAAGATATTTTTCCTCATAAGTAATTTCATGTGTTTGGACCGAGGGAAGATATTATGAGGGAGTAAAGGAAATCATTTTTGAAGCTTTGCTAGAATTGTGTTTTTATCCATATTTTCGCTTGAGAATATTAGTTATTATGGGAAACTAAAGTAACTAACTTTGATTGTCACGGAGTACTGTTATCCCTCACTTAACCAGGGTAACAAATTAAAGCACATTCAAAGAAAATCAAATCTGTAAAGCGAATAAAAGAAAATAGAAACACATAATGTAAAAAAAAAAAGTGTAATCAAGTACTTACTCATAATTTTCTTCTTATTGAATTTATCTCAAGTTCTAATTAGATTTCATAGATACTATCTTCGATTTCCTTGTGTTGTCTTCTAGTTTTTCAAAGTGGGATACTAACGCTGATGGTCGTAGATCCTAAACAGGATGTAATTTACAAACTTGGAGCAAGCCGCTTAGATGAGTCTTCACATGTAGAAGTCACTTAAGGTGGTCGAAGAGAATCTATCTTATTGAGGTACTCATGACGTATAATAAAAGTAATGAGAGAAACTACAATTGATAAACAAATACACTTTAGTAGAAAATAAATAATTTTGATCAATAAAAGGATAGTAAAATGAAATGACAAAAGTTACATCACCGAAAAGAAATGAAAAAGTTTCAGATCAAATTTGGTAGGTCATTCAAATCTATTTTGATGTCCCCTTCATGTGGCTGGTACTTTAGATATGGCTTTAATATTTGACCACTAACTTTGAAAGTGACACTATTCGTCAAATTTTTAATCTCAATTACTCCATGTGAAAAAATAATGTGAACAATATGGTCTAGACTATTGAAAACGTAACTTACCTATACCTAAGAGAAAGTACAAGTAAGAATTGAATAAAAGTATTTTTTGACTTGGTGTAGAAAATTTTCTCGTGATTTGCTTCTTGTGAAAGAATTTCATTCACTTCTACTAGCTGTAATATCTTTTCAAACTATAGATAAGGTAAATGGTACCTTCATTCTATTGTTTGCCGTTAAGAAATGATGAACTGATTTCTTGCAATGTACTTTCTTCTCCCAAGGATATATACTTCAAAGTGTTGGGTGACGATTTGAGCTCGAATTTTGATGATGATTCAAATAATGGGATGAGATTTTCACTAAATAGTGCCAGTTACTCTTCTTTTAACTTCTATTTATTAGTATCTATGGATGATGATGAATCGAGTAAGGCATTAATTTAGTAAAAAACCAAACTAAAATGAGTTAACCATTCATGTAAAGGGTTGTCACTAAGGTTAGAAGAAAGATTATGATAAACTAATTCTTCAATAAAATTCATATAAACAATTCCACTGTCTCCATCATGAGGTTGTTTGGTAATATTAAAAATATTGAGTTCTATAGTCATATTACCGAAGGACAACTGGATATTTTCAATTTTGCATTGAATGTAAGTATCGGTAGTTGCCAAGAAAGGTCGACCTAAAATAATATGAAAATACTTCTTTAAATCTTGCATTAGTTAGCTGTCAACTACAATGAAATCAACAGAAAAATAAAACTTGTCTACCTAAATAAGCACATCTTCCAAAATAACATGAGGTATTTTCATGGATCAGTCTACTAGTTTTAACAAAACTGGAGTTAGGTATAATTATCTTAATCCAAGTTTCACAAATATTGAATAAGGCAAAAGCTTCACACTAGCTCTTAAGTCCAACAAAGCATTCTCAAATATGTGGTTTCCTATACTACATAAGATAGTAGGGGAGCCTGTGTCTTTGTATTTCGAGGAATCTTTTGTTAAAGAATGAAACTAATATTTTTGGTTAAAAATTCATTCTTTTGAACATGAATGCTTATCTTTTTAGTACTAAGGTCTTTAAGAAACTTGGCATAAGATGACACTTACTTTATAATATCAAGCAAGGGGATCTTAAACTTATCTATTTAAAGATCTCCATAATCTCACCTATGGAATTTTTCTTCTTTGCTTTAACTAACCTATGAGGGAATGAAGCTTTGGGGACATATTATCGTGGGCTTAACACTTACCTATTTAAAGATCTGTATAATCTCATATGTGGAATTTTTCTTCTTTACTTTAGCTAACCTCTGAGGGAATGGAGCTTTGGGGACATATTCTCGTGGGCTGTTTTCTTATTTCTCCTTTGATAATGAATCTTCAGACTCTAAAGGTACAACTTGAGTTGTGTCAGGCTTCTTCACTTTGTTTTCAACTTTTTTGGCTTTTTATAGGGTCATGACAGCCTTGATCCCTTCATGCTGCTAGGGTGAACTAGTACTTATTTTATGCACTCCTTTAGGGTTAGGTACTAACTGGCTAGGGAATTTACCTTTCTCAACAGTCATTACCAAGGTTTGAACTGAAGTGGCAAGCTAACCTACCATCTTTTTGAGGTTTGAAATCGATTGGGCTTATAAATTGAAGCTTGCTCTCATCTCATTCCACAGTTCATCAATGGTACGATTTTGTTGCTCTATTGTAGAGTGAGTAAAATTCTTAAGATTTTGGAATGTTTCCTCCTATGGTCTGGGTTAACAGTAGTTCTAGTTTTGATTGTATGGCTTGAATGGTGGCTGGAAGGCTTGAGAAGCCTGAGGAATTGGTTGCATTGGTGGAGCTGAAGCTGCTGGTCCGTTTTGTTAGAATCCTTGAGGCCATGCAAAGTTATGACGGTTTTTCCATCCATAATTATAAGTGTTGGAGTAAAGGTTATAGTTTGATGGCTTTCTCATTATGCCTACGATATTGGGTTAATTTGGGTATGAGTCATGGTCAAGTTGAGTGTAGGCATGTAGCTCTGTTGATTTGGTAGTCGTTAATGATGTTATTTAGTAGGAAAGACCTTCAACTATTTCTTTGACTTTCTTAATTTCTGATTTTGACTCGCCAATGTGAACTTTATTTACTCCTTTAATTCTTTTAATATTCCTTAGTGATTGGGTTTATTGTTGAGAATTATTTGCTTGTTGAACAATCCCAAATCTTCGATATGCTTTTAGACATAAACTCTCCTCCACTTGTCGCCATTAGTCATTCTTGGATATGTGGCAATAATCCATAAAAAAAGTATTGCCATTAGTGCCATTTTTCATACCTATAATGTGGACACTTCTCTCTGGGTGAACTCTAAGATTTTTCTGTGAGTAACATTGGTTTTATACGCTGGGAAGTACTTATTTAGAAATTTAGTAACAATTTAATCCCATGATGTAATATTATTAGCAGACAATGTATTGAACCAAAAACGAACTCTATCTTTTAAAGAAAATGGAAATAATCAAGGTTTAACATCTTCATTTGAAAAATTCTCATATTTAAAAGTTTGACAAATAGCGTGAAAATCATTCAAATGATTATATGAGCTTTCATTTTCTAGGCCTAGAATAATGAGGGCAATTTAGAACACTAGGTTTTAAATGGAAACTCCTAGCAGCGACATTTGGGTATCTTATGCATGATGTGCTTAAATTACCTAAGGGAATAAAGTAGTCCTTAAATGGCCTTTCATGTGGTGCTTGTAGTTGCTATTGCAAATTCATTTCAATTTTATCCGCAATTTCAACTTTTGATGCAATGTGTCTATGTGTACGTCGTGTCTTTTCTAGTTCAAGATTTATGAGCTCTAAATTATGTAACTGTAACCTTTGACCATGTATGCAAATAACACGTATAGAAACAAAACTGAAAATAAAGAGATGAGAAATTACGATACTAACCTTATCACGCTTTACAACCTTATTATGAAAACGCACTCAAGTGCTATAAATGTACCTAAAAAAAAAAAATACACGTGAAATAAAATAATAAACTCAAATTAAAATAAATTAATAGGCAGTTAACAAGATCAACAAAAAATACCAAAAAAATAAAATAAAAATTAAATTACATAAATTAAAATAAATTTATAAGGAAAAATATATACAAAAAGTTATTTATATAATAAAAAAAAATTAATTATATGAATTAAAATGACTTACCTCCTTGGCAATGGCGCCAAAACTTATTGTGCAAATTTTATTGAACTGACAAACGTATGAATCTATTGTAATATAGATTAATGGTGACGAGTGTCAATCTTACGAAGAGGTGGATTTCAATTATATAGAGTTATTATGATTATTATATATATATATGGGCTTGTGATGAATGTTTTAGTATATTTTATCCTAAAATTTAAATTAAAATAGTGGGAATACATAGGAGATTAAACAATGCAATGAAGTGCTTGAGTCTCATAATTCACACTTAATATTTCACCATAGGCTTAATATTTTTTTTTAGTTCAAATTAATTTACAGGAAGATATTTTCACTCCTTATAAGCTTAACTCAAATAAATATGGTATCAAGTGCTCATTGTGCTAAGAAAAATATTTTTATATTAAATATGTTATCAAGAACATGTTGTGCCAGATATTAATAATCCAGCTATCGATAAGGTGGCAAGATTGCCTACTAATTAACTTAGATGAATTTTCTGTCAATACTAAGTCAAGAAAAACTACAAAAATTAGAGAGAAATTATTCTATAATAAATCTAATTTAAAGTGCTCACTGTGTTAAATAATAATAAGCTTGCACTATAGAGTTAGTATACCAGTGCAAAATCTAGACAAGATTATTACTATCTGTCAACAGTAAGTAAAAATAATTTAAATAAGTTAGAGAAAATGAAAATAAATTTACCAAATTAAGGCCATGGATTATTTTGAGGCTTTACCTTCAACCCAAGCTTGAAATTAAATTAGCTACTCATTATATAACTACGGGCAAAATAAGAATTTTATTAAAATATGTATAAAATATAACATAGAGAAGGAATTATAGAAAATGAAGCTAAACAATGGATTCAATGGTCTCAAATTAGGGAAGGAATAACCCTTTATTTATAGATATAATGGGTAATCATGGCCATCAGATGTAAACAATTCAGATGCATAAGATTGGGCCATATGACACTTTAAGATTGGATGGAACACGTTACCAGGGCTACTATTATGTGTATATGTATGTATGATACACGCATTTTTCGTTCCACTAATATGCTGCTACGTTATTGGCTAATGCCACATCAACGGTCGACACCACGTCAGGAGGACCCACTAAAATTTTAAAATTATGATTTTACCCTTTATGTCATTCCTAAGATTTTTATCTATCCTGAAAATACTGTCTGATTTCTTGTTTATTATAAAATGACCATAATACCCCTAAAATATATAAAAGACTCAAATTACTACAAAATATACACAAACATATACAATCAAAGTTCAAGAGGCTTAAAATACATAAAAGTAGAGATGTTAGTGAGACTTGAAATATAAAATGATAATTTTACCCTTTATAAATATATACTCTTTAGCACTCAACAGCTATATACTTTTTTCATTTTTATAATCTACACGGCTTATTTAATTTGAGCAATGAAATATATATAATCTTCAATGTTTTTTATTCAAGCAAGGTTGTTAACTCAAGCCTAATAAGGTGATATATATAGAATCTTCCAACAACATAGGAGACAACATGTGTAATTAATGATCAATGGCAATAAACCCAAAATAATCCCATACAATATATATTTTTTTAAGGATTTGATGATGCATCACATTTCAATTGTAAACATTGAAATGATGGAGACGTTGTATTATCTTTTATTACTCAGCCATAGGTATGGATTTGAGTTTTTTTTTTTAATATTGTGTGCATAGTGTGATACTATCAAACTCACACTATTAACAGGGCCTATGTTGACTTAGTTAATCCTAAGCATAGCAAACTTTTAATAGTTTCTTCTAAGTGTATAGGGGCCTCTGTTGATCTATATTGCCTATTTAAAATACAACCTAAATTTGATTGTCTAAACTTAATATTTACTACTGGAATGCTTTAAGTATTTAACACATGGATGAGCCATGTTTATTTTACTGATTTTATCAAATTTTACTCGACTATGGTTTATTGCATTGTTATGTACTCATAGTGACTGTGTTGAAGATGGTATTTGACAGCTATACTAAATTACCTTTGGCTGTTTTTATGTTCATTGTTTAGCATAGCATTATAATTGCAATTGAATTGTAGGATTAGATTATAAAATTTGTATTCTTTTTAAAATAGTATAGGAGACTAGACTTAGATACTACACATAGACTTTACTACTTTAACAAAAGGATTATGTATGTAGCTAACACTTAGGATGCACTACTTGTTTAAACTTTTACATCATTAGATCTAGAGGTGTTGGATTAGGTAAAAAAAACAACATATTCATGATCCACATTATCTTGGTAGCAGCTGAACCCTTTCTAAGTTGTTGAGACAGCTCCAATATAGCTTTCACGCTCTTCACCTCATTTTCATTGACACTTAGGAAATCACCATCCACAACTATTGCCAAATCTCCTTTAAAAAAGCTTCATAGTTGAAGTCGTCCCTCTCTAAAATCCACCATTTGAAGTATCCCACTACTACAAAAATGACATTTACTGACACCTAGTTTACTGATACTTTGTAAAAAGTGTCGGTAATATTGTACATATGCACCATTTCGCGCTTTTAACAAGTAAGTATTAAAGGTTATTGATACTAGTGTGTCAGTAAATTAAACATCAACGTTCACTAACACTAAAGTATCAAAAAAAAATTATTAAAATTTATTTTAGTTTCAACTCGAACCTGAAACTTCTAAAGTTAAAAACATTAACGTTTGAAGTACAGAACATCAAAGACCATCAAACCATGTAGAATTAAATTTCAAATAATGTTTTAAAGATTTAAAAAAAAAAGATAATAAGAAAAACAAAACATAACATAAACTCTAACTCTCTGTCGCAGCCATCTGGCAATCACACTCAAACTCTTAACTCTCTATAGCTATCTTGCCTCTCCCTTCCTCTTTCTCTTTTGTTTCTCTTTTCTCGACCTCTTCTGTTCTCTGCTTCCCATTTACAAATTGAATTCAATTAATTCAAATAGATAATGAAAATCTTACACTTGATTTTTCCATTTTTCATCAAAATTGAAAAAAAGAATCAAAACCCTAATTGCTTATTACAGAATGGGCTTCTTCTCTTTAAAAACGAAGCTCTTTCGTCAGAGTGGGCCTTGCTCTCTGTTTCTATAAATTAGGATTTAATTACGTTTGCTCTAATTACCAGCACTTTTCATTTCCTCTTTCTCTCCAGTTTTACTTTATGAAGCATATAGATCTTGATTCTCAGGTCACCACTGGAGACAACCAAAAGATGAAGAAAATCAAACAAGAAGAGGAGGAGGAAGAGCAAGTCAAAGAAACTAGCTTCACAAATCTAGACGAGAACCTCCTGTTGGAGGTGTTGAAACCGCTAGGACTTTGGTTTTTTTCCTTCCTCCTTATCCACCTATATATATCTGTTTTTTCTTTTTTTTTTTTACTTTTTGGCTGGTGAGATTAGGTTTTTTTCTTTTATGAAGAAAAAGAAAAACTTTTTGTATTTTTGGGATTTTAATTTGTAATCTTTATTCTTATTATGCTGGAGAGGGTTTTAGTGTTTAGAAATTTGGATATCTTTTGGGCTCTGGCATGTTTAATGCTGTTAAATTTTGTCGTGAGCATAAAAAATATATTATACTTTTATATCTATTAAATGTTACATATTGCTTCATTTGGCCATGTAATACTATCAAGGAAACAGTCTCCTTTGGATTCTAAATGTTGCTACTTCTTCTGTCTCTGGCTATGTTTCCTCTGAAGGTTGGCACTATAAACCCTTCAATCCTTTACTTAGTGAAACTTGTGATGCTGGCTATCTTGAGAAAAGAGTTCGGTTTTTCTCTTAAAAGGTCAGTATCTAGAATTTAACAGATTTGCGACCTAATATGGTGTAAAAAAATATATGCAGCAGTTTTAATTTTTTTTTATAAGAATATATACAGCAGTTGTAATAAACTTAAGTAGACCAATTAGCTAATAATGGGCCCTTTCTTTTCCCAACTATTAGTAGCGAATGACCATATACATTTTTGGTAGAGAGTTCACCTAGTGACATTTTAAAAATTTTGAAAAGGATATGACTTGTGTTGGGGGCCATCTGGATGGTCCAAGGAAAAAAAAAAGAGAAAGAAAATGGCAGGACCTCTATTTTATTGGGGGCTAGTCTAGTTTTTGCTCATAGTGTGTTTAGGGTTCTTGAAGATCTGTTATTGAACGAATAAGAGCCTTTTACCAACTGAGTATTCTTTTTTTCTTCGGTAGCACCACCTTGAATGCCGCAGCAGTTACCTTGGCCATCTCTGCATGCGATTGAGGTAGCAGTCTGATTTGTTATGGAATAGCTTTAAACTTTCTATGTTGTCAATACTTTTATGCAAGGGACTGTTATGAGAAGATCCTGGCCAGTGTTAAATCTGCATTTGATTTCGAGAATGTACATATGTAGCAGCGTGTTACATAGGCAATGAACTTTGAGGCAGGACTGGTTTATAAATAGAGGGTACCTTTAGTGATAAAATCCAGTGCTCTGTATTCAGTTATGAATAGTAGTGGTTCTCTTTCAAACTCTGGATATTCTACTGAATTTGGACGATTTAGTGTTCCTGAAAGATGTTTTGTTCTGTGATCATAAAGCTGAATCTTAAGCATGTATTAAAATCTTTGTTAAAAATGTCTGAGAATGAATTTTACCTCCCAAATTTTCTTCCAAAAGCCCCTTAAGTTCTATCATTATAGTAGTTAATTTCACCATCCTTAAGGAATTTAAGCATCTGCCATTTCATAAATCTGCTTCAACTTTTGAATTTTAAATATTTATTTATTTATTTTTTTGTCATTACAAATAAATATATAGCCTCTTTTTTGCCAATCTTTGATCTGTCTGGAAACAAAATTGTATATGACCTGTTGCTCTCCATTTGACATTGTAATGTTAATTTTTTTTGAAAGGTTGATCCTGATGAAGTAAACGCTCTGGCTCAACTAATGACCTGGAAGACTGCTGTGGTAGATATACCATATGGTGGAGCAAAGGGTGGAATTGGATGCAGCCCGAAAGAATTAAGTAATAGTGTGCTGGAACAACTAACTCGTGTTTTCACTCAGAAGATACATGACCTCATTGGAATCCATACTGACATACCAGCCCCAGATATGGAAACAAATGCCCAGGTCTCATAATCTTCAATGTTTCATTTCTTTACATTTTTATCATTTATTCATGTAGCTAACATAGCTATTCTTTTATTCACGTACAGACTATGGTATGGATTTTGGATGAGTTCTCAAAATTTCACGGTCACTCTTCTGCTGTTGTCACAGGAAAGCCCATTGTAAGGCTAATAGAGTTTATACTATCCCACCATGAGATCGTCGGCAGCTGATAGAGTTTATACTATCATCAGGGTCGAGCAAAGAGCTTCGTACTCCGTCTGGTCCCACTACTTCTCTCTCCAACATTGATTTCGACTCTCTCAGTGCCGATTGTATCATCCACTGCATAAAATCAGGTAACGTATGTGAATACATTAAGCAAAATTCAGAAACAAACAGAAGTGGAGAAAAGATGAAGTTAAAGATATTTGTGCTTTCTTTGGCTTGCCTGCCTATAAAATATAGGAAGAAATTAAAATAAGATTACTTACAATTTGAATAAGGAAATGAAAGCCTTTTTTTTTAATCTTTATTTTGTCAAGGTTTTCCAAAAATCAAACATAGTTCAGAATTTTTTCCTCTGAACAAATGTATTCTTGTTAGCAGGTAGAGTGGTTGAAGTTTCTGAAGCGAGTAAGAAGTACTTAGATGAATCTGCTTATCCGATATTGGTAATTGAAATCTTTTTGTCACATGCAAACACAATATTATTTTTTCTCCATTTTGAATCTATTTACATAATGTAAAACTCTCGTTATCAAGGTTTGAAGTGTATTGTTGGGTTCTGCTTGTGAGTACTGATTGATAATATGGTTTCAAAATGCAATCCTGATAAAGTTTGGTAGAATGAGTAAAAATAAAAGTAGTGAAATGCATCATTTTTGTGAATCATTGAAGAAAATTTTCTTAAGATTTTGCTTATATCTGGGTTGTTATGGTTTTCAACACTAATATTTTCTTTTGTGCTTATTTTTGTTTACATTATAATGTAGATTCATTCTCAGATTGAGGATTCGTATTTTCTTTCTTCTGATCCAGATTCGTTTGGCTCTCCTCCTCGACGTGTGCCTCCACCAATTTACATGAAACAAACCGCAAACCATGCACCGTGTTCATATAGTTTTCAGGATCCTGCAAATGCTGAAAATTTAGCAACATCCTGGAATGATTATGGCCTTAAATACAAAGCATCTCTACCCTCACCTATGAGGCCTGCAGGAGATTCTGGAATTCCTCCATTAGGATTACCTAGCCTAAAGACAGGTATTAATTGGTTTACGTACATTTCTTCAGGACTTTAAAAATATGAAGCAATCAGGTGGAACAAGATTTGGTGAAAAGTTTATGCCTATGTTTTATTTTTTGTTTGGCCCTATATATTATATGGATGCCTAAATCTTTAGTTTTTCTTTCATCTTTTAAGTAAATTGATACATAATTTCAGGATTTCTGAAGGGTTGTCGCATGATGATTTATGGGAAACAGCTTACAAATTATTTCTTGCATCGCTGTTATTTTCTGGGTAATTTTTATCTTTCTCACTTATCTATATATCTGTGCAACTGAGTGCATTTGTATTTCATGTTTGTGTGCGTGCTTGAAGGCAGCCTGGCTTTTACTATTATTAACAAGTTTTTTTTATACCTCTGATTGATGTGCATCTTTTGGTTCAGTTTCTCTTTCTTGCTTCTAATTTTGTAAACTTCCACTCTTCCCATTAATAGGAATGGAGTTTATTCAGCCGAGGACAGAAAAAGAGAAAAGAGTCCTAAATTTTTGTCTGGATAGAAGAGTAAAAAGGAAAAGATACACTTACAGTCCCAATCTTCAGAAAGCCATTCCAAGCTCATTGACATTGTCCGTGGCCAGATGCAGGCAAGCTTTAGATCCTTCATTTCTTAGTCCAAGCTGTTACTCTGATATACTCCATATTGAACTTTGTTATTGAGCATCGTAATTATTATTGTTTTTCTATAATTTTTTTGAATGATTGAGCATCATAATTCTGATAAAATATAATAAAACCTTTTCTAAGTACATCACTCTGCGGTTTTCAAGTCTGAAAGACATTTGGTATGGGTATCATACAGGCCTCATTCATAATGTGTGTTTATTTAATGAAAAACAAATTTCTCCACTTGATGTATAAAGTTTGACATGATAATTTTTTTTTTTTTTTTTGGGTGTAAACCCTGGGCATCATCTACCAAGAAGAATATATACCCAAGTTTTTTATGGTTAAAATTATAACTGATGGTGAGAACACTTGCTTTTTGATAAATAAAACAATAAGGTGAAAGAATACTTGCTTAAGTATGATTTGTTACATGAGAGGATGGGACTCACCTAACTGACTCGAGGGATTTGCTCTACTCTGTTTTTAGGTTGATAAAAAAAAGCTTTATTTTTGTTGATTTCTGAATATCACTTATGTGGAACGATCTCATGGTGGGATAGTATACGATCTCATGGGCTTCTGATGATAGTATAAACTCAAAATTTCATGGTCACTTTCTAGGGCTTCGGAATGTGGGATCATGGGCTGCAAGGGTCATTCATGAGAAAGGTGGTAAAGTTATTGCAGTAAGTGACATAACTGGAGCAGTTAAGAATGCAAGTGGAATTGATATTCCCAAACTGTTAACCCATAAAGACAGAACTGGGAATTTGAAGGATTTTGATGGAGGAGACTCCATGGAGCCTAGTGAGCTTCTGGCGCATGAGTGTGATGTTCTCATCCCTTGCGCTTTAGGTGGAGTTCTTAATAGGTTTGGCCCCTTCTCTTAGAAGCTTGTTACGTACATATATGTTGTCTTCAGGTTCATACAGTTTCCCTTATCTATAAATCTTATTAAGCTTTATTTTTGAAGTTCAAGGGCTTTGATGAGTACATTATGGATGATATTTCGCAACTTTACGATGAGTGGGCCACGTATGCTGCAAAGTTAATTGTAGCATACAATAATCAGGTAAAATTATAAGTATATTTTTTTTCTTGTGAATATATGAGAATTGATTTGTATAGCATGCTAGCTAATTAAATCTATATGATGCACTTGTAGGTAGGGAAGGTGAAGGGAAAGACAAAGGTCGAGGAGTAGATGCTTGTGGGATAACTGAATGATTGCAATTCATTGTCATTATGTTGATTTCAAATTATATTTGATATATTTTTTTTGATTTCTCCAAACTGTCACTATGTTGATTTTAAATTATATTTGACATATTTTTCTTACTATTGTATTTGTATTAATGTTTGATTCAGACTTATCAGACTTACTTAAAATTTTTCAGGAATTTTATATGTAATTGTTCATTTTAGCAGTTTAGCCTACTTTTAATATTCTTTTTTAATAATATCATTATATTGACAAAACTTAAAATGACAATGAAAACTAATAAAAGTCATTGATATTAAAAATGTATCATAAAGTATCAGTTCTATTGGGGTGATTGTTTTACTGATATTACTAACCCGTGATACTATAGTAATAGTAATTATTGACACTAAAGTATTACTATTTGTATTCTATTGACATGTAATAATTATTTATAAATATTGTTACAAGAGTGTCACAATATTAGTAATACTATAGTGATACGAATTTTTGATACGTAATAATTATTAGTAATTTCTATCACTATAGTGTAATAAAATCTGTAATACTATAGTAATAGTAACCCCTAATACCACTTTCAAGTGTCACTATTTTTCTGACTGCCAGATCACTAATACTATTAATAAGTGTCACTAAAAGTAATTAGTGACACTATTTTAGTATCACTAAAGGGCATTTTTTTAGTAGTGTGATCCACACCCATTTTTGTTAGGACAACAATAATTAAGCTTCTGTGGATTTTCATCAGATTATGAAATCTTCAATTCAACCCTCATGTTGCACTCGTATATTTTGTTAGAAAATCTAATGAGCATGCCATTGACTAAATTCCTCCAAGTTGGCTAAGAAAAAATGTTTGATTTGTTTGATGTGTTCAAACTTTGAGAATCCGTTGACATTCAAGTGTGGTTAGAGCTGAGTTTATGGAATCAATGATGAAATGCTATGTAAATCTCAAGTGGAAAATGAAAGGAATGGCAGTGAATGTGTATGTTGTGAATGAATGTTGTTTTACCTTATATTTCTTTGAAATGAAGATGAGAATCAAAGTGAAGATTAATTATGCTTAAATGCGTGTTTAATCCTATTTATATAGCCAATTTTAACTCATAATTTTACTGTTTGGCATCAACAGTAAAATTATCATAATTACTTTAATTTTCACATTTTTTTATTTTTCATTTTTGATTCATCAAAGTCAATTTGTTCTCTTATAAGGGTATTATGGCCATTCAATACTCTTTATACAATTCTGCTCCAAAAAACTATTGCTGAAGCACACCAGTTATTCAAAATTTAGATGTCATCTTTGTTTTGGGATAAGCAAGGGTATTTTGGTCTCTTAGTTAACTAGCGGTCCACGGAATGGTATACAAACAATAGGGAGGGAAGTGGAATTACGGTCATACATTCTATTAAAATGAAAATACATTATAGTTGAGGAGAAGAAATCGAAAATAACCGTAAACAAATCTTGGATAGAATGCAATTGTTTTTAATAGTTATAAGAAATAAAGTAATATTCTTATATATGTATATATATTTTTTGAAATTGACATTTCAAGATTTTTTTTTTTTAATGCGATATTCCAAGATATTGAAATGTGAAAGTAGAGCTTTGGACCCCAATATGCCGTTTTGGGGAATGGGATAATTTTAAAGTTTGTGCTTTCCCCTTTTGGATTGTATTTGTGGATAGAAAGTTGATATTTGATAATAAAAGAGGCTAACTGATTGGTCAAGCACGCGGAGAAAAGCAGTTTGTTCACATTATCAAACGCACCCATATTCTCTTCTCTTTTTTCAATTATTTTGAATGTATGAAATTAAGTAGTTTGTTCATCATTTTCAAACGCCTCCATATTCTCTCCTCTTTTTTCAATTATTTGGATTGTATGAAATTTGTCATGATCAATCTAATCCCCACTTTCCCATTTGGGATTTGGGAGATTCTCATAAATTCTACTGATCGGGACTAAGCTAACCTTCACTTGATGAGAAATTACTTCTTGCTTTGGAACAGTTGTCTTATTGTCCGATATTCGCTAAAGTCGTGTTTGTTTGGTGAGAAAAGGTAAGATGAGATTCTCAAGAGAGTAGTCTGAATAACAGAAAGTATAAATGCCAGTGCAATATGCGCGCCACGATTCGAGTCCCAACCTTGGTGTTAAGACTTCTGATACAGAGTACATATTTATTTTTTTAATTTGTGAATAAATCCTTTTAAATTAATGAAAATAGA
The DNA here is from genome assembly GCA_025617385.1 of Murraya koenigii. NCBI lineage: Eukaryota > Viridiplantae > Streptophyta > Magnoliopsida > Sapindales > Rutaceae > Murraya > Murraya koenigii. The sequence continues at coordinate 14,442,235 of CM046817.1, read as the reverse complement.
AATTTGACCTATGAATTAATTTTAATGGTTTCAGCAGATATCTAATTGTAAATATATTAGTATAACTCTAATTGTAATATATTAATAATTTAAAAAATAATTACATAAAGTATAAAAAAAATAGTACTAGCTGGTTTGTGGCAATATTTATAAGCTTGGGCTAGGCCCATTCCTTTATTTTCTTTTATATATATATATATATATATATATATTAGAATAATAAATTATTACTTTTAAAAAAATAATAGAAAATAAAAAAATAAATTCTAAATTTATAAATCAATAATGATTCAAAAACTTTAAAATTATATTACTAAACTCTCTCTAAACCGTTAGTTAATCAAGAGGTTGTTAGGATAAGAGATTTCAATATTAAAAAAAATTAAATCTCTAAACTTTTATTTACTTTATTTTCTTCGTATATTATTTTATTTTAAAATATTTATTTTTAATTCATTATTAATTATAATAACTTATTAATTATTAACTCATTTTAAGTTAAAAATAATTTTAAAATATAAAAAATTAGTGAAAGCTCAAACCCGACCTAAGCATGGCCCTTATGCTTCCTTTACAATGAGCTTGGGCCAAGTTTAAAAAAGCTTAGTGTAAGCCCACATTTTGCCAACCCATGTAAGGTGTTCTAGGAATATTATCATTATTTTTCATTATTAACTCACATAACTCAAACTCAATATCTGAGCAGTAAGATAATAAAAAGATTTGAGCCCTAATCCATTTGGACAAGAATTTAGTACTAGGCTAAATTTTTACCGAGTATTGAATTAAGAGTTGTTAGATAAGAGAAATAAAAAAAATAAAAACACAAAATAAATAAAAAAATAAAAACACAAAATAAATCTTGACCATTAATTCTTTACTTTAAAAAATGAGCTCAGTATTGAATCCTAATCCTAAATTTAGACACCGTAAAAGATCTATTAATAAAACCATCAAACTCATTAAAATACACAAAGGGATAATTTATAATATTAGGGAAACAAAATTTTTATACGAAAACTGATATTAAGGAATATATATACAAATTATTCCATATCGATTTGGTGCTATAGCATGATTGCTATAACCCATATTTATTACTTTTATTAATTACAAAAACTTTTTTATTATTGGTCTATTTTATGTCATTAGCTTTTGTAATAGTTTATATAAAGAGTTCTTTTTTAAAAATTCTTTTTTGAGTGAAATTTCAGGCCAATTTGGTAATGTTATAGTTTTTAAAATAATTACTGTTAGTTGTGCTGTAAAAATAATCAGCCGTAAAGAGAATCGGTTAAATATTTAGTAAAATTTATTTTTAAAAGTGTTGTGAACTTTAAAAGCAATTATATGTATTTAGTAAATTTTACTATTAAATTACTGTAAGAATGTAAACGATTGAGTTACATATAATATTGAATAAAATTTATATCCACATTTATAAACATGTATATAAAATATATTTTTATTGTGTATGTATAATAATTAATAAATATTGTATATTATTAATTTTATTTTTTATTTTGTTATGATAATATAATTGCTAATAATAATAATATCTTTAAAGTTAATGATTTTATTTCCTTATTAATAAAGATAATTTTGATTTTTATCATATATATATATGAGAATATATATGAAATTGTATTAAGTATAAAAGTGACTCTTAAAATCATATTTTGTAAAAAATTTACCAAACATTAAAATTATATTTTAGTTATTGAAAGTTACTTTGGAACATTCCAAAAGCAATCTCATGTGGACCCTTCATTAAACATAGACTAAATTGGTCAAAATTACAAAATAAACTAAATTGAGTGCGAATATAAACAACAAGCTTCATAGAAAACAAAAAGTGCTCGAACCCAAAAATAATTTAACTAGGCTATTGTTGATGTAGTTTTTTCGCGTGTCTTCAAACAGTGTCTCGAACCTTCTGCTCGCGACTAGCTCGAGCTCGAGCAGGACTGTCTCCTTCTTCCTATTTCACTGTCTTTTCCAGAACGGAGATCTTCCGGACCTGTACTCATAGAAAATAGGATCAGGGGTTGCCGGGTATGTTCCGGCGAAAACCCTCCTACGCTCAAGTCAGTAATCGGGTTGTTCTTTTTGGTATCTCCCTTAGTCAAAGAGATCGGAAAGGTGAAAAGGATATTTTTTGCCCTCCCTTTTGAATAAATATGGAGTTTTTTCAGAGAATCAATGTAAGGGAAGTCAGAATAGGAAGAACCTGTATAAAATTTCGGAACCCTTCTGAATGAGTTTTTTCAACCCTTGTAGCGTACCCGTTCCTTTTCTTTTATACTCCCTCTTTTCATTTTTCCCGCCCTTTCTCTCCAAGAGCGTCCATTTCTGCGTCAGTGGTATCTGGGTCCTTCTGACAGCTGGGATTGGCGTAATATTCCTTGGGGATGCGCGGCTGTCTCCTTAACCTGGTTCACGTGGCCAGATCACCATGTCGGGCATGTGCGCTAGGAATGATGACATTGTGGAGGCATGTGCCGGCCATCGGCAACAGTACCACCACCCTCCCTTGAAGGGCCCAATCTGACATCAAAAAGGTGTGCGAGATCTTAAGGGAACGGGTCGGACTGTCCCGACCCGAGTCTTGCATTCCATTTGGTCGATGGCTAAGATGACCCAGTTGTGCTTGGGGACTTAACTGCAGCGAGCAGGAAGGAGAGCTCGGGCCTTGATCAATTTTTGAGCTCTCTGTCTTTGTCCAGCCTGGGCCGGTCCTGATGACCTCGAGCAGATGGGAGAGCTCGGGGCTCGGACCAGTCTGAGTTCCTCGACCTTGACCAGCTTTGACGTCTAGCGAGATTGTCTTCGAGCCAGTGGTCGGGACTTCTACTCGAGCTGGGTTGACCTCGGGGCATTTTATTCGAGCTAGAAGGGCCTCGAGGAGAACTGCCCGATATTACCCAAACACCAGTCCCCGCTTTTAGTCTTTGAGTGAAATGAGATAAGACCGAAACTTATTAATGATGGGTCGAATTCGCGCCTTTACGCTCGCCACGCTCTCCGCTTGTCTCCCACTTCCATCATTTCGCATTTAATGCGGACACGTGAGCGGATCCCGATCGTGCGTTTAAAATTCGAAGGGACGTTACCCGAAAGGTCGTGTCCCTCGAAACGCACGCCGCTAGTCGAAGAGACGCGTCTTCCTCTTTAAAAACCGCCAACTTCTTCACTGTTCCCTCTATTTGCTTACTTTCGTTCAAACTCAAAATTAATCTGTAAGTGCTTCTTCATCCTCATTTTCCGAGTTAAGGCGATTTCCGGTGGCGTAAAACTCTTTCTGTGTTCAGGTACACACCCTTTTTCCCTCTCTTATCACCAGTTCCGTTCCTCCTTTTTCCTGGTTTCCGATTTTATCTAGGTAGACTGAATTCTAGGAAAAATGTCTAGTAGAGCCCGTAGGATGTTGCCGGAGGATTCGTCCTCCTCTAGTGAAGCTCAACCCCTTAGTATAATTCCCGTGAGGGATTCTAGTTCAGGGGGGGAGTTACCTACGGCAGAGGCCCAGCCGTGTCGAGGGGAAAGGGTCAGTCAAAGGTCTGAGAGTGGGGGATACCCCATTGACCATATGAGATGTGAAACCACCCAGTTGGATTTGAATAGACTTAGGGATACTTACAATATACCCAGTAATGTAGATTTAAGATTGCCGGGCAGGGGCGAGATCCCCAGCCGTCCTCCCCAAGGCTACACAACCTTCCACTTGGAGTGTTTTAAATGGGGGGTCAGGCTGCCTCTCCAGCCTTACTTTGCTCGGGTTTTATCTAGGTTCCGTCTAGCCCCGGGGCAATTGAACCCAAATGGGTGGAGGGTCCTTTCCGGACTCTTTGTTTTGTGGAAGCGTTGCGACTTGGGTGAACCCTCGGTAGGGGAAATCAGGCACCTTTACCAGTTGAAGTGCAGCCCGAAGGACGCTGGTTGGTATTATCTTACCTCCAGCTAGAAGGGTAAAAAGCCCATCACTGATCTCCCAACCTCTGGTGGCAACTGGAAGAGCAAAATCTTCTTTGTTGGGGGAGAATGGGGGCGAGCTGCACCTCTCAGCAAGGGGGTCCCTCCAGTTCCTCGGCATTTTTGCACTCTAGGTCGTTTATCTGCCTCGTGAATTTTTTACTTTTAGTTTTCCTGCTTGCATCTGTTCTTATTACTTTGCTTTGGTTGTTTCTGCAGTCTCCTAGGGTGCTTCTTATTCAATCGGGGGCGAGCTACGAACACACGTGCAGACTGCGCTTTCAAACGCGAGTTCGTGCAGGGAGCTACTGACACCCCATAATTTTTTGGAGTCCGATTTAATACCAAGTGAAGACATGACCGGGATCCGTGAAATGCTGTACCGGCGCATGGGAACGGCCGAAGGTGCGGGAACTTCGAAAAGAACTCGAGCTGAAAGGGAAGCCCCGCCTCCTCCTGCTTGAACTGTTCCCTCTGATCAGCAGGCAGGACGAGCAGAAGTGGGTCCTCCACGTAGACGAGCGAGGACCGCGGCTCCGGCTTGCCCTCGAGCTGATGATGTTCAGGAGCAGGGTCAGACTGGCCGCAGAGAGCCTTACCTGAGGACTTTCGGCGAGGAGCTGGACGATAGGTTCCTTGATGGGCTGGATGGATTTGACGCTGACGAGCTGTTCAATGCTGCCCAGCGCCTCTCCTTTCGTGCCTCAGCAGCTGTGGCCAGGATCAAGGCCAAAGCCCAAGAATCCCAGGAGGAACTCCAATCGAAGATTCGGAGCTTAGAGCAGACCGTCGGGGAGCTAAAAGAGGACAACACAAAGCTTCAAGAGGAGAATGCCATCTTTGCAGAGAGGACAGCTGTGGCTGACTCCAAGGTTTCTCAATTTGAGAGGGAGCTGACCGACATTCGTAAGGAGCTGGTTGAGACTCGAAAGGATTTGGGAACCCAAAGATCCTCTTTTGAGAAGACCATGGAGGGGGAAAATTCTCGTCTCCAAGGGCAAATAGACGCCTTGAAGGTCCAGCTCGCACTCGAGTACAACAACGGGGCGGACTTCAGCTATGACTGCCTCGTGTATGCCTTGGGCAAGGCACATCCTGAGTTCGACCTATCTGAGATCTAGGAGGGTGTTGCCGAGTACATAAACATACACGACGGCCCCACCCAAGAGTCTGGAGCTTCCTCGGCTACTGCTGGAGATGTTCCTCCTCCTCCTGCTGACGCTCCTCCTGCTACTGCTGAAGATGTTCCTCCTCCTCCTGCTGATGCTCCTCTCGCTGCTGTTCCTCCTCCTCCTGCTGATGCTCCTCCTACTGCTTCTACTATTGCTGCTGCTGCTCCTGATGCCCCACCTGATGCTTAAACTTGGAATCTCTTTTTTTTTTTTTTTGTACATGTAATTATTCCAATTAATAAATAAAGAACATGCATTCGAGCAACTACTGTATGTGCAAGCTTGCGCTTTACATTTATGAGATTATCTTCGTGTACTTGTTAAGTGGAAATTTTATAAGTGTTGGACTTTTCTCTTGTTTTCTGCTCAAGTGTAATACTGTTTGTATCATCATTTTAACTCATGCGTAGTAAAGCTTTGCTTCGATTTAAGCTGAAAGCCTTATGTTTGTCTTGTGAGCTCTGGTTTACTTGGTTCAACATTTTTCTCATGGTCTGTGACCTTTATTTTGCGAGCTTGTTCTCCTCGAGCTCGATTATCGCTCGAGTTTAAATTATGTGTAATCTCTTCATGCTTTTCTTGCTCGAGCCAACAATTGGCTCTTGCTCGGCACCGTCCTGCCTAAATCTAAGGCTGTGGGACTTCTGGCCTTTACGCTGTCACCATGGCTTATGCTGCTCGGGCCTACAATTGGCCTCCCTAGACACCATCCCGCCTAAGACTTAGGCTTGGGGCTTCTGGCCTTATCGTTCTTCTCGAACTTTTTTTGCTCAGGCCTGCAATTGACCCAAGCTTCTTCTTGAGCTTCTACTGGGCCTCAGAATCGACCCAAGCTTCTTCGAGCTTCGCTCGGGCTCGCAATCGACCTCGCTAGACACCGTCCCGCCTAAGACTTAGGCTTGGGGCTTCGGCCTTATCGCTCTTCTCGAACTTTTTCCGCTCGGACCGCAATCGACCCAAGCTTCTTGCTTCCGCTCGGCCCGCAATCGACCTCGCTAGCGCCAGTCCCGCCTAAGACTTAGGCTTGGGACTTCGCCATATCGCTCTTCTCGAACTTTTTCCGCCGGCCTCGCAATCGACCTAAGCTTCTTCTGAGCTTCCGCCGGCCCGCACTGACCCTGCTAGGCACCGTCCCGCCTAAGACTTAGACTTTGGGACTTCGGCCGTAGCGTTCTTCAGTGCTGCTCGCCGGCCCGCAATTGACCTGCTAGAACCGTCCCGCCTAAGACTTAGGCTTTGGGACTTCCGCCATATCGCTCTTCTCGAACTTTTTCTCGCCGGGCCCGCAATCGACCCAAGCTTCTTCGAGCTTATGCTCGGCCTCGCAATCGACTCTTGCTAGACACCGTCCCGCCTAAGACTTAGGCTTGGGGCTTCCGCCTTATCGCTCTTCTCGAACTTTTTCCGCTCGGACCGCAATCGACCCAAGCTTCTTCAGCTTCCGCCGGCCCGCACTGACCTCGCTAGCGCCGTCCCGCCTAAGACTTAGGCTTGGGACTTCCGCCATATCGTTCTTCTCGAACTTTTCTCGCTCGGGCCCGCAATCGACCCAAGCTTCTTCGAGCTCGCCGGCTCGCACTGACCTCGCTAGGCACCGTCCCGCCTAAGACTTAGACTTTGGGACTTCGGCCGTAGCGTTCTCAGTGTCGTCTGCCGCCGGGCCCGCAATCGACCTGCTAGAACCGTCCCGCCTAAGACTTAGGCTTTGGGACTTCGCCATATCGCTCTTCTCGAACTTTTTCTCGCCGGCCCGCAATCGACCCATGCTTCTTCGAGCTTATGCTCGGCCTCGCAATCGACCGCTAGACACCGTCCCGCCTAAGACGTAGGCTTTGGGGCTTCTGGCCTTATCGTTATTCTCGAACTTTTTCTGCTCGGGCCTGCAATTGACCCTCGCTAGGCACCATCCCGCCTAAGACTTAGGCTTTGGGACTTCTGGCCGTAGTGTTCTTCACGAGCTGCTTCGCTCCACTGTAATCGACCCAAGCTGCCTTCGCTCGGGCTCGCAATCGACCTAAGCTAGCACCGTCCCGCCTAATACTTAGGCTTGGGACTTCCGGCCATGGAGTTCTTCTCGAACTTCGCTGGGCTCGCAATCGACTCAGCGGCTTCAGGTTTCTTCCGCTTGGGCTCGCAATTGACCCAAGCGTCCTCTCGTGTTTCTGGTCTTCAACTCGAGCTTACATTATAAATGTTTTTCTTTCTTATATACATTTATGTTTTTACACATCCCATTTTGGGAAGGAATCTTACATTAACACTCTCAATACAAGGAAACTTATCGGAAGTATTTCACCAAGAGTTACGTGTTCCACTGCCTCTGACTTCTTGTCCATCCCGGATGAGCTAGCCTGAGATGCTCCTCGGTCCCGCTAATCGAGTGACTCGACAAGAGCCTTCCCAGATTGGCCCCAAGACACCTTGCCTCGGGTCCTTCGTGCTCGGTTGACTCTTCTAAGTACCCAATCACCCACCTGAACCCATGAATGTGTACGTTTCTGGCTGTAATAACGAGCCACCTCCGCTGATATTCTCGAGATCTTAGCAGCAACCCTTCTCTCTTCTCTTCCAAAGAAGTCCAGCACTGCAGCACATTTGCTCGCTGCTTTGCTCCTCATTTAAGTGTTCCGTCCGATGCGTCCCCATTCCTATTTCAATAGGAACCACCGCTCGTGCCCAAATGCCAAGGAGAACTGGGTCTCTCCAAGAGCTGCTTTGTGTGTGGTTCCAGTAAGCCCACAAGACACCGTGCAGCTCGTCCACCTGTGCTCCTTTGCTCGCCCAGCCTTGTCTTCGTGAGGCGCTTTATGGTTTTATTCATGGCCTCTACTTGCCCATTGGCTCTGCAGAGTGAGGGAGAGCAAAACTTCAACTCTATCCCCGTATTTCGACAGAAATCTCGAATTTGCCATTGTCAAACTGTCTCCCATTGTCTCGTGACCAATGCATGAGGAATCCCATACCGCAAATCACATTCTTCCAGTATGAAGTCGTGGTTTTACCTTCCGTAATGCCGCTCAAGGCTCCCACTTCGACCCATTTGGTGAAATAATCGATCGCGACTACGGCATGGGTGGCAGACGCTTTCCTTCTAAGCAGGGTCCGATCAAATCAATTCCCATCGAGCAAACGGCCATGGCGAGCTCATCACCGTAAAGTTCTCCTGAGGTCGAGTTAGGTAGTTGGCAAAGCCTCGCAACTTTGCAACTTATTGTCTTCTCCCGAGCATCTCGATGCACGCGGGCCAAAGTATCCTTGCCTCAAGGCTTGAAAGCCAAGGACCTCGCGCTGTAACGATTTCCACAGATTCTCTCGTGATATCTCTTGAGGACATAATCGCCTCTCCCGGTCTAAGCACCGCACTAGCGGGAGAGTGTACCTCGCCTATATAAGACCCCTTCGACGAGAGTGTACCTGGTCGCTTTGCACCTCAACTTCCTTGCTCGCTTCTTATCTACCAAGACCGTCCCTTCCTCGAGGTAAGAAACGATCGGCTCCATCCGTGTGTTGCTCGCCGATAAGCTCATCACCTGTCCCTCCCGCCGATGCTCGAGCAAGTCTTCATTTCCAAAGGTATAGACTTTGGTAACTTGGGATCCGACACGGCCGCCATGCGAGCTATCATATCACCGATAATTCTTCCCTCGGATTTGTTCCACCTCGATAGCTCGAAACTCCCCATTACCGCTTCCACCTTCCGAGGTAGGCTCCATCTTCTCCCTTTGCTCGAAAGCTCTCGCCGAGGTGATTCGTTACCAGCCATGCAGTCCTGCTCAAGCTTTACCTCCTCTCGCTTTTACTATCGAGGCGAGCTTCAATCCCGCTATTACAGCCTCAGTACTCACCGATTGTTGGTAACTTCGAACTCTAGTTTCACAACAGATTGCATATCTCGCCTCTTCAGGACTTAGGAGCACAACTCCCGCCTCCCGCCTCCCTGATTTCCACAAGATCCATCTACCGTGACTATCCATGTGTTGGTCGAGGCTCGGGAACCCAGTGGGGCTCGCTATCCGCCTCCTCATCCATCGCTGCACTCGACCACTAAGTCCGCTAAAGACCGTGCTTTTATGGTCGCTCGGGTCGGTAATTAATGTCAAACTCGCTAGCTCCATCGACCATTTTACCAACTTCTTCCGTAAGTCTCGAGCTTGTACAAAGTTTGCCCGAGGGTCGGTTTGTTAGAACCACTCACCGAATGTGCTCGAAAATAAGGCCTCGCTTCGGCCGCGTGACTGTGGCAGTGCTCACTTCTTCGTTAGTGGATACCAGGTCTCAGCTTCTAGCAAAGCTCTGCTCGTGTAATAAACAGGGTACTATACCCCTGACTCCTCCCTTACCAGAACTGAGCTCGTTGCCCATTGGAACACAGCTAAGTATAGAAACAGTACCTTTCCTGCTCGAGGTGTCGACAGTAACGGAGCTTTCAACAGATATTCTTTCAGCTGCTGGAACACCGCCTCGCATTCTGGCGTCCACTTTGTCTTCCTGCCTTTCTTCATTTCCTGAAAGAAGACTCGACATTTATCCGTGGCTCGAGATACGAACCCGCTGAGGGATGCCAGCTTACGGCCGACTTTGTATCTCCTCGAGGCTACGAGGGACCTCATTTCCACCACTCGCTCTTATCTTCTCTAGATTGGCCTCGATCCCCCTGTGACTCACCATGAAGCCTAAGAATTTTCTCGAACCCACTCCAAAAGCACATTTCTCTGGGTTTAGCTTCAACCGGTACTTTCTTAAGAGTGCGAAGGTCTCCTCTAGATGCTTTACATGCTCCTCCGCATCTTTAGACTTGGTGATCATGTCATCCACATATACTTCAATCGTCCGATCGATCAATGGCTTGAAGACCTTGTTCACTAGCCTCTGATACGTTGCCCCTGCATTCTTTAGACCGAAAGGCATGAGCTCAGGTTGATTAGCTGATGAAGGTCGTGCACTCCTCGTCTGATCGGCAATGGAATTTGGTTATATCCCGAGAATACATCCATAAACTAAGTGAGCCTCGTAGTCCACCTGTCACGTAGAATCCACCAATTGTTCACATCTCGTGAAGTCCACACACATTCTCCATTTCCCACTTGCCTTCTTCACCAAGACCACATTCGAGATCCATTCTGGGTAGGAGACCTCCCTTATGAATCCCGCTCAGCAGCTTTTCCACCTCGCAGCTTGATGGCTTCAGATATTTCCTAGTCGACGATCTCCTTTCTCGCCTCACCGGCTTAGCATCTCTCCAGATCGCCAGCACTGGCACGCCCACTCCGGTCAATCCTGTGCATATCCTCGAGCGTCCATGCGAACACATCCGCGTGTGCTCGCAGACACTCTACCAACCTTTCATTCAACGGCTGCCAAGGCTCGAGCCGATTCGGATTTTCTTCCTGGTCGCCTATTCTCACCCCGACCTCCTCCAACTTCTCACCGGCTCTTGTCTTCCATTCCTCGATTCCCCTCGAGTCCAACGAGGTTATTTGCATGGTTTCTTTGGCCGCTACAACAGAAGCAACTCCTCGCCACCCTCCGGTCGCTTTTCACGACCATTACATACTCCATTTACTCGATACTTTAGGGCTAAGTAATGGGTGGATAAGCACGACCGGCCGATCCTCATAAACGGCCTCCCTAGAATTGCTCGGTACGGGTCGGCTTCATCTACCACCACGAAATCCAAGCATCATGTTCTTCTCAAAAGGCCTCGAGCCCATGGTTATCGCCACTGATGATTCCTGAGGTATTAGCTTTCCTCCCGAATCCTTTTAAGGAAGTGCTTGTCTCGCCGAGGCTCGCTGTCATATTCCCAAATCCTCGAGTGTGGATTCAAGAGAATATCCACCGAGCTTCCCGAGTCAACCAAGATTCTGATCAACTTCCTTGTTTGCTACGCTGGCTTTTACCACTGTGGCATCCTCGTGAGGGTACAACACCCCTCCTCGCCTTCATCCGTCCACATAATTGGCACCGCCGAACCTTGGCCTTTTGGCAATGGGCAGTGAACAGGACTTCTACGGCAATGCAGCATATCTGCAGTAGTTTTTCCGAGCCCTATTTGAACTTTCTACCATCGTGGGCCCTCCTGATATTACCCTCGTGGACTGGTGGTTCCATGTCTATTTCGTAAGCCCGGTCATCTTCCTCAGACTGCTGCTCAACCACCGGATGCCCTCCTTCAACAAACTTATCAAAGTACCGATTCCTAACCAGATCCTCCACTTGATTTGTCAAATCACGGCACTGTGATGTGGAATGGCCGTGGTCACCATGGAAACGGCAGAACCGACCCTCCATCGGAGTTGGAGGGCTCAGCAGTCCTCGCTCCTCAGCCACTTGAAGTATCTCTTCGAGAGATACCTTCAACCTCAGATATCGCTCAGAAGCTGGGCTTTGCTCCACCACTCAGATCGCCTCGATCCCTCGGGAAACTTCAGTGGAGGAGGCAATGGACGATCGGCCTGCTGTGGTTCACCTCAGTGTCCGCTGACGGCTAATCATGGGATGCGTGGTCGCCATGACGCTCAGTATTCTCTCGTGATCCCGACCCGATGACTCGCGAGATGGCAGGGAACCATCCGCGGTGGGGAGCTCTCTGCAAGTGGTCAGACGGGCAACCCGGTCCCTCGCCGCTTAAGCTTGTGTTCCTCGGCAGGACCTCCTTTATCCTTCCTCTTTGTTCCATTGCCCTCCTCATTCCTCAGTTTTGCAGCTTTTTCCTCTTCAATTACTATATCCAGCTTCACTCGCTCATACGCGTCCGAATATGAACTGATCAACGGACTCGCAGATTATACCATGGTCTCCCCATCCGGATCCCATCCTTCAATCCTCTCGAGCTCGGGATGGTTAAACGCGCCAAGATCTAGGACCGATCTATGGTATCTTTTGACAAACTCCTGAGGGATTCTCCTCCCTCCGCCTTTACTTCGACAACTCCATCATGTCATCCTCGTGGGTCACCGCACTCGAATTGCTCCGCAAACTCCCTACACATCCGCTCAAAGCTCAAGATGCTTCCCGTGGAGTCTCGCAGTACCATTCTCTCGCTCCTCCCTCCAGAGTGAGTGGGAAGGCCCCAGACCTCCGAGCTGCCGACAATCCTTGCACCCTCGCCATGTCGCTGAACCGCTCTATGTGCACCAACGGATCACTTTTCCTCGAGAACTTCGAGATCCGGAAGCTGAAGTCACGTGGGATCGTGACACCCATGACCTCCGCCGAGAGAGGGATTCGTTGTCCAAAGATTATTCGCCAACTTGGGCTCTTTCCGCTCCCTGAGATCTTCCACAACTCAGTGCCAACTCACGCACTTCTCCCTCCAACTCTTCCGCGAGAGGTCGGGTCATGGTCCTGTAAGTGCCGACGGACCCCTTCCTCCATGTTTGTTTCCTCCTCACCGCAACGATTTGGTGCCCTAGGTCTTGGGCTTCATCTCCCACATTTTCTCGAACTGGAGCATTCCCACTACCGACTCCGGACATCATTACATGCTTTTCTCTATCCTTCCCCGAGTTCTTGCAATAGGGAAGTCGAGTCTCCATCTGCTTCTCCATCTGATCCATCCTTTCCTAGATCTCCCTATTCTGGGCCTCATTAGTCACTTCTCTCAAAGTTACCGATTCTTCTGGACTTACTCCTCTTCGGCTATTTCCTCTCATCGTTGCGTTGTCTATCTTAAACGTATTAGGAAATCAGGCTTTTTTTGCCGATTCCCACAGACGACACCAAAAGATGTTGATGTAGTTTTTTCGCGTGTCTTTAAACAGTGCCTCGAACCTTCTGCTCGCGACTAGCTCGAGCTCGAGCAGGACTGTCTCCTTCTTCCTATTTCACTGTCTTTTCCAAAACGGAGATCTTTTGGACCTGTACTCACAGAAAATAGGATCAGGGGTTGTCGGGCGTGTTTCGGCGAAAATCCTCCGACGCTCAAGTCAGTAATCGGGTTGTTCTTTTTGGTATCTCCCTTAGTCAAGGAGACCGGAAAGGTGAAAGGGATATTTTTTGCCCTCCCTTTTGAATAAATATGGAGTTTTTTAAGAGAATCAATGTAAGAGAAGTCAGAGTAGGAAAAACCTGTATAAAATTTCGGAACCCTTCTGAATGAGTTTTTTCAACCTTTGTAACGTACCCGTTCCTTTTCTTTTATACTCCCTCTTTTCATTTTTCTCGCCCTTTCTCTCCAAGAGCGTCCATTTCCGCGTCAGTGGTATCTGGGTCCCTCTGACAGTTGGGATTGGCGTAATATTCCCTGGAGATGAGCGGCTGTCTTCTTAACCTGGTTCACGTGGCCAGATCACCATATCGGGCATATGCGCTATGAATGATGACACCGTGGGGGCATGTGCCGGCCATCGGCAACAGCACCACCACCCTCCCTTGTGGGGCTCAATCTGACATCAAAAAGGTGTGCGAGATCTTGAGGGAACAGGTCGGACTGTCCCGAGCCGAGTCTTGCGTTCCATTTGGTCGATGGCTAAGATGACCCAGTTGTGCTCGGGGACTTAACTGCAGCGAGCAGGAAGGAGAGCTCGGGCTTTGATCAATTTTTGAGCTCTCCGTCTTTGTCCAGCCTGGGCCGGTCCTGATGACCTCGAGCAGATGGGAGAGCTCGGAGCTCGGACCAGTCTGAGTACCTCGACCTTGACCAGCTTTGATGTCTAGTGAGATTGTCTTCGAGCCAGTGGTCGGGACTTCTGCTCGAGCTGGGTTGACCTCGGGGCATTTTATTCGAGCTAGAAGGGCCTCAAGGAGACCTGCCCGATATTACCCAAACAACTATTTTAATAGCAAAATGTAAAAGTTTAAATAAAATAGTAAAACTTGAATATCTCAAACTTTTTACTAATAAATTTGTAATTGTATTTATTATATCTTATTTTTTCGACCAATTACACATCCGGAGGTTAAACCTAATACGACCATAATTGAGATTTCATTCTCCAAATAAAACTAATATAATCTTATACACATGTTATCTCTTTAGAATATTCTAGTACGACATGGATTTAATAAGGTCTTTTTATAATACGAACACCACACTCATAAGGTAGGTAGTTTGGGTTTTGTGCATAAAAGGACAGAAACTAAAACTTTTTCTCTCTTTCTCTTTTCTCTTAAGTTCTTATTGTTAAGATGCTCAATCTCTAACTTAAGCATTAGAAGTTCTTCGTTGGTAACAACTATGACGCCAGTACGATTTCTCTATTTTATAGTCTAAACAAACCAACACAAGATCAAATCACAGCTCAACTATGACACCTGTAAAGATTGAATAATATCAACTTTTACTTTATTTACCTCAATTCCTCTAAATGAAACAACATGACCCAAAATTATACCTTGTTCAACCATAAAGTGACAATTTTTCAAAATTTAACATAAGCTTAGTTTCTATGTATCATTGAAGAAAAAAGTGTAAGGTTATGTAAACAATTATCAAAGTATTGTGCATAAATTGTGAAATCATCCATAAACACTTCTATAAAATGTTCAATATAATATGAAAATAATTAACCATACACCTTTGGAAAGTGGCTGAGGCGTTGCAAATACTAAAGGACATGGGACGATATGCAAAAGTCCCGAATGGGCATATAAAAGTTGTCTTTTCATGATCCAGAGAAATTGCAATATGAAAGTAACCGAATAACCATCAAGAAATTAGTAGTAAAAATGACCAACGAACCTTTCAAATTTCTTAATTCACACTTGTCACCAACATCAGCTTGCAAAATGGTAAACATAGCATAACATAACTCAAGGATAAAGAAAATATAAATACTAAAATTTAAAGGTTATCATGTTATCGTCAAAAGATCACACAAAATATTTTAAAATTTGTATTTATTTTATTTTATTTTATTAAAACACACCTCACCACCAAACCTATTCTAAACATTGTCTACAATATTTCCTATTCTAAAGATGTGCATGTCAATGTGCAAAAATATTTGGTTTTTGTTGTATATAATGTTTCCCCTACTTTGTACGAAGAGTAGGGATTGCACCTTGAATTCTTTTTTAAGTTTGTCGGGTGACATTCAATTGCTTCAGCATTGAAAAACTAATTAAGAACATGAATTATATATTAGTATCTAGTAATTTTATAATAAGGGAATTTTTTTTATTTTATTAAAGTAATAGACAAATTAAAAAATAAAAAATTATAAATTTCAATACATTACCACTTTATCTATTTGGTTATTATTCTTCAAGTTAACTTAAAAAAAATGTAATTGCTACCGTGACATCTCCTGAAAGTATACTGTTGAAAACCATTGTGTTTAGTTTAAACACATTATATTAAAAAGGTTTTAAACTAATTGTTAAAATATATTATTCCACAATAGCATAATATTTTTTTTTATACGTCGTTTATTAATTTTTTGTTGTAAAGAAAAAATAAACAAATTAGCCTCATTTTAAAAATCTTAAATTTGATCAGACGTAGGGAAACTAAAAGTTTATTTGAAATCAATTAAATTAAGAAAATAATAAGACTTTACTTTAAATTTCACTTTAAACTAAGCTATGATTGGGCAAGATGTTTACCATTAAAATTATCCAATCAAGCTCAAACCAGGCATAAAGACCACTCAATTGATTTTGCCTTTGCAAATTAATATTCCTTAATGTAATATTGAAATATCATGATAAAACAAATTTATTTGTTAAAACACATTTGATAAATGGCACAAATCTTAGAGGCTTAGAGGTGGTGCTTCAGGTGAGGAACTGGAATAGGAGGTGGGCTTGGCTCGGGTTTGCTGCCCAGTTTCCTAAACTTCAAATTCTTCACAAGCCCTTTATTTAAGCCATGCAATCGTACTTTACCATCAACTTATTTTATGTATTTTAATTTTCTCATGAAAGCATCGACTTAATTCCGTTGCAATTATTGCTTATTACACAATACATAACATATTTCTAATATTGATCTTTTAAATTGAGCACAGTTCGAGCCCCTTAAGCGCTCTTTCCCTTTCCCACCAAAAAAAAAAAAAATGGAGTAGATACTCTCCAAGTGCTGCTCGTATGAGTAGATTTTCTAGTTATGTTCTCTAAATTTCTGGGTTGTACTATAAATATAGGTATTTTGATTCTCAGTAGATCTTAAATTGTAATATATCTATATATAAATGCCAAAATATATGCTTACTTATATCGCATCACGTTTCCATTAAAAATCATTTTTACAAATGAATATATTTTTCATTGACACATAAGACCAAAGATCAATGTAAGCACTCTTCATATTGATTCCGGATTAGAAATCAATATGGATATAGTTTGCATTAACCCTGATTGAAAATCAAAACCTATAAATTGATCAATACAAAGGTCCGGAAAAAAATAGCAACAACTGAATCTAGAAATATTGATAATAAACAGCATGTGATCACTAATGAAATCACATACAAGGAATTCAAATACAGACAAATAATGGTCAACAAATTTAATGGTCTAAATTAAACAAAGGGAACAGATGGTGAAGATTTTTCCCACCAATCTTGCATCTTACTTGACACAAGATCTTTTGACCAATTTTCAAAACAGAGTCAAAAGAGATCTAAATCTAAACAGATCTAAATCATTAAACACTAACTTGAGCTAAATCCACTGAAGTGCCTTTTGCTGGTACACACTCAAGCTCAATCAACTTAAATCCACAAGTGTTGTTAGAATATATCCAAAATTTTCTAAGAACTCAGGTATATAATGTTAGGAAATCGAGATTCCTTCCAAGATCATTTTAAAAAATTTTTCAAATAACAAATTAGTAGAAAAATTAAACGAAAAACAATATCAATCTCACAACACAAATTTTACATGATAAACTCCAAATTCAGAGAAAAAACTGCGGTCGTTGTTAAAAGATAACTAGAAAAAAATATTTACTTTGTGAAAAGTTGTTACAACCACATTCTTAGAAATAATTTTCTCTCACCCAATCTCCAAATATATAATTCCGCGAAATATTCCTTAATAAAACAAACCCGTAGTACCTATATTGAGGAGCCAAAAACTCTTACAATATATCTACATGCTTAAAAATATTTATATCCCATATTGGAAGCTCTTAACGCTTCTTTGGCATTCACCAATCAAATGCTTTCAACTGGGATGCCTAACAACTGAGATTTGACTCTCTATTTATAAGCAATACAGATGCACTATTGCACCATTTGATTTGCTTTTCAACAATTCTGGCCACTTCCAATTACTTGTCAAAGTATCCGGCCACCTCCAATTGCTTGTCAAAGTATTCGACCACCTCCAATTTTCTTGTTAAAGTTCTCGGCTACCTCCAATTTGAATTAAAATGATGTGTTCCAATTGGACTTTTCAACAATTCTTCATTTCTACTAAAATTTATCCAAATTTGAGTTAACTACCAATAATCATAATTCTCAACATATAGAATTATCATAATCTACTATAAAAAGTATACTCACTTAGAACTAATTCTCAATTTTAAGCATTTTTGCATCGGCAGATGTCTAAATATCCCACTAAAATTTATGGTGCAACTTTTATGTTGGCTTTCCTAGAAGTTCAACAGCAATCTATATAATTTCTACCACACATCCTACATTAATGCTAGCTGTACCTTGTGTGCAAATCTGATGGACCTGCTAGTAGTAGCACATCCCTCTTCATGGCACTAATAGCATACCATGAGAATATTTTCATCATCTCTTTTACAAGGGACCAACATTTTCCACGATGATGAGTGACTTACCAGTGGCAATACAATGAGTATCTAATTTGAAGCCACTTGCCCATCTTGGTCCATTTCTCCTATAACCATATATTTTTAAGTGCCCCGATTGCCCACACCTTCAAATCATTGTGCATATAAAAAAGGATAAACCTTTGACTTGAATTCACTATAAGCTAAAAATCATTCTTTCGTTAATTTTTCCAACAACATCAAATCTCACCAAGTTTGAAAAATACCATCTACTGACATATGTTCTCCACTTTGACCTTACTTTTCAGAGCAATCTTTAATCTTCACCAAGGACTATTTGAATTGACTCACAGCACTTCACATGAACAGTAACATATACGTAAACAGTGATATATACCCTGGATATGAACCGTTTGCTTTGAATTACAGAGGAAAAATAAAATAAAATAGAATTGCTAACCTTAAAGGGTCTTCACTTTAAAACTGACCATATTGAGGTTTGATTAGAAATATAAATAAAATTGCTAGAAAAAAAAAATCAACTAAAGTGGAAAAGAAGTAACTTAATTTCTTGCAAAACTATTGAATGTTAAATTAAGTACTAAAACTTAATCCAATAGAAATTGACATAAAGCAAAAAAAGAGAAGAATTACATTGATATACTTACCCTATAGCCAAAATTAGTTACAAAAGAACCTAAACCATGTCCAATAACTTTAACTTCCTGCAAACAACTCCTCTTCATATCATAATCCATTTCTGTCTTTGATTGCCTTCAAAGTTGAGCTTTAATTAAAATTCAAAGTGAGTTAATCAAATATTTGAGAAAATATCCAAGGAAAATGCACAAATCCAAACAACATATAACAAAATTTCATAATAATATACCAAAACATAAAATTTGAGATGGGCACTAAATTCAACGAGCGAAAACAGAGAAATTATGAGGAAAAGACTTTTTTTTGACAAAGAATTATGGAACTGCAAGGAATTAGAAGTTAAAAGATAGAAAGTTATAGATGATTTGTAGAAATTAAGCGAAAATTGAAAAGAAAATTGAAAAAAATTAGCTTAAGTATTTTCAATTACCTATTCAAAATCAAATGGTTTCACGAAGTCAATGATAACAGCTATAAATTGCACAAAATGCTTGCAATGTCATCAAGAACAAGAGCAAAACGGCATCCAACAAAGTTCAAATTGATACCTCATAAATTTTCCAACTTAAATACAACATCAATTGTCATAATAATTCTAGGAATGAAACTATTGTCAATCTAATGGAGTTACTTATCTCATTCCAAAAATTTGCAGCCTCTTCATCACTTTTTAATCGGTTCAAAATCACACCATTTTCTCTAAGCAACTTCGCATGATCCTCAGTATCAATAAAAAAATTAACAAATGTAAAAGCAAAACCCATAACTTACCTCCATCACATTGAAGCCGTATTTGGGGAAATCAAGACCCATCAATTTATTCTATCAAACTCAAGCAATCTAAGGATGTAATTGCTCGACAAGTTAAGGGTCTAGTTGGGTGAAATGATTTTTAAAGAAAATTACAAGAGATGTTAGGTTTCAAAATCTAGTAGAGATGGGACTCAAAGGAAAGAAGAAGACTGAGAGTTGACGATTTTAGATTTCCAATCTTGGTTTGTAGTGGAAATCAATCATGGTTTCTTTACTCAGATAAGTCAATAAGGAGAGGGAGCTTTTTTAGATTTGGGGAGCTCAAGAGGGAGCGAATATTTTGGTAGAGGGAGTTGAAATTTTGTTGTTATATTTTGGATAAGATTTGTCCATTTGTTCTCTTTTTATCCATTTAAAAAATATTATTTTAATAAATTAAAATAATTCATAGCCTAATAGTCTTTTGATTCATTGTAGAAGTTTTTAGAGGTCTTCGGATTGAATTTGGATGGAAACATAATTAAAATGGTAATTTTTTATTATTAACGCATAGTGTCATTGATCTATATTACTAAAGTTATTTATACTTTAGTATTAATAATTAGTGATACTTATCTATTAAAAGAGAAAAATAGTTCAAATGTATATGCCTGATGCTTTTTAATAAAGTGTAGCAAGAAAAATATCAGTAAAAATTATTTTTCTAGTAGTTTTAAAAAAATATTTTTCTTAAAAATATCATGAAAGGATTTGAACTATTAAATATTTAAAACATTCATTAAATTATATGAGTTTTACAAGAAATATACTAGTATGATTATTTAAAGCTTAATTCACTTAAAGCTTGGTATTATCTTGATGACTTTAAGTTTGTTATCATATGAATAATATTTGTCTTTCAAAAATTAATGAGATTATAAAATATATGAACAACTCCCCCTTAATATGTTAATATAATGCCAATATATATATATATATATATTCACATTTCAACATCCCAATACTTCACAATACATGCTATAAAACATCAAAACATTCAATATGCACACTTCAACATCCTAATGTACCAATATGCACATAAAAAATTCACTATGCTTATTTCAAAATCTTAATATTTAAAAAAATATGCTGTTAAACATTTTCTCCCCCTTCATCATCAAAATTAGTACACTTCAGAGTAATCAATATGAATAAATAAAAAGTGTAAAAAGATCTGTGTACCATAGCTCCCCTTAGCACCATTCAAAAATTCTCAAAACATACTCATCATCAACAAGACACCAGGCAATAATCATCAAAATATCCATAAAGGAAAATCTATAAATATAAGCATAAGAGTATCAAGTTATCTAAAATAACATGTAAAGTAAATAACACAACAATATGATGTCATAAGAGCTAAAGAAGCTGGTGTGAAAATACAAAAACAAAAAATATAAAAAGACTAATGAAGGGACTGTGATAGTGAATGTAATGAAGGAACATTAAGAAGTTACTGCTGTAGAGTAAAAAAAAGTTGCTGCTTTTCAAGAAATTGCTAATGAAATGCTTTAAATTGGGACTGAAGTTGGTTCTATTGCTGAGATGTAGATCAAACTTCACCCAGCAGATGCTTAACTAAGTTCTCATGCGTCTCGGAAGTGTGTGCTTCTAAAGTAGGAGGCTGTAGAAGCAGGATGCTGAGCTTGAGATCGTAAAGACGTAGTAAAATCTGGCAGCTAATTGGTAGGAAGGACATCATTTAGCATAAGTTAATCGTACGAATAAATTAGGGTTAACTGATTCTTGACGAAAGGAGCCTGAACGCATTGGCCATTCTTTCAATCAACTGCTAAGCTGAAGATGGAATCATCACCTAGTTTTTTAGACTACTAAAAAATAGTCTCATCAGAATCAACCCAAAAATGCCAAAGGATTTTGGTAATGATACTACCATATGGAAATAAGCAGTTGTTCACTCCAAGTGTACTAAGTATATGTATAAAAATGACGTACCCAATATTAGCCCATTTATGTAAAAGACAATCCAATAAACCCATATGTAAATGGGTGACTTCATTAGCATGTCCCCTTAACCATATACTAAAGAACACTATGAAGAATCCAAACTTGTAAGCACAGGAATTGGGAATGTAAAAGGAGAGTGCAAACATCATTAGATAAATCTGCCCACCTATATATATTTTTAACACCCTCAACATGTAAGAAATTTCAGAATTAAAGTTTCTTTCTTAGAAGTATAGGGCTTTAGTCCCTTATTTATAGTTCCTAAGATCATATTGAGGTTGCAGACATCAAACTTAAAGAGAACATCATAGACATTACTGATAATATGATCTTGACAGTTAGCTGAGATGTCCATGTTTGAATAAAATACTTTAATTAGATTAGGATATGCATTATCCTCAAATGTCAACATATTTCCTCATCCTACATGTTTAAGTAATTCCATAAGCCTACTAGCCACTAGGCCAAAGAGCTGCTTCCCTATAAATTTGGAGGGCAGCAGTTATTCCCACAAGCGTTTTGTGGGGCTATTTCCTTTCTCAATTATTGACTGGAGGCAGTTTACTTACTTATCTAAGTGTGAGGGGTAGACATCCTTCGAATATTAGTGAGGATTCAAATCTGAGTAGTGCCTTATACGAATTAATGTAAACTAATCCCAGTTACGGTTTGATTTATAAATATCAGTTGTAGTCTCATATAATATGAGTTGTAATCTCGAGCAATAGTTTCATGTATAAAAAAAAAATTCCTTAAGCCTACTATTTAAGTCAACAAAATAGGAGGGTAATACCCTAAGTTACAAGAACCAAGCATAGAACCATTGCGCGTAAGAGGGGATTGGAAAGTGAGTCGCATCAAACTCAGAAAATCTCTTCAGCAAGTTGTGTTCTTTTCCTACCCACACTTTTATGCTTTTTACTTGTTCTTGAGAAATTGAACACAAATGATAAAATTGAACATATTAAAAGGAGGATATTCATGGTGTGAAGCAATGTGGGTGGTCAATTTGATAAAAATGGATGTAAAATGAGTTAATTTTAGAGAAAAAATTTTGGCTGAAACCTAGGATTTGAAATTGAGATTTTCAGATTTGGTGGATGAAATTGTGTTTGAATGATGAAAAAAATGATGTTTGAGTGATTAAAAACAAGTTTAAAACAATTATTGGACAAGGAAAGCTCAGAAAATAGATGAATTTTAGAGAGATAAGATGAGTTGCCGTAGTTTAGAGAAAGGACGCATGGAGAACAATTAATAAAAATGAAAAAAAAAACCTTAAGAATAATAACTTATCAGGCATTCGGGTTGAGTTGAATCAAACCCAAAATTTATTTCGCGTTTTGGTTCAATTCGATTCAAACCTAAAACCCGAATGGAGAGTGAAACTGACTGGTTTTGCTATTTGGTTTGGTTTAACTCGAATCGAATAACAAACCGATCGGTTTTGTAATAATAAAAACAAAATCGATCGATTTGGGCATTTGGGAAATGAGGGTATTTTATTGTATTACAAAACCTACGGCACACTACTAAAGTATGTTACATCACATTTACTTTACAGTACATCCTTATCTCTAAGAAGTATTACCAAGCACAATTTTATTTGCCTTATCTTCAAGCATATGCAGGGGCAGCTTAAAAAGACTCGTAAGGCCCAAAGATTCACAACAAAACAATTGTGAGAATGGCACGAAACTCCTAGACGAATTCTATCTTTTGTCAATTTTGTAATAAAAAACAAAAATACCCCTCATATCCCAAATGCCCAAATCTTCCGCATTACTAAAAAATCTCTAACTGCTCTTAGTCTTTCTCACAACTCTCCTAAGTTCTAACTGCCATGCTGCCAGCCCCTGGCTGCTCCTCGCCATTAGCCCTGCATCGATTGTCAGCAATCATCTGTCAACTATACTGCGTGCCAGCAGCAGTCTATGTCGTTCCCTCGCTTCCCAGCAAACGCCACCTGATTTTGAGTCCCACTAGTAAATGTCGCCCGATTTTACAGATTCCATCTCGTCAGTCATTGGCGTTACAGCACCTAAAGATTATTCTTTGACTTCGTAGGATTGCAGCTCTCTACTTGATGTTATGGTAATTTGTAAGCATGTTTTGTTAAATTTTTTTTGTTTTTGCAAATCAAGAAAATACTTTTATTATAAAATTAATTTTAAAAAAATATGTGTCTAATTGCACCTTGGAGCAATGGAGCAGATTATGAAAGTTATGCTGCCGGCAGAGCATGCTTGTATATTTTGAAGCAAGCTAGCTACCAAATAAGAAAAGAAAAATGGACAAAAAAAGAATCAAATTTTCCTGTATGAATTAACTAATTTTTTATGCTCTGCATTTTAGACAAAGTTTTGGGTTTCTTTGTTGCGGTTTGGCTTTTTTGTCTGCAGTCTATCTTGCTAATTCGTTAAAAAAAGTTCTGCTTTTAGTATCTGTAACAAATTATGGTTGGGTAGTGCTGATACATGATTCGCTATAAACTGAAGCAGATTTTACCAATTGATTTGAAGCTGTTATGAAATTTTTAACCCAAAATTGCAACTCCAAACCATAATTGAACCCAAAATTTGAAACCGAATCTGAATCAAACCAAACCAAATTTGAAATCAAACTGCACTAAACCGAAATAACTTTTCAAACCATTTGAGTTGAATTCTCAAACAAGAACGGGTTACAACCTAGATTGAGAACCATAAAAACTAAACCAAAAACCAAAACACCCGCCCCTACTTATTGTACGAAATCAGCTAGCCATTTGAAATAATCGGCTAACAGTTCTAAACTAGCGAATGTCTAACAGGAAGTCGGTTAGTTGTTTTTATGAATCGGTTAACTGTTATCAACCATAATGTATTTAACATGAAATTGGTTAGTCGTTTCTCTCAAGCAGTTATCTGTTATAATTGATAGGCATTCTATTTTTAGTCGGTTGATAGATTAAATTCAAGTGGTTAGCCGATTTTTCTGTATTTTGCTCACCAATTTGATTTTTGGCTAGATATTGATCAATTTCAAAATCATTTTGTGATCCAAAATTTTTCAAGAAGCCAATTTATACATGAAACATATTGATGGTCATTCAAAATCATAAAATCAAAACATATAACATATTGGACATGAATGAGTCATGCCTCATACAATCATAAAAAATACTAAGCAAGTTATGTTTCAAGTTTTCAACCAAACATATATTTTCAATCATGGTAGAAAAATTTATACTGGCATTTCCTACTTTAATAATCTTTCCTTTTGATTTGTCTCAAAATGATACACTTCCACCATTTTTATTTATAGTGAAACTTAAGAGCCTAGAATAGTCCCCGGTCATGTATTTTGAGTACCCGTTATCCAAAATACCATTTAGTTCTTTTCTTCTTTGATTACTGTAGAAAAAAATCTCAAATTGAGTTTTCAGGTAGCTAAACTATTTTGGGTCTTTAAATGTTATTGATGGTTTCTTTGCAACCAAAAACTTTCTAATGCCAAGATAACTATTTCTTCTAATTGAGCATGCATAACTCATGTGACTATTTTCATTACAATAATTGCAAATGATTTATTACTCACTAATTGAGGCGGCCTTAACAAAATAATTATTGTAATATTTTTGTTTTAAGTTAGGCATATAAGTAAGGCCTCCTTTGTTAAAACACACTTTTGAGAATTGAGCAATTTTTGTAAATTCTTTTGACCATTTGTAAATGTTAACACAATATTATTAAGCTCATTGCTCTTTTTCTAATTAAGAGCTTCATTCTCTTTGATCAAACCATTAACATGTGAATTTTCATGCTCAAATGAAGTGCTTTACTTTTCTTTCAATGAAATGATTTTATCATGCAATATCTTTTTCTTTATTTCAAGACATTTAATGTTTTCATTTAAAGAATTATTTTATTTTTGCAAAATATCATTTTCATTTGAGAATTCTAACATTTTCTTTTTAAGAGAAATATTTTTCAATTCAATTTTCTTCAAATCATTATGCAATTCTTTAAATGCCTCAAAACATTCATCATAGGAGGGAGGATCATTTACCTCATCAAGTTTATCAAATGATTCATCTCCAATTACTATAAGTGCTAAGTTTGACACTTTATGTAATTGTTCTTCATTGGTTGATTTTTGTCACTATTATCCCATGTTGCCACTATAGCTTTCTTTTTGAGTTTATTGAGAAGTGGGCATTTTGATTTTATATGTCTTGGCTACTTGCACTTAAAACAAATAATTTCTTTCTTCTTCTCTTTTTTATTTTTGAAGTTTTTGAACTTCCTTCGTTCACTTGGTTTCTTGAAAAACCTTTTAAATTTTCTAGCAATCGTTGTGATATCCTCATATTCAAATTCACTTTCTTCATCACTCTTAATTATTGCTTTCAAGGTAATACTCTTCTTCTTCTTGTCTTCATCTTATACAGACATTTCCTACTTTAATAATCTTTCCTTTTGAAATTTTTCATCATTCACTCCATTGACTAGAAGTTTTGAAATTTCTTCCCTTTCTTCGTTTTTCATTATCGGTGTAAATGGACCTTCACACACAACTTTACATATCTCATAATCTAATACTTGCAAATAATTTCTCATCTTAGTTTTCAATAAGGAAAATCATTTTCATAAAAAAACAAGAGCCTAGATTGACCTTTTCTAAAGGTTGAATTATTTTGACTTGCCATGGATCTTTTACTCTAAATGGTTAAGTCCTAATAAAAGAACCTTGCTTTGATACCCAATGAAATTTTAGCTAAACAACCCAAGGGGGGGTGAATTAAGTACTAAAAATTAGATAAATAAAATCATAAATTAATGCAAACTAAAGCCTTAAGAAATACAAATAATTGTAAATCAAATAAATGAATTTAAAGAGATAAGAGAGAAGAGATCAAACACGTGATTTTTACGTGGTTCGACAAAACCTGCTTATATCTACAGCTCCAAGCAAATTAAGCTTGAGGATTACACTATCCAAGCTTTACAAACCAAAGCTCCAAAATGTTTACAATTAACTTCTAAGTGGTCAATAAACATTTACAATCTTATGAACACACACACACTTCTTTTCAAGTATTTCCCATATCATGAACACTCAAGTTTAAAGTATAAAGCTAAAGTTTACAAGATCTCTCTCCTTAAGAGTATATAGGCAAATGATATCTCAAAATATACCAATGAATGTTAATAAGCCAATAAGATCTCAGATTGATTTTGTATGAACAAGTTTTTGCTTGATGGATTTTGTAAAAGTTATTTGAAATAAATTTGATTTGAGTTTTTATAGTTTGAACAAGAAAATTAGTGTTTTTGACTTTCTGGGCACTATCGGTTAATGCTTCTTATGAAACGGATCGTCGTTTACTTATATGGCAAGTTACTGTTATTGCTAGATTTGAAAATTTTGTATAGTCAGTTTAGCCATTTTAAAACAGAACCATTGCAAGACTTATTGATTAGCTGCTTTCTATAAACAGTTAACCATTTCAAACCAGTAGCTTCTTCAGAACTATCGGTTAGTTACTTAAAATAAATGGTTCATCAATTTTCTCATGAAATCTCTTATCTTATAAAAATGTTTTTTCTTGAGCTATTAAGTGCTTAAAACATTCATTAAATTATATGAGCCTTACAAGAAATATACCAACATGATTCTCCAAAGCTTAATTCACTTGAAGCTTGTTCTTGTCTTAATGACCTTGAGGTTGTTCTCACATGAATAATATTTATCTCGCAAGAGCTAATGAGATAGCAAAATATAAGAATTGTCTATTTACCAATGACACAAGGTTTGTTTTCATCAAACACTTAAAACACTTTTTTTTGCCTTACCAAAGACCGTATAACCTTATAGGTCAATAGATTTGATATGCTACACTGCTATGTGGAGTACTAATTATAGTTCTATTTAGACATGTATAGATGTACCAAGTAATAAAAAGGCTACTAGTAAAAATTACTTAAAATTAAAATGATATTTCAACATTCTTTGATAGCTAGAAGGAATAATATTTGTTAGAATAGTACTCAAATGCCACCTTACTTATTTATTTATTTATTTTATTTACTTTATCACCTCACCCATCAAATATGAGAAGCTTTTATTTTTTTGTTTTTTGTTTTAACTAAAATACTGTTAAAAATCATAAAAAACAAGCACACACCTACACTTTAACTAATTATTGAAAAAATTTCAATGTACCAGAGGTGTGTTTAGAACTCCTCATAATATTGTATTAAAAGTTTGTATTTGTATTATAATAATAATATTGCATCATGATATTATAATGTGGGAACACTCACATAAACTAGTACTTTTAGGGGTGGGGGGATTGGATTTATGCTGGTTTCTTATCGTCTAATAAACAAAAAAAAAATAGTCAAAGAAATCACTGCCGATTTCACAACCACAAAACTCTTTCAAAATCGATCTGTTCGCCA
The DNA here is from genome assembly GCA_025617385.1 of Murraya koenigii. Classification (NCBI taxonomy): domain Eukaryota; kingdom Viridiplantae; phylum Streptophyta; class Magnoliopsida; order Sapindales; family Rutaceae; genus Murraya; species Murraya koenigii. The sequence continues at coordinate 14,414,534 of CM046817.1, read as the reverse complement.
AAAAGAATGGGGGGCCGACATTGCTCCATTACCCGTGCACTAGTTTAATTTACCATGAGACACCCCAACTCCATCATTATCGTGTCGCGCAAACCACAACTCCACTACCATTGAGCTGTCTGACATCACAGCCTGTCAACCACTACGTTATGCGATCTGTCTTCATCACCAATGCCACGACAGCACCTCGTAACACCAGCTGATTGTGACTTACTAACTAAACGGCAGGAAATATTGTTAATAAGCACGAGCTATTCCTCTTCAGGTTCAAAGTTTGAAACTTTCTAGCTTAGCAATAGTTTCTATATGTTTCCTAGAAACTTTAAGCTCAACCCACTATTCTAATCTTGAACACCCAGTGATTGTATGTTGGGATTATATGCTCTTCAAAGCATATTGATTTTCTGATTAATAAAATATTTGAGGTATTTATTCAGATATCTTAAATTGCATTAATATTTTTTGTAAAGTCCATTTAATCATATTATATGTATTTTATGCGATCACCATATGGATTCGCAAAAGACATAAATACAAGTTATCTTATGATTAAATAAATTAAGTTCACAGTTGATAAATAAAGTTGGCACTTTATTTAGGTATAGACTGTAATAAATTCATTGAGTGAATTGTCTTAATCATGTATGAATTTATTGATGTAGTATGACTACATTGAACTGGATCACATATGAGATTTAATTAACCGAGTAATAACTGTTAGACTTATTAAATCTCATAGACATTGATTTACTGTAATCTTAGTCTTGAGTTAATTATAATTTCATGATTGTAGTTGTTGTTTCATTTGAGCTACCAATGGCCACAACATACACATGCAGTCAATATTACCCGGTATCTTGGTGGGAGCAATTACAAGTATTGAAATTATAGATTAACAATATAGGATTTGTACGACACATCTCTTGATGGGCTTTCAGTACTTGATCATAGAATTCTCTGGCTGGAATGTGTCAACATAAATAAGTATATTGAAAATGATCATTAGAGAAAACCAGTAAGTATTAAGGAACAAGATGTAATTAAATTTACTGGACAATTGAGATATCAATTTAAATTAACGATGTGGTACAAAGGATTGTGCATTAAAGAAATCAATGTGTCTTGGGCGAATTATTATTCGAGCATACAATTATAGAGGTTAGTTCCAATCTTATAGTGGAGTAGAATTGGAATTAAATAATTATATTTGTTTAATTACAAATTTAATTATTGTAGCCACTATTGTATATTCCTAAATGATCTATGGGTTAGCTCATTTAATTGAAAACACCATCACTAGACCCAAAAGCAAGAAAAATTGGCATATTATGTGAAAATCTTAATTATAATATTTGTTAAGGCCTACTATGTTATATTCAAGTGTAAAAGGGGGCTTGTGATATTTTACAAGGTGGTCCCCTATTTAGTTACACATTCTCTCTACTTTTAGGTAAGCGGAGAGATAATATTTAATTTAAATATTTAAATATTTAAATTTAAAGAGGAATCCTATTTTAAATAGGAATTCCAATTCTATCATACTAGGATTTTTCATAAGATGTTATAAAAGGGGTATTATTCTCTTAAGATAAACAGATAGGAGAGAATTTCAGGGCTTTTGAGAAAAATACAAAGACATCTAAGAGAAGGCAGTTGCGATTGGGAGTGGTGAAACAGACACCCACACATCCAGTGTTGATCAATCTTGAGTCATAGCTTGGAAGATCGTTTGGAGATGGATCTACAACTCCCAATTGTTCATCTTCTCAAAATATCAAGGTACGAATTTCTAGATTACTTAATTCTTATATGTTGTATGAGATTGGTCCTAAAAGGTTTTAATTGAAAAATTAAAAAACCTGATTTTATCACTACAATTGGTATTAGAGCCATCTCATAATAATATATAAGAATTTCATAAGAAATCTATCTTTTTTATTATGTATTAGAGTGGCACAATTTATTTAGATATATATTATTTGTTAATATATGAATAAAGCATGCTTGGATTGTCTCAATTCATGGTTAGAAATTTGTCTGTATTTTTCTTTTGCATTTGTAACAAAAGGGGTGGTCTATTATCACCATGTTTCCCTTTTGATTTAATTTTATGTTTTAAGAATTTTTGTAAGCCATTGGATATTGTAATCTTAACAAAAATTTGTAAGAATTATATATAAAAAATTTTCCGAGCAACATAGTGCGCTCGGGGTCGCATAGCACGCAGCGCGCGGTCCGTCTGTGAAAAACAGCAATAGCTCGCGAGGTTCGTACGCAGAAAACAGCAGCAGCGCGTGAGGGACCACACGAAAAATAGCAGTAGCAGCAGCAACAGCTCAAGCTGTAGGCAGCGCTCGCAATAGCAGTCACGCAGCAGCAGTCCTGTGGTAGCAGCTCCCTCTCCAGCAACGCGCGGCAGACCTTGATTTGATTGAAAAAGACAGTGAATGGCTGCTGGTTTCTTTGCTGATGGCGGTGGAAAGAAACTATCAGATTAGGGTTTTGAGTGGTAATTATCACTTAGATTCCTAATTTATGTAATATTTTTAGAATGAGTAAAATTTATACACTATTATGCATTTAAGTCCAAAAACAATTTTGGGCTTGGTAAATCCTAGTTTCAAGTCCAATAAAAATTTGGGCTTAATGGATTAAATTGCAGGGACATAGTTTAACAAATTAAGTTTATTTTTTTGTTCAAAAGTTTTACTTAAAATTTTATTTTATTTTCTTTAAAATTAAAAATTTAGATCAATAATAAATTTAAAGCCTATATTAGCCAAGTCCATCAACAAAGATAATCCAATAGAAGAAGATATTGGCAAGAAGCCCAATGAAGATTAGGCTTAGGGTTAATATTATTTTTTTTATTTTAGGAAAACCATGAATTGAGATTATTTAATTTTCTATATGTTGTGTTTTGGATGTTAATATGCCGTAATAATTCATATAACATGAATTCATGTATATTGTTTGAAATTTGTAAATGCTTGATAATATAAGATATCACTTAGATAATATTATAGCAAGCATGCAATTAGCAATATATGTATGTTTTAAAAGGAAAAATCAACTTTAAAATATTGAGTGGAAGAGGGAAGATTCAAGATAATTTTCCCACGGACTCTATTGTTAGTTCAATAATAAAATTATATGTGTACCTCGACTTCATGATACAGTGATGCTCCCTACGGAGGGTATATATATTAGACATTTTATTTGATGAACTTATTTAAAGATAAGATCGAAATATTTTTTAATCTGTTGATCACCCTAACGGTGGCTGCATGATATGAGAAATATGTAAATTAAAACAATGGTTATACACTTAACAAAATTTGTTATTAATCTTCCCAACGAAGCTCTGTTAACAAAATTTTGGCCCAAAAGATAATGATAGTTATTTATAATGTTACGACATGAAAGTAAATAATTTAATGGTTAATTGGGTTTAGTAAGTGGCGGCATGACTTCCCCAACGGATAGCTTGCTAAAGCGGTACTAGATTGTCGTTACAATAAAATAAAATGCATTTATGGTTTTTTGCAGTTTAGATTTTTATTGTGAATGTTATATCAATGTATTTATGCATGTATGTTTTATTTTTCCAGAAATATCTTCTATCAACCCACTATTAATTATCCTGGTTAAAAATAAATTCACTGGTGAAAATTACTTAGATTGGAAACGCAATTTATTTAATATTCTCACTGCTAAAGACTACAAATATATTCTGACCCAGCAATGTCCTCCAGTGCCAACGTTATACGATTATAGAAATTAGAGGGAGTCTTATGAGAAATGGTGCGAAGCTAACAAAATGGCTAAGCGCTATTTATTGGCTTCTATTTCTTTGGAACCGCAGAACAAATTTCAGAGCATGGAAACAGCCACTGAAATATTGGCTAGTCTCCATCAGATGTTTAGGCAGAATACTGATTCTACTAAAGAAGCAGCGTTAAAATGTGTCACAAATGATGGACTATTTGAATGAAGTTGAGATTCATGGTGTTGAGATCGATGATAAAACAAAGATTAACATGGTGATTGAATCTTTACCTGATACATTCAAAGAGTTTAAAGTTAGCTCTATCTTAAACAATAAAGATATGACCTTAGTTCAATTGATGTATGAACTACATGCTATAGAAGAATATTATCATAGTAAAGAACTTCCTGAACAAGAATTCTCTTTAAGGCCTAAGTCGAAAGACAAGGGTAGGCAAAAAGAGAATTGGGACAAGAAACCTGTCTACCAGAAAAGATGGCAAGTCAAAAGGCAAGTGCTTTAAGTGTGGAAGAAGAGTCATCGGAAGAAAGATTGTCCTAAGATTATTAAAATCAGGTATAGGAAAAACTTTAAGCTTCCTAATTAGTTCAGTTTCTATTGATTAATGCAATAGTGGATTCTGAGATAACTAAATTTATTTGTAAATTCATTTATTTGGTTTCAGGAAACCAAGAGATTAAGTGAAGAAAGCTTTAAACTGCAGTAGAGAAGGCTACTAATTTATATCAGTTGAGAAGACTAGATCAATTTTATGAGACTTTAAGTTTTGATATTTGTCTTTGTGTTCCAAACATTAGAGGAATTTAATTTCAGTGGCTTGTTTTTTTATAAACAGGAGTGCACTCTTATTTTTGGATCCTCTATTAATAACTTATTTTGGTACTTTATAAAGACAATTATTATCATATAAGTCTATTGATCTATTCAAAGCAACATATAATGATAAAGAGTATATGCATTTATCTAAGAAAATAAATGTTTCTTCTAAAACCAATAGCACCTCTAATATTTATGCTTAAATCATATAAACTATAATAAGATCTCATAAGAATGATTAAAATTAGATCTTTCTTGCCCTATTGAGGTTGATCATTGATACTCTACAAATCTTATTTAGAAGAGTAATATGACAAGGTAGCTCATTTTGAGCTAAAAGAAAGCGTAATATTCTATTGTATGGATTAGTACATATAAATGTATGCGAACTAATTAGTTTACATGTTAGAAGAGGTTATGAGTATTCTATCAACCTTATTGATAAATATTCATTGCATTTATGTTTGTCTAAATGCGTCATACAAATATATGCAGACTAATTAGTTTACATGTTAGAAGAGGTTATGAGTATTCTATCAACCTTATTGATAAATATTCATTGCATTTATGTTTGTCTAAATGCGTCATGATTCCGTGGCTTTCGAAATTCAAAAGAGTACATGGAGAAGATAAAGAAACAATTAAAAGAGCTTTGATATGATCGAAGTAAAGAATATCTCTCTAGAGAATTCAAAGTATATTTGGTTGTAAAATGGGATAAACTTCCATATATAATGAACATTGTGACATAATAGTGTCATTATATGGAGAAACAAGATTCTTTTGGATAAAATAAGATATATGCCTAGTAATTTATCATTTACCTTTTTATTCTAGATGCCAATATTTGAAACTGCATAAATTATTGAACCTAGTTTCATTTATATCGATGCCAATACTCCATGGAATTATGGAAATATCACAAACTTAATTTGTGACACATCTATAGTTGGGGATTCATTAGTATTTATACTAAAATTATAGGCAGAAAAGATGGATTCATGTTCAAAATTTTGCATGTTTTAGGTATTCTAAAGGAATAAAGGAAGTCTAATTTACAGACCTCAAGATAGGAATGTATTTGTAAACATACACTATACTTTCCTTAAGGAAGACTATATAAATGACTTATAACCTAAGAGTAAGGTAAAAATAGAGACATCATAAAGAGATCAAATTGATGCTCAGTTTTCTATTTATGTATAATAAACATAGAAAAGAGCAAGAATGATAACCAAGGATTATCCCTAAAAAATCATCACTTTTAGAACCTCGTCGTAGTAGGAGGGTAACTAGATTACCAAACAAGATACATGTTATTGGGAGAAACTTATACGGCTATCTCAGATGAACATGTATAAAATTCCACTAGTTACAATGAAGCTCTAATAGATAGTGATTTGAACATTGGAAAAAGGGTTATGAATCAAGAATTAGAATCCATGTATTCCAATAAAATCTAGAAACTTGTAGAGACACCAAATGGGATAAAACCCATTGGATGCAAGTGGATCTATAAGAGGAAAAGAGGAGTAAATAGAAGGATAAAACATTTAAAGCAAGATTAGTAGCCAAAGGGTTCACTCAAAAAGAAGAAATCGATTATGAGGAAACTTTTACTTCGGTTGCTATGCTTAAATCCATCATAATTCTGTTCTCTATTGCTGCAGTGCTAGATTACAAAATTTTGCAAATAGATGTTAAGACAGCCTTTCTTAATAGGCTTCATGAAGAAGACATCTTTATGCAGCAGTCGGATGGATTTATACAAAAAGGCCAGGAACACTTGGTATGCAAATTGCAGAGATCCATCTATGGATTGAAGCAAACATCCCGGTCATGGAACATCAGATTTGATCAAGCGATAAAATTGTTTAGATTCATTCAGATTATTGATGAACCACGTGTGTACAAGAAGATTTAGGGAAAATCTGTAACCTTCCTAATTCTTTATATAGATGATATTCTCCTTATCAGAAATGATGTAGGAGTAATGACTACAATAAAGAGTTGGCTAGCAAAATAATTTGATATGAAAGATCTGGGAGAAGATAGTTATATTCTTGATATCAAGTGACTATGAGATCAGAAGAATAAAATAATAACTTTGTCCCAAGTAGTCTATATCGATAAGACATTAGCTAGATTTAGCATGGTAAATTTCAAGACTGGTTTATTATCATTTAGGCATGAAATTTTATTCTCTAAGGATCAATCACCTAAAACTTCTGAGAAGGTAGAGAAAATGAGACGAGTTTCCTACGTGGAAGTTATGGGAAGTCTCATGTATGCCATGCTTTGCACTATACTAGACATATGTTTTGCGGTTGGGATGGTTAGCAGATATCAATCTAATTCTGGACACTGGACTGCCGTCATGCACATAATGAAGTATCTGAAAAGTGCATCAACATTTTGGTGCCGTCTGTGAGGATCGGTTCAAAAGGCCTGAATTCCCAGTACATTTAAGAAGCAACGTAACAATGAGAGGGAAGAGCAGAAGAGGAGTAAGCCCTGAAAAATCGGTGACCCTGAGGGAAAGGGCTAATGAGGCCCCGAATAGAGAAATAGAAGAAAGGATGGACCGGATGGAAAAGCAGGTGGAGACACTGACGTCCATCCTACAGGAGCTCAGGGACGGACAGAGGAAAGCAAGTAATGACATCCTTGAATCCAACAGCGGGAACGCTCCTACTGGGGGAAATGTAGGAGAGGAAGCTCAAAGGCAGAAAGTACAGAATGTTGCTAGAAGGGAGGAGACGAACCTGGAGGAGAGAGAGCCACGACAGCACTTGCAAGACATGGCACCTACTTCCTGTGAGGAAGAGTTGGAGAATCATGTTGGACAACGAGTCCCCACTTTCAGTGGAAATCATGGGTGTCACGATCCCTAGGGATTTTTGCTTAACCGACTTGAAGTTTTCGGGGAAAAGTGACCCGCTGGTGCACATAGAACGTTTCAACGACATGACCGGAGTGCAGAGCTTGACAGCAGCCCAAATGTGTAGAGCCTTCTCGCTTACTTTAGAGGGTAGAGCAAGAGAATAGTATCACAAGTTACCGTGGGGGAGTATTCTGATCTTCGAACAGATGTGTATGGAGTTCGCGGAGCAGTTCAGGGGGGCGGTGGCTCCCGTAGAGGATATGATGGAGTTGGTGGAGATAAAACAAAAGGAAGAGGAATCCCTCCTAGAGTTTGTTAAGAGGTACCACCGGGCAATCTTAGATCTTGGCGCATTTAATCACCCCCAGGCGTTGAGAGGGTTGAAGGAATGGGTGAAGATGGGAAGGCTCTGGTACAACTTACGGAGTCCCTCAATCGGCTTGCACCACGACGCCTACTAACAAACGAAGATGGACATCATCATCGAGGAGGAAAAAGCCTCAAAGCTAAGAATCAAGCAGAACAACGAGCCGAAACAGAAAGAGAAAGGGGTCCTGCTCGTGGCTCGTCTATTTTTAGGGCAACAAGGGACCGGTTTGCTTCTTATAATCCCTACCAGATGGCCCCCCAACCCCAAGTGGCTCCTGCTCCACTTTGCAGGTCCCCAAGCAAGGACTACAGGGATTATCGATAATACAGCAGTAACCCGCCTCGTAATCCCCCCACAAATCGGCCAATGCAGAGCAACAATAGAGCCGACCGCCCATTGCCTCCACACTTGGGGAAACATTCCCCAAAATAGGACGGTACAAATGGTTGACCAGAGCCCCGCTTGCAGGTAATATACCTTATTGAATGTGTCACTCGAGGAAATGCTTCAAGTTGTAGAGGAATGAGGGCTGTTGTGTTCCCTGACGCCGATGTCCAAGCCAGCAAACCGGAAGGACAGAAGCAGGTTCTGCCGATTCCATAGCGATCATGGCCTCTCGACGTCGCAGTGCCGTGACTTAAAAAACCTCGTGGAAGACTTGGTTAGAAACTGGTACTTGAACGAGTTCATTGAGGGGGGCACCCGATAGTCTAACAGCAATAAGCTGGGAATAGCCAAGCCTGTAATATGGACCGCGAACTACCGACTGTGAGGGTGATAGTAAAAGGGCCCACGATGACAAGAAATTCAAACAAGGCTCGGAAGAACTACAGCAGATACGCCTTTGCTAATCGGGAAGTTCTGCTCATAGTGTCCACCGCAAAAAAAGCCAGAATTCGGCAAGTGCTAATCATGTGGATGGAGGAGGATGAAGAAGGTGTCCTATACCCCCACGAGGACGCTTTTGTTATAAGGGCAAATGTCACCAATAGAGAGCTCAGCTAGATGTTGGTGGACTCGGGAAGTTCAGTGGACATTCTCTTCAAATCCACCATCGACGATATGGGAACAGAGGATGCAAGGCTCGAGCAGATGAGTACATCTCTAAAAGGATTCGGTGGGGGAAGGCTAACCCCTCTGGGGATATTCAACTTGCCAATAACCATGGGCTCAAAGCCTTTTAAAAAGAACATGATGTTGGATTTCATGGTTGTGGACAAGTTCAACCCTTACAAAGCAATATTGGGGAGTCCTTTCATGAGGATCAGCCAATCGGTGATGTCCACCCACTACTTGGCCTTGAAGTATGGCGTGGATGGAGCAGTGAGAGTTGTTAAGAGCGATCAAAGGGTTGCGAGAAGCTGCTATGCCACAGCGGCAAAGAAAGCGATGCAGGTGATGTCGCTGGACGCAAGGGCTGCGTCAAAGAAGGGGAGCAAGAGCCCGTTGAAGAATTTGAGGAAATTTTGATAACGCTAGACGACCGGGAGAAGAAGGTAAGGATCGGCTCGGGTATTAGCAAGCAGCTGAGAAAAAGCTTGGTTGAGTGCTTGTGAGCACACTCCGATGTGTTGGCCTAGAAGCACGAAGATATGCCTGGAATCAATTCAAAGGTGGCATGCCACAGGCTTGCAATAAGAAGAGACGCGAAGCCAGTAAGGCAGAAGAGGAGGTGCGTCAACTAGGGGAGGTATGAGGCCATGAATAGCGAGGTAGAGAAGTTGTTAAAGGCAGGATTCATAAGGGAAGTCAGCTACCCTGAATGGATCTCAAACGTAGTACTGGTGAAGAAGGTGAGTGGGAAATGGAGAATATGTGTAGACTTCACAGATTTGAACAAAGCCTGTCTAAAGGACAGCTTCCTATTGCCAAAGATAGACTAGCTGGTTGACTCCACAGCAGGACACGGTCTGCTTAGCTTCATGGATACCTTCTCTGGTTACTACTAAATCTCTATGTACGAGCTGGACGAGGAGTGCACGACCTTCATCACCAATTAGGGCCTATTTTACTACAAGGTCATGCCCTTCAGCCTGAAGAACGCAGGGGTAACATACTAGAGACTGGTGAACCAAATTTTTAAGCCCCTAATTGGCCACACGATGGAAGTTTATGTGGATGACATGATCACCAAGTCTAAGGATGTAGAAGAACATGTGAAGCTTCTAGAAGAGACCTTCGCACTCTTGAGAGAATACCGGATGAAGTTTAATTCTGAGAATTGTGCCTTTGGAGTGGGGTCTGGAAAATTCTTGGGTTTCATGGTCTGTAACAGGGGAAATATAAAGCCTCACGGGTAAGCTGGAATCCCTCAACAGATTCATTTCCCGAGCAATAGAAAAATGCCATATTTTTTTCCAGGAGATGAGAAAAGGGAGAAAGACAAAGTGGACACCAGAGTGTAAAGCGGCATTCCAACAACTGAAGGAGTACTTGTTGAAAGCCCCGTTACTATTAACACCGCGAGCAGGAGAAGTTTTATACTTGTATTTGGCGGTGTCGCAATGGGCAACGAGCTCGGTCTTGATAAGGTAAGAGTAAAGGGTGCAACACCCCGTATATTATACGAGCAAAGCTTTGCTGGAGGTGGAGACTCGGTATCCGCCGGTGGAGAAGTGGACACTCGCACTGGTAACAGCTGCTCAGAAGTTGAGGTCTTATTTTCAAGCACACTTGATAGCAGTCTTGACAAACCAGCCACTTAGACAAATCCTGCACAAACTAGATGCTTTGGGCTGGTTGGTAAAGTGGTCGATAGAGCTCAACGAGTTTGACATTAGCTACTAGCCCTTAACAACAATTAGAGCACTAGCCCTGGCAGACTTTGTGGTTGGGTGTACATAGTCAGACAAAGGAGCAGACAATGAGCGAGCAGTAGGCTCCCCTGTTCCGGGCAAGGTGTGGGCGGTTACAGTGGATGGGTCATGTGAAGACCAAGGAGCGGGAGTAGGAGTAGTGCTTCTTAGTTTTGAAGGGGTGGGAGTGCAATATGTCGTAAAGCTCAAGTTCAAAGCCACCAATAACCAAGCTGAGTATGAGGCTGTAATTGCAGGACTGAAGCTCACTTTAGTAGTGAAGGCGGAAGAAGTAAAGATTCGGACATATTCTCAGCTAGTAGCAAACTAGCTCAACAAAAGCTTCCAGGCGAAAGGCGAAAAGATGGAGGCTTACCTTCGAAAGGTGAGACAGTTAATTGGGAAGTTTTGAGTGGTAGAGGTGGAACAGATTGTAAGGGGAGAAAACTTTCGGACGAATATGATAGCACGGATGGCCACTGTATCTGACCCCAAAATGCCCAAGTCTATCTCAGTGGAGATCAGGACCTGCTCGAGCATCGAGTAGGAGGACGAGGTGATGAACTTGTCCTCGAGCAGCACTTGGATGGATCCAATTATCTCTTACCTCAAAGGAGGGACATTAGCTGCCGACAGGAAGCAGGCAAGGATGCTAAGATGCCAAGTAGCAAGGTACATATTAATCTATGGGGTATTGTACAGATGAGGATACACTCTGTCGTTGTTACGCTGTTTGGACGAGGAGGAGGCTGATTACATTCTAAGAGAAGTACACGAGGGGATTTATGGGAATCACTTTGGTGCAAGGTCCCCGACTTTTAAAGTCTTAAGATAGGGGTACTTCTGGCTTAGGATGCACGGTGACGCACAAGAAAAGACCAGGAACTGCAAAAGTTGCCAAAGCTTCGCCAATCACATAGCTCAACTACCAAAAAGTCTCATAGTAATGAATTCACAATGGCTATTTGCTCAGTGAGAAATTGACCTAATCGAACCATTGCCAAAATGGAGAGCATCTGCAACACATGCTGTGGTGGCAATCGATTATTTCACTAAATAGGTTGAGGTGGAAGCTTTAAGCAGCATTATAAAAAGTAAGACCACTAACTTTATTTGGAGAAATGTGATTTGCAGGTATAGGATCCCCACGCGCTGGTCACAGGTAATGGGAGATAATTCGACAACAATAAGTTCAGAGATTTCTGTAGAAATATGAGGATAGAACTAAAGTTCTGCTCGCCATCGCACTCACAAGCAAATAGGCAAGTGGAGGCCGCGAACAAAACTATAAAATGTCTCCTGAAAACCAGACTGGGTGAGTAGAAGGGAGCTTGGGTTGATGAGCTGGTTGGTGTGTTATGGGCTTATAAGATCACACACAAAACCGCCATGGGGCAGACACCATTTTTTCATGCATTTGGGCATGAAGCAGTAATCATAGCAGAGATAGGGGTGGGCACACTTCGAACGAAGCACTTCGACGAGAAGCAGAACAAAATACAGATGTGTACAAATTTGGACCTGTTGGAGGAGAAGAAGGAAAGATCAGTAATGAAGGTGATAGAGTATCAGTAGAGGGTGGCCCGCTACTACAACCAGAATGTGCACATCCCCCGATTCCAGGTGGGAGACTGGGTACTTAGAAGAGTAAGCCAGAGCACTAAAGATCCCCGGTAAGGGGTGTTAGGCCCGAATTGAGAGGGTCCGTACAGGGTCTTGCAAGTAGCCGGTGCAGGGGCATACAGGCTGACTTATCCTGATGGACGAGAAGTTAAAAGGCCATGGAATGCACAACATTTGGTGAAATATTTACAGTAAGTTCCCTTGTATTACAAACATTAGTGTTCAGTTTCCTCCACGCTAGAAATGTGTAAAATCTTGTACATGAATAAAAGCAAGAAAAATGCTTCCAAAATTAATCAATCCTATGTGAGCAGATTAAAGCTTATGAGAACAAAGAAAAGCTAAAGCCGTACGTCTCAAAGCCTAAATCTAAGGTGAGATGAAGTGCCTAGCATAAGCCAAGTGAAGGCTCGAGCAAGATAAGCTCGCGAAGAAAAGCTAGAGCCGTAAGTCTCCAAGCCTAAACCTAAGGCGAGACGAAGTACCTAGTATAAGCCAAGTGAAGGCTCAAGCAAGATAAGCTCGCAAAAAGCTAGAGCAGTAAGTCTCAAAGCGTAAACCTAAGGCGGGACGAAGTGCCTAGCATAAACTAAGTGAAGGCTCGAGCAAGATAAGCTCGCGAAGAAATACAAAGGCCGTAAGTCTCAAAGCCTAAACTTAAGGCGAGACGATGCCAAGTATGAGCCAGAAAGGCTCGAGTAAGAGAAGCTCATGAAGAAATACAAAGATCGTAAGTCTCAAAGCCTAAACTTAAGGCGAGACAGTTTCGAGCATAAGCCAGAAATGCTCGAGCAAGATAAGCTCATGAAGAAATACAAAGGCCGTAAGTCTCAAAGCCTAAACTTAAGGTGAGACGGTGCCAAGTATAAAAGCCAGAAAAGGTCGAGCAAGATAAGCTCACGAAGAAGTGCAAAGGCCATAAGTCTCAAAGCCTAAACTTAAGGCGAGATGATGCCAAGCATAAGCCAAAAAGGCTCGAGCAAGATAAGGTCACGAAAAAATGCAAAGGCCGTAAGCCTCAAAGCATAACTTAAGGTGAGACGGTGCCAAGCATAAGCCCGAAAGGCTCGAGCTAGATGAGCTCATAAATGAAGCTAAAGGCTGAAGTCTCAAAGTCTAACTTTAGGCGAGACAAGAAGGCAAACACAGCCAGAATGAGCTCGAGCACGATAAGTTAACTGAAGAAGGTACCACGACCATACATATTAAGGTCTGATCAGATAATGTAAAGCAGTCAAAGTCCCTAAGGGGATCAATTCGGCTGCTCACGTTTTAGCAAGTGGGAAAGACAAGCTGAAGTAGGCCAGAGTCCCGAAGACAAAGGAAAAGCTTGAGGCCTACTAAAAATCCATCTCACAAGGAATTCAAAACAAGACTAAAAATATAAAGCCAAAGATAGAAAATATGATATCTTTATTGCCAAAGTTACAAAGTGCAAGTAAAAAAAAAAAATGCCCCAAAGCCAATCAAGGGGCTTGAGCAGGCTAGTAGTCAGGGGCCTCGAAGAGGGCATCTCGAAGATTCTTCCGTAGCAGGAGCGCTTGGCATCACTGAGGAGCAGCATCCCCAGGCCTTGCAGCTTCCACTTCCACCTTAGTAGAAAGATCCTTTGGTTCTTAGCTCCAGGCATCCTGCTCGTTCATGTACGCGTCCACGCCCACCTAGAACTTAGACATATCCAGCTCGGGGTATTCCTTGCCCAAGACAATCGTAGCAGAATGTTAGCCCTCTGTTATATTCCTCTGTGAGCTGATTCCCCAAGGAGTCCACCTTAAGCTGAAGGCGAGAAGTCTCTGCCTCTATAGTCCTCTCGAAAGCAAACCTCTACACATCGAGGTCTTTACAGGAATTCACAAGCTCATCCCAGACCATGGATAGCTCCTTCTCGAGTTGGAGTGCCTTAGACTCGGCCAAAGCTGCCTTCTCCTCGAAAGTAGAATTCTTAGCACGGAGCTTGACCGCTTCCTCCTCTTTCTGTTCGAGTGTCTACCTCAAGCTCTGATTATCAGTCCTAATCTTCCTCTCAAAATTCATGGCCTTTGTCTTGAAGGCAGTAGAGGCAGCCGTAGCCTGGCACGAAAGGCGCTGGAACATGTTGGCCAGCTCGCTAACGCTGGTGGACTCCAACTCCTACACGAACTTCTCCTCCATGTGCCTGGTAAAATCTCTGACATAGGGTCAGTGAAATCGAGCTGCTGCTCCTGAGAGCGTCCTGATCTAGATTTGGCAGGAACGATAGTTCTCGAGCCCCTCTAGGGAGCTTCTTCGGTAGGTTGCTCACTCTCTCAAGCAGGAGGAACAGCTCTGATTGGTGAGGCGGTAAGATGAAGTTCACTTTTAGGCGACAGTTTTTAGTCTGAGCAAAGTGTGGAAATAAGAAGAGGCACAATGGAGAAATTAGGGTTTATAAAGGGGAAAGCAAGTCACGCCGACAGACGGCACGTTACTCCAGGGGACGCGACTGTTCAAATAACTGCCTCTCTAAAATTCAAACGAGTAGTCCAGATCAGCCTACGTGTCTCGCATTAAATGTAAAGTGACAGAAAAGGCGGACAGCTCAGCGTCAGAATGTAAAAAGGGGGAAACAAACAAGTAGTTTTCAGTCCTATCTCGTTTCACTCTTAAGACTAGAAACTGAGGAACTGGTGTTTGGGCAATGCCGAGCAGACCCCCTCGAGGATAATCCAGACAAAGCAGAAGACTTAGTCACTAGCACGAAGACACCCCTGCTCGGTGTCAAAGATAGTCGAGGTCAAATGTTCTAAATCTGATCGGGTTGTGATATTCTCATCTTAATCAGGCAGGGTCACAAAGACCCTCGACCACTGAGGGAGATCTGGTCGCGTTACGGGCAGCACCATGAACAAGGAAAAACCAAAGCTCGAGCAGAGCAGGCCTAAGCACGGTGGCCCACCCCCTGAAAACTTGTCACGACGATCGAGAACTGATAGACACCCTTATGCCGCAATGTCTCATCACTGTTACAGATGACCAGTGCACGCCTTTACAATGTTATCATTTTACACAAACCTACATGGTATCATCTTTTGGTCATGGGAACCTATGGTCGTCTGACATCCCATACCCCCAGGTTGTGCCGTAGCAACCAATAGCTGTCAAAAAGACACAGGCGTAATTAATGCAGGGGATGACTCCCAAGCAAAAGGGGGTGGGAAAACAGGGGGGATAAATACTAGACGAGGGACAAAGTAAAGTGATTCTTCTATTCTAATTCCAACTCCAATTTTTCTATCTAGATTTTAGTTTACTCTTCTCTCCGAACATCTCATTTTTTTGGTCCCTCGGATTAAGAGGGATTCCAAAAGAATCAACCCGATTACTGACTTGAGCGTCGGAGGGCTTTCGCCAGAAAAACACCCGGCGACACTTGACACCATTTCTGTGGATGCAGGTCGAAAGACATCATCGCTGCAGTAAACAGGGAAAAGCAGGAACCCATAGGGAATCCTACTCAGACAACCAGCGAGCAGAAGGCAACAGTACCATTTGAAAGCGAGCAGAAAGCCGCATCAACAACTTAATCATTGTTAATTTGTGAGGAGACACAAGATATACATGCCTTGCATGCAATTTGATTATAAAATACAGTGGCAGAAAGAAACTACGAAACAGCTAAAGATTTGACAGGGGCTATAATGCACTTGACTTTAATAAAGCATGTTTCAATGAAATTACACTCAAAATGTCACCTTGGGCAACTGAATTTAGCACAGTTCTAATTTTTGTGCTATTTTAGTTCATACACTACTATTATAAATACAAATGAAAGGGAGAACCTAGGAAATAGCCAAAGAGTTCACGGGGGCCACCGTGCACTTGATTTTAATAAAGCATACATTTGGTAACTTTTTAGGCCCACCATTTTCAATAAAATTACACTCAAAATGTTAGGGGTGTTTAGAATCGATCCGATTTTCTCAATGCATTTGATCTGTAAAAGTTCAATCCGTAAAAATCTAATTTGTAGATTGGATTGTATTGAAAATTTAAAAATCCACGGTCGGTGGATTACATATGGATTCACTTATGTAAATACGCAAAAATCCTCGAAT
The DNA here is from genome assembly GCA_025617385.1 of Murraya koenigii. NCBI lineage: Eukaryota > Viridiplantae > Streptophyta > Magnoliopsida > Sapindales > Rutaceae > Murraya > Murraya koenigii. The sequence goes on along the minus strand of CM046817.1, from coordinate 14,398,183 downwards.
CCACAAAAAAATTTATTTAATTAAAAAATAAAAATCGTAAATGTGACATTACTACTTACTAATAAATAAATAAGTTGAAATATAGTTATATTAATAACATATTATATCTTATTCGATAATAATATAAATAAATAAATAAATATAGTTTCATAAATAGTAATAAAATTTTCTAAGCTAAACATTCAAAATTGGTTGTCACATTCTTGGTTCACATTGGTGCTAACTATCTATAAGGATGGTGGAGGCACTAATTTGCACACAAATTGGTTATATTCAACTCCAATAATCCATAATAAAGCAATAGATGAAATTGAATATATTGAAACAGGCAAATGTAGCAACTTAACTTTAATTGTATTTATCGATTATTATTTGAGTTTACATTATTATTCTTGTTGATGCGGTTTTCTATGTGCCCTCAAATAGTGTCAGTAGACTCCTGCTCGCGGTGTACTCGAGCTCGAGCATAAGTGTTCTCCGATTTCAGTTGTCCTTTATTCACCGGAACGACGACCTTCTCTAGTCTATACTCACGAAAACAAAGTCAGGGGTTGCTGGGTGTTTTTCCGGCGAAAACCCTCCGACGCTCAAGTCAGTGATCGGGTTGTTCTTATTGTATTCCTCTTTGTTAGAGAGACCGGAGAAAAGGAAAGGGGTATATTCGTCCTTTTTCATAAGAATAGCTTCTAAGAAAAAATCAAAAGGGAGAAGAAGAAGTAGAACCTGTGTGAAATTTTCGGAACCCTCTACCTCTGTTCTCATTTTCCTTTTATACTTCTGTTTTTCCCGCCCTTCCTTCTTCGGGGGTGCCGTTCCCGCGTCTATGGTGTCTGGGCCCCTCTGACAGCCGGCATTACTGTGGTATTTCCTGGGAATGCGGGACTGTCTGGTGGACATAGTTTCACATGGCTTGATCATAATGTCGGGCGTGTGCGCATAGAATGATGACACTGTAGGGGCGTGTGCCGGCCATCGATAACAGTTGCGACACCATATCGCGTAGGGTATTAGTCAGGCATCGATTGTTGTGTTGGGTCGCTGGAGAGACAAGCCGGGTCGTCCCGAACAGGCTGTATCTGGTCCGGCTAATTGAGTGACTCGTTAAGGTCCTTCCCAATTCGGTCCTAGCACACCTTGCCTTGGGTCCTTCGTGCTCTGGTTGACTCTTTTGAGTACCCAATCACCCACTTGGAACTGGCGAATGTGCACATTTCAGTTGTAATAACGAGCCACTTTCTGTTGATATTCTACGATCTTAGCAGCGACCCTTTCTCTCTTCTCTTTCAGCAAGTCCAGACCTGCACACATCTGCTCGTTGTTTTGCTCCTCGTTGAAGTGTTCCGTCCGATGCGTCCCCATTCCTATTTCAGCAGGAACCACTGCTTCGTGCCCAAACGCCAAGGAGAATGGGGTCTCTCCAGTGGCCATTTTGTGTGTGGTTTTATAAGCCCACAAGACACCAGGCAGCTCGTCCACCCAGGCTCCTTTTTGCTCGCCAAGTCTGGTCTTCAGGAGACATTTTATGGTCTTGTTCGCGGCTCCTACTTGTCTATTGGCTTGTGGGTGTGAGGGAGAGCAAAATTTCAGCTCTATCCCCAGATTTCGGCAGAAGTCTCTGAACTTGCCATTGTCAAACTATCTCCCATTGTCTGTGACCAATGCATGAGGAATCCCATACCTGCAAATTACATTTTTCCACATGAAGTCAGTGGTTTTACCTTCCGTGATGCTGCTCAAGGCTCCCACTTCGACCCATTTGGTGAAATAATCGATTGCGACTATGGCATGGGTGGCAGACGCTTTCCCCTTCGGTAGTGGCTCGATCAAGTCAATTCCCCTTTGAGCAAACGGCCATGGTGAGTTCATCACCGTAAGGTTCTCCGGAGGCTGAGTTAGGTAGTTGGCAAAACTCTGGCAACTCTTGTAGCTTCTTGTCTTCTCCGGAGGCTGAGTTAGGTAGTTCATCACCGTAAGGTTCTCCGGTACTTTCTTAAGAATGCAAAGGTCTCCTCTAAATGCCTTACATGTTCCTCTGCGTCTTTAGACTTGGTGATCATGTCATCCACATACACCTCCATCGTTCGACCGATCAATGGCTTGAAGACCTTGTTCACCAGCCTCTGCTATGTTGCCCCGGCATTCTTCATACCAAAGGGCATGAGCTTGTAGCAGTATAGTCCCTGATTGGTGATGAAGGATGTGTATTCCTCATTTAACCGGTGCATGGGAATCTGGATATATCTTGAGAATGCATCCATAAAACTAAGCAGCCCGTGCCTCGCTGTAGAATCCACCAGTTGGTCTATCTTTGGCAGCGGAAAGCTATCTTTTGGGCAAGCCTTATTCACATCTGTGAAGTCCACGCACATTCTCCATTTCCCACTTGCCTTCTTCACCAGCACCACATTCGAGATCCATTCGGGGTAGGAGACCTCCTATATGAATCCCGCTTTTAACAGCTTCTCCACCTCGTAATTGATGGCCTCATATCTTTCTTGGTTGACGCATCTCCTCTTTTGCCTCACTGGCTTAGCATCCTTCCGTATTGCCAGCCTGTGACACGCCACTTCTGGGTCAATCCCAGTCATATCCTCATGCGTCCATGTGAACACATCCGCGTTTGCTCGCAGACACTCCACCAGCTTTCTTCTCAACTGCTCGCTAATGCTCGAGCAGATCCAGATTTTCTTCTCGGGGTCATCTGCTCTCACTTCGACCTCCTCCAGCTTTTCAGCCGGCTCCTGCCTTCCATTCCTTGACTCCCCCCTCTAGTCTAGCGAGGTTATCTGCATGGTTTCTTTGGCCGCTACAGCGTAGCAACTCCTCGCCACCCTCTGGCTGCCTTTCACGACCCCTACAGCCCCATTCACTTGATACTTTAGGACAAGTAGTGGGTGGATAGCATGCACTGGCTGATCCTCATAAACGGCCTCCCTAGAATTGCCTGGTATAGGCTGGCTTCATCTACCACCATAAAATCCAGCATCATGTTCTTTTCAAAAGGCCTCGAGCCCATGGTTACTGCCAGCTTGATGATTCCCAGAGGTATCAACTTTCCTCCCCCGAATCCTTTCAAGGAAGTGCTCGTCTGCTCGAGGCTCGCACCTGTTATTCCCAAATCCTCGAATGTGGATTTGAAGAGAATATCCACCGAGCTTCCCGAGCCTACCAGTATTCGGTCAACTTCCTTGTTAGCTATGTTGGCTTTTACAACCAGAGCATCCTTATGGGGGTACAGCAGCCCCTCCTCGTCCTCCTCCATCCACATAATGGGTACCTGTCGGACCTTGGCCTTTTTGGTAGCGGGGGCAGTGAACAGGACCTCTCGGCCGGCAGCGACGTCTCTGCAATAGTTCTTCCGAGCCCTGTTTGAACTTCTTGCCATCATGGGCCCTCCTGAGGTCACCCTCGTGGCCGGTGGTTCCATGTTTATTTCATAAGCTCAGTCATCTTCCTCAGGTTGCTGCTCAACCATCAGATGCCCTCCTTCAATAAACTCGTCCAAGTACCGATTCCTAACCAAATCCTCCACCTGGTTCTTTAAATCTCGGCACTGTGATGTGGAATGGCCGTGGTCACCATGGAAACGGCAGAACCAGCCCTTGTCCCATTTGCCAGCAGACTTGGCCATTGGCATTGGAGGGCTAAGCAGTCCTCGCTCCTCAGCCACTTGAAGTATCTCTTCGAGAGATACCTTCAACCTCGTGTATTGCCCGTAAGCGGGGCTCTGCTCCACCATTTGTATTGCCCGATCCTTTGGGAAACTTCTTGGTGGGGGTGGCAACGTGCGATCTGCTCAGTTGTGGTCCACCGCAAGTCTGCTTGGTGGTTGGCTGCGGGATGGGTGGTCGTCGTGACGCCTGTACTCCCTGTGATCCCGGCCTGGAGACCTACGAGGTGGCAGGGGAACCATCCGTGGTGGGGGAGCTCTCTGGTAAGGGTTGTACGGGGCAACCCGGTCCCTTGCTGCTTTTGAAGCTTGTGCTCCTCGGGCAGGACCTCCTTTCTCCTTCCTCTTTGCTCCATTGCCTGCTCACTTCTCAGCTTTGCAGCTTTTTCCTCTTCAATTACCATATCCATTTTTACCTGCTCATACGCATCCGAATATGAATAGATCGAAGGACTCCGCAGATCATACCATGGTCTCCCCATCCGGATCCCGTCCTTCAGTCCTCTCAGCGCTTGGGGATGATTAAATGCACCAAGATCTAGGACCGATCTATGGTATCTCTTGACAAAATCCCTACACATCTGTTCGAAGCTCAGAATGCTTCCCCGCGGGAGCCTGCGGTACCATTCTCTTGCCCTTCCCTCAAGAGTGAGCGGGAAGGCCCTGCACTTCTGGGCTGCCGATAGACCCTGCACTCCTGTTATGTCGTTAAATCGCTCTATATGCACCAACGGATCACTTTTTCCTGAGAATTTCAAATCGAGGAAGCGGAAGTCACGTGGGATCGTGACACCCATGATCTCCGTTGAGAGTGGGGACTCGTTGTCCAGCATTATCCTCCAGCTTGGGCCTTTTCTGTTTCCCCGGAGATCCTCCACAACTTGTGCCAACCTATGCACCTCCCCCTCCAGCTCTTCTGCACGAGAGGTTGGGGCCGTATCCTATAAGTGCCGACGAGACCCTCTTTCCTCCAGGTTTGTCTCCTCCCTCACGACAACATTTGGTGCCCTAGGTCTTTGGGCTTCATCTCCCATATTCTCCCGAATGGGAGCGTTCCCACGGCTGGATTCAGGGACGTCATTACATGCTTTCCTCTGTCCATCCCTGAGTTCTTGTAGTATGGAGGTCAGAGTCTCCATTTGTTTCTCCATCCAATCCATTCTTTCTTGGATCTCCTTATTCTGAGCCTCATTGGCCACTTCTTTCAAAATCACGGATTCCTCTGGACTCACACCTCTTAGGCTGTTTCCTCTCATCGTTGCGTTGTGTGTCCTGAACATGTTGGGAAATCAGGCTTTTTGAACTGATCCCCATAGACGGCGCCACAAAATGTTGATGCTGTTTTCCCGCGTCCCTTCAAACAGTGCTAGAAATCTTCTGCTCGCGTCTAGCTCGAGCTCGAGCAGGACTGCCTCCCAATTCTAACTCCTATATCTTTTCCAAGAACAGAAGTCTCCCAGACCTGTACTCACAGAAAACAAGGTCAGGGGTCGTCGGGTGTTGTTCCAGCGAAAACCCTCCGACGCTCAAGTCAGTGATCGGGTTGTTCTTTTTGGTATCCCTCTTAGTTAGAGAGACCAGAAGAATGAAAGGGGTATTTTAGCCTTCCTTTATGAATAATTAAATTTTCAGAGAATTAGTGTAAAGGGAAGCAATGATAGGAAGAATCTCTGTGAATTTTCGGAACCCCCACAATTTACCTGTCCGTTTCCTTTTATCCTCTATTTTTCCTGCCTTTTGTCTCCGAGAGCATCCGTTCCCGCGTCGGTGGTGTCCGGGTCCCTCCGACAGTAGGGATTAGTGTAATATTCCACAGGGATGCGCTGATCGTCTCCTTAACTTGGTTCACATGGCCGGATCATCATGCTCGGGCATGCGCGCAAGGAATGATGACACCGGTAGGGGCATGTGCTGAGCCATCGGCAACAGTACCACCACCATACCATGTGGGGCCCTGGTCAGACATCGAAAGGTGTGCCAGGATTCTGAGAAAACGGGTCGGACTGCACTGAGTCGGATCTCACATTCTATTTGTCCTCTGACTGGTGTAGCCCAGTTGTGCTTGAGAACTTGACTGCAGCGAGCAGAAAGGAGAGCTCGGGTCTCGATCAGTCTTCGAACTCCTCGTCCTTGTTCAGCCTTGATCGGACCTGATGACCTCGAGCAGGCAAGAGAGCCCGGAGCTCGGATGGCTCTGAATTCCTCGACCTTGATCAACTTTGACGTCTAGTGAGATCGTCTTCGTGCCAGTGGTCAGGACGTCTGCTCAAGCTGGGTTGACCTTGGGGTATTTTATTCTAACTGGAAGGGCCTCGAGGAGACCTGCCCGATATTACCCAAACAAAAAAATGTAATAAACTGTGTTTGGTGAGCAAGAAAGTAAAGGAGAATACAGAGAAAACTTGAGAGGATATTCTGGAAATAAAACTTAAATGAATTATTTTGTCTACTTGTGAAAGTGCAAGTACAATGTTGTATATATAGTAGCTGTGATATTCTAACTAACTAAGAAACTAAAGCTACTGGAATATTCTACAAATTACAAACAACCATTGAGCTCGTTACAATTACAGCTAACATTCACAACAAACTTTTACATGTCAACAGCTGAAGTTTGCTCAGGTACTTGATTGTGTAGGAAGCTTATGATGCTTTGCTTACTCCGATTCAACTACACTAACAAAGAGGTACTTGATTGTGCAAGAAGCTTATGATGCCCTGCTTACTCTGATTCACACACACTAACAAAATGTGAAAAGAAACGTAATGGGCGAGAGGGTGCTTAGTAGATGGAATAATTGGAGACATAAAAATTAGGCTAGGGTCTAAGAATGATCCTTTTTTTTGTGGAAAATATATACTTAAAGAAGGTTAATCAGCACCTACATAAGATTTTCCAGAAGTAGGAATAAAACATTTGTACACCTTTTTTTAATGCTCGAGTAACTAAGGGAAATACACTTGATAGATCTAGGAGATAATTTATGATCTGTATGGTAGATGTGCACAAAACAAATAGAGCAAAGCACACGTGCTAGAGAAGAAAACAAACGTTGATCAAGAAAAAAAATATTTTGAGGTTCTGTGTAATTAATAACTAATGGAGTCTATTTATAAGAAAACATGCAGTTAGAATAACATCTGCCCAAAATTTGGATGGTATGAAAAAAAAAATGAGTTCTGGCAATTTCTAACAAAAGCTTATTTTTACGTTCTACTACCCATTATGTTAACACTTTAATAGCAAAAGGTTTGATGTATAATCATTTGTTTCCTATAGATATCAGAGAATGTAGGGTGATAATATTCTAAGGCATTGTCAGATTGTTAGAATGAAGAGTTTAAGTAGCAACATCTTTATTTCATTGGAAAAATATTCAAATACATGAAGTACTTTAGATCATTCCTTTAACAAATAACCATGTAGCATGAGGACAATCACCAACAAAAGTCGCAAAGTATGTAATACCTTAACAGTTCAAATTTCCACACGGACACCGTACACTGAATGGAATAACTAAACAGACGCAGACTCATTTTATTGACATGAGACAAATAGAGAACATGATGATGTTTGCCCAATTGACATGACTTATAGTCTTAGAATTGACATCAACTAGTAAACCTATTGTGGAAATAATCGAAGGGCAGGGATGGCTTTAAGCAATTAGGTGGTCGCTTAAAGCTCCGTAGTTTGGGAAAGCCACATTTTTTTTAAAAGTATTTACTTAATAATTCTTAAATTAATAAATTTTTCTAGTTAGATACAATAGGAAAGCTTATTTTTTAGGCATTGCACTAATTAATAATTATCTGAGAATTAAAATTATTTTATACAAATTCTATAAATTTATAACCTTAATGTTAAGGAAATAAAATTAATAATATTGAACTTTTAATTCATCCATTATTATTTTTTTAAGAAAAAATTTATTTATTATTTTACAAAAATAAAATTTTGGCTCTTCTCTACAAAGAAAATTATTACATTTATTAGCATGCTTTTGAACTGAAAAAAAAATAGTTTCTTGAAATAATGGTCCTAAAGGAAGTGAAAAATATAATTTTTTGATTATTTTTCGTCTTTGAAAGTTCTTTAAATTCGGTTAGTTATTGTTGAAAATTAAGATATAATTAGAGATTAATTGAATTTTAAGCTTTTTCATATCTCTTTGAGTGTTGAGGTTGTTGAATGTAAGAAGGTCTCGTAAAACAAATTTCGCCCGCAATAGGTAAGCCAGAGAAGCAAAGAAAAAAGGAAAGCTCCAATCTAGATCAAAATAATATTTGGAGGTTTGTCAACAAAAGACATGTCACAGAAAGCAATTATACAGTAAGCCAGAGAAGGATGCATAGCTACTACCCGCAATAGGTATTTGAGATTTCCTTCATAGAGGCAAAAGCAACAGTGGTAAAATTAGCCCACAATGATGCGTTAGTAATTACCATGATGGTGGCGAATTGCCAAATACACTGGATCCTATTGATAATGGGAGCCCCATATGCATACTTTACATAGAGACATTTGGAAAGATTAATATTGGAAAGGACAAGTAAAGGTAGATTAAAACACCCTTGATGGGCTTTGAGGGAGAAAGTATAATAGCTGAAGGATCGATTCAATTACCAGTTACAATAAAAGAGGCACTAGATCAAGTAACATCTATTGTTAAATTTTCAGTAGTAGATTGCTTGTCTTTTTACTGTTCTATAAATTTTATTAAAATCGCAAGTGCGTGAATCTATTATAGGATAGATTAATGGTGACGAGTGTCGATCCCACGAAAAGGTGGATTTTAATTGTCTAAAGTTATTATTATTATTTATTTTTATGGGTTTATGCTGAATGTTTTAATATATTTTATCATAAAATTTAAATTAAAATTACGGGAATAAATTAGGATTATACAATGTAATGAAGTGCTTGGATCTCAAGATTTACACTCAACATTTCAATATAGACTTAATATTCTTTTTTAGCTCCAATTAATTTATGAAGTGGGTATATCCACTCCTCAAAAGTCTAAATCTAATAAATATGGTGTCAAGTGCTCATTGTACCAGAAAAAAAATAATTTATGATAAATGCGATATCAAGAATGCCATCTTTCCACTAATTAACCTAGTTGAATTTTCTGTCAATACTGAGTCAAGATCTACTACAAAAATTAAAGGAAAGTTTTTCTCTAATAAATCTAGTATAAAGTACTCACCGTGCCAAATAGTAATAATTTTACATTATAAAGCTGGTATACTAGTGCAAAATCTGGATAAGATTAGTACTATCTGTCAATGATAAGTCAAAACAATTTAAATAAATTAGTGAAAGTGAAAAAAAAATTATCAAATTAAGCTCATAGATTATGTTGAGTCTTCACCTTTAACCAAAGCTTAAAAATAAATTAGCTACTCATTTTATAATTAAGACAAAATGAGAATTTTATTAAAATACATATAAAATATAAGATAGAAAAGCAATTATAGAAAATGGAGCTTAGAAATGGATTCATGAGTGTCAAATTAGGGGGAAGCCCCCTATTTATAGATACAACAAGTAAATCATGGCCGTCAGATGAAAACAATTCGGACGCATAGAATTACGCCACGTAGCACTCTTATATTGTATGCAACACGTCACTAGAGTTATTATTCCATGTATATGCATATACGGTACATGCGTATTTTCAATCAACTAATATATCGTCATGTTATCAGTTAACGTCAAAGTCAATATATATGATTCAATGTATTGCATGTATTGTAAGATTATTTTTCCGTCCAATAGTCATCTACTTTGTCATCTGGCAATTCTACATCATCAGTAAATCCCATGTTAGCGGTCAATCACCACCACCTACCAAAATCTTAAAATTATAATTTTGCCTTTTATGTCCTTCTTGAGGTATTTGGTTGTTCTGAGTTCAAAAATATTGTCTATTTTGCTGTCTAACTTCTTGTTTATTATGAAATGACCAAAACACCCCTGAAATATATAAAGTACTTAAAAATACACACAAACATATACGATTAAAGTTCAAGGGACTTAAAATACATAAAAATGGAGATGTTAGTGAGACTTGGATTTTACACTTTATAAAAATACACTCTCTAGGACTCAGCACACCCCCCCAGCTAGCTTATTGCTAGTCCCTAGCAAATTAAGAAATAACAAAAATTCAAACACTTAATGAATTTTTTTTCCAAGAAAATTATGTTTTCTTCTTCAATTAGATTAATGACAATAATCAAATAAAAGTATAAGCATTATCTCCAACCTAAAGAGATTCACTTCCATATCAACTATCCACATCAGTTAGTTAAGTAAACAGATGCAAGCTGATCGATTATTAAAGCTACATTAATTAAGCCACTTTTAAGAGTGATATGTCAAACTCCAAAATCTCACAGTCAAAAGAAACTTGATAAAAACATGACACTCTCAAAAGAAAATAAACTTGATAAAAACAATCACTCCAAGAATAATAACTTTAGAGAAATTAATAAAAGACAATATAATACACTCTATCAAAGAATAATGCCCACAGCTTAGAAAATACTATGATCTCAAGTCAAATGAAATACTAGTCAAACTAATTTATTCATTTTTATGTATCACTACATAATTTCAGCCCATATTACTAGCTTCTACTTCATACTATAGTTTCCTAAAATTAAGAAGGACTTTTATTAGGATGTAACGTACACTTAGGACATGGCTAATGAAGAAAGGATAATAGGGAAAATAAAATATTATTTGAGAAATTGCAAGATGCAATTCACTTATTTGTTTATTTATTTATTTTTTTCTTTTTTTCAATTGTACATTATTTTTTCCTTTTCTTTTATTTATTGCACTATTTTTTTAATAAAATAATCATATAATTTTTTTTAAAGCATGAGTAGGTAACAGAACACATAAAATATAGGGCATTACTCTAAATTAGAGTGGAACAAGATGATAAGTTAATAAAGAAAACATAATTCTTTTTATCTAGGCTCAACGGGGTTAACGATGGATATTTCATGAAAGGGATAGTTGGAAAAGGCCCAAACAGGTCAAATATGGCCTTTATATCATCTTTTGGGGCTTTAAATAGTCTTTCATATCTAATAGTTTGATAGAATTTTAGATGTAGTAACGAAATTTTATTTTAAATTTTTGACTTGCAAGAAAATATAGAGATCATGTATAGTAGATTACTAAGTTGTATGAAAAAAAGACTAAAAGGGTTACTCTCCAAGAAAAAATGATAGGCTTACAAATTCACTTGGAATTTATTATAACATGTGCATTCCTTCAAGTAACTCAACTAATTTTACTCGTCAACTCGCTTAATTCATATTTTTCACCAACATTAACATGCAGAGTGACAAACATGATATAACATAATTCAAGGTCAAAGATAATACAAATCCTAGAATTTGAAAGTCATCATGTCATCCAATGTCAAAAGATCACACAAAATACCTTAAAAAAATTTATTTTTTTGACTCCAAGACTAAAAAGATGCGTTTCATAATCATCAACTATTCCCTCCCCTAAACCAGAACGAGATATTGTTCTCAATATTTTAAAGGAAAGAGGTGATTTGTGCTTCTTACTACTGATACTACTATTACTAGTTGAGGCAATCCAATGAAGAGGACGTAAATCTGGCTTTGGTATATAAACTTGTAAAAAATTAGGTAACTCGTTAGTAGTAGGAGCACAAATAAAAAGATTTTTTATTGTGAAAATAATGAAATGATTTTTTTCTACATGGTTAAGAAATGCAAGTAAGCCATCATAAAAATTATTAACATTTAACAAATTGATGAAATTTTTATGAGTGTTCAAATTGGCTTAAGATATAAATATGCAGTGCCTCTAAAGTTGCAAGATCTTTTAGTAAAAAAATGAAAACTTCAGCATGTTGTAGCATTTCAGATAGTCTTTCTTGCATGATTGAGACAACTAAGTCCTCTCCAATTAGTGGGCTAGATATGCTTACAAGAGGTTATTAGGCTTTTGAAATGATACTTAGTACTTGGCTTCCTCTATTGTAAGCAGCTTTTATAATAGGCTTTGATAACCCTCGATCACCTTCTCCATATACCAAGTGCATTTTTCTCTTTACTAGCACTTGACTGAGATCTATGGCTACCTCAACGAACTCTTTGTACTTTCTATAGGGATATCAAGAAACTATAAAAATGGTCTTAAATTATCTACTCAAAATTGTTGCTATTAAGGCAATCCTCAAAAATAATTTATAAATGTTTAACAAAATAAACTCGTATTTAAAGATCTTGGTCATAAAAATAATGATACATTGTTGTAAACAAAGTGGTACATTTGGCAAAAGTAAGGAGTGAACAACAAGAAAGATAAAACAATAAAGCAAATGAAAAAAGAATAGTAAATGAGAATGATATGTACTGGCAGTTATAATTATGGCTCACATCTTCCTCTGCTTTTACGTCCGGAAATGGCTTGAACACCTTATATGGGTTGAGGATAGGGTTTCCATCCAATTTTCTTATAAACTAACAAACACGATCGTTTATAGTCAGATTTCCGAGATTATATCATGCATGTTCTTTCTTAAATGATGGCCATAATTGGAGAATTGCTCTCTGTATATATCCACTGGGATATGTTTCAAAAGGCAAAAGGATATCATCCAGTGACTCTTTATTCAAGCCATCCCTAATAAATTAAATTTTTTCTTCCCTATTATCAGACACCATTCCTAAAGTATATATTTTTTTTATTGCATTCCATTATGGCACACTTATGATAAGTAACTGGAAGCTATCGAGCTTTTCATTTTCTTGACTAGTTTCCTTTACCGCAACCAGGTATGTATGCAATAAATTTGGAAGGTAACTCACTTGCTAATCATACTTTATCTTTAATTAACCAACGAATATCAACAGGGATGTTATTTCTCATAAGTAATTGCATGCGTTTGGATCGAACTTTATAGATTGTAAGGTGAGCATTCTAAGGAAGTGAAGGAAATAGTTTGTGAAGCTTTGCCAAAATTGTATTTTTATTCATATCTTTACCTTAGAATATAAGTCATTATGAGAAACAGAAGTAACCAACTTTAATTCTCACGATTTACCGTTATCTACCACTTAATCGAGATAACAAATTAAAGTACACTGAAATAAAATAAAATATATGAAATCAAGTAACATGTGAAAATATATATATATATATATATATATATATATATATATATATATATATATATATATATAAATGCACAATGTAAAAAATGAGTACTCACAATCATCCTTTTGTTAAATTTATATCAAGTTCCAATTAGATTTCATAGATGCAACCTTCGACTTCTTTGAGTTGTTTTTCTAGACTTTCAAAGTGGGATACTAATGCTGGTGGTCATAGATCCCATACAGGATGTAATTGACAGACTTAGAGCAAGTTGGCTTAGATGAGGCAAATATAACTAGTAATCAAATATAAATAATTTCGATAAAAAGAATAATAAAAGAAATGACAAAAAGTTAAATCACCAAAAAGAAATGGAAAGGTCTTAGTTCAAATTTGGTGCGTTACTCAAATCGATTTCGATTTCTTTTCATGTGGTTAGTACTCTAGATATGGCTTTAATCTTTAACCATTAAGTTTGAAAGTGACACCGTTCTTTCGTTCTTTAATTTCAATTACTCTATGTGGAAAAAAAGTGTAAATAATAAAGGGGCCAGACTATCAAAAGCGTAACTTATCTAGGAATAGATGCTTGAACAGATAAGGATTATTCACGTTTTGGGACACATCGTCTTATAATTTAATCTGCAGAACACATGAACAGATAAGGATCATTCCAAATAAATTTTTTATTTTCCCAAAAAATTTGGCTTTGTCTTGCTTAGTCTAATGTTCTAAAAGTTGACCTGTAACAAGATAGTTAACTTTATCAGCATACTATAGTGATAGTAATAATTTTACACAAAGGAGCAGAAATATTAGTGAAAAATCTAGACAAGATTATTACTATCTGTCAATAATAAATCAAAATAAATTAAATAAATTTGAGAAAGTGAAAATAAACTTACCAAATTAAGCCTATAGATCATGTTGAGGCTTCACCTTTAATTCAAGCATGAAAATAAATTAGCTACTCATTTTATAACTACGATAAAATGAAAATTTTATTAAAATGCATAGAAAATGTAAGATAAAAAAGAAATTACAGAAAATGAAACTTAAAAATATATTCAGAGCTGTTAAATTATGGGGGTAGCCCTCTATTTGTACTACAACGAGTAAATCATAGCCATTGCATGAAAATAATTCAGACGTACAAAATTGTACCATACGGCACTTAGATTCGATAGCAAAACGCCATCAAGGCTGTTATTTCATGTATATGCATGTACGATAAGAGAGTTTTTCAATCCACTAATATATCGCCATATCATCAGTCAATACCAAAGTCAACATATATAATTCAGTGTACTGCATGTATTGTAAACTCATTTTTTAGTCCAATAGTCTTCTGCCACATCAGTAGTCAATCACCAACTTAGCAAGACCCACCAAAATCTTAAAATGATGATTTTACCTGTTACGTCCTTCCTCAGGTTTTAGCTATTTCGAGTTAAAAAATACTGTCTATTTTGCTGTTCAACTTCTCATTTATTATGAAATGACTAAAATATCTTGAAATACATAAAGTACTAAAAAATACGCAAAAACATATACAATCAATATTCTAGGGACTTAAAATACATAAAAGTGGAGATGTTAGTGAGGCTTGGGGTGCAAAATGATGATTTTCCCTTATATATATATATATATATACACTCTCTAGGACTCAACATTTACAATATGATTGTGGGAAGGCCTTTTTTGAACTCGATCAAAGCAGTCATGTTAATATATGCATTTGCTCTAAAATTTCTAATAAGAAGAAGAGTGCTAACAGTCAAAGGAAAAGACAGAATCGCCATAGAGAGTTACGACCTAATAATGAAAAATATCACCCTTCAAGTAGGAGATTTACTGACATCGTCAACGAAATAAAAAGAACAAATTTTTTTCCCTTAAAAAAAACAATGAAGAAAGAGAATTTGGATAAAGATGAAACATCCAAAGTGATAAAAATTAGAAGAAGCCTCGACGAAGGAGTGCAAGAAGCATTGATAGCTTTCTTAAAGGAGAACAATGATGGGTTCACATGTGACGAATATCACTATATTATATTATGCACTCCTTGAATGTCAATCCAGAATATCCACCAGTTAAGTAAAAAAAAAAATATATCTTTCAACTAGAAGTACAATGAAGTAATTTAAGAGGAAGTGGATAAGATATTAAAAGTTGGGTTCATCAGGGAAGTATTCTATCCATATTAGATTTCCAATGTGATTCTGGTTAAGAATGCTAAACGAAAGTAGTGAATGTATGTAGTTTTGATGATAATCGAGCTTGCCCCAAAGATAGCATCTTCCTTCCTAGAAAGACTAGTTAGTTTACTTAACTGTTAGGAATAATTTACTAACTTTTATGGATGCCTTTTCAAGTTTTAACCAAATTCAAATATCCCCAGTAGACTAGGGAAAATTAACCTTTATAACATATTAAGGCTTGTATTGTTATCGCGTGATGCCTTTTAAATTGAAGAACCTATAATGCACTCACCAACGCCATGCAAACACCATGTTTAAATATCAAATTGAAAAAACAATGGAGGTCTATGAGGATGACATGCTTATCAAGAATCAGGTGGGAGCTAATCGTGTACACCACCTTTAAGAAATATTATGATCCTCAGAGAGCACCAGATGAAGCTCAACCCAAACAGATGTACATTTGGGGTGACTTTAGGCAAATTTTTTTGTTACATGGTAAAAGTCTAATTGTGCAACCAAAGATGCGGTTAAATTGGATAATTAAAAATTTCTACTTAAAACACATTACAATATAAAGAAATAGTTAAGAAAAAATAAAGAACAATTAATTTAACAGAGCACGAATTTAAAATGAGTAGGTAAAAGAAAAAAAAATTAAACACAATCATTTTTATGTGGTTCGGAAAACCCAATTATGTCAACGCCTCCAAGCAAACCACACTTGAGCATTTCACTATCCAAACCTCCCAAGACTTCAAGATCTTACATTTGACTTCTAAGTTATCAATAAGCCTTTACAAAGAGTGTATCATATATGCACTCCTTTCCAAAGTGCTTCCAACACTTATAATCACTCAAGTTGAAAGATGAAGATTAATAGATTACAAGATCACCCACTCTTTGAGCATGTATACAATTTAAAGCTTTAAATATCTCAATGAATATAAATAAGCAAATAATAGCTCAAGAATGCTATTGTGTAAAAAGATGTTTTAAATGGATTTTTTTTTTGTTTTTGCAATTTAAAAAAGAAAACTAGTTGTTATTGACTTTCAGAACACTATCGGTTAACCATTTTATTTAATCGGTTAGCCGTTAACTTATGTGGTAAGTTACTGTTATTGCAACATTTGAAATTCTTGAGTAATCAGTTAACCATTTAAAACATATAGGTTAACAAAAACTAAAATAACACATATAGGTTAATTGCTTTCCATGAATGGTTAGCCATTTAAAACTAGAATCACTTTCAAAATAATCAGTTAATTGTTTATAATAAACATTTCACTATTTTTATTCCAAATAGCCTTCCTATGTTATCAATTATCCATTTTCCATAAAAGGTTATCCGATAATTTATTTTACTCAAAAACATTTATGAACGTCAAATGAATCCAAAAGAAATACTTTAAGATTTTTAAGGAATTATATATATATCTTGGAAGTGCTTAGCAAAACGATTTTCTCGTAAAAATTCATATATTAAGAATATGCAAGAATTAAGAGCTTATTGTTACGGGCCGCATGATTCCAGCCCAAAATGGCCCAAGAGAATGAGCCAAGATGTGCTAGCTTGGCCCAACTTCTAGAACATTCAAGCAAATTCCAGCACCTCTAGCACTAGCCAAGCTTTCCTATGAATAGAGGTGAGCTCTAGTCATTGTATCATCCAAGCAAAGCATCAAACACTTGTAAGCTCTCTTGTAAGCTTTCTTTCGAGTAATATAATTTCCGCATTTGGCTACATTGCTCGCTAGCTCTTTCTTCTCTTTAGCATTTCGGGAACCTCTTGGCTTAGCTATTGAGAAGCGCAAAGGCTTACTTAGCAACATCCCGACCAAGGTTGTCTAAGTCTGCACGGGTTCTGTCGCATAAAACACCCATCCCGTGACAAGTGGTATCAGAGCCCAAGGTTTGCACACACGCATTCCAGCAGCAATGGCCAACCTACCAACCTCAAGCGTTACACAAGAGGGTGCTCATGGTGTGGAGATTATCCCGGAACCAAGCCGGGGCCGCGATGACACTCGCGGGCAGGCCAAGACTCGAGGCAAGTCGAAGGCCGCATCTGTCGATGCTTTGGAGCCACGATTGGCTACGCTCGAAACAACAATGTCCGTTGCTCAGGACTCTCTCGAAACTTTGGAGGAAAGGGTGGATGGTCTCGAGGGCGAATACGCCGACTTCACAGTGGCAACGAAGGCCCTCATGCAAGAGCAAGCCAACACTCTCCGAGGGGAATTTCAGGCATTCCACGAAGAATTGCTGAAACTCCGCAGCTTCGTGCAAGATGAGCTGCGCGCCGTCCGTACGGAGGTAGAGGAAGTCCGCTCAGATTGGGCATGGCACAAGCGCACACTCTCCGCTAGCCCAGCTTCTACAAGCACGAGTGATGCGCGGCGCATTGACGTGCCAAAGCCGGACACCTACGATGGCACACGGAATGCAACCATCGTGGACAACTTCCTATTCGGGCTGGATCAATACTTCGATGCCATGGGTGTACGAGAAGAGGCATCAAAAGTGGGCACTGCACCCACGTTCCTAAGGGGCGCTGCACAACTATGGTGGCGTCGGAAGCATGGTGAAATGGGCAAAGGCATCTGCGCCATCAACACATGGGCAGACTTCAAGCAAGAACTCCGAAAGCAATTTGCCCCAAGCAATGCCGAAAAAGAGGCGAGAGCACGCCTTCGTCGCCTCAAGCAAACGGGTAGCGTGCACGACTACATCAACGAGTTCACTACCCTTATGCTCGAGATAAGCGACATGTCCGACAAGGATTCACTCTTCTACTTTCAAGATGGCCTCAAGGATTGGGCCAAGACGGAGCTTGACCGGCGTGGCGTCCAAACACTTGACGACGCTATTGCCACCGCGGAGTCGCTGCATGAGTACTCCACCCAATCCAAGGAGAAAAGGCCTAACCAGGGCAAAGGTGGGGGAGAGAATCGCAAGGACAAGGGGCATAATTGCAAGGATTGGGGGCAGAAAAAGCCTCCAAGCGGCAAGAGCGGGCAAGCAAAATCGGAAGGCAAGAAGGAAGCTCCGAAGCCCCGCAGCCCATGCTTCATTTGCAATGGCCCTCATTGGGTTCGCGACTGTCCGGAGAAGAAGTCGCTGAATGCCCTCGCTGCCCAGCTCAAGGGCACTTCCACACCATTGACGGATGAACCCCGACCCAGCATGGGTTCTATCCAAAGACTTGGCGCACTCGACAGCCCTCAAAATGCACTCAAGAAAGGGCTGATGTATGTAGCTCGACGATAAACGGCCACATCGTTCGAGCGTTGCTTGGATACTGGAGCCACACACAACTCAGTATCCGAGGATGAGGCCAGCGCCTAGGCCTTAGAACTAAGAGGCAAGGAGGTACAATGAAGGCAGTAAACTCACCCGCCAAGCCCATTGCGGGCACTGCACAAGGAGTGAATGCTGCACTTGGCGCATGGAGTGGAAAGCTCAACTTCTCTATCGTGCCGATGGATGACTTCAAGATGGTCTTTGGCATGGAGTTCTTCGACCAAGTCCATGCCTTCCCTCTTCCAGCCACGAACTCCCTAAGCATTCTCGATGGGAGTAAGGCATGCATGGTTCCCACGGAGCGAGGAAAGTCCGAGGAGAAGACACTCTCCGCTATGCAATTCAAGAAGGGTTTCAAGAAGGACCCAAGCTTCTTGGTCTCCATCCGGGAGCTCAACGAGGGGGAAAACAGCTCGCGGATTTACTGGATGTAGGCTATGTGCGCCTGTCCAAAGCCCCATTCGGTGCACCGGTCCTTTTCCAAAAGAAGAAGGATGGATCGCTGCGGATGTGCATCGACTATCGGGCGCTCAACAAGATCACTATCAAGAACAAGTACCCAATACCCTTGATAGCGGATCTATTCGACCAGCTTGGCAGTGCAAGGTACTTCACCAAACTTGACTTGCGCTCCGGGTACTACCAAGTGCGCATTGCCGAAGGAGATGAGCCAAAGACAGCATGCGTCACAAGGTACGGATCTTTTGAGTTCCTAGTTATGCCTTTTGGACTAACAAATGCGCCGGCTACATTCTGCACGCTCATGAACAAAGTGCTGCAATCATTCCTCGATCGCTTTGTGGTCGTGTACTTGGACGACATAGTGGTGTACAGCACCACACTTGAGGAGCATGCTAAACATTTGCGGCAAGTTTTCCAAGTACTTCGGGAGAACGAGCTCTACCTCAAGATGGAGAAATGTTCGTTTGCTCAAGAGGAGGTAGAGTTCCTTGGGCACAAGATAGCAGCCAGGAAGCTCAAGATGGAGAACTCAAAAATCCAGGCCATCCTCGATTGGAAGCCTCCCACAAAGGTACTCGAGCTTCGCTCATTCCTTGGCTTGGTGAATTACTACCGCCGTTTCATACAAGGCTACTCAGCCAAGGCGGCACCCTTGACGGATATGCTCAAGAAATCGGACATGGCATTGGTCCGAGGATTGCCATCAAGCATTTGAAGGCTTAAATAAAGCAATTTCGGAGGAGCCCGTCCTAGCTCTTCCAGACCACACAAAGCCCTTCGAAGTACAAACGGATGCCTCCGACTTCGCCATTGGCGGAGTTCTCATGCAAGATGGCCACCCGATAGTGTTCGAGAGCAGGAAGTTAAATGATACAGAACGCCGTTACACGGTTCAAGAGAAGGAGATGACAGCCATCATCCATTGCCTAAGAGTGTGGCGACATTACTTGCTTGGCTCACACTTCACTATCATGACGGACAACGTAGCCACGAGCTACTTTCAAACGCAAAAGAAGCTGAGCCCCAAGCAAGCAAGGTGGCAAGATTTTCTTGCGGAATTTGACTATAGGCTCGAGTACAAGCCAGGCAAAGCCAATGTCGTTGCGGATGCACTAAGCTGCAAGGCGGAATTGGCCACACTCAGCGCGAGCCAACCAAAGGGAGATTGGCTATTTGTGCCAAGGTGGGGAAACTTACGGAAAGAAGTCATCAAGGAGTGCCACGACTCTAAGTGGGCTGGTCACCCCGGAATAGAGCGCATGACCGCACTAATCCAAGCCTCGTATTTTTGGCCAAGTATTCGGGACGACATCGAGGCATATGTGCGGACTTGTCTTGTGTGCCAACAAGGCAAGATTGATCACCAATTGCCGGCAGGATTGTTGCAGCCCCTGTCCTTAGCATCAAGGTCGTGGGAGAGCGTCTCCATGGACTTCATAACGGCCTTGCCTAAATCCGAAGGTTGCGACAGCATCATGGTTGTGGTAGACCGCTATAGCAAGTATGCTACTTTCATTGCCGCACCCGCCGATTGCAAAGTGGATGAAGCAGCCCGTCTCTTCATCAAACACATAGTGAAGCATTGGGGTGTTCCAAGAAGCATCGTGAGCGATCGAGACCCACGCTTCACTGGAAAATTTTGGATGGAGCTCTTCAAGATGTTGGGGACCGACCTCAAGTTCTCAACAAGTTTTCATCCACAAACGGATGGACAGACCGAGCACATCAACGGCCTCTTCGAGATGTATTTGAGGCACTATGTGAGCGCTCATCAGCGGGATTGGGCAAAGTTGCTTGATGTCGCCCAATTTTCTTATAATCTCCAGCGGAGCGAGGCTACCGGCAAGAGCCCATTCGAGATTATCATGGCCTTCCAGCCCATGACCCCCAACGCCATAGCCTCGACATATGGAGGAAAAAGCCCCGAGGCTCACAAGCTCGCCCGCGAATGGCATGAGGAAGCGGACATCACGCGAGCATACCTCGACAAGGCCGTGAGGAAAATGAAGAAGTGGGCTGATGCAAGGAGACGGCACGTCGAGTACAATGAAGGAGATCGAGTCATGATCAAGCTCCTGCCCCAACAGTTCAAGACACTTCGCAAAGTTCACAAGGGGTTAGTGAGACACTACGAAGTACGCTTCCGCATTATCCGACGTGTAGGCAACGTCTCGTATCACTTAGAGCTTCCACCAAGACTCAAGATTCATTCGGTCTTCCATGTGAGTCTTCTCAAGCCATACCATAAAGACGTGGAAGAACCAAGACGCGGAGAATCAAGGCGTGCCCCAACAGCTGTGGTCACTGCGTTCGACAAAGATGTGGACTACATCCTTGCTGATCGCATCATTCGAAGGAGGGGCGTGCCACCATACTACGAGTACTTGGTGAAGTGGAAGAACCTCCCCGAGAGCGAAGCCACTTGGGAACGTGAAGAGGAGTTGTGGCAGTTCGTGGAGCATGTCCAACGGTACAAGCACGAGAACGCGACGAGGACGCCGCGAGCTTAAGTGGGGGAGGATGTTACGGGCCGCATGATTCCAGCCCAAAATGGCCCAAGAGAATGAGCCAAGATGTGCTAGCTTGGCCCAACTTCTAGAACATTCAAGCAAATTCCAGAACCTCTAGAACTAGCCAAGCTTTCCTATAAATAGAGGTGAGCTCTAGTCATTGTATCATCCAAGCAAAGCATCAAACACTTGTAAGCTCTCTTGTAAGCTTTCTTTCGAGTAATATAATTTCCGCATTTGGCTACATTGCTCGCTAGCTCTTTCTTCTCTTTAGCATTTGGGGAACCTCTTGGCTTAGCTATTGAGAAGCGCAAAGGCTTACTTAGCAACATCCCGACCAAGGTTGTCTAAGTGCCGCACGGGTTTGCTGCGTAAAACACCCCTCCCGTGACATTATGGAGATTAATTGAGCCTTTACAAGAGATATACCAATATGATCTTCCAAGGCTTAATCAATTTGAGAAACTTCATGAATTGATGATCTTGAGTTTGTTCTCATAGCATTTTTCCTTCAAGAGCTTGTGACTTTGCAAAACATATTGAATTGTCTATTTTACATGGTTTGTTATCATTAACATCAATTGACCATATAACCTTATAAGTCAACAATCTCTCCCTTTTTTATGATGACAAACAATTCATATATTTTGATCACTATAATACATAACATGAGTAACTAAAAACTTCTCCTGAAGAGATGACATATAGCAAAAAGAAAAATTTAAAAGCTCCCTTTTAATATGTCGTTTCAAGGCCATTATGCGTAGATCCAACCTTTCACGAGTTTCTTGTAATACCATAATATTTCAATCAGCGTAACATAATAAAACACTTCAATATATTGACATACACATTTAAAAAAAATATAATCATATTCCTAAATATTATATGTATCTAATTTGTTGAAAAATAAATAATCAAAGAGAATCATATTAATCATTATTTTACCAAGCCTAGATTAGAACAAATAATCTCTTAACTATCAAGAATACGTGATATTAAAGATGAAAAAATAATTATTCAATCAATCACATGAAACAAGAACTACAATCATAAAGAAAACATATCTAAGAAATTAATTAAATAAAAAGACAATTATGTTTGTTTGGGTAATATCGGGCAGGTCTTCTCGAGGCCCTTCCAGCTCGGATAAAACACCTCGAGGACAACCTAGTTCGAGCAGAAGTCCCGATCACTGGCACGAAGACGACCTCACCAGACGTCTCCCCTGGGCAAGGTGGAGGAATTCAGAGCCGTTCGAGCCCTGAGCACTCCTTTGCCTGCTCGAGGTCGTCCACCCCAATTGAAGCTGTCGAGGTCGAGAACTGAACACTCCTTTCCTGCTCGCAGAGATCAAGTCTCCGAGCACAACTGGGTTACGCAGATCATGAGACGAATGGAATGTAAGACCCGACCTAGGGCAGCTCAACCCGTTTTCTCGTAATCCGGCACACTTTTTATGTCCGACTGTGGTCCTACGTGGTATGGTGGCGGTACTATTGCCAATGGCCGGCACATGCTCCCACCGGCGTCATCATTCCTAACGTACATGCCCGACATGGTGATCTCGCCACGTGAACCGGGTTAAGGAGACAGCCGCGCATCCCTGTGGAATATTACGCCAATCCCTACTGTTGGGGGACCTGGACACCACCAACGTGAGAGTGGACAGCTCGGAAATGGAAAGAGCGGAAAAATGGAGTATAAAAGGAAACGAACAGGTACGTTATGAGGGTTGAACAAATTGATTCACAAAGGGTTATAAGAGCTTACATGTGTTCTTCTCGACTTTTCTTACATCGATTCTCAAAAACACCATATTTATTCCAAAGGGAGGGCGAAATAATATCTCTTTCATCTTTCCTGGTCTCCTCACTAGCGGAGATACCAAAAGAACAACCCGATCATCGACTTGATCGTCGGAGGGTTTTCGCGAACACGCCCACGACCCCGACTGCTTTCCGTGAGTACAGGTCTCGAAGATCACCATTCGGAAAAGACAATGAACGGGAAGAAGAAGGTCGTCCCGCCGAGCTCGAGCTAATCGCGAGATGAGGGTTCCGGATACTATAGCTATTCACGAGCGTAAAGTTCGAGGCAATCGCTTAAAGACACGCGGAAAACAAGATCAACATCTTTCGCGCCGTCTCGGGATCGGACAAAAGCCTCGATTTCCTAATACACTCAAGACACAACGCTACGATGAGGGAAACAAAGTAAGAGGAGTAAGTCCGTAAGAATCAGTGACTTTGAGAGAAGTGGCCAACGAGGCCTGCAATAGGGAGATCCGGAAAGAATGGATCTGATGGAGAAGCAGATGGAGACTCGACCTCCCTATTGCAAGAACTCGTGGAGGGACAGAGAAAGGCATGTAATGATATCCCGAGTCCAACTGTGGCAATGCCTCTGCTCGGGAAAATATAGGAGATGAAGCCCAAAGACCTAGGGCAACCGAATGTTGCAGATGAGGAAGAAACAAACATGGAGGAAAGGGGTCCCGTCAAGACTTACAGGACACGACCCGACCTCGCGCAGTAAGAGTCGGAGGAGAGGTGCGCAGTTGGCACAAGTCGTGGAAGACCTCCGGGAACGGAAAGAGCCCAAGTCGGCGAATAATGCCGGATAACGAATCTCCACCTCGACGGAGATCATGAGTGTCACGATCCCACGTGACTTCCGCTTCCCGCATCTGAAATTCTCGTGGAAAAGTGATCCATTAGTGCACATAGAACGGTTCAACGACATGACGGGGTGCAAGGATTGTCGCAGCTCGGAGGTGCCGAGCTTTCCCACTCACCCCGAAGGGAGAGCGAGGAATGGTACCGCAGACTCACCGGAAGCATCTCGAGCTGAGCGATGCGTGGAGTTCAGAGCACCCGGGCGCAGAACCCTCGAGGATGACATGATGGAGCCGCCGAGCGAGGCGTAAGAAGGGAACTCCTCCGGAGTTTGTCGAAGATACCATAGATCGGTCCTAGATCTCGGTGCGCTCAACCATCCCCAAGCCTCGAGAGGATTAAAGGATGGCATCCGGATGGGGAGACCATGGTATAATCTGCGAGTCCTTCGATCCGCTCATATTCGGACGCTGTATGAGCAGTGTAAAGCCGGATATGGTAATCAAGAAGAAAAAGCGCCAAACCGAGGAGTGAGCAGGTCAATGGAGCAAGGAGGAAGGAGAAAGGGGTCCTGCCCGAGGGACACAAGCTCCAAAGGCAGCAAGAGACCGGGTTGCCTTGTACAACCCATATCAGAGAGCTGCCCCACCGCGGATGGTCCCCCTGCCACCTCGCAGTGTCTCCGGCCGGAGCACGAGAGTACAAGCGTCATGATGGCCACGCGTCCCGCAACCAGCCACCAAGCAGACTTGAGGTGAGCCACAACAGGGCAGATCGTTCATTGCCACCCCCGCCGAGAAGCTTCCCAATGGATAAGGCGATACAAGTGGTGGACCAGAGCCCCGCTATGTAACAAGATATAAGGTCAAGGTATCTCGAAGAGATACTCGGTGGCCGAGAAGCGAGGATCGCCGAGCCCTCCAACGCCGATGACCAAGCCAACTAGCAAGCGGAGCAGGGGAGGTTCGCTGCTTCCATGGAGACCACGGCCACTCCACATCACAAGGTCGTGATTTGAAAACCAGTGGAGGATCCGTTAGAATCCGTGATCCGGATGAATTTGTAGGCGAGGACACCCGGTGGTCGAAAGCAGCACTGAGGAAGGTGACCAAGCTTACGAAATAGACACTGAGCCACCATCCACGAGGGTAATCTCGTGAGGGCCCACGATGGCAGTGAAGTTCCAACAGGGCTCGGAAAACTATCGCCGATACGCCGCACCGAGAAGTCCTGCTCAACGCCTCACGCCAAGGCCAGGTTCTGAGTGCCAATCATGTGGACTGGATGAAGACGAGGAGGGGTGTTGTACTCCACGAGGATGCCTCGGTGGTAAAAGCCAATGTAGCAAACAAGGAAGTTGATCGAATATTAGTCGATCTCGTGGAGCCTCGTGGATATTCTCTTTAAATCCACACCGAGGATTTAGGAATAACAGCGCGAGCCTCGAGCAGCATCGAGCACTTCCTTGAGAGGATTCGGGAGGAAAGCTAATACCTCTTGGAATCATCAGGTTGGCAGTAACCATGGGCTCGAAGCCTTTCGAGAAGAACATGATGCTGGATTTCGTGGTAGTAGATGAAACCAGCCCATATCAAGCAATTCTAGTGGAGGCCATTTACGAGGATCAGCCAAGTGCGCTATCCACCCACTACTTGGCCCTAAAATATCGAGTAAATGGGGCCGTAGGAGTCGTAAAAGGCAGCCAAAGGGTAGCGAGGAGCTGCTATGCTGTAGCCGCCAAAGAAACTATGCAGATAACCTCGCTGGACACGAGGGGGGACTCGAGGAACGGAAGGCAAGAGCCGGCCGAGAAGTTGGAGGAGGTCGAGGTGAGAGCAGGAGACCCCGAGAAGAAAGTCCGAATAGGCTCGGGCCTTAGCGAGCCATTGAAGGAAAAGCTGGTGGAATGTCTGCGAGCACACGCAGATGTGTTTGCATGGACACACGAGGATATGCCTGGGATCGACCCAGAAGTGGCGTGTCACAGGCTGGCAGTACGGAGAGATGCTAAGCCAGTGAGGCAGAAGAGGAGATGCGTCAACCAGGAGAGATACGAAGCCATCAACTGCGAGGTTGAAAAGCTGCTAAAAGTAGGATTCATACGGGAGGTATCCTACCCCGAATGGATCTCAAATGTGGTGCTGGTGAAGAAAGCAAGCGGGAAATGGAGAATGTGTGTTGACTTCACAGACGTGAACAAGGCCTGCCCAAAAGATAGCTTTCCACTACCGAAGATAGACCAACTAGTGGACTCTACTAGCAGGCACGGCCGCTCAGCTTCATGGATGCATTCTCGGATATAATCAAATTCCCATGCACCGATCGGACGAGGAGTGTACAGCCTTCATCACCAATCGTGGATCAGATCGCATAAGGTCATGCCTTCGACCTAAAGAATGCAGAGGCGACGATCGCAGGCTAGTAAACAAGGTCTTCAAGCCATTGATCGGCTCGGACTATGGAGGTATATGTAGATGACATGATCACTAAGTCTAAAGACGCGGAGGAGCATGTAAGGCATCTAGAGGAGACCTTCGCGACTCTTAAGAAAGTACCGAATGAAGCTAAACCCAGAGAAATGTGCTTGGAGTGAGTTCTGGAAAATTCTTAGGCTTCATGGTGAGTCACAGGGGATCGAGGCCAATCCGAGAAGATAAGTGGCAGTGGTGGAAATGAGGTCCCCGCAGCACCTAAAAGAGATACAGTAGTCCGACCGCAAACCGGCATCCTCAACAGATTCAGTATCTCGAGCCACTGGATAAGTGCCGAGTCTTCTTCCGTGAAATGAAGAAGGGCAGGAGGACAAAGTGGACGCTCGAATGCGAGGTGCTGCTCCAAAGAATTGAAAGAGTATCCGCTGAAAGCTCTACATCGCCAACACCTCGAGCGAGAGAGATATCGCTTTATACTTGGTCAGGTCCCAACGGGCAACGAGCTCGGCCTCGTAAGTGGAGGAGTCACGGTACAATACTCGCTTATTACACGAGCAGAGCGTTGCTAGAAGCAGAAACCCGGTATGCACCAATGGAGAAATGGGCATCGCCTCGATCACGGTCCGAAGTCGAGGCCTTATTTTCGCACATTCAGTGGTGGTTCTAACAAACCAACCGCTCAGGCAAACTCAGCAAGCTCGAAACTTCCGAAGGTCGGTAAAATGGTCAGTGGAACTGAACGAGTTCGACATTAATTACCAGCCCCGAACAGCCATAAAAGCACAGTCTTTAGCTGACTTCGTGGTTGAGTGCACGGCAAGGGATGAAGAGACGGAGAGCGAGCCCACACCAGGCTCCCAAGCCTCAACCAACACTTGGGTAGTCACAGTAGACGAATCCTGTGGAAGTCAGGGAGCAGGAGCAGGAGTTGTGCTCCTAAGTCCAGAAGAGGCAGAGATGCAATACGCTGTGAAGTTAGAGTTCGAAGTCACCAATAATCGTGCCGAGTACAGGTCGTAATAGCAGGATCAAGCTCGCCTCAAGAGTGAAAGCTGAGGGGTAAAGCTCGAACAGCACTCACAGCTGGTAACGAATCACCTCAACGAGAGCTTCCAGCAAAGGGGAGAAGATGGACGCCTACCTTCGTAAGGTAAAGCAACTGATGGGAATTTCCGAATCGTCGAGGTGGAACAGATCCCACTGGGAAGAATTTTCGAGCAGATATGATAGCTCGCATGGCCACCGCGATCGGATCCCAAGTTTCCAAAGTCTATCCTTTGAATGAAGACCCGCTCGAGCATCGAGCGAGAGAACGAGGTGATGAGCCTATCGACGAGCAACACCTGGATGGAACCGATCATTTCTTACCTCAAGGAAGGGACAGTGCCGGCCGATAAGAAGCAGGCAAGGAAGTTGAGGTGCAAAGCAGCCAGGTACACTCTCATCGATGAAGTCTTATATAGACGGGGTACACTCTCCCCTTGCTGCGGTGTTTAGACCAAGAAGAGGCCGATTATGTCCTCCGAGAAATACACGAGGGAATCTGTGGAAATCATTCCGGCGCGAGGTCCTTGGCTTTCAAGGCCTTAAGACAAGGATATTTTTGGCCCCGCATGCATCAAGATGCTCAGGAGAAGACAAGAAGCTGCAAGAGTTGCCAGAGCTTTGCCAACTACCTAACTCAGCCTCCGGAGAACCTTACGGTGATGAATTCGCCATGGCCGTTTGCTCAATGGGGAATTGATTTGATCGGGCCATTGCCGAAGGGGAAAGCATCTGCTACCCATGCCATAGTGGCGATTGATTATTTTACCAAATGGGTCGAAGTGGGAGCCTTAAGCAAGATCACGTAAGGTAAAACCACCGACTTCATTCGAAGAATGTGATTTGCGTGTACGGGATTCCTCATACGCTAGTCACCGATAACGGGAGGCGCTTGATAATGGCAAGTTCGTAGACTTCGTCGAATCCGGGATAGAGTCAAGTTTTGCTCTCCTCACACCCGCAGCTAACGGGCAAGTAGAGGCCGCGAATAAAACTATAAAACGCCTCCGAAGACAAGATCAGGCGAGCAAAAGGAGCATGGTGGACGAATCGCTCGGTGTCTTGTGGGCTTACGTAACCACACACAAACGACGAGACCACTCTGGAGAGACGTAGAATGGGGACACACCGGACAGAGCACTTCAACGAGGAGCAAAACGACGAGCAGATGTGTGCAGGTCTGGACTTGCTGGAAGAGAAGAGGGAAAAGGTAGCTGCTAAAATCTCAGAGTATCAACAGAGAGTGGCTCGTTATTACAACCAAAATGTACACATTCGCCGGTTCCAGGTGGGTGATTGGGTGCTGAGAAAGGTCAACCAGAACACAAAGGACCCGCGACAAGGTGTACTAGGGCCAAATTGGGAAGGCCCTTATCGAGTCACTCAGTTAGCAGGACCAGGAGCATACCGGCTAGCTCACCCAGACAGGACGAGAGGTCAAGAGGCCATGGAACGCACAACTCCTGAGGAAATATTTCCAACAAGTCTTCTTGTTTTGTGAAGGGTTAATGTAAGATTTCATCCCAAGATGGGATATGTAAAAGTATAAATGTATATGAGAATAAGAAAAACATTCATAATATAAGTTCAAAATGAAGACCAGAAGCAAGAAAAACTCCTTGTCCAGAAGTCCCAGAAGGACGGTGCCAAGCTTGGGTCAATTACAGGCCCGAGCAGGAGTTACAGCAGAAGAAGCTTGGGTCAATTAAAAGGCCCGAGCAGAAGCTCGAGAAGAACTCCTTGGCCAGAAGTCCCAGAGGGACGGTGCCAAGCTTGGGTCAATTGCAGGCCCGAGCAGGAGTTACAGCAGAAGAAGCTTGGGTCAAGTACAAGCCCGAGCACGAGCAGAAGCTCAAGAAGAACGCTACGGCCAGAAGTTCCAAAGCCTAAGTCTTAGGCGGGACGGTGCCTAGCGAGGGTCAATTGCAGGCCCGAGCACGAGCAGAAGCTCAAGAAGAACGCTACGGCCAGAAGTCCCAAAGCCTAAGTCTTAGGCGGGACGGTGCCTAGCGAGGGTCAATTGCAGGCCCGAGCACGAGCAGAAGCTCAAGAAGAACGCTACGGCCAGAAGTCCCAAAGCCTAAGTCTTAGGCGGGATGGTGCCTAGCGAGGGTCAACTGCAGGCCCGAGCACGAGCAGAAGCTCGAGATAAACTCCTTGGCTAGAAGTAGCTTGGATCAATTGCAGACCCGAGCAGGAGTTACAACAGAAGTAGCTTGGGTCAATTAAAAGGCCCGAGCAGAAGCTCGAGAAGAACTCCTTGGCCAGAAGTCCCAGAGGGACGATACCAAGCTTGGGTCAATGGCAGGCCCGAGCAGGAGTTACAGCAGAAGAAGCTTGGGTCAAGTACAGGCCCGAGCACGAGCAGAGGATCAAGAAGAACGCTACGGCCAGAAGTCCCAAAGCCTAAGTCTTAGGCGGGACGGTGCCTATCGAGGGTCAAGTACAGGCCTGAGCACGAGCAGAAGCTCAAGACGAACGCTACGGCCAGAAGTCCCAAAGCCTAAGTCTTAGGCGGGACGGTGCCTAGCGAGGGTCAATTGCAGGCCCGAGCACGAGCAGAAGCTCAAGAAGAACTCCTTGGCTAAAAGTCCAAAAGCCTAAGTCCTAGGCTGGACAGTGCCTGGAAAAGCTCATCACAAGTGAAAGAAGTTCATGAATAATGCTAAGGCCAAAAGTTCCTAAGCCTAAGCTCTCGGCGGGACGGTATCTGGCAACAGCCAAATGTAGGCTCGAGCGAGCTAAAAGAGCTCACAAAATAAATATAAGGGTTTTTGCTCAATTAGAAGCGAAGCTCTACTATGCATAGGTTAAACAGCATTACACTTGGGCATAAAGGAAAATAGAAAGTCCAACACTTAGAAAATTTTTACTCAGCAAGCATATTTAAAGTCAATTCAACATAGGAGACAAGAGCATGTGCAAACGAGCATTCAATGGCAATGTTCAACATGTGTCTTTTATTTCATTGGAATAATTACATATGTAAAAAAAAAAAAAAAAAAAAGAGTCCAATTCATTCAAAGAAAAGGAACGTCCTTAGCAGCAGGAGGAGGAAGGGCAGCACCAGCAGGAGGGACGTCAGCAGCAGCAGGAAGACGGCCAGCATCCGCAGGAGGAGGGACATCAGCAGGAGCTTCAGCAGGAGGAGGGACATCAGCAGGAGCTTCAGCAGGAGGGGCATTGGAAGGAGAGGGAGTCAGCTCTCTGACAACACCTTGGGGCTCGGATGGAGTAGCTTCAAGGTTGCTCATGTATTCAGCTACATACCCTTCAACCTTGGACATGTCGGCCTCGGGATATGCCTTGCCAAAAGCGTACATGAGGCAGTCATAACTAGAGTCTGCCCCATTATTGTACTCAGTAGCGAGCTGGACCTTCAGAGCGTCAATTTGCCCTTGAAGACGAGCAGCTTCCCTCAACGAGCCGCTCAAGTAAGATTTCGAGTGTCCGGATCCTTTCGAGCATGCTTCAATTCATCCTCGTGTCGACCGCCTCCTCCGAAGCTCGGAGGCCTTGGAGTCGACCACCGCTGCCTTCTCCGCAAAATTTAAATTCTCGTCCGTAAGCTTTTGATTATCCTCCTTCAACTCGCTTCACAACCTCGCTCCAAGCTCCGAACCTTCGCTGAAGTTCTTCCTGGAACTTTGAGCTATCTTATTAAGCCTGGTCGCGACTGCCAAAGCTCGGGAGGAGAGCCGCTGAAAGACGCTAGACAGCTCATCAGAATTACAGGACTCTATCTCATCCAGGAATCCACTGGTCAATTCCTCATTATAGGCCCTCGTGAAAGGCTCTGAACGGCCAGCCGACGCTGCTCCCGCACATTGCCGACTCGGGGGAGCCGGATCGCGGTCCTCTGTCTCCTGCGTGGAGGACCTTCCTCTACCCGCTCGGTCTGTCGAGCAGAAGATGTAGCTCGAGTGGATGAAGGCGGAGCACTTGCTTCTGCTCGTGGCCTCTTTGAGGTGCTCGCACCTTCCGCCGTCCCCACGCGCCGATGCAACATCTCACGCATCCTGCTGCTCATTTCTTCACTTGGCACTAAATTGGACTCCAAAAAGTTTCGGGGTGTCAATAGTTCCCTGCACGAACTCACGTTTGTAAGAACGGTCTGCACGCGTGCTCGAAG
This sequence comes from Murraya koenigii, assembly GCA_025617385.1. Lineage (NCBI taxonomy): Eukaryota > Viridiplantae > Streptophyta > Magnoliopsida > Sapindales > Rutaceae > Murraya > Murraya koenigii. The sequence continues at coordinate 14,366,645 of CM046817.1, read as the reverse complement.
CTGGCCCCCAATCGAGTAAGAAGCACCCCAGGAAGCTGCAGATACGACCAAAGCAGAGTAATGAGAACAGACACAAGTAGGAATACTAAAAGTAAAATCCATAAGGCAGATAAGCGACCTGGAGTTCGAAGTGTCACGGACCGGAGGGACCCTCGCCACGAAGTGCAGCTTGCCCCCACTCTCCCCAACGAAGAAGAATTTGCTTTTCCAGCTGCCACCGGAGGTCTGGAGATCGGTGATGGGCTTTTACCCTTCGGATCGGAGGTAAGGTAATACCAACCAACATCCTTCTGGCCGCACTTCACCGGTAAAGGTGTCCGATTTCCCACCGAGGGCTCACCCGGATCACAGTGTTTCCACAAAACAAAGAGTCCTGAAAGGACCCTCCACCCATTCGTGTTCGGGCCTCCTGGCTAGACTGAACCCGCACAAGACCCGGTAAAATAAGGTCTGAGAGGCAGCCTAACCCCCATTTGAAACATTCCAAGTATAAGGTCGTGTACCTTGGGGACTACTGGGATTTCACCTGCGTCCTAGCAACTTTAAACTACACTATCTGGTATATTGTAAGTATCCCTAAGTCTATCCAAATCCAACCGGGTGGTCTCACATCTCATGTGATCTATGGGTATTCCCCACTCTCGGACCTTTGATCGCCCTTGCTCTTTGATGCGGCCGAGTCTCACCGCAGGTAATTCCCTCTCGACTAGAATCCCTCACGGGATTATACTAAGGGTTAGTGCCTCACTAGAAGAGGACGAGTCCTCCCGAACATCCTACGGGGCTGTAGGGGATTTGACGTTTTCCTAAGGGTATAAACTGGCAGAGTTCAACAAGAGAAGAAACAGAGCGACGGCAGGAGATGGAAGAGTGGGTTGTACCTGAACGCGGAAAGAAGTGTGGTTGGCCAGAAATCACCTTGACGGAAAGAAGAAGACGGGCAAACGGCGGGGAGCAAATTAATCTTCAGTTTGAATGAAAATGAGCAAATAGAAGGAACAGTGAAAAAGTTAGAGGTTTTTAAAGAGGAGGACGCGTCTCTTCAACTGGCGGCGTGCGTTTCGAGGGGCACGACCTTTCGGGTAACGTCCTTTCGAATTTTAAACGCACGGTCGGATCAACCCACGTGTCCCTCTTAAATGCGAAATGATTAAAGTGGGAGACAACCGGAAGCGTGGGAAGAGTAAAAGGCCGCGACTCGACCCATCATTAATGAGTTTCCATCCTTATCTCGTTTCACTCAAAAGACTAGAAACTAGGGACCGGTGTTTGGGTAATATCGGCAGTGTCTTCTCGAGGCCCTTCCAACTCGGATAAAACACCTCGAGGACAACCTAGTTCGAGCAGAAGTCCCGACCACTGGCACGAAGACGACCTCACCATACGTCTCCCCTGGGCAAGGTGGAGGAATTCAGAGCCGTTCGAGCCCCGAGCACTCCTTTGCCTGCTCGAGGTCGTCCACCCCAGTTGAAGCTGTCGAGGTCGAGAACTGAACACTCCTTTCCTGCTCGCAGAGATCAAGTCTCCGAGCACAACTGGGTTGCGCAGTCATGAGACGAATGGAAATTAGCTACATACTTGGATAAAGAGCAATAAATAAAATAAAATAAGCCATGGGAAGCTTTCACGAATGCCACTATTGCTTTGCCCATCTGCCGCATCTCTCTAGCTTCTTTTCTTTTCCAACTTCTTCGACTTTGTTTACTTCTATGTATTGCACATCTTGGCTAAAACTTAGTCAAATTATGATTGCTACTATTTGTTAGGAAACTGCCTTTCATAAGCTAAATATCCGTTGACTTGTGCAAAGCGAAATTTAAGCTTTAAATCCTCACGTACTAGCCACTTGCCTTTAATAAATTTCCCTTTCTTTAAATTTGCTTTGTTTACTTTTGTCTCCACATGTGAGATTAACTTGTCAAAGAAAGTGTTTTTGATTCACACGTGCATGCCTAATTGGAAAATAATAATGGTCTTCAATTTTTGATTCTTTATAATTCTTTACTTTTTATGCACTTTTGTTTCCTATTCTTCAATTAATTTCCTTTTCATTAAAATAAATATAATTAATTAAAGTAATAAATAATAATAACTAACAATTATATAATTAAGGATAAAATATGTATATATTTTATGCTTATCAAATATCCCCAAACTTAGATTTTGCTAGTCCCCAAGCAAAACTAAATCTAAAAATAAATCCTAAGAAAACAGAAAGTAAATCAAAATTAAACCTCTTTCGTAGGTAATCGTGATTGCATTTAGCATATGTAACAAGCCTTTAAATCCATAAGAGGCTTTAATGGACGAGTTATAATATTGTGAAGACTTTAGCTATGATAATCACAAATATTATTTTTTAAAAAAAGATAAAATAACTTAAAAAAACAAAAGACGTCAAACAAAACATAAAATCAGCCTCAAAGATTCCATATATTATATAGCCTAAAGAAAATTTCAAATATTATCAAAGTTTTAACTTTAATTCAATAGTGAACCCCATCTCTCTTTCGATTCTTGTAGTGTTTGTCTGAATCAATTCAATCAAATCCATTCTTAAAATCTTTAATATCAACAGCCTTTGGCTGTAACAATAAAAGAGCAGGTCAAACTAATCTTATTATATTGATCTCTGATTTTTTTATATTTCACAGGCATTTTGTGTATTTTATTTTTATTTTTTTTTCCAACATAAGCACTTGTTTCTCTTTCCTTTTTTTTTTTTTTAAATAACCATAGTCAGGAGCCTTCACTCTACCTCTTAAGGTTGCCATCTTCTAATAATAGATTATCCTCTACATCATGGTGTTGCTTAGGCTCAAATTACTCAAGGATAGCTTCACTTTTAATGGTTATAAGTAGCTATTTATAACTTTGGTGTTTATGTCTGCTATATTGTATTGTGGAGATAAGAATCGAGGAAAATAATCATTTACTCAATCTAAAATTCTTAGCTCAAGCTGCGTCAATCTCAAAATTTCAAGTCAAAAATTATGAAAGAATTAATATTGGTGCTCATGAGTTTTAAAGAATTGATCAAGAGGAAATAAAATAGGAATCAAGTATAAACTAAATTAATATTCAATCCTTTCTAAAAACTATATTCATTTTCAATCAAGTTCTTATCACTGGCTTTTCACAATTAAAACAAACAAAAAATTTTTAGGGATTTTTAAAACTTTTTATTTTTTTCCTAGAAACAAACAAAAAAAAAAACTTTTCCTAACCCTAAACTTATTTTGAATATTGATCTCAATGTTTCATAATCTAAGAATATGCCAGCAAAAAGGCAAAAAATATGAAGAAGACATAAATAATAAAAGAAAAAATTAGAGAGATTACACTAGAGTCAGTTGTAGAAGCTTAAAAGAGGATGACAAAAATCATGAAAATGTTAGAAATAAAAATATTGGAAAATAAAAACAAACAGATGGAAGGAAAGCCAACTATCTAAATAAAATACTAATATAAAAGTTATACTAATCAATCTTGATAAACAGGACCATCTAAAAGTATCTCTTCAACTTTTGATATTCTCAACTCTAAAATTAGTTTTTATCGCTGACCATTGACTTTAAATGTATCATAATTTTTGGGATTTTCAATCTCAACTGTCCCATATAGAACGATAGTACGGATAATGAAGTGACATGTCCATCTACAACGAAGTTTTCCTGGGAATAAATGCAAAAAGGATTGAATAAAATGACCTTTTGAATAGGAGAAAAGGATTTCCTAAAGATATTTTTATTATAAAAGAATTTCATTTAATCCTTATATCTTTTAGCACTATCATAAGCATCATTCCTAATCTCTTATAATTCATTAAGTGGAAGTTTCCTGTGATTACCAGCCTTGTCCAAAAAAAATTTAAATTTCTTAATGGCCCAATATGCTCTATGTTATAAATCAACAGGCAGATGACACCCCTTGCCATAGATAAGCTGATAGGGAGACATTCCTATAAGGGTTTTAAAAGATATATGATAGGCTCATAGTGCTTCCTACTAGAATTAAAGACCAATCCTTCCTACTAGAATTAACATTTTTTTTTCAAGTATATGCTTAATTTCCCTATTTGAAATTTTAACTTGACCACTCATGTGGATGATAAGGAGTAGTAACTTTATGCGTAATGCCATATCTTTTCATTAAATGCTCAAAAGGCCTATTATAAAAGTGTTTTCCTCAATCATTAATAATTGCACGAGGAGTGCCAAAGTGAGAGAATATTCTCTTGCAATAATTTAATTTCAACCCTATGGTCATTTGTTCTACATGAACTCGCCCCATTTAGACATATAATCTACAAAAATAAATATGTAAACTTTACCAAAATAATTAGGAAAAGGCCCTGTGAAATCAATGCCTCAAACATTAAATACTTTTACAATTAAAATAGGGTTCAAAGGCATCATATTCTTATGAGAAATACTCCATAACTTTTGACATCTCTAACAAGAACTATAGTAAACATAGGTGTATTTAAATATTAATGGCTAATAGAAATCACATTGCAACATTTTTGCAGTAGTTTTTTTTACTAAAATGACCCCCTTATGCATGATCATGAAAAATAGAAATAACTTTAATTTATTCACTCTCAGGGACACATCTTCTAATGATTTGGTTAGGACAATACTTGAATGAATATGGATCATTTCAAAAGAACTTTTTGACCTTAGTTGAAAACTTATCTAATAGAAAGGCATTGACACATAGCAAGATAATTCACAATATCAGCAAACCAAAGTAAATGAGAAACATACACAAATTGCTCATTTGGAAAGGAATCTCTAATGGGTATTAGATCATCAATAGACTCTATAATCAACCAAGATAAATGGTTAGCTATAACAAGTAATAATATCTTTCTTAAAAAGAAGATACTTAAGTTTAGCATGATTTGAATAAACTAAAACCTTGGACCTTATTAAGTAAACTCTAAACTTATCTAAAGTAAATACAACAATAAGCAACTCTTTTTCTGTTGTGGAATAATTGAGTTGAGCATCATAAAGAGTCCTACTGACATAATAAATTAAATAAGATAACCTATCTAGACATTGACCTAAAATAGCCCCAATTATATAATTAGAAGCATCACATATAATCTTAAATAGAAGATTCTAACTTAGTGATCGAATAATAAGTGTTAAAGTAAGCAAGGCTTTTAGCTTTTTAAAAGTGTGAAGACAATCATCTTCAAAGATAAAAGGGGTCTCTTTGGAAAGTAAGTTGCACAAAGATCTAGAAATTTTACTAAAATCTTTGATTAATTGACAATGAAATCCTACATGGCCAAAAAAGGATCTAATTTCTTTCATAGTGCATAGATGTTGAAGACTAGAAATTAAATCTACTTTTGCCTTATCTACCTCAATTCCATTATGTGATATAATATGTCCAAGAACTATTCTTTTTTAACCATAAAATGACATTTTTCCCAATTTAGTATAAGGTTCTTTTCTTTGTACATAATTAAAACTATAGACAAGTAGTGTATACATTCTTAAAAAATAGACCAAAAACTGAAAAGTCATCCATGAATACCTCTAAAAAGTGCCTACCATGTTAGAAAAATACTCATCATGCATCGATGAAAAGTAGCAGGTTCGTTACATAACCCAAAATAAGGGTGACTAGTTAACCTCACAAACATTTGATCTATCAAAGGAAGAAGGAAGTGATATTTCCTAGTAACAGTGTTTAACTTTCAATAGTCAATACAAACACGCCACCCAGTTTGGACTTGTGTAGGACTAACTCATTTTCTTTATTTTCTATGGCTGTTATACTTGATGTTTTAGGGAAAATCTAGATAGAACTAACCCATGAACTATAAAAAATTGGATAAATGACTTCTATATCTGACAACTTCTTTTATATTAGGAAGTCTTCTTTGTGCATCATATGCAAGTTTGGCATACTCTTCTATGTAAATTACGCGTGTGCATACTGATGGACTTATTCTTTCAATGTTTGCAATTGACTACCTTATAGCTTCTTTATGTTCTTTGAGAACTCTAATAAGCTTACCTTCATATTCATTATCTAAGTTAAATGCTATATTCTAACTCTATAGTTTCTTTATGTTCTTTAAGAACTCTACTAAGCTTAATTTCCTATTTAATGTTATATTTCAATGAATTTGGTAATGGTTTTAGATCTAACTTTGGTGGTTTCTTTATAGAATGAAGAGTTATAGACTCAGAAGGTGGAAGAGGTTCTACTTTGGCTTTCTATTTTTTAGTACCTATTAAAAGAGTATATTTTAATAAAGAATTTTCTTTACTAATCATGTTATCCTCTTCTATATTTAGGCAAGAGTGAGCTATAAACTTTTCTAGTAGGCCATCTCTAAAAAAATGTATAAAGGAATCATTTACTATACTATCTATTAGATTGACAACTTTAACATCTTTAAAATCATCTATAAGAGATTGTTGGCTAACATTAAACACATTAAGCTCCATAGTCATATCCTAAAGTGAAATTTTCATGACACTATTACAATAATTAATAAGCATATCAGCTGTGGCTAAGAAAGGTCAATCTAAAATAAGAGGAATTTGAGAGCATGGGTTCTCTATAGGTTCAGTGTCAAGAACTATGAATTCAAAAAGAAAGTAGAATTTTTCTACCTTGACAAGAATATCCGCTATGGTCCCTCTAGGAATTTCGACAGATCTATCCGTTAATTGGAGTGACACATGAGTGGGTTTTAAGTCTCTTAATCCTAATTTCTCGTAAATAGAGTATGGCAACAAGTTAATACTTGCAATTAAATCAAGTAAACCTCTATCAAATAAGGTGAACCAGGGTCTTTATACATAATAGAAATTTTGTTTAGGAGGATACTACTAACTTTTTCAGTCAAAAATGCTTTTTGTGGGACATTGGTTTTCCTTTTTACAGTACAAAGATCTTTTAAGAACTTAGTATAAGTAAGTACTTGTTGAATATCATTAAGTAAAGAAATGTTTACATGAACTTGCTTAAACATTTCTAGAATATCATTATAATAAGTACCTTTCTTTTGTATGACAAGTCTATATAGGTAAGTAGCTCTAAGAATATACGGCTTGGACTGAAATTCATTTTCATTAGGTTCATTAGGTAATGGCTTCTCAATTGGAATTGAGTGACTTTCTTTCCTACACTCAGGAACTTCTATATGATTGTCAATTATTTTTCGAGACCTAAGGGTAGTTATAGATTTGGCTTCCTCATTTGACATATTAAAAATGAATGATGATCTAGGTAGCTTTTCTTTCTCCCTCTCAGCTAGTAGTTGCTAATTGACCTAATTGATTTTCAAGCTTTAGAATAGCTGGAGTGTTTGACTGTAAAGCTTATTGGGTTGACTAAATGAAAATTTGAAGTGTATCTTCTAAAAAAGGTCTTCTTTATTGGAAAGCAACAAATTGAGACACAAGTTGTTGAACATACGGATATTATTGGTTAGGAAGGATATATTGTTGATTGGACATGTTAAATTATTGTCCTCCTTAGTTTGATATAGGTTGTTTTTTTTTCCAAGAAAAATTAGGATGATTTCTCTAATTAGGATTATATATGGGTGAAAATGGACTATTAGAGAATTTTTCATATCATTGTAAAACATGTACTTGCTTAGAATAAGCCTCTTGATAAGGTAATAATGAAGGACAATTCTGTGTTGTATGAGAGATAAGTTTGAATAAAGAGCACAAACCTCACTAGCTAAACTAGGGTGATGATTTATTAATTGCTTCAAAGCTAAGACTTCGACTTTCTTAAAAGAGTAGTTAAAGTGGCGTTCACATCAAAATCATCCTTAACTTCATATAGACCTAGAAGCTTGGATTGATTTTTTTCTTTCATTTGAAAATCTCATTGTTGAGAATTCTCAGAAAGTGAATTTAAGAATCCCAAGTCGTACCATCATATAAGTTAAAAAACTTCCTACCATTCATAAACTTTACCATATGACAATTCGTCATGTTTAGACCGAAGCATTATACTTGTTTTTATTTCTCAAAACAATGGTAGGGACACTTAAGGAGTAGGTCATTGAATCTTTCTCAACACTTGAAAATTTGTTCACCCTCTCTTTGATAAAAATCACTTATCTCTCTCTTAAGGGCATTTGTTTTAGACATAAAGAAAAACTTGGCAAGGAGCTTTTTACTCAAATCATCCCATGTAGTAATAGATCCAGTAGGAAGTGAATTCAACCAAGTTTTGGCTTTGTCTTTCAATGAAAAAATGAATATATGAAGTCTAATTGACTCATCATTAAAAATTTGAAAACAAAATGTAGAGCTTATGTTAAGAAATTATTTAATGTGCAAATAAGAGTCCCCTCTCTGTAACCCATGGAAAGATGGTAAAAGCTAAATGACGAAGAGCTTAAGTTCAAAGTGTGTTGACGTAGTTTAAGGAAACACAATACAAGATGGTTGGTTGGCTGCAAGTAATGAAAAATATTCTCTCAAGCATAATACTTTATTGGGTCATCTATCAATTGAAAAGAACTAGCTTGATTACTATCAATTAGATTCTTTTTTCACAAACAATTTGTTGAATCACCTTCCCAAACACTCATAAAATAATTAAACTCTAAGAGAAAATATATCACAGGACACAGAATAGATGCCTACACTTGATCTATAGGCACAAGAAAATTGGACTCAACAATCACACCACAAGACAACTTAATTCTTACTTACTAGAAAAATAAAATAAGAAAATAAAATAAACTAAAAATAATGAAAATAAAGAAAATTTAAAGAAATATAATAATAAATCAAACAACCAAGCAATGAATTTAAAATGTAATTCTAAATTTTTTTGTTTTATTTTAAATGATAAAAGACAACCTAAATTATAACTAGTGGAAGAATCAAATCAACCTAGATTAAACTAACTTTCTAGCATAATTTCTAGCAACGGCGACAAAAACTTATTGTGCAAAATTTTATTATACTCGCACAAATCTTTAGAAATAAAATAGTGGTAACGAGGTCGAACCCACAGTAATTGCGATAAATTAGAAAGTTTAATTTAAATCTACATTAATATTAATCCTAACCATGTTGAGCAAATTGAATTTTAAAGGTAATTAAACTAATTAAGCTAATAAGACAGTTAAAGCAAAGGATTTCAATAAGACAATGGATACCAAGGTTTTAGAATTTACCACTATTCAATTAGTAATTATTTAATTATTATTAATTCCTAATTTTAGAGTAACAACTCAAAATCAATCTATATCATCTCATAGATATAATAAATAAGCCCAAGTAATTAAATCTAATGTATGTTTTTTTTCTCTGCAAGGTAGGATTTCTAAGGATTATATGTGTTCTATTGAAAAAAAAAAAAGAATTAAAGTTTCCTAAGTATTTTATGTATCCAATTTATTAAAAATAAATAATTAAAGATAATAAAATTAATTTTTATTTTACCGAGCATAGATTAAATCAAATAATCTCTTAACTATAAAGAATACATGATATTAAAAATAAAAAGATAATTATTTAATCAATAATGTAAAATAAAAACCATAATCATAAAAAAATTATATGACAGGAATTAATTAAATAAAAAAAATTATTTCATTGAATAGGGTTTCATCTTTAACTTAGTGTAAGAAAATTAGCTAAACAAACTTAAATAATGAGCAACGAATAAAATAAGTTAGTCATGGGAAGGTTTCATGATTGCTGCTGTTGCTCTGCCCATCTGTCGTGTCTCTCCGGCTTCTTCTCTTCTCCAGCTTCTTCGGCTTTGTCTGCTTCTCTTTATTATACTGCACTTCTGGGATGAACCCCAGTCAAATTATGATTCTACTATTTGCTAGGAAACTGCCTTTCATTAACTGAATATCCACCGACTTGTGCAAAGCCAAATTTAAGCTTTAAATCCTCAAGTGCTGGCTACTTAACTTTAATAATTTTCCCTTTCTTTTAATTTGCTTTGTTTACTTTTGTCTTCGTGTGTAAGATCAACTTGTCAAAAAAAGTGTTTTTTATTTACAAGTGCATGCTTAATTAAAAAATAATAATAGTTTTTAATTCTTTGATTCCTTCCAATTTTTGACTTTTTATGTACTTTTGTTTATTATTCTTCGATTACTTTTCTCTTCAATAAAATAAATATAATTAAATATAATAACAAACAATTATATAATTAAAGATAAAATATATATATATATATATTGTGCTCATCAATTACTAAACACTTCAATCATCCTAATATGCTTCACAAACACAAAATACATAACCACTTTTCCCCTTTATCGAAAAAAGAAAAACTCCAGAATAAGTAACACAAAAAGAAAGTAAATTACCAAAATATGCATAAAATAAAAAAGTATCGGAGTAATATCAGGTTAAAAAAAAAAATCAAGTGATGAATGTAATGAGATGCTAGATATGTCTTGTGTAAAAATACAAAGATCAAAGCAAATGAGAGAGCTACGGAAGCTGTGAAGGAGTGAAGATGGCGGAGGAACACCAAGAAAGGAGAAAAGCCGCGCTGCTATCCATCAATAAGCTGCTGTTGAGCAAGAAACTACTACTCAAAAGCATTGAACTGGGACTGGAGCTGGCTCTGCTACTAGGATACCTATCGTACCTCACTAAGCAGCTGCTGAACAAGATACTCACTAGGCTTTAGAGGTGTGTGCATTGGGATTGAAGGTATACTGCCAAGCTAGAGATCGTAAGCAGAATCTGAAATCTAGTTCGTAGCCGATTAAAAGGCAGAACATCATTCGACATATGGTGATCTTCCAGAGTGTACCGATTCTTAATGGAAGTATCCTTAACCCATTTCCCATTCTTTCAAACAAAATCAAGGTTGAAGATAGCATCATCTCCTAACTTCTTATAAGCTAAAAAATAGGTTCATCAAATTCGACCAAGAAATGTCTTAAGAATTCTAGTAATAACCCCACCAGAAGGAAGCAAGATATTTAACAACCTAGGTGTACGAAGCATATTCTTAAGAATAATATATCTAGCGTTAACCTTGAGCTTTCCTAAGAGGCAATCTAAGAGTCCCACGTCTAAATGGGTAATTTCCTCAGCATGACCCTTATGAGGGGTAACCACATTGTGGAGTATGCCGTGAAGTACCCAAACCTGCAAAGGCAGAAGCTGGAAAGGTAAAGAGAGAGTGCAAATATTATCTGACAAATTCACTCTCCTAAAGATGTTTTTAATAGCCTTAATATATTTAAAATTAAAGAAATGAAGTTCTTTTTTAGATGTATATGATCATGTTGAGATCACAAATATCAAATTCAATGGGTATGCCACACACATTTGTCAGAATACGATCTTAATTACTAACGAAAATATCCATATTAAAATAAAAATGTTTAACAAGATTGGGATAACCATTCTCCTCTAAAGTCAGTAAACTACCGCATCTTACATGTTCAAGTTATTTTCTGAGTGTGCAATCATATATTTCAATTGATTCATACTGTCTAAATCAACATGAAAAAGTAAGAATTATTGTGCGTGATATGAAGCGATCATGAAACCATTTTGCTATGAGAGAATTTGAAAAATAGGTCATATCGAACTCAAAGACCTGCTGTAAGTTGTGTTCTCATTTTGCCTACATCTTCTTCTTGTTCTTTTGAGAAGTTTCAGCCATGGGAATCTAAAGATGGTGAATTTGAAAAATTAGGTTACAAGGTGAATTAGAATTTATTAAAGGGAGAATTTATATATAAGAGTGCTAGCAATGTAGGTGGTTGAATTGATTAACCAAGATATGTGAGTGAGTCAATTGAGTGGAGAGAGAATCGGTTAAACCCTAAGCTGAAGAATTGGGATTTTTTATTTCAAGGGTTTAAAAAGTATTTGAAGAGTGTAGAAAGGGTTTTTGTGTGCCTCTATTTTTCATTCTTCAAGCTCGCTTTCAGAGTTCACTCTTATCCACTAATTCCACATAATAGATCATAATAGATCAGTCCACTTAATAATTATTATTTTGAACAAATTAATTTAGTATAAACTAATAACCATGTACTTACCATGTCTTGCATCCACCCAACGTATCCTTTTTGACTAAGTCAATCATTCAACTTATTGGAGGCTCTTCTCTCCTTATTAACGCACTTGCCTTTCTGGATAAGTTAAAAAATTATTGATTAATATTTGGTGTATTTTGAAAAAACTTCATCCAAACATGTAAACTTCATCCTAATTCGAAGAACTCACTTAAAAGACATTAAATAAACGTTGATCGACAAACTTCATCCAAACAGGTTTATTGATTTGGGGATAATCAATTAAGGGTCTATATAGTCTCTTCAGACCCATGCAAATGGCATAATGTACTTTCTTGTAAGCATGTACTTAAAGTTACGAAACGCATTCCTAATTGACTGTAATAGCTGCTTCTTACTTTTAGGATGAGCGATGAAGCATTCCTAATGCCATATATGATGTTACAATAATCACATAACAGACTAGACTAATAAAAATATAAAATGCATCAACTTTAAAATCAACGCAATAAAATTTATAACGTTCCTAAACGGCTTCCCATAAACGATCCTTCGTCTAAACTGGAATTTTACGCCAATCATAAAATAAAATCGAAATTGAAGTATGAGCTATGACTTTAAGATACAAAGCCAGTTCAGTGGCTTCATCACCAGCAGGAACTCCTAGCGCATTGTATTATACGACAATCCTCCCTTTCCTTGTTTTCAACATTTTGTTTTGGTTAACACCCATATTCACGCCTTTTCTTGCGTTACTACTCTCTAGAGCATCCAAATCAGCACCTCTAAAAGCATCAGCAGCACCTTCCATACCAGCCAAAACATCAAAAGCAGCTTCGATGTCCTCTTCATCTTTTTAAAGTCATCATTATAACCATCATTCTCATAATTGATGTCCGCATTATTATTATCATTATCATTCACAATATCCTTTTCTTTATCCATTTAAGTACACCTGAAATACATAAATAACAATTAGCCTTACTAAGCAATAATAGAATATGGAAAGCCAATAAATAAAGTAAAAAGAAACAAGCCACAACACACATGTTAAAGAAATTAATATATCTGAAAGCTATTACTCTACAATCATAATTTCCAAATCTTAGATGCAAGCAAATAATAAACAATGAAAGAAATACTCATTGTTAACTCTAGATTAACTTGTATATCAGCTATTAATCCAAATTCCCTTATTGGAATTTCGTGCATAGATTACTTTTTCACCATCAGTAGGTTCTAATATCTCATTAGTTGGTAATTCAGCAGTGAACGGAAGGTGTTCTATTGTATTATTCACATCTTGCTTATTCATTGCGTTGGGATCACCTCTAGTAGGCACATAATACGCTACAGACCAGCTTTTCTCAACCTGATCAAGTACATAAAAAACTTGTTTGGCTTGAGAAGCCAATATAAACGGAAAAGATTTATACCCTAAATGGTTTAAATCCACCAAGATGAATCCATGTTCGTCCTTCTTCACACTACCACTATTTCAAACCCAATCATACTTCAACACATAAATTTTTAGCAAATAGTAGTCAATAACCCATATCTCATCTATAACTCCATAAAATGTCATGTTACAAGTTATAGGATTTTTTTCTTTTGCACTAGCAACATGCATAACTTCTACAACTAGAGTTACTCCATTGTTTTGAGTAACACAAGAGGAGTCTCGATATCCTGTTACAAAATGAAAACCATTAATGTCATATCCTGTATGGTTAACCACAAAAGAAAGTGGCTCTTGTGATATCCAACGCACAGTATATGATATAGCAATATAATCTTTTATCTTAGAATACACTTACCATGCAAGAAATGTACATAAGCATTGTTGTTTATTTAATAAAAACTAATTCAGTTATTACTAGTGAAATTAGTGATATATGAGCATGAACCTTATCTGACACCCAATCAACAAAAGTGCGATTATGCTTGTCTTGCAACCATTTATCATTTTGATATGGATAACTAGTTCTAAGCGATTCTATGTGCTCATTAAAAGATTAAAAAGTTCAGATTATTAGATTACAAACGCTGTGTCGATTTCAATTAAATAAATATTAAAATTTATTAATAAAAATATATATTAAATAATTATATTACCTAATATTGTTCAACTTCTCGTGAGTTGTGTAAGAAATACAAATGTAATTGATTTACTGAATTTGGATTAACTTGCACCCATTTTCCACCAGATATTAGCTTGTCAATTGACAAGTTTTCCATATGTTCAGGTGCTAGTCCAACAATACACATGTTTGACATGTATTATGAATTCCAATGTTTCCTCTGTAACATAACTCTTCGCTATGCAGCCCTTAGGACAGTTATGATTTCGAATATAATTTTTGAGAATTTTCATGTAACTTTCAAATGGATACATCCATCAATGAAGGATAATAAGATGAACCATAATATTACAAAAAAAAGGGAAAAAGTATAAAGTCACCATAAGGTCCATCTGTAATTTATCTAAAGTAGTCACGTTAACTACAGTTGCGTACAAGGAATTAAAGAAGAAGCACAACTTTATGATAGCATCTCTAACATGCTTTAGCAAGATACACCTAACGGCAAAAGGTAAGATTGTTGCACCTGAACATGACAATCATGAGACTTAAGACTATAAAGTTTAAAGTCCTTCATTAACACAAGATTCTTGATGTTTGAAGAATAACCATCAGTAACTTTGATACTTTTTAGAGCTTTGTAAAATCTAGCCTTCTCTTCTCTAGTTAAATGTAACAAGTCGAAGAAAAAAAATGTCTACTTGTCATTTTTAACATCTGGTGCCAATTCAGCCTTAATTTCTAATGCACAGGATCCATCCTTGACTTAAGGCCATCTTTGGTCTTCCCCGGAATGTTCAGCAGTGTTCCATATATGCTTTCACAAACATTTTTTTCAATGTGCATTACATCTAATTGGTTATACACTAGTAAGCACTTCCAATACTCTGAATTATGGAATATAGATTTTTTCTTCCTCTACACACTAACATTATTATTAGAACTTTTGCGCTTTTTACTTTTACTTCCCCTCATTTATTTTAAATTGACTCAACCAACTGAAAATACTATTCACCATTCAATGGTTCGGAGTTGGATCTCTCTCTACATTATTATTAAAAGCTTTCTTTTGGTTTTGGAACCCATAGTTACTAATAAGCCAACTACGATGGCCTAGACATGCAATTTTTCCACTATGTTTTAGTCTATATCTAGGTATATCTAAGCCATAATATGGACATGCATTATCCCTTTTAGCAGTGCAACCTTCTAAATTCCCGTATGCTGGAAAGTCATTTATAGTCCATTACAAGATAGCCCTTAGATTGAAGAATTCATTTATGTTAGCATCGTAAGCTTCTACCCTAACATCTCATAAGGTTTGCAAGTCTTCTATCAACAGTGCCAAGTACACATCATTGTCATTACTCGGCTGTTGAAGACCAAAAATCAATAAGCACAGTATCATAAACTTTCATTTCATACACAACCACTGAGGAAGATTATGTATTGTAAGAACAACCGGCCAATAACTGTATGTACTACTAAGAGAGCTATGTGGAATGATTCTATTAGCTGGTAATGCAAGACGAAGATTTCTAAGATCCTGGGCAAATGTATGCCATTTCTCATCTACTAACTTCCATGATGGTGAGTTAGCCAAATGTCTAAGTTTACTATCAACTGCCCTTTTAGTTTCATGCCAAGTCAAATCCTTGGCAGCTTGTGATGATTGAAACATATGCCTAAATCTAGGAATTGGAGGAAAGTACCATAAAACCTTCGCTAGAATACCTATCATATATTTGTCAATAATAGCATCATTTTTCTTCTATCTAGACAAACCACAAGTAAGACATTTAGAAAGTCATTCAAACTCTTTTCTATACAGTATACAATCATTTGGGCAAACATGTATTTTCATATATTCTAAGCCTAAAACAAACATTGTTTTTTTGGCTTCACATATAGACACTGAAATTTCATTATTTTTAGGTAACAACTCTTTTAAAAAACTCAATAGTGTAGTAAAACTGCTGTCAGACCACCTAAATTTATCCTTTATATTGAACAACTTCACCAAAGTATCTAAATTAGTGAATTTTGTACATCCTAAGTACTCAAGTAGTTCAACCTACTCTAATAGTTTTCTAAAATGCCTTAGGATCTCCATCATAATCCTTGTAAGCATCATTGGCCATATGCACTGTATTATAGAAATTCTAAAAAACCATATTAACAGTTGATAATAACTCATTATTTTAGTCCACTAATAAATCATATAAACATATGTGGACATGTGTGACAAAGTCAACTGCCCTAAATGCACATGATGCTATTACTTTATTATTAAAAAAATAGGGTTGCCCTAGATCACTACTTCTATTTTGCATTTTTTTTCTTTTCAATATGTGCAAGTTTCCACATTTATGTAAAAATAAGAAAATATGGGTGGCAACTACCTTACCCTCTGCCTCCTTGCCAAAAAAATCACAAATACAGACACAGACTAACCTCCTCAACAGCCTTACACAACTCACAAATAAAAAAGTGTTCACTCTCTCTGTCTCTATTATCTAATGCAAATTTCTAACCAAAACCATCATCTTGTTCATTCATTTAGTTACTCACTCGCTCAGATGCTCTCTAAAATACAAGAATTTACTCAACCATTTTGGGCTTTAAACAAAACTAGATAAAGAACAATAACAAAACCTAGAATTAAAGGTTTAGGGCTATGACATAAAAAATTTCACTAAACCACTTGGAGCCTAAAAAAAAAATTAGACAAAAAAAAAAAACTGGATTTAAAGGTTTAGGCCTGCAATCCTCTACTTCAAGTGATGACATAAGGTAGTGGACGACTTGAATTCTAGTAATGGGTCTGTGAATTTGGGTGTTGCTTTTCCATTCACTCGGTTAGTAGTGGCCGATGGTGTTTGGGTGATTGATTGAGAATAGTTGGTTGGCTAGGGTTTCAATGGTGGTACTACCTGATCAATTGGGAGTGTGACAATGAGTGTGGTTAATTTTGAATGCTGATTCTAAGAATGAGAGTGATGATGACTATGCCCTAGGGTTTTAGTGTTATTTGTGAGAGTGAGAGTGACAACGAGTATGGTGACAGTGGGCTGATTGATTGAGAGAGTGACAATGATTGTGGCTAAGGTTTTAGTGTTGATTATGGAGTGAGAGTGACAATGAGTCTGCCTTTAGTGGTTTCAATAGCCTTTGCAAAGAGAGTAACAATGGCTGAAAGTATTTATGACTTAGAAATTTTTTTGATTTGTTTAGGGTTATACACACCGTTTTTTGTTTTATATTTTATTTCAAAAATTAGTTCATAAGCTAAATACCGCATTTTGGATTTTCAAAAAATTTAAAAAAATACCTTTAAATTTGGTCAAATACCTTTAAATTTCCTATCATAATTTTGTGACTGACTAAATTTCTATTATATACATATCGTAAACTTGATAGTCAAATATTTTGTCACAAGTACATCATTAATCAATTGATAGACCAAAATTCTATCACGAATCAATCGTACTTAAATGATAAACTGATTTATGTTTAAAGTGACTGTCATCTATTATCAGTGTTCTTGTAGTAAAATTAAAAATAAGTCGATAACCATTAACAAGCTAGTAATTTTAGTAGAAAGTTCAATTAATTATGATAGCAGGATTACTATTATTTTAAAAATTTAACTTAAAATGAAATATATAATTTTAATCAAACTTATTAAAGGTGTGGGGCTTAAAATATGTTCTTTAAAAATAATATTATGTTGTGATATATGTAGCTATTCACACTGAAATCACTATAATAATATTTGATATGGTAGACTGCTTGCTTCACACTATTTGGATTATATGAACCACGGCGCACGCCATCACACCGATTAACCATCTAATAAAATGTCTCAATAGATCTTTAGCTAGCATGATGTCACAAACAACCCAAGTTTTCTAGGCCAAAGAGGCTAATTGCACAAGTCAAATTATGCTTGTTTGGCTTGATTCTAGAAGTTTTCATCACTAGTAATCTCTGGCGCATTCTCTTCACTTGTGCATATTTAGGATTTCTCTAGAGAATGGTAGAACGTGGGTTCTCTAACATGTGTACATAAAATTCTCTAGAAAACTCTAAATATAGCTAGACATGAGAGTTCACACCAAGTCATAAGCACTTTCTAGACTTAAAATATTCTAGAACTAGACAAGACTCCCTATAAATGGGGCTTGCCATTTGCTATTTTAAACTAGTAAGTAAAGCAAGAACAATTTATGGTACTTGTAAGCATGCTCTCAAAAATCTATTGTACACACATTCTTTAAATAATATACTTTCTCTTCGGCTTAATTGCTCACTTTTTTTTCTAGTTTTTCCGCGAATATCTTAGTTTAGCTTGAAAAATACACATCCTGTAACAATGACCTTGCATTGGCTATGCGTCCAAGGCATGTGAACAAATCATTTGATGTGGTCGGCATATAATGGCTATAAGCATAGCCATTTAGCTTTGAAAAAGGTAAAAATTTGCTTTATAACAAAAACTTAATGCAATTCCACCATTCCTTATATATTTGTTTTACTCCTTTCACTTCCTATTATAAATCTATATATATATTTACAGCAAATATATATTTGTAAATTTTCATTTCAGATAAATAAG
The DNA here is from genome assembly GCA_025617385.1 of Murraya koenigii. Lineage (NCBI taxonomy): Eukaryota > Viridiplantae > Streptophyta > Magnoliopsida > Sapindales > Rutaceae > Murraya > Murraya koenigii. The sequence continues at coordinate 14,347,933 of CM046817.1, read as the reverse complement.
TGTTAATAAAATGTTGAGGGCCTTTTGTTAAAGTGGGGCCTTGAAGGAATTGCTTCATTGCCTAGCGCCCTGGAGCGGGTACAGAAGATAGATGTTGTTATTTCATTGCAAGATAAGCGTAATTAAGTATGTGATAAATACAATAGCCAGATAAAAGTGTGAGCCAAGCATAAGATAATGGCACTTAGACAAGGACGTAATTAAAGAGATAAAGGGCGAGACGGCCAGACCAGACACCTAAAGAACAAGAACATAAAATAAGTCTAAAAAATTCAAAACAAAAAATCTAAACGGCAATTAACAGCAGAAACAAGCAACCAATAAAACATGGCATCTTGAGAATGTTCTCGTGTAACAGGGACTGAATGTCAGAAGCACAATCCCACATTCCCACCAAGTTGAAGAGTCAAGATCAGAACACAATGTTATTGTGCAAACCATCGCTGTTCGTAAAATCTAATAGTGATGTTTATGTCCTTTAGTATGTTTAATTAATTGTGATTTGTATCGTTTTATTTCTTTTTGTTGTAATACATTTTTTAGCTTTTTCTAAATCAAGCTCTAAGGGAAATTGTCGAGCATCATATTAATAAGAGAAGAAGAGGTAAATCAAAAAAATACATAAAATGAAGATTGTGTATATCTCATCCCATGGAAAAATTGTAAAATACATTAGTGAAACTAAACCCAATTAATATCTATATCACATGTGTAATTCCATTAAATATAACTACAAATTTATAGTTATTTTATTTAAATAAATGCATACATGGCATACATATATTAATTGGGTATTGTACCTCTAATATATTTTAGAATCTCTCCACCCCATGAAATGACCAACTCGAACTCTAATTAAGCGCTAGTCTATAAAGTTTCATCTAATGTGACTAAATAAAATTATCAATAAGAATCTTGTCGAAAGTTCGATTGAATCTTCCTTATATCTTGGTATTTCTAATCAGTAAATCTATAAAATAAGTACTTTCAAAATAATTTAATAATCAACCAATCTTATTGATCAGTCCCCTCAAACATAATATCACACATCACTGTAGATAATATGCTTAAATGAACTCATTCAAATATCACCCAATATTTTTATTATACATTAAACATTCATAATAATTATATCATAACTATACAATCCAAAATGAGGTGATTGAAATATCCTAATAATATGATCCATGCCACCAAGCACCATCACATGGCCAAAACTAAAAATAACTACAATCCCTGGTCTGACATCAATTAGTATATCTACAAAGGGTGGAAAAATATCATTTCAATAAGTGGATAATAGATTCTAAAAATAAAATTATTTTAAAATAATTATATTATTGCAATATATAATTTCATCAAACATAAGGAAAAATGAGATTAATGCTAGAAAGTATAAATTTTATAAATATTAAAATATCATTTTTTTCACTTACGGTGTTGATTAATATATTTATAACTTATAAATTATCTTAATGCACCCATAATATAATTTTATGATAAATTAAATTGCAATATGTTAATTCTATATTAATTTTATATTGCAGATAAATTTCAAGAATAAAGAAAAATTGAAAGTGAAAGCAAGAGACAAAAAAAAAATAGATTACATTGAAAAAAGAAATGTATTTTTGAAAAGTGAAAGTTAGAAATAGCAGCCGTTACTTTTGACTATCACTTCTTTCTTTCTTTCTTTATAATAATAATAAAATAAGAAGAGAAGAGGTCACAGCCATCAGCAATGGTGGCAAAACGAATAAACGAATCGAATTCGAATCGAATCATAAACGAATTAGGTCAAAATTCTATGGATTCGAATTCGATTCGTTTATTAAACGAATATTCGGTTCGATTCATTTAATTCGTTTAATAGAATTGATAAACGAATCGAATCGAATTCGGATTCGCTTATTATTCTTTTATCCTTTACGAATTCATAACGAATCGAATCGAATCCAGATTCGCTTACAATTCGTTTAGAAAAATATAATTAATAAACAAAATTAAGCAAAAAAAACACAAATTTAATATCCCACAACAAAATAAAAATAATTCAAATCATATTATACAGTCATCCAAATACCAAATACCAAATCTTAATATTAAAAATAACAATAATTCAAATTCAAATTATAAAGAAATGTAATTTCTTTAATTCTCTTCATTTGTCTTTGTCACCTTGAAAACAAAAATCCTACACCAAAAAGTAAATAAAATGTTATTAACATGCTGTAATATTAATAATAGTCATTGTAAAATTTTAAAAATCAAAATATATAGCAAATTTGTAGCATTTTCAAGGGAATAATAATTAAACAAGATAAAAACTTTGCCTACCACACTCACACACTGTCATTTGGATCATTGGCACTTTGTGCAGATGGAGCATAATTAGTGCTCATGTTTATAATATTTTGAGTAAGTTGGTCCACAGTGACATCCAAATTTTCTACAATAATTTTATAAAAATAAATCTTAATTAGAAACAATTGCACATAATATTATAAAAGAAAAGTAAATAAATTTTATAAGCAAGTTTTACCAATCTCTCCAAACTTCCAATCTCTAGTAGTAATAATTGCTTGGACTGTCTCTGGCTTCAATACACTTCGAAATTGATCAAGAACTCGACCGCCAACACTGAAAGCTGATTCAGATGCAACAGTGGATATAGGAATGCTCAAGATATCACGAGCCATGTAAGAAAGGTTAGGATAACGAAATCCATTTCCTTTCCAAAAACTTAGAATGTCCAAATCAATATTTCTATCAATTCTTGGCTCATCTAAATAATTTGATTTGATTGAATGGTTCTGTAAACACAATCCATGAAGCACAAAAAGACACCAAAAAGGCCTCACCTTGCTGGAAATTCGCGTGCTCACCCTTTGTATTAACAGCGGTCTAAGACAAAATGAATAGACAAGGCAGTCAGGAAGTTGTCAGCGTTCGATGACAGCGAAGTGCACTGAGCAAGGCGAAGCAGGGCAGTCGACGTTCAATGACAGCAACACATGCTCAACTCGAGCGAGGCATCCAGTGCTCGATGATCTGCGATTGCAAGGTGAACGGCATTCAACAGTTAGGGATTTGGGGTGGCCTTCGATTTCAGTCGCTTTGAGGGGGGGGGGGGACGGAGAACAGGGGAGGCATGAATGGTTTAGTGAATTAGGGCTACTGGACCTGTTTTTTTTTTTTTCAATTTTAACTTATATATTTTTTAATACAAATTTATTAAATTAATAATATAATTAAAAATTAATATATTTTTTAATACAAATTTATTAAATAAATAATAAACGAATCAACCCGTATTCGATTCGTTTATGACCTATTTATTAAACGAATTCTAAACGAATAAACAAATCAAAATTTTCAAACCCGTATTCGATTCGTTTAATTAATGAATCGAATCGAATTCACCCATTTATTAAACGAATCAATTTTTCAAACCCAAACCCATTTAATTCTCATCGAATCGAATCGAATAAACTAATCCTGACCCATATTGCCACCCCTAATCAGCATGGCTATAAAAAGGAGTGAGGTGTGCTACTGGAGAAGGCCCGGAAGGGGAAGCTCTCATATCCCTTCCCTTCTTTGGTTTTCAATTCTCCAGTACTTTGCTCTAAAAATTTATTAAATAAAATTTGTATTTTTGTTTTCAGTATGAGTGGTTAAATTTTTAAGTTAAGGTGAAAGGTAAAATTATATAAATTTAATTATGGAATTAATGCTCTCTCAAGTAAGTTAAAGTGATTTTATTTTTTATTACATGTTTATAATTTTTATTTTCATCATTTAATTTAATTTAATATTTATAAATTTAGATCCACTTTAAATCTATATGGTATTTATATATAATGTTGACACACCAATACCGCTATGGCACATTATGTACTTTATCCTCATATTTGTCCATAACTGATTAGTTAGAATAAGTCATAAAATAATTAATTTAGTAAAATCAATATAAATTTTAAATAAGAGAGAATATTATAACTATAATTTGAATGTCAATAGTAAATCTCATAATATTGGCACTTTTCAGACTGTTAACTTCTTTTTCTTTAATTGATTTTTATTAAATGATTGACTACTAATGAATTAAATCTCTGTGTTTCGACTCTAAACTCATCAGATTATCTTATAACTAGACACTTTTTGGCACCATTGCTATAGAGTTTTTTAAGTTTATTGTCATTTCATTGATATTTATTATAATCTTGTCTTATTTCTATTTTGTTTTGTTTTATTTCAAACTTTTGTCATTTTTTTGTAAAATTTTAGTTGGCTCCTTTCTTTCTCTTGTAATTATATAATTAGTACAAAACTTGTGAAAAACTTCATTTTGACCCAAAGATCATGTAAATTAGAGCTTAAACCGATTTGGAACTTGGATCTTTGGACTATGACTCATTCTTGGACTTTTGGACTTTGTGGTAGGGGTGTTCGTAGATCGGATTTTGCAGATTAAACATGAATCCATATCTGATCCATAATTTTGCAGATTATAATTTTCAATTCAATTCAATCCACAGATTAATGAAACTCAATCCAAATCTAATCTACACGTCTATGGATCAGACATAGATTTGACTCAATCATATCCAATCCGCCATTTTACAGATTAAAAATTTTTAATTATGTCCAATCCATAAATAAATTATATAAAAAAATTTAATATAAAAATAATTTTACTATAGATCAAATTCAAAATTCAATAAGATTAAAATTAATTAATTGTTTAAATAAAAGTAGAATACATTCTAATTTGAAAATTATAATACACCGAAAAGAAAAAAATTCATTTCTTTAGATCAATATATGAAAATGAACTAAAATTAAGAATTTAAATCTATTCAAAAGTTGAAATTTGAGAGCTCGTATGATCTATTAAAATGTCCATCTACAATTTGTATTTCATATTTTAATATGAACAAAACAGACATAATTGAAATAAATAAATAATAAAAATTTTCCATTTAATAAACGTAATTAATAAATATTTATCCTTATTTACTATTCCATCATCAAATACTATCAAGCTTCATCAAATATTCTTATTATCTCAAAATATTTGTGGTGTAAGACAAAAGAAAAATATCAATATTTAAAAATAGAATAACAATATAAAGTCAAATAATAATCAATAAATATAATTGAATTTAAGTTTTTATATTTACATGTCGCAATATGTTCAATTTCATCTATTACTTCATTAATGATTATCGGAGTTGAACAGAACCAATTTTGTGTGTAAATTAATATCTTTACCATTCTTGTATGTAGTGAGCACCGATGTGAATAAAAAATGCGACCATCAATGCTAAATGTTTGGCTTAGGATTTTTTATTACTATTTAAGAAGCTATATTTATTTATTTAATTATTCAATTATTTTTTATTTTATATAATCATTGGATAAGACATAATATAGTGTTAATATAACTAAATTTTAATTTATTTGTTTATTAGTAAGAAATGCCACATTTACAAGTTTTATTTTTTAAATATTATGTAAATATATATATATTTCTTGCGGATTTATCAATTTTTACGGATTTACATAAGTAAATCAATATCCAATCCACCGATTGTAAATTTTAAAATTTTCATTCGAATCCACTAATCCACAGATCGGATCTTTACTGATTAGATGGATTAAGCGGATCGGTTTAGATTTTGAACACCCCTACTTTGTGGACTAAACAAACATGGACTTTCAACTTTTAAAATTATAACAAAGGCCTAAAAGATAAATTATTTACTTAATTGGCTGGAAATTTTTAAAAGTTGTTAAAAAAAGAATTCCACATCTAGAGCTAAGTATTTCTTTCTTTCTTTTTTTTTTTTTCGCTTTAATTATTTTTATTTTATGCTTTAATTATGATGTTGCTAATTTACATGGCCGATTTAACTGCCTATCAAGTTATTTTAATTTCAGTTCATTAATTTTTGGTTTATTTTTATTATGTTATATGGCTGATTTTATAATACCACATATATTTTCTTAATGTGTCATTATTTTGTTTATATGTTCAGTTTAATTAATTTGTTTAAATGACTTGTCTAACCGCCTTAATTTAATTTTTTTAATTTAATTTTTTTCAATTATTTCTCATTTTTTCTCTCTTGTACATTTATATCACTTGCTTATTTAATTTTCAGTTTGATTTTATTATTTTAATTTTTGTGATTTTATTTAGTGTTTCATGCATTACGTATTTGTTTGTGCAACATTTTCTTAACTTAATTAGACATACACACATCATCAGCATTGTATAATACATTGGACTAGTATAGATAGTTTCAAATTAATTAGGATATCTCCTTTATCACCCTTAGACATAACCAACATTGAAGCTAAAAAATTTTCATAGCAGGAAGACAACCAAGCCCTACAAAATCTTCCTGACCAATCTATGATACTTAAAGATTTTATGCATCCTACTACAACAAGAGCACCATCGTGCATATTTTTTCCTCCTGATACATCATGTTGTAATTTCAAACAAGGTATTGTTGGACTTCTACCTACTTTTCATGGTTTTGAGTCTAAAAACTCATCCCTACTTTTAAGAGAATCTGAGGAAGTCTGTAACACCTGTACTAATTAAAATTGTAGCATGAATATAATCAGACTTATGTCTTTCCCTTTCTCACTAAAGGAAAATACTAAAACATAGCTACAAAACCTCGTATCAGAATCTATCATAACTTAGGATCAAATGTAAGCACAGTTTTTTTAAAAGTTTTTTTCCACCTTACAGAACAAATTCTTTCAAAAGGTAAACCACCACTTTCACTCAAAATTTAGGAGAAACCACTTACCAATGCTAGGATAGGTTTATGGAATTACTTAACATTTACCCACACTATGGTTTTAAAATATAGAGGTTAGTGTCATATTTTTATGAGGGACTAACAACTAGTCATCTTTGGGATGTACAACCTGAAGCTGTATTGGATTATCTTTACTCTATAATACAAAATGCACAACACTGGCATAGTATTGGTTCTTAGAAGTCATTAAATAACCCTCAATCATCTCTATCTGGTGGAGCCATGTACAACCTTAGGGAAGATCATAACCTTCAAGCCAAATTTACATATTTAGCTAGAAAATAGAAGCATTAGAGTTGAAAAAGAGTAGTCAAGCAAAGTATATTTAGTATTTTTAATGTCTTGTTTGCAATTTCACTCACCATTATACATAGTATTGTCCAATCTTGTCAGCATTAAAAGAAAGTTTGCATGAATAAGCAAACATCATAGTCAATTTTAAAAGGCCAAATCTAAATCCACATTTATAGACATACAACTCTGGTTTGGAGAAATTACTCAAATTTCAATTAGTAATCTGTCAAGCCCCGGCCCAAGTCCATGGGATATTGTTCGCTTTGGGCACTCGGCCACACGGTTTTGTTCTCAGGGCAGCCCATACTACCCCAAAAGGCCTCCCACCAACTCAAGGCTTGTCACCCCTTATAGCCCAGGTTTCACCCCCGTGCTTTGTTGATGTGGGATCTCTCAATCCACCCCCCCTTCGGGCCACAGCGTCCTCTCTTTGCACACCGTTCAAGAGGCACCCGATAGGGCTCCGCTCTAAAACCATCTGTCAGACAACCGTCTAACTACCCTAGATACAATACTCAAAGCTGAGAATGATCCTCTATAGTCCCAGCAACCCAAGGATCAATGATAACCGTTAATCACGCTCTGATCACACGGTCATGATTCATCCACTAGACTTGATATCCTGTCTCCTTAAAACTCAAGAACACAGAGGTACGAGCCTATAGAACAGATCCTTCACAACCACCTCCTCCACATAAGAATTTTCAAAATTACCAGAGTTACCCACCTTATATCCTACCAACAATAAAAACTATTGAAAATGCATTTCATTTCTTTGTCCAAAAACAAGAGTCAATCAATAACCAAACCATGCAAACCTTAACTAATTTGACAGACAGTGTCTCCAAACTTACATCAACCCTCACTATTCCTAAAAAAAAATTAGTTTCCCTCTCAACCAAAACCAAAGAGTCAACAACATCCTCAAATGGTTAGTATAAGAAACCAAACCATAAACCAAATCAAATTGGTTATAACCTTTCATAGTACTAAAGTTTTGAAAAATATATTCTTAATCCTCATGAAATTAGTAAGGAATTAATTTCAAAGAGTAAGTAAGAGTCTGATGAACCTTTAACCCATGAAGAAATAACCAACTCTTCTCTTGTACCCCTATTCCCTCAAGCACTTATCAAGCCAAAGAAAGTAAACCACAATCCTAAGATTTATTAATCATAAAAGTGATGCCAAAATTAAAATAAAATAAAAAGTTCAATATATATATATATATATATATATATATATACACACAAGATTTAATAAAATGAAGTAATTTAAAAAGCATGTTATACATATATATATTTAAAAATCTCTATTTTTCTTAAGCATATATTTAATATTTCTTATTATCCTTCGCTTGTTGCCTATGTTCCTAGCTGATGTTATATCCTAATGGGATTCTTTGACAGATTTATGATACTTGTATTGTCATACATAATAGGTATATGGTCAAGAATAAGTCTATAGTTTCTAAGAGTTTGTTTCATCCAAAGTGTTTGTGCACAACAACTACAAGCAATAATGTATTCAGTCTCGGTGGTTGAAAGTGTAACCGAATTTTATTTCTTACTAAACCAAGAGATGAGTGTATGACTTAGAAAGTGACAAGTCCCACTAGTACTTTTTCTATCAACCTTGTAACCAACAAAGTCGACATCTGAATAACATGTTAAGTCTATATAAGTCACTTTAGGATACCAAAGGCCAAGATCTATAGCTCCACTCAAATAATGAAAAATTCTTTTGACTGCAAGCAAATGAGATATCTTGGAACATGATTGAAATCTTGCACATAAACATACACTAAACATAATATCAAGTCAACTAGCAATCAAATAAAGTAAGGATCTAATCATACCTCTATATGTTTTGATTGTAAACTATATGGCTATATAATATTTTAATTTTTATAATAACAAACTATAAATTAATAAAAGATATGATTTTTCATTCATAGTAAAAGCAAGTTTTTGGTAAAATGATTTTGATAAACATCATCCTGCCTAATGAAACCAGTAAACTAAATTCAGAAAATTTGGTTACTGGAACAAACCAACTAGAAGTGTGCTATCTGGAATTAAATAGCAGATCCGATAATTCTAAACGGTAAATCTGTTAGTTAAAGTGAGCTCTTTGGAATTAAACAGCAAATCATATAAGGTTAAGCGACAAACTAGTTATGAGAAGTAAGATCTCTGGTATCAAACGGCATAACAGTTATCTATAAATGGAAAATCGGTTATTAAAAAATCAAACAGCTGTTACAATAGTAAGTTTAAATGGGAAATAGACTATGTATAGAAAGTCAATAATTGACAATTTTTAGCCTCAGCTATAAAATGGCTCATCCAAATTTAAATAGGAGTTTGACAATTACAATTGTCATTCAGCAATCTTCTACAATCTATGCTTAAATTTTTTCATTCCTTTTATTTGTTCACACATTGAGCTAATATTTGTAATCATATATTATATGTGGGAAAAATATTTATTAACTTTACTTTATATTAATTTGAGTGATTGTAAGAGTGGGAGAAACTTATAAGAGATTTAGGATAATCTCTTGTTATAAAGGTTGATTGACACCTTGAAAGTCAATTGTAAGCATTATTGAAGCCTTAGAGGCTTGCACAATGGAATCCTTAAGCTCATTGAGCTTGAATAAGTGGACATAGGCACGGTTGGGGACACCACGTAAAAATCTCGTGTTTACATTCTCTTTCCTTATCTCTTTAATTGTGTTCATTATTAAAATTATTGTTATTAATTTTATTAAGGTATTGTTGTGTGATTTTATTTGCTTAATTTTTTAAAGTCCAATTCATACCCCCTTTTTGGGTTGCTTAGTTAGTATTTTATTTTGTTTCAGAGTAGGTTCTCTTCGTAGGACTTAAACGTCTAAGAGAAAAGTATCCATGGCAACCCAAAATGACTATAGCCTTAGGAAAGGTCAATCTACTACAAGACCACCTTACTTTGATAAAAACAATTACCTATATTGGAAAACTAGGATAAGAATCTATTTGCAAGTTTTAGATTATGAGATATGAGAGATTATTAATGATGGTCCCTTCTCACCTATATAGGGAAAGGTACAAGGTGAAGATATTCCTAAACCTTTTAATCAGTGGAGTGAATAGGATAAAAAGAAAAAGGAACAAGGTGAAGACATTCATAGGGTTTTTGGTTATTAGAGTGTTTACGAAATTTGAAATAAACTTGAAGTTGTCTACAAAGGTACAAAACATGTCAAAGAGTATAAGATTAGTAGATATAATAGGCATTATGAATTATTCCAAATGAAATAAAATGAAAGCATTCATTCCATGTATACTAGGTTTAAAGACATAGTAAATACATTAAAGGCTCTAAGAAAAACTTTTCAAATAGTGAGAAGGTAAAAAAGATTACTAGGCCATTACCATCTGAATAGAGACCTAAGAGAATTGTCATTGAGGAAGCCAAAGATTTAAATTCCTTATCTATTAATGATTTAATTAGCTCACTTATCTCTTATGAAGACGATTTGATAGCTAAAAGAGGAAATGAGGAAAAAAAAAAGAGAAAATATTGCACTCAAAGCTTTAAAACTTGAAAGCAATGAGGAAAGCGACTTCAAGGATGAAGACATGATTATGATGGCCAGAAAATTAAAAAAATCCTTCAAGAAATCCAGTGAGTGAAGAAGATTTAGAAATTTTAGAAATAACAAAGAAAAGAATGAACAAATCACTTGCTATGAATGCAAGAAGCTTGGACACATATGATCAGAGTATTCTATTCTCAACAAGCTAAAAAATAAGGCAATGGTGGCAACTTAGGATGACAATGATAATTAAACAAGTGAAGATGAAGAACAACAATGAGACGACCCGCCCCATTCCCAGAGGCGACATATCTTGAGAAATTGAACTCAAACATTAAAAATCTTATTATTAATGAGAATTCTACCAAAATTTCGGCAGAACCTCCGCTAAACATATAACATTACTTCAACCAGTCTCATTCGGTAACATATCCAATAATACACACGTTTCCAAACTTTTATGTCACATCCCTAGTATAATTCCAGAATGGGATGATTTTACAGTAACCAAAAGAAAAATAATTATTCTATGTCCTTAGACAATCTCACGTGGCCAAAACAACTCCAAATATGTACAGCTGCTGGGTTAATTGTTGTACCTGTAATCTCGTGGGGGGAAAATTATAATAAAATAGGGTGAGTATAAAACTCAGTGAGCTCAGTGAGTGGATAGTAGCTTTTGAAATATAAAATACTTACAAAAATAAACGCATTGCTTGTATAATTACTTTTCTCAAATAATTATTCTAATGTAAAAATTCCTTTTATTTCAATCATATTTTGAACATAATTATAATTGATACTGCCATAAAATCAGGAAAAACATCTCACATTGAAATATTAAATACTAAATAATACAATTATTCTTAAACAAATACCCAGGAGAATAATCTAGTTATATTCGGACCTCAACGGACGGCAATGATGTACTATCTAGGTACCATCATGCCCGGAGCTACACAGATAGATGAGGATGTGTCATCTCGTGCTTATCAGCATAACTCATACTTGGATCTCAACGGACGTGCTATGATACGCTATCTGGCGACATCGTGTTTGGACCACCTGGTCTTAAATCTCATCATATCTCAATATCTGTCTGTATGCATATGACCCCAAAGGGCGAAAGCACCCAAACACACGACCCAAAGCCTATATGTGTGTCCAGACGGGCCCCAAAGGCCTACTATCTCATCTCATCATATCTGGATGGAATGGTTATTTCCTTTAAACTTAAAATCATGATCGAAATCAATATATATACACTTTAAATCATGCTTTAAATCATGCTCGAAATCAATATATATACACTTTAAATCATGCTCAAGATCAATCATATACTCTTTAAATCATGCTCAAAATCAACATATATACACTTTAAATTATGCTTGAAATCCATATAAATACACTTTAAATCATGCTCAAAATGAATCATCTCCTTTACCATTTTAAAATCGATACAGAGCATAAATGAATAAATATAACTTAATAAAATTTTTATATGTAATAAACATTTATTTCGAAGAACCATTTAATGAAAACACTTTAAATAATCATTTCACGAACAAACTTTACTATATTAAAATAATGTACGCAAATATTTTTAATATATTCCACTCACAGTGATAAACTCAAACTCGGCTATCACCCAAGTTCGCAGGTAGATTTTCGTCCGCAGATCCACTTATTTTAAAGAAATGATATAATTACTTCCTATATTATAATTCGAACTAATGTCACAAAAATAAAACTTAAAATAAATATTCGTCTAAACATTACAACTCTCAATTCTCTCAGCTTACCGTATTAATCCCGTAATCGTAATTTACTAATAAAATCTGAATTTATTCAACCCTCAATTTCATAATTTACTAATTTATCCTCAACATCATAAAATTATCAATTTATCCTCAATTTAGATTGCAAAAACACTGTCAAAGCTAGAAATTGCGAAATTACCCTATATACGTGAAATTACCAAAATGCCCCTATGGTCAACGTTGACCGAAATTCACCCAACGGTGGTGAGGAAGCTCGGACTAGACACTTCTCGTCGAGGCGAGTTCAACGGTGCCGGTGGTGTCCTTCCACGCGTGACGGTCGCACTGGATTGCGCCCTTGAAGCAGCGGCACTTTGGATGGTCGGTCAACGGCAAATCGACCTCTTCAGTGCCAGTGGCTGGTCGGGAATGGAAGATGGTGAGGTGGGGAATCTTTTCCAACCGGTGGCACAGCTAAAGACAGCCGTAATCAATGGTGATCGTCTGGCAGCAAGGACGGATGGAGGTTGACGGTTGGCTCATAAGCTTTCGTTTAACACCTTGCTCGGCCGGTGAGGTGGTTGAAAATGGAAGAAACTGGAGGGTTGGGTTCGCGGGTTTGGGTCAGGTCAAACGACTCAGCTAACTGTCTCTCTCGGTTTGGTCCAATTTTCACCCGATTCCCTCTGTTAAACACACCCAAAATATCACATATACCCCCTCTTGATTTAATTATCTACATAAATAAATAAAACAAATGCATATGTTACAAACAAGAAATGTAAAGCGTAGCTCTCATGGTAATTGGAGAAGAGTCATTTGGTCAACTTAATGAGGTAAGTGATCTCCTATTTATAATGAACTGTATGATGCCTTTAAAGAGTTACGTAATGATACGATGAAAATTAGTAAGAAAACGCATGTGTTGAAAAGAAAATAGTAAAACTCTCTAATGAAAAGGTTGCCTTGCAAAAATGTAATGATTCGCTAAATGAGAAGGTGAAAGGACTAGAATAAGAGAATAAAACATTGCATAATAGAACTACAATATTAACCTAGCACTTCACATAAGCATTTAGAATTATATATTGATAATTTGAAAAAAGAAAATGAAATACTTAAGAAAAAGAGTAATGAGCTTAATGATATTGTTTTATAGTTTACAAATAGGTAGAAGATGTTAGGTAACTTGCTTGGATCACAAAAATATGTTTTCAACAAATGACGTATTGGCTATAAACCAAATTTGAAACAAAAATTTTACAATAGTTACCTTGTGAAGGCTAACTCCATCGTTGATAAAATTATTTGCCACTATTGAAATAGAAATTGTTATATGAAATATAGATGTCTTGTCAAGAGAAATATATATAATGGAGTCAAATGTATTTGGGTCCTAAAATGAACCATTGCTAACACTCAAGGACCCAAAAAGCTTTGGGTACCTAAAACTTAGAAATTTCATCTACAGGGATCAACGAAGAAAAAAAACGAATGGTATTTAGATAGCGGATGCTCGAGACACATGACATGAAGTTACTATTAGTTTTCAATTTTCACCAAAATAAAAATGATGGAGATGTATGATTAGTGTTAAACATTGTATGTTTTCTAAGGAATAAAAATTTTATTTTATGTTTTTATTATAATTTACATGTGTAATTGTTTTCTAAGAAATAAAAATTTTATTTTATGTTTTTATTATAATTTACATGTGTAATTATGTAATATATTGTGAAATTCTAATTATGTTTTTAAATATTTGATTTTGTATTTTTTTTGTGTTTATTGGGTAAAAATAATAATTTCAAGCAATTCAAGGTTCATGAAAAATTAACGAATAGATACCGATGGTCCAAAAAATTAAGCTATAATCGAAGAGAATCTTCGACTTTTGTTGTAAAATTATAAATTTTTACCATGTTAAATGCGGTAATTATAAAATTATAAGTTTCTACAATGTTGGTGTGGTAATTCTTAGTGGATATACTTGAGTGGATTGGGTTAGGTTTATGTTTGGTTGGCGGAACAAATGTAGAACCATGGTTTAATTGGTCTTGTTTATGTGTGTGGTATGGATTAATAATAAATTAGTATAAATAGAGAGAAGGGGGAGCAAACCTCTCTATAACTTTTTCTTCATGCCATTCTCTCTAATTTCTTATTTTCATCTCTCTTTGTACTATTTAGTAAATTAATAAATAAATTTTACAATAAAATTTATTTTACTTTCAATTTTAGTTATTTCTATTTCAATTATGCTATGCTAAATAATAATAAGTTAGGGTAAGATAAAACTCTTAATAGAAAAATATAATTTAAGTAAATTCTATTTTTAATTACATAAATGAAATTATTTTCTAATTAATATTATCCATATTTTATATTTAAAAATTTTCATTTGTTGTAGACAAATAAGGGAGTTTGCTAATATTTTGACTTATTGTAGACAAGTTGAATTTTAGCACACTAAATACTTAATTTATAATAAAATTAATAGAAAAATAATACTAATTTATACATTTAATCTTTGGGCAATAAGAAAATTTGATAAAAAAATTTATTAAATTATGTTTACTACTAAGAATTGACCAATAACCCTAAAAATTTAATTACGTAATTTTAATCATAGTAAGTTTAATATTTTTAATTTTATTTTATTTTTCTTATAGGAATTAAAATAAACAAATTAAATCTTTTCGCTGTGGATCGACCTCAGACTTACTGAGTTATACTATTTTAAGATATTATTATACTTGAGAGTTATAAAACACTTTTAAGTTATATTAAGTTTTTAACGTCGTTGTCGAGAAAAATATTTATTTTGTTTTGTTTTTTTCCATTTTTATTCCTTTCACTTCCTATAAATAACATGCAAGAACAGTTTTTTTTTCCTTTTTTTTTAACATTTTTTTCGTTTTCATTAAAAAATAAAGCTACAAATTGGCTACAAAACCTTAGATTTGGATTAATAAGAACTTGGAATAATATGCAAGAACAGTTTTTGAGGAAAATCCTTCCACCTCATAGAACTAATTCCTTTAAAAGACAAATAATTTCTTTCACACAAAAAATAGAGAAACATTATACCAATGTTGGGATATGTTTAAAGAGTTTCTTAATATATGTCCACACTATGATTTTGAAACTTGGGGATTGGTCACTTATTTCTATAAAGGCTTAATTTCCCAAAGTAGGCAAGTTGTTGAAATAATGTATAATAGTGAATTTAGGGATAAAAATCCTGAAGATGCTCTAGATTACTTTGACCAATTAGCTAAAAATGCACAACACTGGGATACTATTGGAACTTTTGAACTATCAAACAAACCAGAATCATCTCCATTTGGCAGAGGAATCGCTAGTCATAAAGGTTGAAACCTTAAAACATAAAAATAGTGATCAATTAAAATTTATTCAAGAAATTACATGTAATATTTGTAGTTCAAATGACCATTTCATTGAAGATTATCCCACTCTACGTGCACTTAAAGAATGTCTCCATGATCAAGCAAATGCTGTTAACACTTTTTAATAAGTCAAACCTATATTCACAAACTTATAATCCTAGTTAGAAAAATCATCTAAATTTCAATTGAAAGAATAATAATAATGCACAATTCTCACAAGCACCACCTCTACAAAATTTTCAAATCTCTCAGCCTTACGTACTATATGTTCTACTACCATTAAAAAATCTAAAAGATACAATGCATTCATTCATTAAAAAGCAAGATGTTATTAATAATAAAAATGCACAAGCTTTTTCTAATTTGAAAGTTGCTCTTGCTATAGTTACTTCTCCACTCACAATTCAAGAAAAAGGTAAATTTCTAGCTCAACCACAACCAAATCCTAAGATTCAATAAAATCCACCCATGAACTAAGTCAAGTCAATTATAACTCTTCATAGTGGTAAAATTATTGATAGACCTATTCCTGAACCTTATAAAGATGAAGATGATGAAAATTCAAAGGGTAAAGAATGACTAAATAAACTTACACGTAGTGAAGAAAGAACTAGTGTTCCACCTAAACCACTCATTTCTACAAGCATTGAACAAACCAAAGAAATCAAACAATTCTTCTGAGTTCTATGAAATTTTTAAGCAAGTGAAAATTAACATTCCTCTGTTAGATGTAATTAAGTAGGTATCTTCATATGTCAAGTATTTTAAAGTCTTATGCACTCTCAAGAGGAAATTGAAGAAAAGGAGCATTTATGGCTGAACAGGTAAGTACCATTTTATCCAATAGTAATACATTGAAATATAAAGATCCTGGTTGTCCTACTATTTCTTGTATTATTGGTGATCACAAAATTGAGCATGCTCTACTAGACTTTGGTGCTAGTGTTAATTTGCTTCTATATTCAGTTTATCTTCAACTTAATCTTGTTGAGTTAAAATTAATTTTGATTACACTTTTGCTTGCCGATAGATCAATTAAAATACCAAAAGGAATAGTGGAAAATATTTTAGTACAAGCTGATAAATTCATATATACCCTGTGGATTTTATTGTCTTAGAAACTAAACTGGTTGTGAATAATTTGAAACCAATTTATGTAATTCTAGGTCGACCACTTTTAGCAACTGCTAATGCTTTGGTTAATTGTAGGAATTGTTTGTTGAATTTATCCTTTGGAAATATGACTCTAAATTGAATGTTTTCAACATGTATAGGCAAACTAATGAAGAAAATGAGAATGAAGATAATACTGATGAACAAAAAGAATTGCTTGAGTTTTACATAGAGGAAATTATTCAAAAATAGGATTTTATGAACTTATTGATATTTATTTGGTTAATTCAATTAAATCAAATAATCAACTTGAACTTAGTAATTCTAATATAAATTTATTGGTTGATTTTGTTCAGACTTTACAAGATTATGATGAAGACAAAAAATTTAAAGAGCTTGGAATCATTAAAAGGAAAAAACCACAAAAAGCACCTAAACTAAAATTGCAACCTTTGCCTAAAACGTTGAAGTATGCTTTTCTTGGAGAAGAAGAAACTTACCCTATTGTGATTTCTTCGATTCTAACAAGCGACCTAGAAGGTTGGTTACTATTTTTTCTTAAAAACCACAAAAATAGGATTGGATGGACTTTAAATGATATTAAAGACATTAATCCCCTAATTTGCACACATAGAATCAATTTGGAGGACAATGCGAAAACATGTCAACAACGTCAAAGAAGATTAAACCTATACATAAAAGAAGTAGTTAAAACAAAAGTCCTTAAATTGCTTGATGTGGGAATTATCTACTTTATCTTTAATAGGAAATGGGTGAGTCCTACCTAAGTAGTGCTTAAAAAGTCTAGAATCACTGTTGTTAAAAATGAAAAAGGTGAGTTAATTTCGACATGAATTACATCTAGTTGGTGCACTGCATTGATTATAAAAAATTAAATGAAGCCACTAGAAAAAATCATTTTCCCTTGCCATTTCTTGATTAAGTCTTAGAAAAAGTAGTTGGACATTGTTACTACTACTTTTTAGATATTTGCTCAGGCTATTATTAAATTCTTATAGCACTTGAGGATCAGGAAATGACCATATTTACATGAGACGACCCGCCCCATATCCAGAGGCGACCTATCTTAAAAAAATTGAACTTAAATATTAAAAATCATCTTATTAATGAGAATTCTACCGAAATGTCGGCCGAACCTCCCCTAAATATATAACATTTCCAAACCTGCAATTTCAACATAAACACTCCCAAATCATTTATCAAACATCAACTGCATCAACCCAATCTCATCCGATAACATATCCAATAATACACTCGTTTCATAATTCATATATCACATTCCTAATATAAATCCAAAACATGATAATTATACATTAACCAAAAGAAAATAATTTTCCTATGTCCTCAAACAACCTCAGTGGCCCAAATGACTCCAACTATGTACAATTCATTGGGTTAATCTGTTGTACTGTAATCTCACTGGGGGAAATATAATAAAATAGGAATGAGTATAAAACTCAGTGAACTCAGTGAGTGGATAATAACTTTTAAATTATAAAATAATTACAAAAATAAGTGCATCACTTGTATAATCACGTTTCTCAAATAAATATTTGAATATAAAATTACTTTCAATTCAATCATAATTTGAACATAAGCAAAACCGACATCATCACAAAATCAATAAAAAACTTCTCATATCGAAATATCTTCTCAAATTAAAATATCAAACATTAAGTAAATCAAATATCTTTAACCAAGTATCCTTAAACAAATATCCTTAAACAAATATCATGTAAACAAATATCCTTTAAACAAATATCCTTTAAACAAATATCCTTAAACAAATACCTTTAAACAAATACCCAGGGGATAATCTAGTCTCATCCGGACCTCAACGGACGGCAATGATGTACTATCCGAGTACCATCATGCCCGGAGCTACACGGATAGACAAAAGGACGTACTCATCTCATGCTCATCAAGCATATCTCATACCCGGATCTCATCGGACGTGCAATGATGCGCTATCCCCGCGACATCGTGTCCGAACCATCCGATCTCATATCTCAATATGCATGCATATGCCCCTAAGGCTGAAGCGCCCAAACACACGGCCCAAAGCCTCTATGTGTGTTTAGACGGGCCCCAAAGGCCTACTATCTCATCTCATCTGGAGGGAACAGGTATTTGCTTAAAACTTAAAAACATGATCAAAATCATTATATATGTATACATTTAAATCATGCTTTAAATCATACTCGATATCAATATATCTCATGTCCAAGATCCATCATATACTCTTTAAATCATATTCAAAATCCATATGTATAAACATTCTAAATCATGCTCGAAGATCATATATAAACACTTTAAATTATTCTCGAAATCAACATATAAATACTTTGAATCATGCTCAAAAGCAATGTATATACATTTTAAATCATAAACAGGATCAATCATATACTCTTAAAATCATGCTCGAAATCCGTATAAAAGTACTTTAAAACATGTTCGAAAATCAATCATCTCTTTTGCATTTTAAAATCGATACGAAGCATAAATAAATAAATATAACCTAACACAATATTTATACGCAATAAACATTTATTTCGGAAAACCATTTAATAGAAGCACTTTAAATATTCATTTCATAAACAAGCTCTACTATATAAAAATCAAATAATTTTAATATATTCCACTCACTGTGATAATTTCAGACTCGGCTATCACCCAAGTCCGCAGGAAGATTCTCGTCCGCAGATCCACCTAATTACGTAAACGACACAATTACTTTCCATAATTATAATTCGAACTAATCTCGTAAAATAACGCCTTAAATAAATATTCGTCTTAATATTACAAACTCTCAATCTTCCTGGTTATCAGTAATAATCCCGTATTCGTAATTTACTAATATAATCCGAAATTATACTACCCTCAATTTCATAATTTACTAATTTACCCACAACATCATAAAATTACCAATATATCCTCAATTTAGATTACAAAATCACCCTCAAAGCTGAAAATTACGAAATTACCCTCAACACGTGAAATTACCAAAATGCCCCTATGGTCAACGTTGACCGGAATTGACCCAACGGCGGTGGGGAAGCTCGGGTTAGACACTTCTCGTCGAGGTGAGTACAACGGTGCTGGTGGTGTCCTCCCACGCGCGGCGGCGAAGCCGGATCGAGCACGTGAAGTCGCGGCTCCTTGGGGTGATCGGACGGCAGCAAAACGGCCTCCTCGGTGCCGGTGACTGGTCAGGAATGGAAGATGGTGAGGTGGGGAAGCTTTTGCAACCGGTGGCGTGGCCAAATACGGCCGGAATCGCCGGCGATCGTCCGCGAAAACCCGTGGAACTTTCGAGCTTCACCGGCGACGTTCCACTCGTTTTCCGGCAGCAAGGACGGCTGGGGAACGTTCTCTGTCTCGTAAGCTTCGATTTGATACCAAGCTCAGCCGGTGAGGTGGCCGGAAATGGAAGAAACCGGCGGGTCGGTTTCGCGGGTCGGGTCGGGTTACGGGTCGGGTTTCTCCTCTTTCTCTTTCACTCGGTTTTCCTCAAATTTCACCCGATTTTCACTCTTTTATAAGCATCCGCAAAATATCAACTAGACCCCCTCATGATATATCACATATACCCCCTCTCAATTTATCACATAAACCCCCTATTAAATTCATTATTTACATAAATAAATATAACAAGTTCATATGTTACATTACATGTCCCTTTGGGGCATCTGCATTTAAAAGGATACCTTTTGAACTTTGTAATGCTGCTGCATCATTTCAAAAATATATGCTAAGCATATTTTATGACATGAACATTGTTTAGAGGTCTTTATAGATTATTTAACTATGTTTAGGAATTCTTTTGATGATTGCCTTGATAATTCAAAAATTTTTTTTTTTAAAATATGTTAAAAAGAACTTGTGTTGAATTGGAAAAAAATGTCGTTACATAGTTACTTCTAGAATTATTTTGTGTCATGTTATGTCTGTTAAAGGAATTGAAGTTGACAAAGTAAAAATTGAAGTCATATATAAATTGCCACAACCAAAAACAGTTAGAGATATACGATCTTTTTTAAGACATGCAGGATTTTATATGAGGTTTATAAAAAATTTTACTGCTATATCTAAACTACTTTGTAACCTTTTTATTAAAAGATGTATCGTTTGAATGGACTAATGATTAATAAAAATCCCTTGAAAAAATAATTTATCTTTTAAGGCAATCTCCTAATTGGTCTTTACCCTTTTAATTAATGTGTTATGAAAGTGATTTCGCTATTAGTGCTATTTTATGACAAAGAAAGAATGGTAATCCTTTGTGATTTATTACGCACGTAAAACTTTAGATAGAGCTCAAATGAATTATTTTACAACTGAAAAAGAATTGGTTACTAAAGTATTTGCATTAAAACAATTTCGTTCATATTTTTTTGGTTCTAAATTTATTATTTTTGAAATACTAACTAGGCAACCCAAGAGGGAGGGTGAATTCAGATTCTGAAAATTTGAGCACTTAAAATTTAATGCAATCTTAACAAGGCAAAGAAATTCAAAATAGTCAAATTTAAAGTCTAGTAAATATAAAGGATAAGGGATAGAGAAATACAGCCACAAGTTTTTTATGTGGTTTGGCCAACTCTACTACGTCCAAGCCTCCAAGCTCACCAAGCTTGAGGATTCACCAAGCGAGCCTCTAACGCTTTAATAATGCTTACAATTGACTTCCAATGTGTCAATCAACCTTTACAATAAGAGATTATCCATAATCTCTTAACCCAAGTATTTCTCAACACTTACAATCACTCAACTATAATTTTACAATAAGGATTACAAAATATTTTCCTCATATAATGCATTTAATTACAAATGAAAACCTAAAGTGTGATTTAATAAAATAATAACTAGTTTAAAGCTTAAAAAAGATTGTATACTCAGTAGCAAGCTTAATAATAATTATTGAATCCATTTTTATTTGAATATGATTCAGCCTTTATAGATGGTACTGAAAACTAGTTGTTATTGACGTTTTACTTATAACTAATTTTCAGTTTGCAGTAACTAGCTTGCCGTTTAATGTTACCGTTAGGGCTGCCACTTAACTTTTGAAATATTTGGTTTCTAATCAATGAATATCTGGTCAACCGTTTAAGTACAAAGAACTTACTTCTTGTAATCTATTTTAAGTTTAGCTTAAGCAGGAAGCCATTTGAGTCTAGTGTGTAATTTTTATAACCAGTTTCCAGGTTAGTTTAAGTAAGAAGCCGTTTAGTTTTAGTGAGCATATTTCTTATAATCGGTTTCCAGGTTAGCTTAAGCAAGAACCAATTTAGTCAAAGAATTTCTTATGAAAATTTCTTTTTCCGTGATTGTGAAGTCACATTCTTTTTGTGAATAAAAACTTTGGAAAAACATCAATCATTTCATTATTATCAAAACATAATTAATGAAATTAATTTGCGATTAGTTATCATCAAAATCAATATGTTATATAGCCATATAAGTTAATAATCTCCCTTTCTTTAATGATGAAAAAAAACGCTATGTATTTTGAAGATTTTGATAAAAGCTTCCCTTTAATGTATGCACATTTATAAAAAAAAGGAAAAATACTTATCAAATGTTTTCAAAAATTAAGAATGGCCCCTGTGTAAATACGCATGATCTCCAAAACAATATGTCAAAATATCAATACTTCTTAATACTTTAAAATACATTCCTACAATATATCTGCCCCTTCATCATTAAAAAAACCAATATCAACATGCTCCCCCTATCAATCTCAACTCAAGCAATTAAACAAAAAATATGCATTAATTTAAAATTTCTTTTAAGAATGGCATAAAATGTCAAATACTCTTAAAAAAATTACTCAAAATGCATATGTTTCTCCCCCTTTCAATATCATTTAAGGCAAGCATGAAATATACATTCAACAATATCATTTAAGTAAAGTATAATCATCAAAGCATATTATGTATTTTGATATAAATATTCCCCTTAAGTATGTGCATGAGCTACAAATATCAAAGTATAATTTTCAGTTTTCAGTTCCCCCTACGTGTGTGCATGGATGTCATGATGATATAATGCAAAGTACATTCAAACGCATACAACTCAATACATACACTTGTACTTAAACAAAACGTAAGTACATAATGTCAATATATAAAGCATAAAAATCAATATAGCTACCAAGATAAGCTGTCATTATAAGTTAAAAGAATAAGTGATCATATCCATAAGTACAAATAATTATATACGTTAATTTTATAAATGAATGATGATATGAACTCCCTCTCGAGCATATCATTCAATGTCATATCTTGATCTAGGAATGTCTCAAAGCTATTTTAATGCATGTAAGATCACGATAGATAATTAAAAAGATGAAATTAAATATCATGCAATCATCAAAATCAAACAAATCAAACATGATAATTGAGGTTATCATCATATATTCATCTATTATTATAATGCAGTCAATGTTGTACTCAATGATAATTCAATCATATAGACATATAAGCATGTTTCATAATTTTAACCTACAATCTATGATCCACTCATTATAATCTATAGTCAAAATAATCTTCCCCATATCATGCCAATGCACTTAATGTCATGATATCACAAGATAGGTATGAAACATTTGCTAAAATAAATTAAATGACCATGACATATAATCAATAAAGTAAGAATTACTAATAAAATAATTAAATCATCTTGCATGATTAAGTGACTTCCCTCATAAGTTTTCATTAAGGAACTCTCCACCATTCCTTGAATGTGATGCCTACAAAAATATTCAAGTTTTGCCCTTTAGTCTCCAAAAATTCTTAGGTCCTTGATTGTTAGCAATGGTTCCATTTGGAACCCAAATACATTCCATTCCATAATAAGCATTTCCTTTCACAAGACATTTATTTTCTTATGACCATCTGGGTTACAAAAATGAGATGCAATAAGGTTACTAATGAAAGTACTCTTTACAAAGTAATTCTTATAATAATTTTGTTTCAAATTTGGCTTATAACAAATGCCTCCCTTGTCAAAAACACATTTCTGTGAGCCAAGCAAATTGTTGAATATTTTTTACCTATTTGCGAATTTTAAGATAACATCATTAAGCTTATTAGACTTTTTCTTAAGCATTTCATTTTCATTTTCCAAATCATCAATATGTGATCCTATATGCTTATATAAAGTACTTTGTTTACCTTTAAATAATGCGATCTTATTATGCAGTATTTCATTATCTAATTCTAGACATGTAATCTTTGCGTTTAGAGATTGAATTCTCTACCTTTTTTTAGGACATGCATTATTTTACCAAAATTTATCCACTCATCATACAATTCATATAATTCATCAGAGATAGAAAGGTCACTTACCTCAATAAGTTCATCAAATGATTCTTCGTCAATTGTTATGAGAGCTAGGTTTAACATTTCATGAGCTTGCTCTTTATCAATGGATTCTTCATCACTCTCATCCCATGTTGCCATCATTGCTTTCTTTCTTGATTTAGGATCGTTGAGTAAAGGGTATTTCGATCTTATGTGGCCTAAATTTTAGTACTTTAAACAAATAATTACCTATTTTCCCTTTGTCTAACTTAAGATTTTCTATTATGAGATCCTTAAAGTTTCTTCTCTTGATTTGCTTCTTAAAGATCCTTTTAAACGTTTTAATAATCATTTTAATGCCTTCATCTTTGAAATCACTCTCATCATCATCATTTTCAACTATAGAATATTTGAATGCAAAGATCTTCTTTTTTTTTTATTTCCCTTTTCAGCTGCCAAGTCTTCCTCATAAGAAATAAAAGAATCAATTAAAATCATCAATAGGTATGACATTTAAATCATTAACTTCCTCTATGACAGTTCTCTTAGTCTCCACTCTTCTGGTAAGGATCTAATAATATTCTTTACTTTTTTACTATTTGTAAAAGTCTTTCCCATTGTTTCAAGTAAATTTACAATATCGGTGAATCTAGTGTACATATCATAGATACTCTCATATGACTCCATTTTAAACAACTCATAATACCTAGTGAATCTCTAATTTTAGACTCTTTAACTTGGTTTGTACCCTCATAAAAAACTTTAAGTTTATTCTATATTTTCTGAATACTAAAACAACTTGAAACTCTATGAAACTCTTTCTTATCTAGAACATAAAATAAGACATTCATGACTTTGAAAGTCACGTGACGTTTTGGGGATATCTTCCCCTTGTTCATTTTAGTGGTAGGTGTGAATGGACCATTGTAAATAATTTCTCAAATTTCGTAATCTAAGGCTTACAAATAACTTCTCATCTTAGTTTTTAATATGAGTAATCGTTACCATAAAAAAATAGAGGTCTAGTGGTGTATTGACCTTTCTTAAATTAGAATCATTTGGGGTTGCCATTGATCTTTAGCTCTAGACAGTTAAGTCAAGAACAATAGCACCTTCTTATAATACCAATTAATGTACTAACTAAGCAACCTAAGAGGGGGTGAACTAGGATTATAAAAATTTAAGCAATTAAAACTTAATGTAATCTCAACAAGGAAAATAAATTTAAAATACTTAAATTTAAAGTGCAGTAAATATAAAAGGATAAGGGATAAAAAAATGAAAACATAAGATTTTTATGTGGTTCTGTAAACCCTACCTATGTCTATGCCTCTAAGCTCATTGAGCTTGAGGATTTAACTAAGCGAGCCTCCAAGGCTTTAGCAACGCTTACAATTGACTTCCAAGGTGTCAATCAACCTTTACAATAAGAGATATCCTAAATTTCTTAACCCAAGTGTTTCCAATACTTACAATCACACAACAATGATTTTACAATAACGATTACAAAATATTTTCTTCGCACAATATGTTTGATTAAAAATAGAAGCCCAAAGTGTGATTCAATAAAATAATAACTAGTTTAAAGCTCAAGAAGGATTGTATAGTCAGTAGCAAACTCAATAATAATTGTTGAATCCATCGTTGTTTGAATATGATTGAGCTTTTTTTATAGATAGTGCTAAAAACTAGCTGTTATTAACTTCTTGCTTATAACTAGTTTCTAGTTTGTAGTAACCAACTTACCTTTTAGTGCTATCGTCAAAACTGCCACTTGACTTTTCAAATATTATGTTTTTAGTCTATGATCTTCTGGTCTAACGTTTAAGTCTAGAGAGCTTACTTCTTATAATCAGTTTCTCATTTAGCTTAAGAAGGAAGCCGTTTGATTTCAATGAGCAATTTCTTATAATCGGTTTTTGAGTTAGGTTAAGTAGGAAGTCATTTAGTTCTAGAGAGCACATTTCTTATAATCGGTTTCCAGTTTAGCTTAAGCAATGAACTATTTAGTTAAACATTGAACTTATGAAAAATTTCTTTTCTTCGTGATTGTGAAATTGTATTATTTTTTCAAATAAAAGCTTTGGAAAAACATTAATCATTTTTTCATTATCATAACATAATTAATGAAATTAATTTATGGTTTGTTACCATCAAAATCAACATGTTATATAGCCATATAAGTTAATAGGTTTTATTGACCACGCTATTGCGAGATATTTAAAGATTAAACAGGATATAAAACCAAGACTAATTCGTTGGAATTTGTTACTCCAAGAATTTAACCTCATCATTAAAGATCAAAAGGGTGCCAAAAATGTCATTTTTGATCATTTATCGCTCACATATGAAATATGCGCTAACATAACACCCATCAATGATTCTTTTCCTAAAGAATTTTTATTTTCTGTTAATTCAATGCCATGGTATGCTAACATTATTAATTTTCTTGTTACAGGTGGAATTCCTTTGCAATAGAACACTCAAGATAAAAAGAAACTTTTGGATGAGGTAAAGAAATTTTGTTGGGATGATCCTTACTTGTTCAAATATTACCCTAATCAAATTTTTAACAATGAGGCAAATAGTGTCATTAAATTTTGTCACTCTAAAGCATCTAGTGGACATTTTTCTCCAAGAAAAATGTTAAAATTTTTCAATGTGGGTTTTATTGGCCCACCATATTCAAAGACATATGAATTTTGTAAAACTTGTAAAAGCTGCCAAAAATTAGGACCAACAAACATGATGGCATTAAATCTCATACTTGAGATTGAAATATTTGACAATTGGGGAGTTGACTTTATAGGCCATTTTCCATCATCAATTGGATTTGTGTACATATTAGTTACAATTAATTATTTCTCAAAATGGATTGAAACAATTCCTTGTCAGCGTAATGATCAAAAAACAAAGTCTATTTGGAATTCATGGAGCCATTATAAGTGTGTGGGTAAACATTCTTGTAATAAGCCTTTTAAGTCTTTAATGAAAAAATATAGAATTACACATAAAGTTACTACCCTTTATTATCCTCAAAGAAGTGGTCAAGCTAAATTAAGAAATAGAGATATAAAACAAATTTTATAAAAGATGGTTAAACCAAACCAAAAAGATTGGTCTCTTAGACTTATTGATGCACTTTTGGCCTACCCCATTGTATTTAAGACATCATTAGAAATGTCTCTTTATCGTCTATTTTATGAAAAACCTTGTCACTTACTAGTTGAACTTGAGCATAAAGTGTTTTGAGCTGTTAAAACTTGTAATGCAAACCTTGATTATGCTTATAAACATAAGATGCAATTGAGTGAACTTGAGGAATGACACGTATGAAAATTCAAGAATTACAAAAGGCAAGAACCAAAGCTTTTCATGATAAAAGATTTTTTCGGAAAACATTTGAAATTGGTCAAAAAGTTTTGCTTTATAATTCTTGTCTTCATTTGTTCTAGGAAAGTTAAAGTCAAGGTAGAGTTGTCCATTTATTGTAAAATATGTGTATCCATATGGAGTTATAGAAATTGTGAATCCAAAGAATGGTGTTATGTCTAAAGTTAAAGGTTAGAGATTAAAATCATGTCTAGAATATCAACCACGTGAAAAGACACTAAAATCAATTTGATTGACCCACCAAATCTTGATTAAATCTTTAATGTGTGACTAATTTTTTATCTTATTGTTATTTTAATTTTTTTTGTCTTATTTTTATTTTACCATTTAAGTGTTTAATTATCATCATTATTTTTTTTTTGTTTTGATTAATTCACACAGCACATCTGTTGAGCATCATAAAATTTTTTCCTTAAGCGTGTTTTTTTGACAATTGTGTTTTTTCTCATCATTTTCATTTTATGTTATTAGTATTTCAATTAGAAAGATCCTCTTGAAACATCTTTGAACTCTTTTACGTGTGAAATTTCACTTAACAAGTTTGATACAAAGTTGTAAATCACTTCCAATTTGGGAACGACGACCACCAGAGTTTGTGTTACATGTTGAAGATCTTGAAAGACAAGCCTAAGAAATAGAAAGTGGTATTTATGATGTTTAGTTGGAACATGAGATTAATTTAATAAAAAGATGAATGTAAGATTTATTTATTTTTAGTGTGTTTTCCCTTTTTTTTGTTCACTTTCATGTTTAATTTGATTTTGTATAGTTGATTTGTTCTTTGGTATATTTTAATTTACTTTCTAGTATAAGTGGTCAATAATGTTACTTTGTGACTTGTTAAGTTGGACTTTTCAGTCTCCCATAATTACTAAGACCCCCAAAACTAAATATGGATGAAATACAATAAAAATTTGCATGAGCATTTTATTTCTCTCCCTCAGAATGCCCTTAGGAAAATTTACAAAACTCTTTGTGAATGACTGCGTTTGTTAATGATCCACGACATTCCTTTTGACATCTGTTGGTTAATTAAAGAAAATGTTTGATTAGTAGGTGAGTTTTCTGATCTATTTATATCTTACATGCCTGTTTTTGGTAAAAGTACATATGCTAAAAAGAGAATAGCTAAACGACTTGGCTCTGAATGTCAGAACTGCGTAAGATGTGATTGCAAGAACTCACATTGTAAATCTTTATGAATGGTTTCAGATACTCATAAAGATAAATTAAATTAATTAAATATGACATAAATAAAGAATCATTAAATGATGTCTTACGATCTCTTGAGAAACATCGAAACAGATATGTACAATATACAATTTACTAATATTAGGCATTATTTTAAAAAGAAAGTGCACAATTTAGTCTTGGGAATCTGACTCAAAAAGACCTTATTAGCTAGTTTATAAGAAAACTAGATGGGAAGCCTATCCTCGACCCATAGAGGGTGTTCAAGTCGTTATCGAACGTAAAACCCAAGGAAAATGTTATCTATAATCACAACTACCAATAAATATCATTTTCCTTTTAATAATCTTTTATTTTATGCATTATTAATTTTAATTGTGTGATTTTATGCCTAATTACTATTTAATTTTTTTTATTGTTTGCTTTTTAATAATGAGTCAAAGCTTCACACGTCATTTGACTATAAAACCACTCTATTTACAGTTGTATATTTTTATCTCTAAACACGTGCTTCTTTTTCAAACCCTCACAAATTATTTTTGAAGATTATTCTAATAGTAGTATCTTTGGGTAGACAATTCAAAAATATTTGTATACTTTTTGGGTTTCACTATAGAAAGTACAAGGAGTTCATTGATGTAGTTATCGATTATAGTCATATGATAACACAGAGAAAACTACACCTAGTTTATGAAGAAGGTGACCAAGGGTTATCAAATTTTATCTCATAAGTTATTTTCATTAAAGGAAGCCAAGTACTAGGCATCATCCCGAAAGCCCTAAAACCTCAGGAATGCATACCTAGTCTACCAACTGGAGAGGAACTAGTCGTCTCAAGTATTTACAAAAGATTATAAAAAATGCTAAATCATACTGATGTTTTCATCTTTATGCTAAGAAATCTTATAACTCTGGAGATACTGATTACATTTATATCTTGGGCCCATTTGAATAGTCACAAAAAACCTATCGATTTGTTAAATTTTAATAAATTTTATGATGACTTGCTAATATTTTTTAACCATGCAATTAATATTCATTTTATTTCATGTACTGTAAAAAAGCTCTTTATTTTTGTTATTACTACTAATGAGTTACTTAATCTTTTACATGCTTATAAATAAGGGCCAAATCCTATGACCTTAGTGTTGGATTGTTCAATCGATGATGGTAACAGTAATAATAGTAAAAAGTGTAAATTAGATTTAACTTTCTATTAGTAAAAATTTTCTATCATACTGCCTATTTGATGTCTTCTAAACTCTACTTCTTTGCTTCAATACATTAAGGACTATGTCTCATTCAGGTTGGGGGAGAGAATAATTGACAGTTGTGGAATCTGTCAATCTTGGTGATGTTTTTACTAATTTATGTTGTAAAAACTAACTTTAGATAAATTGAGTAGAACATGGCCAAATATGGAGTGTAGTGGGTCTAGAAATGCATCTTCTTAGTTCATAGTTGTAGAATGTGTCAATCCTAGTGATATTGTTACTAATTTAAGCTATAAATACTAACTTTGGATAAATTTGAGTCGAAAATAGCTGAATATAAAGTGTAGTGGTTTTATAAATGTATTTTATTAGTCCTAGAATTTTTTTAAAAAAAATTTAACATTTTTTTTATCGTCTTCTTTTAAGCTTCTACAACTAATTCAGGTATGATCTCTTTTATTCTTCTTTTATATTTGTATTTATGTTATTTTTTAGCCTTCTTACGTGAATATATTTAAATTATGTATGTTTCCTTATTTTTCTTTTAAAAAAATTCAAAAAAAACACATTTATTTTATTTTCTAGAATGGTTGTGTAAAGAATTACTACTTTTGAAGTGCATTCTAATAGTTTAATCTATATTATTTTCTGATTTTGAAATTTATAGTAAGTTGTCTTTGTTCTCTATACTTTGAATTACTCAAATTTATGAATTCTCCATTTGGTAATCGCTAATTAATTCTTTTTATCATTTATTTATTTAAATGTGTATTATTAAATCATTCTTCTCACACACACACTATGACACATACTAATGGGTTGTAAGTTAAATTTTTTGCAATATTTTTTTCTCTTGATCTATTGGAAATAATTTCTATGGTAGTGGAAAGTGTATAAATTCTCAAAAATAAATGAGTTTAATTTTGTTATATCTGAAACCTGAACAATTAAATATGTAGGGGTGTTTTAATACTTAGTGCCCTAAGGCCAATTGGCCTAGGAGCCATTAGCATAAAGCTTGCTACATGGAGTTGTAGATATAGTGTTTGCTTATTTATTTAAAAATCCAAGTAATTAAGTCTGTAGGGGTATTTCAAAACCTAGTGCCCTAATGCCATCTGGTTTATTAGTCATTGACCAAAAGCTCACTATATGGATTCAAGATATAATATTTTTAAATTATATGAATAATCTACTGCATAATAAAGATATTATCTTTTATAAATCACTAGAACAAAATTATTATTCTCTTTTAATGAAGCCCCATAATATTGTGTTAATTTCTTGTGTACAAAAGAAGGTTTGGTAATATCTTGGATAATGAGTGAATGACAAAAAATTAAAATAAATTTTTGGTAGTTTAGAGCCTAGATGAACAATTATTTACATGCATGTGAATTTTGTAAATCTTAATTTAATAAAGCACTTTTATTACTAGGAGCTAGCTATAAGCTGGTTGGGGGTGTGATTAGTGTTAAAAATTTTATTTTTTCTAAGGAATAAAATATTTTTTTATGTTTTTATTATAACTTATATGTGTAATTATGTAATATATTGTGAAATTCTAATTATGTTTTTAAATTTTTGGTTTTGTGCATTTTTGTGTGTTTATTAGATAAAAATAATAATTTCAAACAATTCAAGGTTCCTAACAAATTAATGGATGGATACTAGTGGCCACCCGAAAAATTGGGCCATTATGGAAGAGGATCCATGACTTTTGTTATAAAATTATAAGTTTTTACCATATTAAGTATAGCAATTGTAAAATTATCACTTTCTACTATGTTAGGTTTGGTAATTGTGAGTGAATATACTTGGTGGAATGGGTTAGGTTTGATAATTTGCTTAGTATTAGTCAATAGTGTGCTAAATATTATAAAATTATCTTTGATAAAATAAAATGTGTTATTGAGAATGCTTGTAATAGCAAAGTTTTGTTTGTTATAAATAGATGTGGTAATTTATATACCATTAATATAGATTGTGCAACTACTCATAATAAATGATTTTCTATATTACCTGATGATAATTAGTTACTGCATATAAAATTCGCACATGCAAAGCGTGATTTTATTTCAAAGATTTCCAAAAATAATTTGGTTAAATGTCTTCTAAAAATTGATTTTCAAAATGATAGAATTTGTTAAGCTTGCCAATTCGGAAAACAAATCAAATTTTATTTAAAAAACAAAAATCATGTTTTCACTTCAAAACCACTTTAACTTATGCATTTGTGATTGCAGTTATAGATACACAAGGCTATTGTTCTTAGCCAATAAGGTTGATGTTGAGTCCTAGAGAGTGTATATTTATAAAGGGTAAAATCATCATTTTACACCCCAAAGTCTCACTAACATCTCCACCTTTATGTATTTTAAGTCCCTTGATATTTAATTGTCTACGTTTATGTGTATTTTTAATACTTTATATATTTTAGGGGTATTTTAGTTATTTCTCAATAAACAAGAAGTCGGACAGCAAAACAGATAGCATTTTTGAACTTAGAACAGCTGAAAACCTTAAGAAAGATATAAAGGGCAAAATTATAATTTAACATTTTGGTGGGCCTTATTGGCGTGGCATTGACTGCTGACGTGGCGTTGATTGATGATGTGGCATTGACGGATGAGGTGGCGAAAGTCTATTAGACCGAAAAATGAGTTTACAATACATGCAATGCATTGGATCACATTTGTTGACTTTTACATTGACTGATGACGTGGCAGAATATTAGTGGATCGAAAATCTCACATACCGTACATGCATATACACAGTATGACAGCCCTGTGATGTGTTCCAACCAATCAAAGAGTGCCATGTGGCGAAATCCTAAGCGTCCAAATTGTTTTCATCTGATAGCCATGATTTACTTGTTGTATCTATAAATAGGGGGCTCCACCCCCCTTAATTTGACATCGCTGAATCCGTTTTCGGGCTCTATTTTTTATAATTCCTTCTCTATCTTGTATTTTCTGCGTATTTTAATAAAATTTCTATTTTATCCCTAGTTATAAAATGAGTAGCTAATTTATTTTTAAACTTGGGTTAAAGGTGAAGCCTCAACATAATCTATGAGCTTAATTTGGCAAGTTTATTTTTACTTTCTCTAATTTATTTAAATTGTTTTGACTTATTGTAGACAGATAATAATAATCTTGTCTAGATATTGCACTAGTATACCGGCTCCCTAGTGCAAGATTATTACTATTTAGCACGGTGAGCGCTTTACACTAGATTTATTAGAGCAAAACCTCCCTCTAATTTATGTGGTAGATGTTGACTCATTGTTGACGTAAAATTCATCTAGGTTAATTAGTGGATAGTCTTGCCACCTTGTCGATAGTTACACTATTATTACCTGGCACAACGTGTTCTTGATACCACATTTAACATAAGATTATTCTTCCTGGCACAATGAGTGCTTGATGTCATATTTATTAGAGTTAGGTTTATGAGGAGTGGAAATACCCCCCTCATAAATTAATTGGAACTAATAAAGGAATATTAAGCCCATGATGAAATGTTGACTGTGGATCCTAAGACCCAAGTATTTTATTACATTGATTAAGTCCTAATTTATTCTCACCATTTTAATTTCAATTTTAGGATAAGAATAAACTAGGAAATTTCACAAAAAAGCATAAATAATAAAGAGTAATAATAATTCTACATAATTAAAATCCACCTCCTCATGGGATCGACACTCATCACCATTAATCTATACTTCAATAGATTCGTGCGCTTGTGAGTTCAATAAAATTTGCACAACAAGTTTTTGGCGCTGTTGCCGGAGAGGTAAGTCATTTCAATTTGTAGAATTAATTTTTTTGTGTAAATATTTTTTTGTATTTTTATTTTTCTTTTTATATGGCTGGTTTAACCGCCTATAAGTTATCTTAATTTTAGTTGATTTATTTTAAGTTAATTTGTTTTCTTTTAATTTTTGTAATTTAATTTTCATTTTAATTTTTCTTTGTAACTTTACATTGATCTTGTTAATTTATATGGCTGGTTTAACTGCCTAGCAATTTATTTTAATTTGGGTTTATTTCAATTTTAGTTAATTTATTTTATTTTACCTTTTTTTTATCGCACATTCATAGCACTTGAGTGTATTTTCATAACAAAGTTGTAACAAGCGTGATAAGGTTAGCACTATAATTCTCTTATCTTTATTTTTAATTTTGCTTTTGTACGTGTTCTTTGCATGCATGGCTAAAGGTCACTATCACTTAATTTAGAACCCATTAACCTCGAGCTAGAGAAAGCACGACACGCACGTAAACATATTGCATCATAAGTGGAAATTGTGGATAAAATTGAAATGGATTTACAACAACAACCACAAGCACCACAGGAGAGGTGAGACGACCTGCCCCATACCCAGAGGCGACCTATCTTAAGAAATTGCACTCAAATATTAAAATCATCTTATTAATAAGAATTCTACCAAAATTTCGGCAGAACCTCCCCTAAACATATAATATTCCCAAACCTGCAATTTCAACACAAGCACTCCTAAATCATTTATTATACATCAACTACATCAACCCAATCTCATCCGGTCTCATATCCAATAATACACACATTTCATAGTTCATATATCACATTCCTAGTATAATTCCAAAACATGATAATTATACATTAACCAAAAGAAATAATTAATCTATAGCCTCAAACAACCTTAGTGGCCCAAATGAGTCCAACTATGTACAGCTGCTAGGTTAGCTGTTGTACCTGTAATCTCTTGGGGGGGGGGGAAATATAATAAAATAGGAATGAGTATAAAACTCAGTGAGCTCAGTGAGTGGCTAGTAACTTTTCTCAACAAATATATTTTCATGTAAAAACTCATTTCCTTTCAATCATATTTTAAACATAAATATATTTTCATACTGCCATAAAATCAATAAAAACATCTCATAGTAAAATACCATCTCATATTGAAATATCATCTCGTGCTGAAATATCAAATATTAAGTAAAACAAATACCAAGGGGATAATCTAGTCACATCCGGATCTCAACAAACGATGATGTACTATTTGAGTACCATCATGCCCGGAGCTACACGGATAGACGAAAGGACGTACTATCTCATGCTTATTAACATAACTCATACCCTGGATCTCAACGGACGTGCTATGATGCGCTATCTGCGACATCGTGTCCGGATCTCCCGGTCTCATATCTCAATATCTGTCTGCATGCATATGCCTCCAAAGGGCGAAAGCGCCCAAACACACGGTCCAAAGCCTCTATGTGTGTTCAGACGGGCCCCAAAGGCCTACTATCTCATCTCATCTGGAGGGAACGGGTATTTGCTTAAAACATAAAATCATAATCGAAATCATTATATATATACACTTTAAATCATGCTTTGAATCATACTCGAAATCGATATATATATACATTTTAAATCATGCCAAGATCCATCATATACTCTTTAAATCATACTCAAAATCAACATATAAACACTTTTAAATCACGTTCAAGATCAAATCATATACTCTTAAAATCATGCTCGAAATCCATATAAAACCACTTTAAATCATGTTCGGAAATCGATACGGAGCATAAATGAATAAATATAATTTAACACAATATTTATACGCAATAAACATTTATTTTGGAAAACCATAAACAAGCCTTATTATATAAAAATCAAATAATTTTAATATATTCCACTCACAGTGACAATTTCAGACTCGGCTATCACCCAAAGTCTGCAGGTAGATTATCGTCCGCAGATCCACCTATTTTACAGAAATTATATAATTACTTTCCATAATTATAATTCAAACTAGTCTCTCAAAAATAACGCTTAAAATAAATATTCGTCCTAATATTACAACTCTCAATCTTCCCGGCTTACCTTAATAATCCCGTATTCGTAATTTACTAATATAATCCGAAATTATACTACCGTCAATTTCATAATTTACTAATTTACCCTCAACATCATAAAATTACCAATTTATCCTCAATTCAAATTACAAAAATATCCTAAAAGCTGGAAATTACGAAATTACCCTCAGTACGCGAAATTACCAAAATGCCCCTGCTGTCAATGTTGACCAGAATTCACCCAACGGCGGTGGGGAAGCTCGGGCTAGACACTTCTTGTTGAGGTGAGTCTAACGGTGCCGGTGATGGCCTCCCACGTGCGGCGGCGAAGCCGAATCGATCTCGTGAAGTTGCGGCCCTTGGGGTGTTCGGTTGGCAGCAAATCGACCTCCTCGGTGCCGGTGATAGGTCAGGAATGGAAGATGGTGAGGAGGGGAAACTTTTCCAACCGGTGGCGTGGCAAAAGACAGCCGAAACTTTCAAGCTTCACTGACGGTGTTCCACGCGTTTTCTGGCAGCAAGGACGGCTGGTGGTGGACGGCCAGCTCACAAGCTTCTGTTTGACACCTTGCTCAGCCGGTGAGGTGGCCAGAAATGGAAGAAACCGGTAGGTCGGTTTCGCGGGTTCGAGTTGGGTTACGGGTCGAGTTCGGGTCAGCACACACACACTCTCTCTCGGTTTCTTCAAATTTCACCTTATTTTCTCTTTTTATAAGCACTTACAAAATATCAACTAGACCCCCTCATGATTATCACATAAACCCTCTCTTAATTTATCACATAAACCCCTCTTAATTTACTTATTTACATAAATAGCTAAAACAAATGCATATGTTACAATAGGCTATTTAAGGACTACTTTAGTCCCTTAGCTAATTTGAGCACATGACGCATAAGATACCCAAATGTAGCTGCTATGAGTTTTGAGCTAAAACTTAGTGTGCTAAATTGTCTCCCACCATTCTATGGCCTAGAAAAATGAAGATCCATACAATCATTTGAATGATTTTCATGCTATTTGTCAAACTTTTAATATAAGAATTCAGATGATGATGTTAAGCTTAGGTTATTTCAATTTTCTTTAAAAGATAGAGCTCGTTCTTCGTTCAATACATTGCCTGCTAATAGTATTACATCATGGGAACAAATGGTTACTAAATTTTTAAATAAATACTTCCCAGTGCATAAAACCAATGCTATTCGCAGGGAAATCTCAGAGTTTACCCAAAAAGAAGACGAGCAATTTTTTTAAGCATGGGAGCGATTCAATGGGCTACTCTTGAAGTGTCCACATCATGGGTATGAGAAATGGCATCAATGCCAATAATATTTGGAGGGACTATAGCTACATGTGCAGGAATCACTAATGGCGGCAAGTGGAGGAGAGTTGATGTCAAAAAGTGCATCAGAGATTTGGGATTTCTTTCAGTGACAAGCAGATAATTCCCAACAGCGAAGCAGATCATTCCGAAATGTGAGAAAAATCAAAGGAGTGAATGAAGTTCTTATTGGTGAATCAAGATCAGAAATCAAGGAAGTCAAAGAAATAGTTGAAGGACTTTCTCGCCAAATAGCATCTTTGACAGCTACAAAATCAACAGAGCCACATGCCTATAATCAACTTGATCATGACTCATACCTAGATCAAGCCATTGCAATTAGCGTGATGGGAAAGCAGCCAAACTACAATCCTTACTCTAATACTTATAATCCTGGGTGAAGAGACCATCCTAACTTTTCATGGTCTCAAGGATTTCAACAAAACAGAGTAGCAGCTCCAGCTTAATCAATGCAACCAGTTCCTCAAGCTCCTCAAGTCTTTCAACAATCATTCAGACCATACAATCAGAACTAGAACTACTTACAACCCAAACCATGGGTGGAAGTGTTCCAAAATTTTAAAAATTGGACTCACTTCGCAATAGATCAACAAAATCGTACCATTGATGAACTGTAGAATGAGATGAGAGTAGGCTTCAATTCATAAGCCCAGCCGATTTTAAACTTAGAAAGGATGGTAGGTCAGCTAGTTTATTCAGTTCAAAACTTAACAATGACCTTTGAAAAGGGAAAATTCCCAAGTCAGCTAGTGCCAAATCCTAAAGGAGTACATGAAGTAAGTACTCATTCAGCCCAGCAATATAAAAAGGTCAAAGCTATGATGACCTTACAAAAAGGCAAAGAAGTTGACAACAAGGTGGAGATGCCAGTGACAAAGATAAATCAAGTTGTACTTGTAGATTTTAAGGATTCATCAAAGGAGAAAGAAGAAAGTTGTTCACGCGAATATGTCTTTAAAGCTCCATTCCCTCAGAGGTTAGCTGAAGCAAAAAAGGGAAATTCCACAGGTGAGATTATGGGGATATTTAAACAGGTAAGTGTTAAAATTCCCTTGCTTAATGCTATAAAGCAAGTGCCTTCTTATGCTAAGTTTCTTAAAGACCTCTGCACTAAAAAAAGAAGCATTCATGTTCAAAAGAATGCATTTTTAACTGAAAACATTAGTTCCATACTTCAACAAAAACTTTCTCCAAAATTTAGATATTCAGGATCTCCTACTATCTCATGTAGTAGTGGGAACTATACATTTGAGAATGCTTTGTTGGATTTA
Organism: Murraya koenigii; assembly: GCA_025617385.1. Taxonomy (NCBI): domain Eukaryota; kingdom Viridiplantae; phylum Streptophyta; class Magnoliopsida; order Sapindales; family Rutaceae; genus Murraya; species Murraya koenigii. Next base: position 14,309,339 of record CM046817.1, on the reverse strand, counting down.
GGAGCTAGTGTAAATCTTTTGCTGTAATCAGTATTTATAAAACTTGGATTAGGAGAATTACACCCAACCCAATTTTGTTACAACTTGCAGATCGGTCTATGAAAATACCTCATGGTATTATGGAGGACGTGCTTATCCAGGTAGATAAATTTTATTTTCCTGTTGATTTCATTGTGATTGACACTCAACCAGTGCAAGATTTAAAGAAGCATATCTTTATTATCGTAGGAAGACCTTTCTTGGCAACTGTTGATGCTCATATTCAATGTAGGACCAGAAATTTGAAGTTGTCCTTTGGCAATATGACTATGGAGCTTAATATCTTCAACATTGCCAAATAACCTCATGATGGGAACGATGAAATTGTTCATATGAATTTTATTGAAGAATTAGTTGATTGTAATCTTCTTCTAACCTTAGTGACGACTCTTTACAAGAATGGTTAACTTATGTTGGTATGGTTTTTGACTAGATTAATTCTTCACTCGATTCATCACCATATATGGATACTAATAATTGGAAATTAAAAGAAGAGTAATTGGCACCATCTAGGGAAAATCTCATCCCATTAGAATCATTAACAAAACTCGAGTTTAAACCGTCACCTAACACTTTGGATTATACATCCTTGAGAGAAGAAAACACATTGCAAGAAATCACCTCATCATTCCTTGACAATAAACAACTAAATGAAAGTATCATTTACCCCTGCCATAGTTCAAAAAGGAAGTTCCAACTAGCGAAATTTGAGGATATTTGCAGCGATGAAAGGCTAAAGATTACAAAAAGAGAATGAAAGTCTTTCATGACAAGCATATCATAAGAAAATCTTTTACACCAGATCAGAAAGTGTTTTTATCCAATTATCACTTATCACGTGCACCTATCCCTAGGTAAGTTACACTCTCGATGGTCTGAACCCTTTATTGTTCATACTGTTTTTCCACATGGAGTAATTAAAATTAAGGATCCAATAAACGATGTCATTTTGAAATTTAATGGTCAAAGATTAAAGTCATATCTAGAGTACCAACCACATGACGCAGACGCTGAAATCAATTTGAGTGACCCACCATATTTGAATTGAGATCTTTCCATTTCTTTTCGAAAGATCCTCTTTGTCCAACTTAAGCGGCTTCTACGTGTGAAGCGTCATCTAAACGACTTGCTCCAAGTTTTTCAATCACATCCTGTTTGGGACCTTCGACTAGCAGCATTAGTATCCCACTTTGAAGACTTAGAAAGACAGCTCAAGGAAATCGAAGGCGGTATCTATGAAATCCAATTGGAACTTGAGGTAAATTCAAAAAGAGGACGTTTGTAAGTAGTTGTTTGCTTATACGCATTTTTTTTATTTCCGTTGTGTGCTTTATTTTGTTTGCTTTCACATGTTACTTGATTTCACAGGCTTTATTTTATTTCAATGTGTTTTAATTTGTTACCTCAGTGAAATGGCGGATAACAGTACTCCGTAACACTCAAAGTCGGTTACTTTAGTTTCCCATAATAACTGATATTCTGAGGAGACAAAATAAATAAAAACACAATTTTGGCAAAGCTTTACAAAAGATTTCCTTCACTTCCTTAGAATGCTCTCCTTATAATCTATAAAGCTCAGTCCGAATGCATGCGATTACTTATGGGAAATAATACCCCTTCTGACATCCAATGGTTAATTGAAGCCAAAGTATGATTGGCAGGTGAGTTACCCCCCAAATTTATTGCATATATACCTGGTTGTGGTAAAGGAAACTACACAAGAAAATAAAGAGCTCGACGGCTTCCAGTTGCTTGTCATAAGTGTGCTAAAATGGAATGCAATAAAGAGAAGTGTACTTTAGGAATGGTGTTTGATAACAGGGAAGAAAGTTTCAATTCATTAAGGATGGCAAGAATAAAGAGTCATTGGATAATATCCTTTTGTCTCTTGAAACGCATTCCAGTGGATACGTACAGAGAGCAATTCTTTAGTTATGGCCATTATTCTAGAAAGTACATGCGAGATATAGTCTTGAGAATCTGACTATAAACGACCCTGTTTGCTAGTTTATAAGAAAACTGGATGGGAAGCCTATCCTCACCCATAGAGGGCGTTCAAGCTATTTCTGGACGTAAAACCAGAGGAAGATGTGAGCCACAATCACAACTACCAGTACATATCCTTTTTATTTACTATTATTTTATCGTTAGCATTATTGTGTTATCTTTTCCTGTTGTTCACTTTTTGGTTTTGACTTTAAAGCCACGAACTTTACGCGTTATTTGAAAAATGCACCACTTCCTTTACAGCTTAGTATCGTTATGGTTGTTACTAAGATCTTTAAATATGAGCTTATTTTGTTAAACATTCACAAGTTGTTTTTTTTTTTTTGTAATTGTCTCAATGGCAGCACCTTCAGTAGAGAATTTAAGACGATTTGTGTAGTTTTTAGGTTTCACTATAGAAAGTATAAAGAGTTTGTTGAGGTAGCCATAGATCTTGGTCGAGTCCTAGCAGAGAGAAAAATACACTTAGTGTATCAAGGAGGTGATCGAGGGTTATCAAAGCTTATTGCAGAAACTGCCTACAATAGAGGAAGCCAGGTGCTAGGCATCATTTCAAAAGCCTTACAACCTCTTGTAACCATGCCCGGCCCACCAATTGGAGAGTAGTTAGTTGTCTCCACCTTGCAAGAAAGACTATCTGAAATGCTACAACATGCTGAAGCTTTCATTTTCTTGCCAGGAGATCTTACAACTTTAGAGGGATTATTTACATTTACATCTTATGCCAATCTGAACATTTATCAAAAACCCATCGGTTTGCTAAATGTTAATAATTTTTTTTGATGGCTTACTTGGGGGGAGGGAATAGTTGATGATTGTGGAATGTCTTAATCTTGGAGAAGCTTTTACTAATTTTTTTTTTTTGTAGGAACTAACTTTGCCTTAATTTTTGAGTCGAAGATGGCTGAATATGGAGTGTAGTAACTCTAGAAACGAATCTTTTAGTCTTGGAGTTAAAAAAAAAATAAATTGGTTGATTTTTTTAACGTTTAATTTGCTAGGGACTAGCAATAAGTTGGTTGGGGGGTGTGTTGTGTCCTAAATAGTGTATATTTATAAAGGGTAAAATCATCATTTTACACCCCAAAGTCTCACTAACATCTCCACCTTTATGTATTTTAAGTCCCTTGATATTTAATTGTCTATGTTTATGTGTATTTTTAATACTTTATGTATTTTAGGGGTATTTTAGTCATTTATCAATAAATAAGAAGTCGGACAGCAAAACAGACATCATTTTTGAACTCAGAACAACTGAAAAACCTTAGGAAAGACATAAAGGGCAAAATCATAATTTAAGATTTTGGTAGGCCCTACTAACGTGGCATTGACTGCTGACGTGGTGTTGACTGCTGATGTGAAGTTGACTGATGATGTGGCATTGACAGATGATGTGGCAGAAGTCTAATTGGACCAAAAAATGAGCTTACAATACATGCAATGCACTGGATCACATTTGTTGACTTTTACATTGACTGATAACGTGGCAGAATATTAGTGGACCAAAAATCGCGCATACCGTATATGCATATACACAGGATGACAGCCCTGTGATGTGTTCCAACCAATCAGAGAGTGCCACATGCTTCAATTCTAGGCGTCCGAATTGTTTTCATCCGATGGCCATGATTTACTTATTGTATCCACAAATAGGGGGCTCCCCCCCTAATTTGACACCCCTGAATCCATTTTTGGGCTCTATTTTCTGTAATTCCTTCTCTATATTGTATTTTCTGCGTATTTTAATAAAATTCTCATTTTACTCTTAGTTATAAAATGAGTAGCTAATTTATTTTCAAGCTTAGGTTAAAGGTAAAGCCTCAACATAATCTATGGGCTTAATTTGGTAAGTTTATTTTTACTTTCTCTAATTTATTTAAATTATTTTGATTTATCGTAGACAAATAGTAACAATCTTATCTAGATATTGCACTGGTATACCGGCTCCCTAGTACAAGATTATTACTATTTGGCACGGTGAGCGTTTTACACTAAATTTATTAGAGAAAAACCTTCCTTTAATTTATGTAATAGGTCTTGACTCATTGTTGACATAAAACTCATCTAGATTGATTAATGGATAGTCTTGCCACCTTATCGACAGTTACACTATTATTACTTGGCACAACGTGTTCTTGATACCATATTTAACATAAGAATTATTCTTCATGACACAATGAGAGTTTGATGCCATATTTATTAGAGTTAGTTTATGAGGAGTGGAAACACCAGAGTTAGTTTATGAGGAGTGGAAACACCCTCCTCATAAATTAATTGGAACTAAAAAAGGAATATTAAGCCCATGGTGAAATGTTGAGTGTGAATCCTAAGACCCAAGCATTTTATTACATTGATTAAGTCCTAATTTATTCTCACCATTTTAATTTCAATTTTAGGATAAGAATAAACTAGGAAATTTCACAAAAAAAGCATAAATAATAAAGAGTAATAATAATTCTAAATAATTAAAATCCACCTCCTCATGGGATCGACACTCGTCACCATTAATCTATATTTCAATAGATTCGTGCGCTTGCGAGTTTAATAAAATTTGCACAACAGTTAATGTCTTTGATATTTTAAAAATATTTTGTAAAAAGGTTCAAAATGAAAAAGGATATACCATTTCATGCATTAGGAGTGATCGTGGTGGCAAGTTTGAAAATCATGCATTTGAAGGATTTTGCAATGATTTTAGTATTGAACATCAATTTTCATTACGTATGACTCTAAAACAAAATGCAGTTGTTGAGAGATCTATTAAAACAATGGCATACCATGTTGAATGAAAATACTTTACTAAAATATTTTTGGGTCGAAACCATCAATACTGCTTGTTATGTTTTAAATCGTGTGTTGATCCTTATCTCAACAAAATTTCCTATAAGCTTTAGAAAGATAAAAAACCAAACATTGACTATTTCAAGTTTTTCGATGCAAATATTTTATTTTGAACACAAAAAAAATTTGGTAAATTTGATCCAAATTTTGATATTGGTATCTTTTGTGGATATTCGAATACAAACAAAGATTATATAGTGTATAATAAAAGAACCTGGATTGTGGAAGAATTTATGCATGTTACATTTGATGAGTCAACTCTTCCTCTATGTAGAAAGTTGTTGTTAATGATAATGCAAATGAAGAGTTACCAAAAGAATGATCAAGGGATAAACAAACAGATGCACCATCTGAAAGTCAAGAGGAACAACAAAAAGAAACAAATATGGAGCAAAATATAAGTACTTCTTAAACACTCCCTAAGGAGTAGAAGCATATCTATTCTCACCTTAAATAGTTAATCTTAGGTGATCCTTCAAGAGGAATAACCACTAGATCATCATTTAGAAACACTTATGAGCATGCTGCATTTATATTTGAAATTAAACGAAAGACCTTTTCGGATGCAAGAAACACTGAATCTTTGATTATGCCAATGCAAGAGGAGTTAAATTAATTTGAGATAAAAAATGTGTGGGAATTAGTTTCTAAACTGGATCAACAAATCATCATACGCACTAAATCGGTATTTAGTAATAAGATGAATGAATCCAGTGTGGTTGTAAGAAATAAAGTTAGATTAGTGGATCAAGGTTGCAGCTAAAAAGAAGAAATTTATTTTAATGAAACTTTTACACCAGTAGCTACATTGGAATCCTTTAGGATGCTCTTAACATTTTCATGTCATAAGGATTTTATTTTATATCCAATGGATGTTAAAAGTACATTTTTAAATAATTATATTATGGAGGAAATTTCATATAAAATAACCTTTTGATTTTGAAAAGGAAAATATTCTAAATTATATTTTTAAATTGTCAAAAGCATTATACGTTAGCATGTAGATTTTCATAATTATGATTTTGCTGATAACAAATATGTTTTAAATTAATTAAATTTGAAAAAGTTTTAAATTGGATGTATTTCAAGTTTTTGGAATAAATTGAAAGAGTTTTTGAAAACTTTAAAATCATCAGGTATTTAAAATTCTGAAATAGACGTATTTGAAAATGTATATACTGTTTTGGGCTTTAATATAATTTTAGAAGAATTAGGGTAAAGTTATAAATTTCATAAAATTGTCACTGTAACAAAACTGTTTGGCATTGTAGCAAAATGGCTAACTAACAACAAAGTTAGCAAGTCTCCAACAAGGTCTGGAGAGCAACATGATCTGATGAATATTAACACCCAATAACTTTTAAACAGCTAACTGATAACAAAGTTAGAAGGTCACCGGCAAGGTTTAGAGAGCAACAAAATCAAATGAATATTAATAGCGATTCAACAATATGAAAATGGCTAACAGATAAGTTATTGACCAACTGAAAATTTCAAATGGCTAACTGACTATTTGAAATACAGCCCAATAGTAACTTGTTTAAGACCATTAAGACCTAAGAAGTTTATAAAAGTTAGTTTTCAGCTCTAATTATAAAAGAACTCATTCAAATCCAAATCAAGAAAGGGACAACTGCATAAATTACTGAGCATATAAGAGCAATCTAAGTTTAACTTCTTATAATCATTTGTATTCACACACTAAGTTTTTATTTTGTAATCAATTCTATTGTGTAAGAGAAGTTCATTTGTAATATTTGGTTGTAAACATAAAGTTAAAAGATTGTAAGTGTTGGGATACACTTAGGTTAAAAGATTAAGGATAATCTGTTATTGTAAAGGTCTATGGACACCTTAGAAGTCAAGTGTAAGCATTGTTAAAGCCTTGAAGGCAAGCTTAGTGAAATCCTCAAGCCCGATGAGCTTGGAGATGTGGATGTAGGCACAGTTGGCTGAACCAAGTAAAATCACGTGTTTGGATCTCTTTATCCCTTACTCCTTTATACTTACTGCACTTTAAATTTGAATATTTTGAATTTATTTGTTTTGCTGAGATTATATTAAGTTTATAAATTGATTAAATTTTTAGTTACTTAAATCATCCCCCCTCTTGGGTTGTTTAGCTTGTATTTCATTGTATAGTTTAAAACAAGCACCTAGAGCATGGTATGATAGGCTTAAAAATTTCTTATTAGATAAGATTTTTTTATTGAAAAAAACTAATAATGCTCTCTTTATTAAGTATAGGAATAGAAATGTACTTGTAATTCAAATTTATGTTGATGATATCATATTTGGATCTCCTGATAAGTCTTTATGCAAGGAGTTTTCATCTTGAATAAGCAAGGAATTTGAAATAAGCATTATAAGAGAATTGTAGTACTTCTTTACACTTCAAATCAACGAAAATTATTAAGGAATTTTATAAATCAAGCCAAGTATGTGTAAGATTTACTCAAACAATTTGGCTATGAAAATGGAACTGTAAAAAGCACTCTTATAAGCACTACTGTCAAGCTCGACAAGAATGAAAAAGGTAAAGAGGTTGATATCAAAATATATTTAGGTATGATCGGATCCTTACTCTATTTTTCTACTAGTAGGCTTGAGATTATGTTTATTATATGCTTGTGTGCTAGATTTCAATCATGTCCTAAAGAGTCACAATTTGCTTGTTGTTAAAAGAATTTCATTATTTGAGTAGCATCATTGACCTTGGCCTTTAGTATTCTACGGGAACATGTTATTTGGATGCTAACTTTATTGGTTATAAGGTTGATAAGAAAAGTACTAGTGGAACATGTCACTTTCTTGGTCACTCTCTAGTCTCTTGGTTTAATAAGAAATAGAATTTAGTTGCACTTTAAACCACAGAAGGTAAATATTTTACATCTGGAAGTTGTTGTTCATAAGCATTATGGATGAAACAAACCCATAGAGACTATGGTGTTAATCTAGATCATAGTCTCATTAAATGTGATAATAGCAGTGCTATTAATCTATCAAAAAGTCCTATCCAATACTCTAGAACTACGCATATAGAGATTAGACATAATTTTTTAAGAGATCATGCTCAAAAAGAGATGTTATGATTGAGTTTGTTTCAACTAAAAATCAACTTGCAGATATCTTCATAAAACCCTATAGTGAAGACCAATTAATAAAAATTAGATACGAGCTTGGAATGATGAATTTTTCATCTTAGTTTGTTATTAAGAGTTCAATATTTTTTTTAGTTGTGTAACATCATTGATGTTTGATGTGTTTGCTTATGTATGCATTCATATTTCATGCATTTAATGGCTTATTGAATAATTTTCAATCACAAAATGATTTAAAAATTGATCAAGTTTTTAAAATTGAAAATAAATTGGTGTCCACAATACAAAGCAATTGCTTAGCCGCTTAAAGTAACTGGTATACCGTTTATAAACAGAATAAATTTTGAGCATCAACAGTATGCCGCTTAAGGTAACTCGTATACTTTTTATAGTCAGAATACATTTAGGGAAGTACAATTTATCACTTGGCCACTATTCTTTCATAGTAATGATTATTCTTATTGGAAAACTAGGATAAGAATTTAACAACAAACCTTAAACTATGAAATTTAGGAGATTGTTAATGGTGGACCATTCGTACCTATTATGAAAAATGAAAAAGGGGAGGATATTTCTCTAAAAGTGAAAAGGTTAATAAGATCATTAGGTCACTTCCTACTGAATTAAGACCTAAGAGAACAGCCATCGAAGAAGATAAAGATTTAAATATCTTACCTATTGATAATTAAATTTGTTATTTTATTTATTATGAGGAAGATTTAGCAACTGAAAAAGGCAATAAGGAGAAGCAGAAGAAGAAGAACATTGCACTCAAAGCATCAAAACATGAGAGTGATGAGGAAAGTGACCTGGATGATAAAGAAATGGCTACGATAGCATGGAGATTTAGAAAATTCTGTAAGAAAACAAATGAACAGAGGAAGTTTTGAAACTACAAAAATCAAAAGGAAACGAAAAAGCCTACTACTTGCTATAAGTATAAGAAGTCTGGATGCATTTGATTGAAATGTCCTCTTCTTAACAAACTCAAGAAGAAAGCCATCGTGACTATATAGGATGACAGTAATAAGGAATCAAATGATGATAAAGAACATCAAGAAATATCAAACTTAGCTCTCATGGCATTTGGGGATGAATCATTCGATGAGCTGGATAAGGTAAATGACTTTCCTACCTATAATGAACTATATGATGCTTTTAAGGAATTAATTTCATAATAGCTAAATAAGAATAGGTAAAAAGAATGCATGTCTTAAAACAAAAATGGTTGAACTCACTAATGAGAATGAATTCTTAAGTGATAAGATTACATGTCTAGAATTAAAAAACAAATCTTTGCTTGTTAAAATTGCTTCGTCAAATGAGAAATCTAGCACATCACATGAGCATGTAAAATCTCATATGGATGATTTGAAAAAGGAAAATAAAGTGCTTGATAAGAATAAGAATAATAAACATAGTAATATTGTCTTAAAATTCACAAAAGGGCAAAAGATGTTGATAATTTATTTAGTTTACAAAAATATGTGTTTGATAAGAGAGGTATTGGCTACAAGCTACATTTGAAAGAAAAGTATTACAAGAACTACTTTGTGACAGTACTCTATTATTAATCGAGTTGTGTGCCATTATTGCAATCAAAATGGTCATATGAAAATAGATGATCTATTAAGAGAAATGCATATTGTGGAATAAAATGCATTTGGGTTACAAACGGAACTATTACTAGCATTCAAGGACCCAAAAAGCTTTGGTTACTTAAGACTTGAGATTGCCATTGTAGGGGTTAAAGAAGAAAAAGAATAAATGGTATTTGGATAGTGGATGTTCAAGACACATGACAAGAAACTATTCTTGATTCTTAAGTTTTACTAAAGTTGAAAACGGTGGAGATGTTTCCTTTGAAAATAATTCAAAAGGGAAGATTCTTGGAATTGGTAATATTGGTAATGTTTCCTCTATCTTAATTGATAATGTGTGTCTGGTTGAGAATTTTAAGCACAACTTGATTAGTATTAATCAATTAGGTGATAAAGGATATATAGTTATCTTTGATAAAACAAGATGTATTATAGAGAATGCATATGATTGTAAAATTATGTTTGTTGGAATAAATGTGGAAATGTGTATACCATTGGGCATGCATCTTCAAATAATAAATATTTTTCTGCATTACATGATGATGGTTGGCTATGGCATAGAAGATTAGGACATGTAAGCATGAATTTGATTTCAAAAATTTCCAAAAACAATTTAGTTAAAGGTTTTCCTAAAATTAGATTTCAAAAGGATAAAATTTATGAAGCATGCCAATTGGGTAAAACAAATCAAAACCTCTTTAAAAAACAAAAACCATATTTCTTCCTCAAAACCAATTCAACTTTTATATAGACTTATTTGTACCTTCTAAGTATGCAATTTTGAATGACAAGTACTATGCATTTATAATTGTTAATAATTTCACTAGATTCACATGGGTATTGTTCTTAGCCAATAAGGATGATGCTTTTGATGCTTTTTTATGTATTTTGTAAAAAAGTCCAAAATGAAAAAGGTTATAACATTGAATACATTGGAAGTGATCATGGATGAGAATTTGAAAATTATGCATTTGAATGTTTTTATAATGAGTACGGCATTGAACATCAATTCTCTTCACCTAGAACTCCATAACAAAATGGAGTAATTGAGATAAAGAATAGGTCTATGAAAGAAATGGCTAGTACTATGATGACTGAAAATAATTTGCCTAAATACTTTTGGGCCGAAGCCGTCAACACTGCAAGTTATGTTTTAAATCGTGTGTTGATAACACCTTCTCTTAATAAGACTCCTTATGAGCTTTGAAAATATAGAAAACCCTACACCGATTATTTCAAAGTTTTTGGATGCAAATGTTTTATTTTGAACACAGAAGATAATCTTGGTAAATTTGATCCAAAATCTGATTTTGGCATCTTTCTTGGATCTTCAAACTCAAACAAAGCCATAGAATAAATAATAAAAGAACTTCAGTCATAAAGGAGTCCATGCATCACATTTGATGAGTCAAACTTATTTTTTATGGAGAAAGGTGTCATTAATGATGATGCAGATAGAGAATCACAAGATGTTTCTGTGCAGGATAAACAAAATACATCACCTGGAAATTAAGAGAAACAACAAGAAGAACCAGGTGCATTTTTGAATGGCTTTATTATGAAGGAAATTTATTTGAAACAACCTCCTGGTTTTAAAAATGAAAAATTTATCATGTTTATAAGTTAACAAAAGATTTATATGGTTTGAAACAAGTACCTAGAGCATGGCATGATAGACTTAAGAATTTTTTGCTGAAAAATGATTTCTCAATAGGTAAAGCCGACACAACTATTTTTATTAAGCATAGGAACAAAGTTATTCTTATAGTTCAAATTTATATTGATGGTGTTATGTTTAGTTCTACGAATGAGCTATTATATAAGGAATTTTTCTCATATATAAGCAAAGAATTTGAGATGAGCATGATGAGAGAGTTAAAGTACTTTCTCAGACTACAATGATTTGAGATGAGCATGATGGGAGAGTTGAAGTACCTTCTCGGACTACAATCATGTCCTAAATAGTCACATTTACTTCTTGTTAAAAGAATTTTTTATTATTTGAGTAGCACTACTGATCTTGGCCTTTGGTATCCTAGAGGAACACACATAGATTTAACATGTTATTCGGATGCCAACTTTACTGGTTATAAGGTTGATAAGAAAATTACTAGTGGAGCATGTCACTTTCTTAGTCACTCTCTAGTCTTTTGGTTTAGAAAGAAACAAAATTCCATTGCACTTTAAACCACAGGTGCTGAATATATTACAGTCGGTAGTTATTGTTCATAAGCATTGTAGATGAAACAAACCTTTTGGGACTATGGTGTTAATCTAGATCATATTCCCATTAAATGTGATACTACTATTGCTATTAATTTATCAAATAATCATATTCAATACTGCAGGAATAAATATATAGAGATTAGACATAATTTCTTAAGAGATTATGTTGGAAAAAGAGATGTTATGTTTGAGTTTGTATAAACTAAAAGTCAACTTGCAGATATCTTCATAGAAACTTTTAGTGAAGACCAACTCATAAAAATTAGACACGAGCTTGGAATGATGAATGTTGCATCTTAGTTTGTTATTAAGAGTTTAACATTTTTTAATTGTGTGACATCATTTATTGATATGTTTGATGTGTTTGTTTATGTATGCATTCATATTCCATGCATTTAATGGCTTAATGAATAATTTTAAATCACAAAATGATTCATAATTTGATCAAGTTTTTTCACTCTAAAATAAATTAGTGTACACAATACAAAGCAGCTGGTTAGCCACTTAAGGTACCTAATATACTATTTATAGACAAAATACATTTGAGCATATACGGCATGCCACTTATGGTTAGCCAATGAACAGTTTCATCGATTTTTTACTTTTTAGACCTCAACATTCTACCGTTTAAATAAATAGTAAGTTGTTTGCGATAAATGAACTCATTAGAGCTAAAAAGTAAGACATTTAAGCAACCCCTAAACCGTAAACCTTAAACCTTAAACCCTAAACCCTAAACCCAAAAATTTAATTATAGAACTATAATGAAATATACAATCAATCAACATTTATCGAATTTGAAAGAGTCAGAAGAAATGGTTCGCTCTTCTAATTTTGATTTCTCGAATAGAGAGATTCATAAATCGAGATCCTAATGCATATAGATACAAATAGTCCAATGGGAGCAAGAATTTTCAGGAGTATTTAATCTTTCTTTTAGTTATTGAATCTCTCTTTGATTGATCAAGGTGTGATATTTCGAATCCCCATGATTAATAGAATTGAAATGATCTTCGAATTGATAAGAAGATCCTTTTAATTGGCTAGAATCCATTACTTGAACCAAACTAGATCTTGTAGAATCATATTAAATATTTGACGATACATTCCATACTTTGGGAAAAAATCAATCATTGTTTACCAATCAATCATTGTTTAACCAAATCTAATTCTCTCTCTATGTTCCTAAAAAAATTTGATTCATGCAGATTCTTCCTCTAATTAACGAAGAGAGAACCCTAGTTAGATTCAAACATGATACACTTTTTAGTTATTAGGAGAACCCGAGTACTCTCTTTTAAATTCAGGAAAAAGGTCTCAAAGATCTTTTTTCCTTTTGGAAGATACAAGAGCGAAAAAATCAACCTATTGATATTGGAAGGCCCAAAAGATTCTTCCAATGTTTCAGTTCTGGGTCTAATGGAATTCGGTATAGGAAGAAGGCCTGTCAAAGAGAGATTTCAAGAAATGGTAGATCTATTCACTATATTAATAATTGAGTTAGATCTGGTGTATCATAAGGGATTTGGTTTTTCTATTTTTTCCTACGGATTGAAGCAAAAACAATTCTTCGGAACTGCATCACATCCTGGATCAGATGAAATAGGATGAATTGAGAAGGTATATTGTAAATACATAATTATCTTGGGTCCATGAATCTAAGAAAAAGTGAGAATTCTTCATCTCTTTCAATTTAAAAATCTAGGATTTGAATTGATGTTCTTTCATTGATTTTTCCTAAATTGCATTGATTTATCCTAAATATTTCATTTCAATTGAAATTTGGTTATTCACCATATACGAGGATCCTCCTAAGAATCCATGGTTGAAATTGCTATTTACTTATTATCAAATAAGTAAATAGAAACTATTGTAGTTGGAAACCAGTAAAAAACTGAATTATAATCTTACGAGATGCTAAAGCCTGACATCAAACATAAAAACTACTCCTTGGTTGACTGATCAGTTAACGCGAAACAACCTTATAATGATGTAAAAAAGTCTATAAGAGACTTAAGATTGGATTGACACCTATTTGTAAAGATAACAATATCATTAGCAAAGTAGTGTAAAGATAACTCACATATAAGGACAGCCCAAATAAGTAAATAAAAATTACTATGGTTGGAAATCAATAACAAACTGAATTATAGTTTTACGAGATGCTAAAGCTCGACACCCAATATAAAAACTACTTTCGACTGACTGATCAGTTGGCCTGAAACAACCTTATAATGATGTAAAAAAAGTCCATAAGATGCTCAAGATTGGATCAACACCTATTTGTAAAGATAACAATATCATTAGCAAAGCTCCATTAGGAAATGCATAAGAGCGGCCATAGAGAATATAAGTGATCCAATCCATAAGATAGAAACATAGAAACAATGTTGAAGAGATGAGGGGACAATAAATCACTTTGAAAAAGACCACTTTGCAACTAAAAGAAGCCATAACTGACCTTATTAACAAATATTGAAAACCAAGGCCCATAAATTGCATGCTTGATCAAAGAAAAACCAAAACACTGGAGCATCTAGAGAATAAAGAACTAGGAAATCTTATTATAAGTCTCAGCTATATTTAGCTTAAGAACCATATAGCCACCCCGAGTATGATGGTTTATATCATGACCAAGCTCCTAAATCAATAAGACATTATCATGTAGCACCCGACCTTAATAAAAGCCACTCTAGGACATAAATATAATATGAAGAAGAAGATGTAAAGTTACAAAACCAAGCTTAGTTAGCACTTTATTGCTAACATTACAAAAACTGATAAATCAAAAACATGCTCAAGTAGCATGGGAGTTTTTCTTAGATAGAAGAACCAGCAAAGTACTTTGGAAGCCCCGAGGCAGAGTAAGTCCACTAAAATAGTCCAAAACATAGCAAGCAAATTAGTCCTAATGATATTGCAATATGACTGATAAAATTTGTTGCATAAACCATTAGGCCTAGGAGCACTATCCGGATCAATAGTAAAAACCACTTGGCGAATCTCTTCTAAGTTAGAAACATTACATAAAGTTGCATCATCCTCTTCAACAACCAAAATAAGGAAAAAACCAAAATTAGCCAATTTAATTTGGTCATCATCGCCAGCTAAAGCCCTTAAAAAAACTCAATAGCAAAACAACAATAGCAAAAGGCTCAAAGAGCCACGTCGAAGAAGCATCATAATTTTGATGAACATGGAACAACTAATGCTTCTTCCAGATCGTCGCACGAAAAAAAATCATGTATTGGCATTCCCTTCCTAGACCCTCGAAACACTAGACATTTGCTTCCGAAAAATCTCTTCACATAACATAGTTGAGCCATAGCCTCTGAAAAATAACACTATCTTTAGTGATTTAGACAAATCATATTACCTCTCCTTCTGAGCAAACTCTTCCTCAACCTCCTTAACCTACTAAAAAAAATTATGAAAAAAATCCTTGTTTTAACTTTAAGTAATGTTATAGGCGAACAAGCTTCTTCTGAAAGGGATGCATCCCATAACTTAATATTGGAGCATACAAAAATTATCTAACAACATCTAAAAAATCAAATGCTTAAGCCAATCATTAAAAAATATAAAATAGTTGGTCCTCTAGCCAAATCTTTGTTGCAAGACAATAACAATAGAAAATGATCAGAATCGATGCAGTTCAATTCAGAAACTCTAAAAACCAAAAATAGACCACACCATATTAAGTTACACACCACCTCATCAAGGCGTTTCCAAGTATATTGTTATTCAAATTTTATTGAACTTGTAAGCGCACAAATCTATTGTAGTATAGATTAATAGTTATGAGTGTCAACTCCACGAGAAAATAGATTTTAATTGTGTGTAGAGTTAATTTCTTAATTGGGTAAATTAATTTGTAGTGAAGGTTTTATCCTGAAATTTAAATTAAAAAGGCGGGAATAAATTAAAGATAAAACTATGCTAATAAAATACTTAAGTCTCTAGATTCATATTCAACATTACTCTGTGGGCTTAATATTCATTTTTAGTGCTAATTAAATCATAAAATGGGATTTTCACTCTTCATGAGCCTCACTCTAATAAATATGGTATCAAGAACTCATTATGCCAGAGGATAACTATCCTCCATTAAGTGTGGTATTAAGAACGTGTTGTGCTAGACAATAATAATCCTTCTGTCGATAACATGGCATGACTATCAACTAAATAACTTAGATTTACTCTCTGTCGACATTGAATCAAGAAAACCCACAAATACTATAAGGGAGTCTCTCTCTAATAGATATGATGCTAAGTGTTAATCATGTCAAACAATAATTATCTTTCACTAGAAGCTGGTATAACGAGTGCATACCTAGACAAAATTCATTGTCTATTGACAACAAGTCAAAATAGCCACATAAATTAAAAGAGAGAAAATAGACTTACCTAATTAAGCCCATGGAACATGTAGAGACCTCACCTTTAGCCAAAGCTTGGAATTATATTAACTACTCATAATTGAATTAGGGGTAAAATAGAAATTTTAGTAAAATACATAAAAAAAAAAAATTCAAGATGGAGAGGGAATTAGGTAAAATAGGGCTCAAATTTAGATTTAGAGTTATCAAACTAAGGAGGAAGGAGTCTCTTATTTATATAAACAACGGGTAAATCATGACCATTGGATAAAAATAATTCAGACGTGCAAGATTGTGCTATGTGACACTCTTAAATTAGATGGAACATGTCACTAGATCTGTCATTCTGTGCATATGCATGTACCGCACGCACATTTTTTAGTCTACTAATACGCTGCTACGTAATTGGTCAACGCCAAAGTCAAGCTTATTTTTTCGGTCCAATAGTATACTACCACATCATTGGTTAACGTCACGTCGGTGGTCAATGCCACGTCAATACAGCCCACCAAAATTTTAAAATATGATTTTTCCTTTTATGTCCCTTCTAAGATTTTCAATTATTTTGAATTAAAAATATTGTCCGCTTTACTGTCTAATTTCTCATTTATCATGAAATGACCAAAATACTCTTGAAATATATAAAATACTCAAATTACAAAAAAATACACAAACACTTACAATCAAAATTCAAATAACTTAATGTACATAAAAGTAGAGATGTTAATGAGACTTGGAGTATAAAATGATAATTTTACCTTTTATAAATATACACTCTCTAGCACTCAACAAGTAATGATAAATATAAAATAAAATAAAATTAAGAGTAAACTTGAGACTCTATGTAATGTGGCAAAGCATTATTGGAAGTATGATAATCATAGAAAGTCATGCTTACGTGAAGCAGCAAAGGACATGTTACCACTGGTATTGGCGTTTTCTCAGTTATGGATAGTAGTATCTATCAGTTTCCATAAATTAATTAATTCTGAATAAACTTAACTCCACCAATTATATTTAACATCAAATATATAGGACTGAAGGATGGATGTGTAAACAAAAAAGAAATAGATAATCTCATATTTTAATAAAACTTTATAGATCTATGGGTACTTGGCATTGTTCTACCAGATCGATGCAGATAGATCTGCCTTAGGGCCCAAGTTCAGAGCTTAGAACTGAACAATTATCAGCCCGCATGTTCGGGTTTCCAACCTATATACCTTTATAGATCTGTAAATGTTGATTTTATCTTTAGACCAATTTTATTCTTTAAATCAAACCTAAGCAACACAAAGGCTTATAGACAGTACCAAGATCTGGATCCCAGATCTGGTGCTCTGATTGGGTGGGGGGAGAAGAGAATACAACTGAGGGGAGATCCGGTCTCTATGCCTCAGAGGAATGTACAATTTGTATGGTGGATCTGATATAGAAGATCAGTCTATAGATCATGCATAAATAAAGAAAACTTTAAATAAATTGCTGTAAATTAAATAAATAAAATGTAAAAATTAAAATTCATAAAATAAAGTGCATAAAATAAATTAATTACAGACTTTAATTGCTTTAAAATAAATTACAAAATAAATGCTTACATTTAATTAAAATGAAAGCTTAATGCTTTAAAGATTACAAGAGGAGAAGGGAAAACTCAGAAGACAGGAAATATTTCCTCAATGTCTTCTGTTCATTGTTTTCCAGAGAGAGTTAGAGAGAGAGAGAGAGAGAGTTAGAGAGAGAATTAGAGAGAGAGAGAGTTCTAAAATTCTGAGGAGTCAACAGTCTTCCTCCAGAATTTATACATAAATTTTTAAACTATTCACTGTAGCGCGTCTTGTAGCAATTAAAATGTAGCGGTACTGTATATTGTAGCGCGTCTGTAGCAGTTCAACTGTAGCATGACAATCACTGTGGCTTTATATGGAAGAATACAAAAGCTTTACAAATACAAATACAAATGAAATACATTCATACAAATACAAATATAAATGGTACTTCCATAACTGTAGCATTATAATGTTATAATTTCAAATATAAATACATACGAAATACATTTAATTGGAAAATTACTCTTTTTTTTTTACATAAAGTAAATTACAAAACTTTAATGCTTTAACTGAGATAAGATGCTGAAACACATATCTTCATTTTCATCTTCAAGAGAGATGGATGGCTCTTCATTACTTGAGGAACTCAAAGAAGAAGAGCTTGCAACAGAAGTTTCTAATCTTGAGGTGAGCAACTGTTGCATAATTTTAAAATACTCATCTTCAGTCTTTGTAAAGGCTAATAGGGACTGTGCTTTTGATCTTTGGGCCAAGAAAGTGCTTTGGGCTTTAGATTCTTCAATGCTTGGAGTCAAATGGCCTCTTGAAGAAAGCCACGTACGAATAGTGGACTCAGAGAGTTTTGACTGCTCATCAAATTTTGACCACCACTTAATTTTGAAATGTCTTTGTAAAACCAACTGGGAGTCCTGAGTGTGGTATTGGAAATTCCACATCCAGACCCACGGAAGAAAGAAATTTCTACAGAAGCAGAGAAAAGGAGGAAACCTCTTCTCAGACTCAGAAGGGATATAATGAGCTTTAAAAAGGTTTAGGCAATTTTTAGCATTGGCTGTCAGAATATTTGGGCTAGGACCAAAATAGTTCCACCATTGTTGGAACCAGTTTGGAAGACTTTGCACGGTTATCTTCGAATTGAAGAAAAACAACCAGGAGTGTGTCTTTTTAGGGTTTTGGATAAAAAATGTATTAAACCAAGGTTGTTGGTAATCCCAGTAGGAAAAGGACAAGTAATGGTTTGGGCTCAATTTAAAATTTGCAGGAAAAGCATGGGTTTTATGGAGTTGAAGACCCCATTGTTTAGGAGTCAAGACTTTAAGAATTGTGGCCATAGAATAGGCCGGCTCAAAATGAGCTTCACTGAGAAAGAAATGTTTGAATTTGACAGACTCAGTATACTCAAGAATAGCTTGATAGTAAGGTTGGGTTTTTTGTAAATCCCATGGTTTAAAGAACCAACCTTTGGGGAAAATCTTTACAACAGCTTGAAAAGGATCAGTGTGATAAAATCCATCTTCCATAGATAAAATATTTTGGGAAACAATAATTTGAGAGGAAGAACTTCCACAAGAAGCTAATTCTTTAGAAGGAGTAGGTTTTATTATTTCTTTAGAAGTAACATTTTCTTTCTCGGGGAAATGAGAAAGAGATTTAGATTTTGAAATACTTTATAAAGCAACCATAAGTTCAGGGGATTTAGAAATGGATTGCATCCATTCTTTTACCTGTTCATCAGATGCTGAGGCTTTAGATTGAGCTTCATGCTCTTCAACCATATCAATCCATGATTTAATTGGCATGGTAGAAGATAGTAGCTTGTCTTTAGAGGGGGTATTATGAGGTTCTTTAGAGGTTATATGAGGGGGAAGGGTTGCAAGAGGTGCAATGTCTTTAATAATGGCTTTACCCTTATCTTTCTTCTTGGGCGGCATTATCTGTTTTACAAAAATTCTCTCGTTAGAAAATCAGGAATAGAATTTGTATCACCTTTAATAAACTCAATATCAAAATAAAAAACACTTAAAATAGCTTGCCATCATGCAAAAATTTGTTTGGATGCAATGTTTTGAACATCTTTTTCTAAAACATATTTTGCAGCTTTGCAATCGATTCTAAGTGAAAATTTATTTTAAGTGCATATTTTGCAGCTTTGCCATCGATTCTAAGTGAAAATTTTGCAGCTTTTCTAAAACATATTTCTGCACATTAGAATGATTGCCAGAAAAATTATTTTACTATAAAAAACATTTCTTTCTATTGTTTTATGTATATCTAAATTTCAAGGTGATTTGTTAAATAAAAAATTTTTACTTGAAATTGATTGCAAAGTTGCAAAACATGTTTTCGAAAAAGATGTTCAAAAAGTTGCATCAAAACAAATTTTTCCAAGTTGGCAAGCTATTTTAGGGTTTTTGATTTTGATATTGAATTTAACGATGATAAAAATTATATTCCTAATTTTCTAACCACGGAATTTTCGCAAAAGAGATAATACCTCCAAAAAAGAAAGATAAGGGTAAAGCCCCTCTTAAAATTTCGAAAGAAATTATAAAACCTTATTCTTCTAAAGCAGTTATTTCCAGTGAAAGCTTATCTTCTCAAATTGTGATTTCGCAATCAAAGCTTTCACAAAAATCTTTGGATTGGTTTAATAAAGCCTATCATCAAAATTTTTTATCTATGGAAGATGAGTTTTATCATTCCGATTCATTTTAAGCTATTATAAAGACTTTCCCTAAAGGCTGGTTTTTTAAACCTTGGGATTTATCAAAACTCTAGCCTTATTACCAAAGCATTTTAGAGTTCACTGAGTCTATTAAGTTTAAACACTTCTTCCTTAGTAAGTCTCATTCTGAGCTAGCCTACTGTACGTCTACCATTTTAAAGGTTTTGAGCTAAAAACTGTGAGGTGATCAACTTCACAAACCTAAAGTTTTTCCCGCCAACTTTCAAAGTCCTTTGAACCACTACCTGTCCTTTTCTTATTGCGATTACCAACAAGCTTGGTTTAACACCTTCTTCATTCAAAACCATAAAAAAGACCCATTCATGCACTACCTGTCCTTTTCTTATTGCGATTACCAACAAGCTTGGTTTAACACTTTCTTCATTCAAAACCATAAAAAAGACTCATTCATGGTTATTTTTCTTTAATTAAAAAATAACCATACAAAGCCTTCCAAATTGGCTCCAACAATGGTGGAACTATTTTGGTCTGAGCCCCGATATTCTAAATCCTAATGCCATAAATTGTTTAAACCTATTTAAAGCACATTATATTACTTCAGATTCTAAGAAGAGGTTTCCTCATTTTCTCTATTTTTGTATAAATTTCTTTCTTCCTTGGGTTTGGATGTGGAACCTTCAGTATCACACCCAAGAATCCCAATTGATTCTACAAAGAATTTTCAAAGTAAAATGGTGGTCTAAATTTGATGAGAAATCAAAGCTGTCTGAAGATATTGTTCAGAAATGGCTTTCTTCAAAAGGCCTCCTAAAACCCAGCATTGAAGATACAAAGCCCAAAGCACATTCTTAGCTCAACAGTCTCGAGCTCAATCTCTTCTGGCCAGTGCTAAGACTGAAGATGAGTATTTTAAAGTCATGGAACAGCTCCTCTCCTCTAGGTCTGAACCATCTGTTGCAGAGTCTTTTGATCAAGATGATGGAGAGCCTTTCATCAACCTTGGAGATGATAACGAGGATGATTGCTTCGGAATTCTTCCTCCCATAAAGCATTCTTAAAGATTTTGAGTTTATTTATTTTGTATGTAAAGATAAAAAATATATATTTTTTCAGTTTGTACATTTACCTTTATTTATATTTGTACTTATTTGCATTTGTAAAAGCTATAAAGCTACACTTGTATTCGTACAATTGTATCTGTATTTTTGTATTTGTACTTGTAAAGCCATAGTATCGAAGCAACAGTTTCGCTACAATTCAAGAGTTATAGACTCGCTACAGTGTACAGTCCCTATAAAGAAATTTTGTATTTAAGTATGAAGGAACACTCAGCCTCCTCAGATGATAATTCTCTCTCTCTCTCTCTTGTATTATTCTCTCTTCTCTCCTCTCTGAAAAATGAATAGAAAATTTTGAGAAAATTTTCCTGTCTTATGATTTTTCTTTCTTTCTTTCTCTGTAACCATTTCTTTTAAAGCCTTTAAGTTTCAATTAAATGTAAGCATTTAATTTAATTTAATTTAAAGCTTTTAAAGCTCTGTAATTTATTTTAAAGCATAGATCTAAGGATGTATGATATTTAAAGTTTAATTTTTAAAGTTTTATGCATGATCTGCAGACTGATCTTCTATATCAGATCTGTTTTTAAAAACTAATACGTTCCTCTGAGGCATAGAGATCATATCTCTCCACTCAATTGTATTCTCTTCTCCCTCCATTCTTTCAGAGAACTAGATCTGGGATCCAGATTCTAGTACTGTGTTTTAGCCCTGTGTTGCTGAGGGTTGCTTAAAGATTTTTAAAATTTAAAGGTCTTAAAGTAAAGGTATATAGGCTGGACACTCGATGTGCAAGATCTAGATCTGTTCTAAGTTAGATCTGATTCCAAAGCATAGTTAAATCTACAGTCATCTGGTTTAACAAAGCCATATACCCATAATCATACAAAGTTTTATTAAAGTATAAAATTATTTAACTTTTCTATTTACACTATCATCCTTCGATCTTATTTCCCCACTG
This sequence comes from Murraya koenigii, assembly GCA_025617385.1. Classification (NCBI taxonomy): domain Eukaryota; kingdom Viridiplantae; phylum Streptophyta; class Magnoliopsida; order Sapindales; family Rutaceae; genus Murraya; species Murraya koenigii. The sequence goes on along the minus strand of CM046817.1, from coordinate 14,286,869 downwards.
GTATCAGAGCACTATCCTCCCTTTGGCTCTGATACCAATAGGAAAATACTAGTTTAATTCACATTAGTTTATTATCATTATTATTATCATTGTCATCGTCACTCATCATCATCAAATGACTTACTCGTAAATAATACAAAATTTTGAGTATTTTTATAATTTTGTAGGGACTAAAATGTAAAATGACAAAAATTGATTTAAGGGCATTTTGGGGTTTATAAAAATTTATTGGTGGTAGAATGAGAACTTAGGGGAATGAGAGATTTATTCCCAAACCTTCTTTGAGAATCAATCTCTCATTCCTCATTTTCAAATTAAAGTAGACCCCACGATTCTGATTCCGATTACTATCTCTATTTTGTGAAGTAAATGATGTCAATGATTTCAATTCCGGATTTTGATTTCCCCATCTAGGAAGTAAACACATTGTAAATATAAAAAGCTAGGATGGCCTAACCTACGGTGCCATAACATTATTTCAGCATCAACAGAACTAAAGCATGCTTCGAGATTTGAAAATTGCAGTTGCTAACACATCGAATTCCCATAATCAAAGTAACAGAGTTCACCATACTCTCTAGCATTTCCGATCATCCTCCCCATATCCAATTGTTGAACTTCACTGTAATTTGGAGGAAATTTATCACTACATTTCAAATCATGAGTTATTTTACCAACAGACAAAAGATTACAAGAGAGATTTGGAATGCGAAGGACATCATGAAGAATGAGAGTAGCAGAGATAACAATTGACCTTTCCTAGCAATTGCCGAGGGGGACCCATCAGCAAACTTAGTTTTTTGATTGCTTGCACAAGAACTATAGGAAGAAAACAATTTAAAGCATCATGTCATATGATCTGTGGCACCTGAATCTAATATCCATAGACAAAGAGGAATATTGGCCACATTAAAGACAATAGATTGAAGATAATTACCTTTATGGGCCAAGGAACAACAAGAAAATATAGGATTAGTCAATTGTGTGGAGTAAAAAAGTTTATACAATAGTTGTGACTATCCCTTACTTAAAGAAGGTTTTGCAGCTGTGCCGTGCCTCGGATGGGGATTACTGTGGGGATTACTGTGATTGGCACTCATCATTAAGGCTGAAACTTCTGAAGCAGATGAGTTTTTTTTTTCTCCTAACATCACTTTGCGTCGACCTTCCTCTTGTCGTACTTCTAAAAACACTTCACGGATTGATGGCAAAGGGATTTTGCCAAGAATTCAGCCTTGAACTTCATCAAGGCTTTCATTCAAACCTGGTAAAAACTCATAAACACGACCATTTTTAGTTCATTTCAAATAACGAACACCGTCTGTCTTACAAGCCCAATCATCTTTATAGCAAAGGTGAAGCTCCTGCCGTAACACCTTCATCTCGTTGTAATACTCAAAAATTAAACTTCACAATCACATTGCCTAGTTAGCCATAGTCTTGTATGTTTCTCGGATAGCATTCCATAGTCCTTTACAGTGGGAAGAAAGAAATACATCTTCCCAATTGAAACCTTCATGAATTGATTAACCAGGCCATAACAAAGGAATTTTTTGACTTCCAAGTCTTCCATATTGTATCAGCTTTTTCGTGTCTTCGTCTCATCGGTGAGGTAGCCAAGTCTGCCATTGTATCGACTACTAACTTAGTGGTGTTGATGCGGTTCTCTGCGTGCTCTCCAGTAGGGTCATAGATTTTTGCTCGCAGGATGCTCGAGTAGGAATCCCTGCCAATCTCGATTTTCCACTATTCCCCAAAACAACGATTTTCTTGGGCCTGTGCTCACAAAAACAAGGTCAGGGGTTATTCTTTTTGTATTCCTCTTTGTTCGAGAGACCGAAGAGATAAAATGATCTCTAGACAGAAATGACGAGGATAGAGAGAATCCAAAAGGCCAAACAGAGAAAAAAAGAAGAAGAAGAAGAATCTGAAAATTGAAGAACCCCGCAACTTACATTCATACTTATCCTTCTGTTTTCCCTCCATTTCTCTTCAGAGTCAGCCGTTCCCGTGTTAATGGTGTCTGGGTCCCTCTGACAGCCGGGATTACTGCAGCACACCCTGGGAATGCGGGATGTCAGGTGGGCATGGGTTCCTGTGACCTAATGATAGTATCGGGCATACGCGTACAAAATAATGACACTGTAGAGGCGTGTGCCAGCCATCGGTCACAAAATACTCATTTGGCTCATGCTTGGCACCATCTCGCCTTAAGCTAGGCTTTGAGACTTCTGGCCTTTGCATGTCTTCGCGAGCTTATCCTACGTGAGCCTGTGTTTGGCTCAGGCTTGGCACCGTCTCGCCTTAAGCTAGGCTTTGAGACATCTGGCCTTTGCGTTTCTTTGGGAGCTTATCCTGCTCGAGCTTGCAATTAGATCATGCCTGGCACCGTCTCGCCTTAAGCTAGGCTTAGAGACTTCTGGTCTTTGCGTTTTTTCGCGATCTTAACCTGCTCGATCCTGCGTTTGGCTCATGCTTGGCACCGTCTCGCCTTAAGCTAAGCTTTGAGACTTCTGGCCTTTACGTTTCTTCGTGAGCTTATCCTGCACGAGCCTGCGTTTGGCTCAATCTTGGCACCGTCTCGCCTTAAGCTAGGCTTTGAGACTTCTGGCCTTTGCGTTTCTTCGCGGGCTTATCCTGCTAGAGCTTGTATTTGGCTCATACTTGGCACCGTCTCACCTTAAGCGAGGCTTTCAGACTTCTGGCCTTTGCATTTCTTTGTGAGCTTATCCTACGTGAGCCTATGTTTGGCTCAGGCTTGGCACCGTCTCGCCTTAAGCTAGGCTTAAAGACTTCTAGTCCTTACATTTTTTCACGAGCTTATCCTGCTCGAGCCTGCATTTGGCTCATGCTTGGCATCGTCTCGCCTTAAGCTATGCTTTGAGACTTCTAGCCTTTGCCTTTCTTCGCCAGCTTATCCTGCTCGAGCCTACATTTGGCTCACGCTTGGCACCGTCTCGCCTTAAGCAAGGCTTAGAGAATTCTGGCCTTTGCGTTTCTTCGCGAGCTTATCCTGCTAGAGCCTACATTTGGCTCATGCTTGGCACCGTCTCGCCTTATGCTAGGCTTTGAGACTTCTGGCCTTTACGTTTCTTCGGGAGGTTATCCTGCTCGAGCCTGCAATTAGATCATGCTTGGCACCGTCTCGCCTTAAGCCAGGCTTAGAGACTTCTGGCCTTTGCGTTTCTTCGTGAGCTTATTCTGCTCGAGCCTCTTGTTGGCTCACGCTTGGCACCCTCTCGCCTTAAGCTAGGCTTTGAGACTTCTGGCGTTTGCGTTTCTTCGGGAGCTTATCTTGCTCGAGCCTGCAATTAGATCATGCCTGGCACCATCTCGCCTTAAGCTAGGCTTAGAGACTTCTGGTCTTTGCGTTTTTTCACGAGCTTAACCTGCTCGAGCCTGCGTTTGGCTCATGCTTGGCACCGTCTCGCCTTAAGCTAGGCTTATCCTGCTAGAGCCTGCATTTGGCTTTGAGACTTCTGGCCTTTGCGTTTCTTCGCTACCTTATCCGGCTCAGGCCAGCATTTGGCTAATGTTTGGCACTGTCTTGCCTTAAGCAAGGCTTTAAGACTTCTGGCCTTTGCGTTTCTTCGCCAGCTTATCCTGCTCGAGCCTACATTTGGCTCATGCTTGGCACCACCTCGACTTAAGCTAGGCTTAGAGACTTCGGCCTTTGCCTTCTTCATGAGCTTATTCCGCTCGAGCTCGTTGTTGGCTCACGCTTGGCACTGCCTTGCCTTCGCCTAGGCTTTGAGACTTCGGCCTCTGCGTTTCTTCACGAGCTTATCCCGCTAGAGCCTACATTTGGCTCATGCTTGGCAACCGTCTCGCCTTATGCTAGGCTTTGAGACTTCGGCCTTACGCTTCTTCGCGAGGTTATCCCGCTCGAGCCTCGAGTTTGGCTCATGCTTGCCATCGCCTCGCCTTAGGCTAGGCTTTGAGACTTCGGCCTTTGCATTTCTTCACGAGCTTATCCTCGCTGAGCCCAGCATTTGGCTCATGCTTGGCAACTGCCTCGCCTTATGTAAGGCTTAGACACTTCGGCCTTTGCGTTTCTTCATGAGCTTATTCTCGCTCGAGCCTATTGTTGGTTCACACTTGGCACCCTCTCGCCTTAAACTAGGCTTTGAGACTTCGGACTTTGCCTTTCTTCGCTAGCTTATCCCGCTCGAGCCTACTTTTGGCTCATGCTTGGCACGGTTTCGCCTTAAGCAAGGCTTAGAGACTCCTGGCCTTTGCGTTTCTTCGCGAGCTTATCCTGCTAGAGCATACATTTGACTCATGCTTGCCACCGTCTCGCCTTAAGCTAGGCTTTGATACTTCCGCCTTTACGCTTATTCGCGAGCTTATCCCGCTTGAGCTCGTGCTTGGCTCATGCTTGGCACCGTCTCGCCTTAAGCTAGGCTTTGAGAGTTCTGGCCTTTGCATTTCTTCCCGAGCTTATTCTGCTCGAGCCTGTTGTTGGCTCACGCTTGGCACCCTCTCGCCTTAAGCTAGGCTTTGAGACTTCTGGCCTTTGCGTTTCTTCGCGAGCTTATCCTGCTCGAGCCTGCATTTGGCTCATGCTTGGCACCGTCTCGCCTTAAGCTAGGCTTAGAGACTTCTGGCCTTTGCGTTTCATCGCGAGCTTATCCTGCTAGAGCCTTCATTTGGCTCACACTTGGCACCGTTTCGCCTTAAGCTAGGCTTTGAGACTTCTGGCCTTTGCGTTTCTTCGCGGGCTTATCCTGCTAGAGCCTGCATTTGGCTCATGCTTGGCACCGTCTCGTCTGGCCTTTGCATTTCTTCGTGAGCTTATCCTGCGTGAGCCTGTGTTTGGCTCATGCTTGGCACCGTCTCGCCTTAAGCTTAGCTTTGAGACTTCTGGCCTTTGCCTTTCTTCGCCAGGTTATCCTGCTCGAGCCTGCATTTGGCTCATGCTTGGCACTGTCTCGCCTTAAGAAATGCTTTGAGACTTCTGTCCTTTGCGTTTCTTCGCCAGCTTATCCGGCTCGAGCCTGCATTTGGCTCATGCTTGGCACCGTCTCGCCTTAAGCTAGGCTTTGAGACTTCTGGCCTTTACGTTTCTTCTCGGGCTTGTCCTGTTAGAGCCTACATTTGGCTCATTCTTGGCACCGTCTCACCATAAGCTAGGCTTAGAGACTTCTGGCCTTTGCGTTTTTCCGCGAGCTTATTATGCTCGAGCCTGTTGTTGGCTCACGCTTGGCACCCTCTCACCTTAAGCTAGGCTTTGAGACTTCTGGCCTTTTCGTTTCTTCGGGAGCTTATCCTGCTCGAGCCTGCAATTAGATCATGCCTGGCACCGTCTCGCCTTAAGCTAGGCTTAGATACTTCGGCCTCTGCGCTTCTTCGCTAGCTTATCCGGCTCGAGCCTCGCATTTGGCTCATGCTTGCATCTGCCTCGCCTAAGCAAGGCTTTGAGACTTCGGCCTTGCGCTTCTTCGCCACTTATCCCGCTCGAGCCTACATTCGGCTCATGCTTGGCACCGTCTCGCCATAAGCTAGGCTTAGAGACTTCTGGCCCTTGCGTTTTTTCGCGAGCTTATTCTGCTTGAGCCTGTTGTTGGCTCACGCTTGGCACCCTCTCGCCTTAAGCTAGGCTTTGAGACTTTTGGCCTTTGCGTTTCTTCGGGAGCTTATCCTGCTCGAGCCTGCAATTAGATCATGCTTGGCACCGTCTCGCCTTAGCCGTGCTTAGAGACTTTGGCCTCATGCGTTTCTTCGCGAGCTTATTCTGCTCGAGCCTGTTGTTGGCTCACGCTTGGCACCCTCTCGTCTTAAGCTAGGCTTTGAGACTTCTGGCGTTTGCGTTTCTTCGGGAGCTTATCTTGCTCGAGCCTGCAATTAGATCATGCCTGGCACCATCTCGCCTTAAGCTAGGCTTAGAGACTTCTGGTCTTTGCGTTTTTTCACGAGCTTATCCTGCTCGAGCCTACATTTGGCTCATGCTTGGCACCGTCTCGCCTTAAGCTAGGCTTATCCTGCTAGAGCCTGCATTTGGCTTTGAGACTTCTGGCCTTTGCGTTTCTTCGCTACCTTATCCGGCTCGGGCCAGCATTTGGCTAATGCTTGGCACTGTCTTGCCTTAAGCAAGGCTTTAAGACTTCTGGCCTTTGCGTTTCTTCGCCAGCTTATCCTGCTCGAGCCTACATTTGGCTCATGCTTGGCACCATCTCGACTTAAGCTAGGCTTAGAGACTTCTGGCCTTTACCTTTCTTCGCGAGCTTATTCTGCTCGAGCCTGTTGTTGGCTCACGCTTGGCACCGTCTCGCCTTCAGCTAGGCTTTGAGACTTCTGGCCTTTGCGTTTCTTCGCGAGCTTATCCTGCTAGAGCCTACATTTGGCTCATGCTTGGCACCGTCTCGCCTTATGCTAGGCTTTGAGACTTCTGGCCTTTACGTTTCTTCGCGAGGTTATCCTGCTCGAGCCTGAGTTTGGCTCATGCTTGCCATCGTCTCGCCTTAGGCTAGGCTTTGAGACTTCTGGCCTTTGCATTTCTTCACGAGCTTATCCTGCGCGAGCCTGCATTTGGCTCATGCTTGGCACCGTCTCGCCTTATGTAAGGCTTAGACACTTCTGGCCTTTGCGTTTCTTCGCGAGCTTATTCTGCTCGAGCCTATTGTTGGTTCACACTTGGCACCCTCTCGCCTTAAACTAGGCTTTGAGACTTCTGGACTTTGCCTTTCTTCGCTAGCTTATCCTGCTCGAGCCTACTTTTGGCTCATGCTTGGCACGGTTTCGCCTTAAGCAAGGCTTAGAGACTCCTGGCCTTTGCGTTTCTTCGCGAGCTTATCCTGCTAGAGCATACATTTGACTCATGCTTGCCACCGTCTCGCCTTAAGCTAGGCTTTGATACTTCTGCCCTTTACGTTTATTCGCGAGCTTATCCTGCTTGAGCCTGCGTTTGGCTCATGCTTGGCACCGTCTCGCCTTAAGCTAGGCTTTGAGACTTCTGGCCTTTGCGTTTCTTCGCGGGCTTATCCTGCTAGAGCTTGTATTTGGCTCATACTTGGCACCGTCTCACCTTAAGCGAGGCTTTCAGACTTCTGGCCTTTGCATTTCTTTGTGAGCTTATCCTACGTGAGCCTATGTTTGGCTCAGGCTTGGCACCGTCTCGCCTTAAGCTAGGCTTAAAGACTTCTAGTCCTTACATTTTTTCACGAGCTTATCCTGCTCGAGCCTGCATTTGGCTCATGCTTGGCATCGTCTCGCCTTAAGCTATGCTTTGAGACTTCTAGCCTTTGCCTTTCTTCGCCAGCTTATCCTGCTCGAGCCTACATTTGGCTCACGCTTGGCACCGTCTCGCCTTAAGCAAGGCTTAGAGAATTCTGGCCTTTGCGTTTCTTCGCGAGCTTATCCTGCTAGAGCCTACATTTGGCTCATGCTTGGCACCGTCTCGCCTTATGCTAGGCTTTGAGACTTCTGGCCTTTACGTTTCTTCGCGAGGTTATCCTGCTCGAGCCTGAGTTTGGCTCATGCTTGCCATCGTCTCGCCTTAGGCTAGGCTTTGAGACTTCTGGCCTTTGCATTTCTTCACGAGCTTATCCTGCGCGAGCCTGCATTTGGCTCATGCTTGGCACCGTCTCGCCTTATGTAAGGCTTAGACACTTCTGGCCTTTGCGTTTCTTCGCGAGCTTATTCTGCTCGAGCCTATTGTTGGTTCACACTTGGCACCCTCTCGCCTTAAACTAGGCTTTGAGACTTCTGGACTTTGCCTTTCTTCGCTAGCTTATCCTGCTCGAGCCTACTTTTGGCTCATGCTTGGCACGGTTTTGCCTTAAGCAAGGCTTAGAGACTCCTGGCCTTTGCGTTTCTTCGCGAGCTTATCCTGCTAGAGCATACATTTGACTCATGCTTGCCACCGTCTCGCCTTAAGCTAGGCTTTGATACTTCTGCCCTTTACGTTTATTCGCGAGCTTATCCTGCTTGAGCCTGCGTTTGGCTCATGCTTGGCATCGTCTCGCCTTAAGCTAGGCTTTGAGACTTCTGGCCTTTGCATTTCCTCCCGAGCTTATCTTGCTCGAGCCTGCGTTTGGCTTAGGCTTGGCACCGTCTCGCCTTAAGTTAGGCTTTGAGACTTCTGTCCTTTGCGTTTCTTCGCCAGCTTATCCGGCTCGAGCCTGCAGTTGGCTCATGCTTGGCACTGTCTCATCCTTATGAAGGGCCTTCTTAGTATTGCTTGGTAAGGGCTGACTTCATCTACCACCACGAAATCCAACCTCATGTTCTTTTCAAAAGGCCTCGAGCCCATTGTCACAGTCAGTCTGATAATTCCCAGAGGGGTCAATCTTCCTCCTCCAAACCCTTTCAAGGAAGTGGTCGTCTACTCGAGGCTTACATCCATTATTCTCAAATCATAGAATCCACCAGTATTTGGTCGATCTCCTTATTGGCAACATTTGCCTTCACAACCAAGGCATCCTCGTGGGGGTACAGCACCCCTTCTTCGTCCTCATCCGTCCACATGATGGCACTTGATGCACCTTAGCCTTCTTTACGGCAGGTACGGCGAGCAGGACCTCTCGCCCCGTGCAGGCGTATCAACAATAATTATTTCGGGCTCTATTCGAATTTCCTACCATCGTGGGTCCTCCTACATCACCTTCGTGGCTGGTGGCTTAAGATCCATGCCGCAGGCTCGGCTGTCTTCCTCTAGCTGCTGCTCAATTACCGGGTGGCCCCCTTCAATAAACTCGTCTAAATACCGGTTCCTAACTAAGTCCTCTACCTGGTTCTTTAAATCTCGGCACTGTGACGTTGAGTGGCCGTGATCACCGTGGAAGTGGCAGAATCGCCCCCTATCTCTTTTGCCGGCTGGTTTAGACATTGGTGCTGGGGGATTCAGCAATCCTCGTTCCTCCGCCACTTGGAATATTTCCGCAAGCGACACCTTCAATGGCATATATTGTCCGTAGGAGAGGCTTTGTTCAACCATCTGTATCGCCTTATCCCGAGGGAAGCTTCCCGAAGGTGGGGGAAATGGGCGATCAGCTCTATTATTGTTCGGTATAGGTCGGGTTGGTGGTTGATTACGGGACGGGTGGCTATCTTGTTGCCGGTATTCCCTACGGTCTCGATTGGAGGACCTGCGAAGTGGAGCGGGAGCCATTCGTGGTTGGGGAGCTCTCTAATAGGGGTTATAGGGAGCAACCTGTTCTCTTATTACTCTGGAAGTCGATGTTCCCCGGGCAGGACCCCCTTTTTCTTTCCTCTTCGCTCCACTGCCCTATTCACTTCTTAGTTTCACGGCCTTTTCCTCTTCAATGACCATGTCCATCTTCACCTGTTCGTACGCATCGAAATATGAACGGATCGAAGGGCTCCGCAAGTTATACCATGGCCTCCCCATCCTGATCCCATCCTTTAGCCCCCTCAGTGCCTCCCCTCAGTGCCTGGGGGTGATTGAATGCCCCAAGATCCAGAACCGACCGGTGATACCTTTTGACAAACTCTTAGAGGGATTCCCCCTCCCTTTGCTTTATCTTTGCCAGCTCCATCATGTCATCTTCGGGGGTCATTGTGCCCCCGAACTGCTCCACAAATTCTCTGTACATCTGTTCAAAGCTCAGAATGCTTCCACGTGGTAGCCTGCGGTACCATTCTCTCGCCCTTCCCTCCAGAGTAAGTGGGAGGCCCTGCACCGCTGTACTCCTGTCATGTCGTTGAACCGTTCTATGTGCACCAACGGGTCATTCTTCCCTGAGAACTTTAAATTCGAGAGCTGGAAATCCCGGGGGATTGTGATGCTCATGATCTCCACTGAGAGCGGGGACTCATTGTTCAGCATTATCCTCCAACTCAGGCCTTTCCCGTTTCCCCGTAGGTCTTGCACAACCTGTGCCAACCTGCGCACTTCCCCTTTCAATTCCTCCGTGCGGGAGGTAGGTACCGTATTTTGCAAGTGTTGACGGGATCCCCTTTCCTCTAGGTTCGTTTCCTCCCTCCCGCAATATTTGGTATGTTTGGTCTCTGGGCTTCATCTCCCATATGCTCCCAGGCGGGAGCATTCCCAAGGCTGGACTAAGGGACATCATTGCTTTCTTTTCTCTGTCCCTCCCTGAGTTCCTGCAGAATGGAGGTCAGCGTCTCCATTTGTCTCTCCATCCGATCCATTCTCTTCTGAATTTCCCTATTTTGGGCCTCATTGGCCACCTCCCTCAAAGTCACTGACTCCTCTGGACTTATTCCTCTCCTGCTATTTCCTCTTATTGTTGTGTTGTGTTGTGTTTTTTGAACGTGTTGGGAAGTCAGGCTTTTTGGACTGATTCCCATAGACGGTGCCAAAATGTTGATGCGGTTTTCTACGTGCTCTCGAGTAGGGTCATAGACTTCTGCTCACAGGATGCTTGAGCAGGAATCCCTGCCAATCTCGATTTTCCTCTATTCCCCGAAACAGCGATTTTCTTGGGCCCGTGCTCACAAAAACAAGGTTAGGGGTCGCCTGGTGTTTTTCGGCGAAAACCCTCTGACGCTCAAGTCAGTAATCGGGTTATTCTTTTTGTATCCCTCTTTGTTCGAGAGACCGGAGAGATAAAATGATCTCTGGACAAAAATGACCAGAATAGATAGAATCCACAAGCCCAAAAAGAGAAAAAAGAAGAAGAAGAAGAATCTGAAAACCGAAGAATCCCATAACTTACACTTCGATTCATACTTATCCTTCTGTTTTCCCGCCATTTCTCTTCGGAGTCAGCCGTTCCCACGTTAATGGTGTCTGGGTCCCTCTGACAGTCGGGATTACTGCAGCACACCCTGGGAATGCGGGATGTCAGGTGGACATGGGTTCCCATGGCCTAATGATAGTGTCGGGCATGCGCATACGAAATGATGACACTGTGGGGGCGTGTGCCGGCCATCGGTAATAGTGACGACACCATACCGCGTGGGGTATCGGCCAGGCATCGATCATCGCGTTGAGTTGTTAGAAGGAAGGGTCGAACTGTTTTGAACCGGCTATGCTCGAATCTTGCATTCTCTCAGTGCCGTCGCTGGTGTGACTGGGTCACTCGACCTTGACTAGCTTTGACGGGGCTTTGAAGACCTTGAGCAGAAGAAGAAGCTCGAGGTTAGACCAGACTTAGGGCACTCGACCTTAACCAACTTTGACGCCTAGTAAGGCCGTCTTCGTGCCAGTGGTCAAATTCTCTGCTCGAGCTGGGTTGACCTCGAGGGGGCCTACTCGGCATTACCCAAACAAGTGGATTATGCCCATTCTAGATAGTTCTTAATTTTAAATTTATGATGGTTAATTTCATGAGAAAACTGTCACTTCTGTTCAGGTTTCCAGATCCTGACGGCAGAAGTTCCTCTGTGTCAACTTTAATTATTACAGCAGTGGAACTGGTGTAACCAGTCACTGCAACCCCATGCATGGCGTTTTGTGCCATTACAATAGGACAAAAAGAAAGAATCAACGCACAAAAAACAGAAAAGGAAACTGAACGGGAAACAATGAATAAAGCTGAATGGGGTGAAGCCAGGCTTAATTCTACCATGGCTCTAATATGATGAAAACAGAGGAGAAGAAGAATCTTTTCTTATTATTTTTTTAGGTCTAAATAACAACCGGTACAATAGGGTTAACTTATAGGATTATACATTACTAATTTAACTTCCTAATTTTAGAAAATATAAAAATTAATAATAACTATACAAATCATACAACTAATCTTAGAAATCAGAAAAGTCAACTATCTAATCTTTCTATATTTTCTATAGAGAATTTAAAATTTTATTCGAAATTAGCACGTATTGCAGGAGTGCTACCGCAAAAGCTCTATGGCCTTTGTCAAGTAGACAGGGCCAGCCATCTAAGGTTGTCCTAGAAGTTTTCATTTTCGGGTGCTGCATCATTTACTCTAAGAAACTATTCTCATTGAAATTGAAAGTTAGATCTCTTATGTAGATAAGGGAAAAAGAAAAGAAGGCCCCCTTTTTGGGTCATTTAGTCTCATCTTACATTCAATAATTCTGTATACTTGTTACCGAATCTGAAATTTAAAACCATTAAAGCCTTTGCTTAACTTTGGTTTGGTGGTTTGAGATATTGCCTCAGCTATTTGGTGTATGGAATGATGTGGATTCTTTTGACTGCGTAACAATGGTCATGTAAGCCAATGGCTTCACTATTTCAAATTGACCAGTTCCCATGCAAAACTCTAAATCCCTCACATAATCAATTCACCACAAAACCTGAATTCTTCCTTTGAATTGAGTCAAAAGTTCATAGAGAATTGCTAAGAATTATTTATTTATTTATTTCAATCCAAGAATCCACTTAGATTAGGCTCATGTTCTTGGCTCCGGCTATTGACGGGGATGAGTGGGGCCAAGAGAGGGAGCTAGAGGAGAGTGGCTCTGTGGCGGTAGAAGTGGAAGAGAGGCTATTACAGAGATTGATAATTTGAAGAAAGATCTCCTGGATGTTTGATGGCAGTGATTGTGGATTGAGTGCTGAAATTGTTGGAGTTTATTACTCAGCTTGGGGCTAAGAATCAGCCTCAGCACCAACTAAAGCTTTAACTCTTCATAATGCCAAATGGATTCTCGCATAAGTTCAAGTTTATTCATTTTGTTTGGTTGGTGAGAAAATTTGGAAAGTATAGAATTTGGCTACTTAGTATTTACTTATTCTGGAACAAAACTGGCTGAGTTCGAATCATGAATTGGCTTGCAGCTTGAAGATGCATGAATCAATTCATATGCACCTTATTTTTTGACACAGAAAATTAGGTTGTTTCGGTGTATCTTTAAGTTGCAAGCGATAGTGGGAATTTATGTAGGGTCAATTGTGTTACAATGAAGTTATTTGGAACTTTTGCTATACTAGGCAACAGACATAGCGTTGCAGTACAAAAATTCAAGATTAAAACCTTTATTATGTGCTCATGGTAATGAAAGAAAGTTCAAACAGGATTTGCCCTCAGGTTGAAATGGCTGGAAATTGCCAGAGCTGTAACATGGCTTGGTTGGACGACATTTGTGAAGTTATTGTCAACGAAATTTAGACCTAATTTGTTATCAACCTGATTATCCAGTATTTTTGTTTTTTAATTGACTATGGTTTTAAACTAATACAATGCAGTTAATAGACTTTTAAGGCTCCTTATTCCTGTCAGTTTTGAAGAAACCATGCCAATCTGATAGCCAAAAGATTTAAATGAGGTCTTAGATGTTCTTGATGGGGAATGGATATTAAGATCTCAGCTGTAGCTGAAAACATCTTGATTTATGCTTCAGAATTTTTGGGGCAACGCAGGTACACATCCTTTTCAGGTTTGTTTCCATTATTGTCAATGAGTGCATTACCATCGGCAAGGGTGGAGGATTTGTCACAGGCCATTGAATCAGAGAACTTCACTGTCCACAGCACTATCCAGTTTGCCGGTTGGCTACAACTTTCATTAGTACCAACTCCAAGTTTGAAGCGCGAAGCCCCGAATGGGTGCAGGATTATTTTTTCATTAATTTTTTTGAGTGTTCTCAATTATGCCTTGAACATTATAAATATAATAAATGACAATATGTAAGTGCCTTTCCTTGGTCGTGAAAAAACGCTAACTCTTTCTCCTTTTATGTTTTTAAAATCTAAATACTTGAGTTCAAAGTTCTTGCTACATGTCCCTTCCCCTGTATAGATTTATATATGTTGATGCAGTTTTCCCGCGTGCCTTCAAACAGTGCCTCGGACCTTCTGCTCGCGACTAGCTCGAGCTCGAGCAGGACTGTCTCCTTCTTCCTATTCCACTGTCTTTTCCAGAACGAAGATCTTCCGGGCCTGTACTCATAGAAAACAGGGTCAGAGGTTGCCGGGCGTGTTCCGGCGAAAACCCTCCGATGGTCAAGTCAGTAATCGGGTTGTTCTTTTTGGTATCTCCCTTAGTCAAGGAGACCGGAAAGGTGAAAGGGATATTTTTTGCCCTTCCTTTTGAATAAATATGTAGTTTTTTTAGAGAATCAATGTAAGGGAAGTCAGAATAGGAAGAACCTGTATAAATTTTCCGAACCATTGTGAATGAATTTTTCCAACCCTTGTAACGTACCCGTTCGTTTTCTTTTATACTCCATTTTTCATTTTTCCCGCCCTTTCTCTCCAAGAGCGTCCATTCTCGCGTCAGTGGTGTCTGGGTCCCCCTGACAGCTGGGATTGGCGTAATATTCCCTGGGGATGCGCGGCTGTCTCCTTAACCTAGTTCACATGGCCAAATCACCATGTCGGGCATGTGCGCTAGGAATGATGACACCGTGGGGGCATGTGCCGGCCATCGGCAACAGCACCACCACCCTCCCATGTGGGGCCCAATCTAATATCAAAAAGGTGTGCGGGATCTTGAGGAAACGGGTCGGACTGTCCTGATGACCAGCTTTGACGTCTCTGAATTCTTCGGGATCGTGAGCAGGTGAGAGAGCTCGGTGCTCGGACCGCTCTGAATTCCTCGACCTTGACCAGCTTTGACATCTAGCGAGATTGTCTTCGAGCCAGTGGTCGGGAATTCTGCTCGAGCTGGGTCGACCTCGGGGCATTTTATTCGAGCTAGAAGGGCCTCGAGGAGACCTGCCCGATATTACCCAAACATCAATCCCGCAGTTTCTAGTCTTTTGAGTGAAATGAGATAAGACTGGAAACTTATTAATAATGGGCTGAACTTGCGGCCTTTTACGCTTACCCACGTTCCCTAGTTGTCTCCCACTTCCATCATTTCGCATTTAATGCGAGACACGTGGGTAGATCCCAGTCGTGCGTTTAAAATTCGAAGGGACGTTACCCGAAAGGTCATGTCCCTCGAAACGCACGCTGCCAGTCGAAGAAACGCGTCCTCCTCTTTAAAAACCCCCAACTTCTTCACTGTTCCCTCTATTTGCTCACTTTCGTTCAAACTCAAAATTAATCTGTAAGTGCTTCTTCATCTTCCTCTTCCGAGTTAAGGCGATTTTCGGTGGTGTAAAACTCTTTCTTTGTTCAGGTACACATTCTTTTTCCCTCTTTTCTCACCGGTTCCGTTCCTCCTTCTTCCTGGTTTCTGATTTTATCTGGGTAGATTGAATTCTAGGAAAAATGTCTGGTGAAGCCCGTAGGATGTTGCCGGAGGATTCGTCCTCCTCTAGTGAAGCACAGCCCCTTAGTATAATTCCAGTGAGGGATTCTAGTTCAGAGGGGGAATTACCCGCAGCAGAGGCCCAGCCGCGTCGAGGGGAAAGGGCCAGTCAAAGGTCCGAGAGTGGGGAATACCCCATCGACCATATGAGATGTGAGACCACCCCTTCAGATTTAGATAGGCTTAGGCAAACTTACCACATACCCGAAAGTGTGGACTTAAGGTTGTCGGGCAGGGGTGAGATCCCCAGCCGTCCCCCCCAAGGCTACACGACCTTCCACTTTGAGTGTTTTAAATTGGGGGTCAGGGGGTCAGGTTGCCTCTCCAGCCTTACTTTGCCCAAGTTTTGTCCAGGTTCCATCTGGCCCCGGGTAATTGAACCCAAATGGGTGGAGGGTCCTTTCCGGGCTCTTTGTGTTGTGGAAGCGTTGCGACCTGGGTGAACCCTCGGTAGGGGAAATCAGGCACCTTTACCAGTTGAAGTGCATCCCGAAGGATGCTGGTTGGTATTATCTTACCTCTAGCCTGAAGGGTAAAAAGCCCATCACTGATCTCCCAACCTCTGGTGGCAACTGGAAGAGCAAATTCTTCTTCGTTGTGGGAGAATGGGGGCGAGCTACACCTCTCAGCGAGGGGTCCCTCCAGTTCCTTGGCATTTTTGTACTCCAGGTCGTTTATTCTACCTCGTGAGTTTTTTACTTTTAGTTTTTCTACTTGCATCTGTTCTCATTATTTTGCCTTGGTTGTCTCTGCAGTCTCCTGGGGTGCTTCTTATTCAATTGGGGGCGAGCTACGAGCACACCTGCAGACTGCACTTTCAAACGCAAGCTCGTGCAGGGAGCTGCTGACACCCCAAAATTTTTTGGAGTCTAATTTAATACCGAGTGAAGGCATGACCGGGGTTCGAGAGATGCTGCACCGACGCGTGGGGAGAGCCGAAGTTGCGGGGACTTCAAAAAGAACTCGAGCAGAAGCAGATGCTCCGCCTCCTCCTGCTCGGACTGCCCCCTCTGCTCAACAGACAGGACGAGCAGAAATGGGTCCTGTACGTAGACGAGCGAGGACCGCGGCTCCAGCTCACCCTCGAGCCGATGATGTATAGGAGCAGGGTCAGACTGGTCGCGTGGAGCCTCTCCTGAGGATTTTCAATGAGGAGCTGGACAATAGGTTCCTTGATGGGCTGGATGCCTTTGACGCTGACGAGCTGTTCAGTGCTGCCCAGCGCCTCTCTTTCCGTGCCTCAACAGCTGTGGCCAGGATCAAAGGCAAAGCTCAAGAATCTCAGGAGGAACTTCAAGCAAAGATTCGGAGCTTAGAGCAGACCGTCGGGGAGCTGAAAGAGGATAATACAAAGCTTCAAGAGGAAAATGCCACCTTTGCAGAGAGGACAGCAGTGGCTGACTCTAAGGTTTCTCAATTGGAGAGGGAGCTGACCGACATCTGCAAGGAGCTGGTCGAGGCTCGGAAGGATTTGGGAATCCAGAGATCCTCTTATGAGAAGACCCTAAAGGGGGAGACCTCTCGCCTCCAAGGGCAGATTGATGCCTTGAAAGTCCAGCTCACCAAGGAGTACAACAGTGGGGTAGACTTCAGCTATGACTGCCTCGTGTATGCCCTGAGCAAAGTTCACCCTGAGGTCGACCTATCTAAGGTCCAAGAGGGTGTGACCGAGTACTTGCACATCCACGACGCCCCTACCCAAGAGTTTCGAGCTTCCTCTGCTGCTGTTGGAGATGTTCCTCCTCCTCCTGCTGACACTCCTCCTGTTGATGCTGTTGCTCCTGATGCCCCACCTGCTGCTGCTGACATCTCCCCTCTTGACGCCTAAACTTGGAATCTTTTTTTTTTTATTTTTTTTTAATTTTATTTTTACTTGTAACCACTTTAATGAAATAAAAAACCACATGTTGAACAACTTCTCTTTTTGTGCTCGTGCATATATTCTCTTGTTTTGTATGTAGGATTGACTTCATATACTTGCCAAGTAAGAACTTTGTAAGCGTTGGACTTTTCATTTTATTTTATGCCCATGTGAATTACTGCATGTTTGGTTCTTTAAACTTATGCTCAGCAGAGATTTACCTTGAGTTAGGCTGAAAGCCTTTAGCCTGTTTCGTGAGCTCGGTCTTTCTGGACCGGCGTTCTGCTCATGTTTTGTGGCTTTATATATATATATTGCGAGCTTATTTATTTCAAGCCCTATCTTGGTTCATGTTTAAATTCAATGTAATCTCCTCGCGCTGTTCTTGCTCGAGTTTATAGTAGGCTGTGCTTGGCACTGTCCCGCCTAGGGCTCAGGCTTAGGGACTTTTGGCCTTAGCGTTCTTCGCGAGCTTCTTCTGCTCGGGCCTACAATTGACCCTCGCTAGGCACCGTCCTGCCTAAGACTTAGGCTTTAGGACTTCTGGCCTTAGCGTTCTTCTCGAACTGCTTCTGTTCGGGCCTGCAATTGACCCTCGCTAGGCACCGTCCCGCCTAAGACTTAGGCTTTGGGACTTCTGGCCTTAGCGTTCTTCTTGAACTTTTGCTCGGGCCTACATTTGACCCAAGCATCTTCTGTTCGGGCCTGCAATTGACCCTCACTAGGCACCGTCCCGCCTAAGACTTAGGCTTTGGGACTTCTGGCCTTAGCGTTCTTCTTGAACTTCTGCTCGGGCCTGCATTTGACCCAAACGTCTTCTGTCCGGGCCTGCAATTGACCCAAGCGTCTTCTTGTGTTTCTGGTCTTCAACTTGTACTTACATTATGAATGTTTTTCTCATTCTTATATACATTTATGTTTTTACACATCCCATTTTGGAAAGGAATCTTACATTAACACTCACAATACAAGGAAACTTACTGGAAGTATTTGATCAAGAGTTGTGCGTTCCATGGCCTCTTGACCTCTCGTCCGTTCGGATGAGCTAGCCGGTATGCTCCTAGTCCTGCTAACTGAGTGACTCGATAAAGGCCTTCCCACTTGGCCCTAGCACACCTTGCCTCGGTCCTTCGTGCTCGGTTGACTCTTCCGAGTACCCAATCACCCACCTGGAATCGGCGAATGTGCACATTTCGGTTGTAATAACGAGCCACTCTCTGTTGATATTCTGCAATCTTAGCAGCGACCCTTTCTCTCTTCTCTTCCAGTAAGTCCAAACCCGCGCACATCTGCTTGTGGTTTTGCTCCTCATTGAAGTGTTCCGTCCGATGCGTCCCCATTCCTATTTCAGTGGAACCACCGCTTGCGGCCCAAATGCCAAGGAGAATGGGGTCTCTCCAATGGCTGCTTTGTGTGTGGTTCTATAAGCCCACAAGACACCAGTGCACTCGTCCACCTGAGCTCCTTTTACTCGCCAAGTCCGGTCTTCGGGAGGCGTTTTATGGTTTTTTCATGGTCTCCACTCGTCCATTAGCTCATGGGTGCGAGGAGAGCAAAATTTCAACTCTATCCCCAGATTCCGGCAGAAGTCTCTGAATTTACCGTTGTCAAACCGTCTCCCATTGTCTGTGACCAATGCATGAGGAATCCCATACTTGCAAATCATATTCTTCCAAATGAAGTCAGTGGTTTTACCTTCCGTGATGCTGCTCAAGGCTCCTACTTCGACCCATTTGGTGAAATAATCAATTACGACTATGGCATTGGTGGCAGACGCTTTCCCTTCGGCAGTGGCCCGATCAGATCAATTCCCCATTGAGCAAACAGCCATGGCGAGCTCATCGCCGTAAGGTTCTCCAGAGGCTGAGTTAGGTAGTTGGCAAAGCTCTGGCAACTCTTGTAGCTTCTGGTCTTCTCCTGAGCATCTTGATGCATGCGGGGCCAAAAGTACCCTTGCCTCAAGGCCTTAAAAGCCAAGGACCTAGCGCCAGACTGATTTCCACAGATTCCTTCGTGCATCTCTCGGAGGACATAATCAGCCTCCTTCTGGTCTAAGCATCGCAATAAGGGAGGTGTACTCCGCTCATATAAGACCCCTTCGATGAGAGTGTACCGGCCGCTTGCACCTCAACTTCCTTGCTCGCTTCTTATCGCCAGCACCGTCCCTTCCTCGAGGTAAGAAACGATCGGCTCCATCCGGGTGTTGCTCGTCGACAAGCTCATCACCTCGTCCTCCTGCTCGATGCTCGAGCAAGTCTTCATTTCCAAAGGGATAGACTTTGGTAACTTAGGGTCCGATGTGGCTGCCATGCGAGCTATCATATCAGCTCGATAATTCTTCCCCGTTGGGATTTGTTCCACCTCGATAGCTCGAAAACTCCCCATTAGCTGCTTCACCTTCGAGGTAGGCCTCCATCTTCTCCCCCTTTGCCTGAAAGCTCTCGTCGAGGTGATTTATTACCAACCGCGAGTCTATTCAAGCTTTACCTCCTCCGCTTTTACTCATCGAGGCGAGCTTCAATCCCGCTATTACGACTCAGTACTCGGCCCGATTGTTGGTAACTTCAAACTCTAATTTCACAACAGATTGCATCTCTCACCCTTCGAGACTCTGGGAGCACAACTCCCGCCTCCCGCCTCCTGATTTCCACAAGATCCATCTATCGTGACTATCCATGTGTTGGTCGAGGCTTGGGAACTCGGTGGGGCTCGCTATCCGCTCTCCTCATCCCTCGCGTGCACTCGACCACGAAGTCGACTAAAGACCGTGCTTTTATGGTCGTTCGGGTCGGTAATTAATGTCGAACTCGCTTAGCTCCACTCGACCATTTTACCAACCTTTCTGTAAGTCTCGTGCTTGTACGAAGTTTGCCTCGAGGGGTTGGTTTGTTAGAACCACTCACCGAATGTGCCCGAAAATAAGGCCTTAGCTTTCGGGCTACTATGACTGGGCCAGTGCCCACTTCTCCATTAGTGGATACCGAGTCTCAGCTTCTAGCAAAGCTCTGCATGTGGCATCTGCACTCGACTCCTCCCTTACCGTAATCGAGCTCGTTGCCCATTGGGACACACATGAAGTATAGAAACATGACCTCTCCCGCTGAGGTGTTGACGATGAATCGGAGCTTTCAATAGGTATTCTTTCAACCGCTGAATGCCGCTCGATCTCAAGCGTCCACTTTGTCTTCCCGCCTTTCTTCATTTCCCGAAGAAGACTCGAGATTTATCCGTGGCTCGAGACACGAACCCGCTGAGGGATGCCAGCTTCCGGTCGACTTTGTATCTCCTCGAGGCTACTGGGGACCCTCATTTCCACCATCGCTCTTATCTTCTCCTGGATTGGACTCGATCCCTCGTGGACTCGACCATGAAGCCCAAGAATTTTCCCGAACCCACTCCAAAAGCACATTTCTTAAGAGTGCGAAGGTCTCCTCTAAATGCCTTACATGCTCTTCCTCATCTTTAGACTTGGTGATCATGTCATCCACATATACCTCCATCGTCCGACCGATCAATGGCTCAAGACCTTGTTCACCAACCTCGATACGCTGCCCTCGCATTCTTCGAGACCGAAGGGTATGACTTTAGTAGCAAGACTGATCTCTAATTAGTGATGAAGGCCGTGCACTCCTCATCTGATCGGTGCATGGGAATTTGGTTATATCCTGAGAATGCATCTATAAAACTAAGCAGCCCGTGGCCCACCGTAAAATCCACCAGTTGGTCTATCTTTGGTAGTGGGAAGCTATCCTTCGGGCAGGCCTTGTTCACATCTGTGAAGTCCACACACATTCTCCATTTCCCACTTGCCTTCTTTACCAGCACCACATTCGAGATCCATTCGGGGTTGGAGACCTCCCTTATGAACCCCTGCCAGCAGCCTTTTCCACCTCGCAGCTGATGGCTTCATATCTTCCCGGTCGACGATCTTCTTTCTCGCCTCACTGGCTTAGCATCTCTCCGTATTGCCAGCCTGTGACATGCCACTTCTGGGTCAATCCCAAGCATATCCTCGTGCGTCCATGCGAACACATCTGCGTGTGCTCGCAGACACTCCACCAAATTTTCCTTCAACTGCTCGCTAAGGCCCGAGCCGATTCGGATTTTCTTCTCGGGGTCGTCTGCTCTCACCTCGACCTCCTCCAACTTCTCAGCCAGCTCTTGCCTTCCATTCCTTGATTCACCCTCGAGTCCAGCGAGGTTATCTGCATGGTTTCTTTGGCCGCTACAGCGTAGCAACTCCTCGCCACCCTCTGGTTGCCTTTCACGACCCCTACAGCCCCATTTACTCGATACTTTAGGGCTAAGTAATGGGTGGATAGCACGCACTGCCTGATCCTCATAAACGGCCTCCCTAGAATTGCCTGATTTGGGCTGGCTTCGTCTACCACCACGAAATCCAACATCATGTTCTTCTCAAAAGGCCTCGAGCTCATGGTTACTGCAAGCTTGATGATTCCCAGAGGTATTAACTTTCCTCCCCCAAATCCTTTCAAGGAAGTGCTCGTCTGCTCGAGGCTCGCGCCTGTTATTCCCAAATCCTCGAGTGTGGATTTAAAGAGAATATCCACTGAGCTTCCCGAGTCAACCAGTATTCGGTCAACTTCCTTGTTTGCTATGTTGGCTTTTACCACCAGGGCATCCTCGTGAGGGTACAACACCCCCTCCTCATCCTCCTCCGTCCACATAATTAGCACCTGCCGGACCTTGGCCTTTTTTACGGCGGGGGCAGTGAATAGGACCTCCCGCCCAGCAGCAGCATATCTGCAGTAGTTTTTCCAGGCCCTATTTGAACTTCGTGCCATCGTGGGCCCTTCTGAGATTACCCTCGTAGACGGTGGTTCCATGTCTATTTCGTAAGCCCGATCATCTTCCTTAGGCTGCTGTTCAACCACCGGATGCCCTCCTTCAATAAACTCATCCAAGTACCGATTCCTAACCAGATCCTCCATCTGGTTCTTCAAATCACGGCACTGTGATGTGGAATGGCCGTGATCACCATGGAAACGGTAGAATCGCCCCTTGCCAACTGGCTTGGCCATCGGCGTTGGAGGGCTCAGCAGTCCTGGCTCTTCAGCCACTTGAAGTATCTCTTCGAGAGATACCTTCAACCTCGTGTATTGCTCGTAAGCGGGGCTCTACTCTACCACTTGTATCGCCCTATCCCTTGGGAAACTTCTCGGTGGGGGTGGCAATGGGCGATCTGCTCTATTGTGGTTCATCTCAAGTCTGCTTGGCGGTTGATTGCGGGTTGTGTGGTCGTTATGACGCCTGTACTCTTTGTGATCCAAGCCGAGAGACCTGCGAGATGGCAAGGGAACCATCCGTGGTGGAAGAGCTCTCTAGTAAGGGTTGTACGGGGCAACCCGGTCCCTTACTGCTTTTAAAACTTATGTTCCTCAGGCAGGACCTCCTTTCTCCTTCTTCTTTGCTCCATTGCCCTCCTCACTCCTCAGTTTTGCAGCCTTCTCCTCTTCAATTACCATATCCAGTTTTACCTGCTCATATGCATCCGAATATGAGCGGATCGAAAGACTCCGCAGATTATACCATGGTCTCCCCATCCGGATTCCATCCTTCAATCCTCTCAGAGCTTGGGGATGGTTAAACGCGCCAAGATCTAGAACCAATCTATGGTATCTTTTGACAAACTCCTGGAGGGACTCTCCCTCCTTCTGCCTTACTTCTGACAGCTCCATCATGTCATCCTCAGGGGTCACTGCGCCCCGAAATTGCTCTGCGAACTCCCTACACATCTATTCAAAGCTCAAGATGCTTCCCCGCAAGAGTCTACGGTACCATTCTCTTGCTCTTCCCTCCAGAGTGAGTGGGAAGGCCCGGCACCTCTGAGTTGCCAATAACCCTTGCACCCCTGTCATGTCGTTGAACCGTTCTATATGTACCAATAGATCACTTTTCCCTGAGAACTTCAGATCCGGGAAGCGGAAGTCACTTGGGATCGTGACACCCATGATCTCCGCGGAGAGTGGGGATTCGTTATCCAGCATTATTCTCCAACCTGGGCTCTTTTCGTTTCCCCGGAGGTCCTTCACAACTTGTGCCAATCTGCGCACCTCTCCCTCCAACTTTTTCGCGCGAGAGGTCGGGGCTGTATCCTGTAAGTGCTGACGGGACCCCCTTTCCTCCATGTTTGTTTCCTCCCTCACTGCAGCATTTGGTGCCCTAGGTCTCTGGGCTTCATCTCCCATATTTTCCCGAATGAGGGCGTTCCCACGGCTGGACTCTGGGACATCATTACATGCTTTTCTCTGTCCCTCCCTGAGTTCTTGCAGTAGGGAGGTCAGAGTCTCCATCTGTTTCTCCATTCGATCCATTCTTTCCTGGATCTCCCTATTCTGGGCCTCATTGGCCACTTCTCTCAAAGTTACCAATTCTTCTTGACTCACTCCTCTTCGGCTGTTTCCCCTCATCGTTGAGTTGTGTATCTTGAACGTATTAGGAAATCAGGCTTTTTGTGCCGATTCCCCACAGACGGAGCCAAAAAATGTTGATGCAGTTTTCCCACGTGCCTTCAAACAGTGCCTCGGACATTCTGCTCGTGACTAGCTCGAGCTCGAGCAGGACTGTCTCCTTCTTCCTATTCCACTGTCTTTTCCATAACGAAGATCTTCCGGGCCTGTACTCACAGAAAACAGGGTCAGGGGTTGCCGGGCGTGTTCTGGCGAAAACCCTCCGACGCTCAAGTCAGTAATTGGGTTGTTCTTTTTGGTATCTCCCTTAGTCAAGGAGACCGGAAAGGTGAAAGGGATATTTTTTGCCCTCCCTTTTGAATAAATATATAGTTTTTTCAGAGAATCAATGTAAGGGAAGTCAAAATAGGAAGAACCTGTATAAATTTTCCGAACCCTTGTAAATGAATTTTTCCAACCCTTGTAACGTACCCGTTCGTTTTCTTTTATACTCCATTTTTCATTTTTCCCGCCCTTTCTCTCCAAAAGTGTCCATTCCCGCGTCAGTGGTGTCTGGGTCCCTCTGACAACTGGGATTGGCGTAATATTCCCTAGGGATGCGCGGCTGTCTCCTTAACCTGGTTCACGTGGCCAGATCACCATGTCGGGCGTGTGCGCTAGGAATGATGACACCGTGGGAGCATGTGCGGCCATCTGCAACAGTACGACCACCCTCCCATGTGGGGCCCAATCTGACATCAAAAAGGTGTGCGGGATCTTGAGGAAACGGGTCGGATTATCCCGAGCCGAGTGTTACATTCCATTTTTCCTATGCTTAGCGCAGCCCAGTTGTGCTCGAGAACTCAATTGCAGCGAGCAGGAAGGAGAGCTCGGGCCTCGATCAATCTTCGAGCTCTCCGTCTTTGTCCAGCCTTGGCAGGTCCTGATGACCTCGAGCAGGTGAGAGAGCTCGGTGCTCGGACCACTCTGAATTCCTCGACCTTGACCAGCTTTGACGTCTAGCGAGATTGTCTTCGAGCTAGTGGTCAAGACTTCTGCTCGAGCTGGGTCGAGCTCGAGGCATTTTATTCGAGCTAGAAGGGCCTTGAGGAGACCTGCCCGATATTACCCAAACAATATACATACCATCACATTGAGAGATGTAGCTATGGAATTAGTTCTAAATTACGTTTTTCTTTTTACTCCTTTGTTCAGATCAAGTTTGAAGGTGTCATCGGGGACTCCTCAGGAAACAAATTTACTAGTATTGCCAGAAAATGTAGAATTCTTGGGACAAAAGATTGATCTTGATTCTTGCACCCTCTAAAGGCATACCCACTTCAGTTACACAGGTTCATCTGTTGCAAAAGAACATTTCTTGCTAACCATCATTGAAGTTCATGCAGTTTAATAGTTTTTTTGGACTTTAACAAAATTCAAGATTCTCGAAAGAAACATTTCTCTCTCTCTCTCTCTCTCCTTGCATATATATATATTACATGCCATCATCAGGTGAGGGAAAATTAATAGCTTGAGCTTGATCCTCAGCCTCAGGCATAGGATGACAGCATCCCTGAACTTCTAATGATAGGTATGGAAAGCAGACTAGAATTTAATGATGATTATTCATCTACTATGAGATATCTTGAAAATCAATGGCTCAAAATTTATTTTAAAACACTTATCATTCATGAGTAAGAATAAACTTACCACTCTTACCAAGCGTCTCCTTAAAGCAAGAATCGCACGCCCTTCGATATCTTGAAAATCAATGACAACATATTTTTCATTTAACCCTAGAAGTTGACAAAGCAAAGTCCTGCTAAATTTTTCCGTCGTGTCTTGTTACACTTGGCTTTTGAATGCACATGTTTAAAGAAAATGAAACTCTTAACTACATAACACTCCATTAAGCACCGAGCGGTGCATTTTAAATTATTAAAATTATAAAAACTTCTTAAAAGATTAAAGATTTGTTATTTACACCCTTTTTCTTCTTTTAGTTTAGATTTCCGTAAATTGGTATTAGAGCCTAAAGTTTGGTTCAAAACATTAAAAATGGAATCTATTGTTTATGTACTAAGTGATTTTAAAAATCATTTAATGATTAATAATTATATAATAATGAAAAATATTACTACACTTATGCAATATTATCCATCTGAAAGAAGAAGTTTAGACAATAAATAATTAAAGCAATTGTATTTATCAAAAGTTCATGAGTTCAGAATTAGAGAGCTCATAGTAATAAAAAAATAAAACTTAAATATAGATCACTTTTATTAGATAAATAATAATAGAAGTTTATATGAATAATTTTCTTGCAAACAAAGAAATATTAATTCTGTTGACGATTATCATGATGATCTTGTAATAGATTATAATAGGCTTTTATCTGTTAAACGGAGATAAAAGTATAATTGGATTAATAAAAGGATTAGAAGTAAAAATCATTTTTCTAGCAATATGCTATTAAGATAAAAGGAATTATTTATATATAAACTCTGCCTAATAAATAAAGGTTTAAGGAAAAATTATATTCTTAATAGATAAGAGACATAATATGTCATAAATATATAATAGAATGTAATGAAATACTATGCATATAATATTATGAATAAATTAACTAAACTACTAGTAATTTCATAAAACATAAAAACTAGTAGATTTCCACCTTTTAATTATAGACTGAGAGAATTTACTTATGTAAGATTTCAACCATTTGATTTAATTAATAATGCAGATATGTGGGAAAATAATTAGTTAAACTAGATTTCTCTATATTTATTGAATAGATTAGGTAATCCCAACCTAACTGTTTGGGTAATATCGGGCAGGTCTCCTCGAGGCCCTTCCAGCTCGAATAAAATACCCCGAGGTCAATCCAGCTCGAGCAGAAGTCCCGACCACTGGCACGAAGACGATCTCACTAGACGTCAAAGCTGGTCAAGGTCGAGGAATTTAGAGCCGTCCGAGCTCCGAGCTCTCTTGCCTGCTCAAGGTCATTAGGCCCGGTCAAGGCTCGATAAGGACGAGGAGTTCGAAGGCTGATCGAGACCCGAGCTCTCCTTTCTGCTCGCTGCAGTCAAGTTCTCGAGCACAACTGAGCTACGCCAGTCAGGGCAGTCCGACCCGTTTTCTCAGAATCCCACACACCTTTCGATGTCTTATCAGGGCCCCACATGGTATGGTGGCAGTACTGTTGCCGATGGTCGGCACATGCCCCCACGGTGTCATCATTCCTTGCGCGCATGCCCGACATGATGATCTGGCCATGTGAACCATGTTAAGGAGACAGCCGCGCATCCCCAGGGAATATTACGCTAATCCCGGCTGTCAGAGGGACCCAGATACCACTAACGCGGGAACGGATGATGCAGGAGAGAAAGGGCGGGAAAAAGGAAAAGATGGAAAATAAAAGGAAACGGACAGGTAAATGGCGGGGGTTCTGAAAATTTACACAGGTTCTTCTGATTCTTACTTCTCTCTACTCTGATTTTTCTGAAATTCCATTATTTAGAAAGGAAGGCAAAAATACCCCTTTCATTCTTCCGGTCTCTCTAACTAAGAGGGATACAAAAAAGAACAACCCGATTACTGACTTGAGCGTCGGAGGGTTTTCGCCGAAACAACATCCGGCGACCCCTGACCTTGTTTTCTGTGAGTACAGGTTCGGGAGACTCCCGTTATGGGGAAGACAGAGAAACTGGAATTGGAAGATAGTCCTGCTCGAGCTCGAGCTATCCGCGAGTAGAAGATTTTTGGCACTATTTGAAGGGACGCGGGAAAACAGCATCAGCATTTTTAGCTCCATCTGTGGGAATGCGTTCAGGAGACACAAGGCAACGATGAGAGGAAACTGCTGAAGAGGAGTGAGTCTAGAGGAATCGGTGACTTTGAGGGAAGTGGCCAATGAGGCTCAGAATAGGGAGATCCAGGAAAGAATGGATCGGATGGAGAAACAAATGGAGACTCTGACCTCTATATTACAAGAACTCAGGGATGGATAGAGAAAAGCATGTAATGACGTCCCTTAATCCAGCCGTGGGAATGCTCCCATTCGGGAAAATGTGGGAGATGAGGCCCAAAGACCTAGGGCACCAAATGTTGTCGAGAGGGAGGAGACAAACATGGAGGAAAGAGGGTCTCGTCAGCACTTGCAGGATACAGCCCCAACCTCCCGTGCGGAAGAGCTGGAGGGGGAAGTGCGTAGGTCGGCACAAGTTGTGGAGGACCTTCGGGGAAACGGAAAGAGCCCAAGTTGGAGAATAATGCTAGACAACGAGTCCCCACTCTCAACGGAGATCATGGGTGTCACGATCCTACGTGACTTCCAATTCCTGATTTTAAAATTTTCGGGAAAAAGTGATCCGTTAGTGCACATAGAGCGATTCAACAACATGACAGGAGTGCAAGGTCTGTCGGCAGCCCAGAGGTGTAGGGCTTTCCTGCTCACTCTTGAAGGAAGGGCAAGAGAATGGTACCGCAGGTTGCCGCGGGGAAGCATCTTGAGCTTCGAACAGATGTGTAGGGAGTTTGCAGAGCAATTTCGGGGCGCAGTGATCCCCGAAGATGATATGATGGAGCTGTCGGAAGTAAGACAGAGGGAGGGAGAACCCCTCTGAGAGTTCATCAAGAGGTACCACAGATCGGTCCTAGATCTTGGCGCGTTTAATCATCCCCAAGCGCTGAGAGGACTGAAGGACGGGATCCGGATGGGAAGGCCATGGTATAATCTGCGAAGCCCTTCGAACCGTTCATATTCAGATGCATATGAGCAGGTAAAAATGGATATGGTAATTGAAGAGGAAAAGGCTGCAAAGCTGAGAAGTGAACAGGGCAATGGAGCAAAGAGGAAGGAGAAAGGAGGTCCTACACGAGGAGCACAAGCTTCAAAAGCAACAAGGGAGCGGGTTGCCCCGTACAACCCTTACTAGAGAGCTCCCCCACCACGGATGATTCCCCTGCCACCCCACAGGTCTCCAGGCCGGGATCACAGGGAGTACAGGTGTCACGACAACCACCCATCCCGCAACCAACCACCAAGCAGACCTGTGGTGAACCACAATATAGCAGATCGTCCATTGCCACCCCCACCAAGAAGTTTCCCAAGGGATCGGGCAATACAGATGGTGGAGCAGAGCCCCGCTTACGGGCAATACACGAAGTTGAAGGTATCTCTCAAAAATATACTTCAAGTGGCTAAGGAGCGAGGACTGCTGAGCCCCCCAACGCTAATGGCCAAGTCAGCTGGCAAACGAGACAAGGGGCGGTTCTGCCATTTACATGGTGACCACGGCCATTCAACATTACAGTGCCGTGATTTGAAGAACCAGGTGGAGGATCTGGTTAGGAATCTGTACTTGGACGAGTTTATTGAAGGAGGACATCCGATGGTTGAGCAGCAACCAAAGGAAGATGATCGAGCTTATGAAATAGACTTGGAACTGCCGGCCACAAGGGTGATCTCAGGAGGGCCCACGATGGCAGGAAGTTCAAACAGGGCTCGAAAGAACTATTGCAGATATGCCGCTACCCGCTGAGAGGTCCTGTTCACTGCCCCCACTGCTAAAAAGGCCAAGGTCCGGCAAGTGCCCATTATGTGGACGGAGGAAGACGAGGAGGGGGTGCTGTACCCCCACGAGGATGCCCTGGTTGTGAAAGCGAACATAGCTAAAAGGAAGTTGACCGAATACTGGTAGACTCGAGAAGCTCGATGGATATTCTCTTTAAATCCACACTCGAAGATTTGGGAATAACAGGTGCGAGCCTCGAGCAGACGAGCACTTCCTTGAAAGGATTCGGGGGAGGGATGTTGATACCTCTGGGAATCATCAAGCTGGCAGTAACCATGGGCTCGAGGCCTTTCGAAAAGAACATGATGTTGGACTTTGTGGTGGTAGATGAAGCCAGCCCATACCAGGCGATACTGGAGAGGCCGTTCATGAGGATCAGCCAGTGCGTGCTATCCACCCACTACTTGGCCCTAAAGTATCGAGTGAATGGGGCTGTAAGGGTTGTAAAAGGCAGCTAGAGGGGGGAGTCGAGGAGTGGAAGGCAGGAGCCGGCTGAGGAACTGGAGGAGGTCGAAGTGAGAGCAGACGACCCCGAGAAGAAAATCCGGATTAGCTCGGGCATTAGCTAGCAGCTGAAAGAAAAGCTGGTGGAGTGTCTGCGAGCACACACGGATGTGTTCGCATGGACGCATGAGGATATGCCTGGGATTGACCTAGAAGTGGCGTGTCATAGGCTGGCAATACGGAGAGATGTTAAGCCAGTGAGGCAGAAAAGGAGATGCGTCAACGAAGAGAGATATGAGGCCATCAACTGCGAGGTGGAGAAGCTGCTGAAAGCGGGATTCATAAGGGAGGTCTCCTACCCCGAATGTGGTACTGGTAAAGAAAGCAAGTGCGAAATGGAG
This sequence comes from Murraya koenigii, assembly GCA_025617385.1. Lineage (NCBI taxonomy): Eukaryota > Viridiplantae > Streptophyta > Magnoliopsida > Sapindales > Rutaceae > Murraya > Murraya koenigii. The sequence goes on along the minus strand of CM046817.1, from coordinate 14,257,082 downwards.
AATGTGCGTGGACTTCACAGATGTGAACAAAGCTTGCCCTAAAGATAGCTTCCCATTGCCAAAGATAGACCAACTAATGGACTCTACAGCGAGGCACGGGCTGCTTAGTTTTATGGATGCCTTCTCAGGTTATAACTAGATTCCCATGCACCGATCAGATGAGGAATGCACAGCCTTCATCACCAATCAGGGACTGTACTACTACAAGGTCATGCCCTTCGGTCTGAAGAATGCAGGGGCAGCATACCAAAGGCTGGTGAACAAGGTCTTCAAGCCATTAATCGGTCGAACGATGGAAGTGTATGTGGACGACATGATCACCAAGTCGAAAGATACGGAAGAGCATGTAAGGCATTTAGAGGAGACCTTTGCACTCTTAAGAAAGTGCCGGATGAAGCTAAACCCAGAGAAATGTGCCTTTGGGGTTGGTTCGGGAAAATTCTTAGGCTTCATGGTAAGAGCAATGGTGGAAATGAGGTCCCCCCGTAGCCTCAAGGAGATACAAAGTCTTACCGGTAAACTGGCATCCCTCAACAGGTTTGAATCTCGAGCCACGGATAAATGCTGAGTCTTCTTCCAAGAAATGAAGAAAGGCAGGAAGACAAAGTGGATGCCAGAATGCGAAGCGGCATTCCAACAGTTGAAAGAATACTTGCTAAAAGCTCCATTACTGTCTACACCTCGAGCAGGGGAGGTATTGTTTCTGTACCTGGCTGTGTCCCAATGGGCAACGAGTTCGGTTCTGGTAAGGGAGGAGTCGAGGTGCAGACTGCTTATTACACGAGCAGTAGCTTTGTCTGAAGTCGAGACTCGATATCCACCGATGGAGAAATGGGCACTGCCCCGGTCACAGCAACCGAAAGTCGAGGCCTTATTTTCAGCGCATTCGATGAGCTGGTTCTAACAAACCAGCCACTCGAGCAAACTCGCGACGAGCCGTAGACCTCCGGAAGGTTGGTGAAATGGTCGGTGGAGCTTAGTGAATTCGACATCGACTACCAACCTCGAACAGCTATAAAAGCTCGGCTCTTAGTCGACTTCGTGGTCGAGTGCACTCACGAGGGACGAGGAGAAGCGAGAGCAAGCCCCACCGATTCCCGTGCCTCGACCAACACATGGATAGTCACAGAGATGGATCTTGTGGAAATCGGGAGCGAGGCGGAGTTGTGCTCCTTAGTCCCGAGCGGGCGTAGATGCAATACGTCGTGAAATTGAATTCAAGTTACCAAAATCAAGTCGAATACGAGTCGTAATAGCGGATCGAAGCTCGCCTCAGTAGTAAAAGCGGAAGAGGTAAAGCTTCGAACAGACTCACACCGGTGACAAACCACCTCGACGAAAGCTTCCAGGCGAGGAGAGAAGATGGAAGCCTACCTACGGAAGGTGAAGCAGCTAATGGAGAGTTTCCGAGCTATCGAGGTGGAACAAATTGCAAGGGGAAAGAATTTTCGAGCTAATATGATAGCTCGCATGGCAGCCGCGATCCGACCCCAAAATATCAAGTCTATCCCTTCGAATCAAGACCGCTCGAGCATCGAGCGGGGACGAGGTGATGAGTTTATCGACGAGCAACACCGGATGGAGCCAATCGCTTCTTACCTCGAGGAAGGAGTGTTGCTCGTCGATAAGAAGCAAGCCGAAGTTGAAATGTAAAGCTGCCAGTACACTTTGATCGATGGAGTTCCATGACAGACGGGATACACTCTTCCATCGCTGCGATGTTTAGATCGTGAGGAAGCCGATTATGTCCTCCGAGAGATACACGAAGGATTTCATGAAACCACTCGGCGCGAGGTCTTTGGCTTTCGTGGCCTCGAGGCGAGGATACTTCGGCCCCGCATGCATCAAGATGCTCAAGAGAAGACCGTAGTCGCAAGAGTCGCTAGAGTTTTGCCAATTATTCGACTCAACCTCCGTAAAACCTTACGCTGATGAACTCACCATGGCCGCTTGCTCAACGGGAATTGACTTGATCGGGCCACCGCCAAGGGAGAGCATCTGCCACCCACGCCATAGTCGCAATCGATTATTTCACCAAACGGGTCGAGCTGGGAGGCTCGAGTAAGTATCACCGAAGGTAAAACCACCGACTTCATCTCGGAAAATGTGATTTGCGGTATGGGATTCCTCATGCATTGGTCACAGACAATGGGAGACAGTTTGACAACTGTAAGTTCAGGGACTTCTGCCAAAATCTAGGGATAGAGCTGAAGTTTTGCTCTCCCTCACACCCACAAGCTAATGGACAAGTGGAAGCTGCGAACAAGACCATAAAACGTCTCCTGAAGACTAGACTTGGTGAGCAAAAAGGAGCCTGGGTGGACAAGCTGCCTGGTGTCTTATGGGCTTATAGAACCACACACAAAACAGCCACTGGAGAGCCACTGGAGAGACCCCATTCTCCTTGGCGTTGGACACGGGCGCTTGTTCTCGCTGAAATAGGAATGGGGACGCACCAAACGGAACACTTCAATGAGGAGCAAAACCACGAGCAGATGTGTGCAGGTCTGGACTTGCTGGAAGAGAAGAGAGAAAGGGTCGCTGCTAAGATCGTAGAATACCAACAGAAAGTGGCTCGTTATTACACCCGAAATGTGCACATTCGCCGGTTCCAAGTGTGTGATTGGGTACTCATAAGAGTCAACCAGAACACGAAGGACCCGAGGCAAGGTGTGCAAGGACCGAATTGGGAAGGTCCTTATCAAGTCACTCAACTAGCCAGTCTAAGAGCATACCGGCTAACCCATCTAGATGGACGAGAGGTCAAGAGGCCGTGGAACGCACAACTCTTGATGAAATACTTCCAGTAAGTTTCCTTGTGTTGTGAACGTTAATGTAAAATTCCTTCCAAAATGGGGATGTGTAAAAACTCGAATATATGTAAGAGTAAGAAAAACATTTGTAAAATTAATTCGAGTTGAAGCCAAGCAGCTCATGAAGAACGCTAAGACCAGAAGTCCCAAAGCCTAAGTCTTAGGCACGACGGTGCCTAGCTAGGCCAATTACAGGCCCGAGCAGAAGAAGCTCATGAAGACAACGCTAAGGCCACAAGTCCCAAAGCCGAAGTCTTAGACGGGACGGTGCCTAGCGAGGCCAATCGCAGGCCCGAGCAGAAGAAGCTCATTTAGACAACGCTAAGGCCAGAAGTACCAAAGCCTAAGCCTTAGACGAGATGGTGCCTAGCGAGGCCATCGCAGGCCCGAGCAGAAGAAGCTCATCAACACAACTCTAAGGCCAGAAGTCCCAAAACCTAAGCCTTAGAGCGGATTTGCGCTCAGCGAGGCCAATCGCAGCCCGAGCGGTAAAGCTCATCTAGACAACGCTAAGGCCAGAAGTACCAAAGCCTAAGCCTTAGACGAGATGGTGCCTAGCGAGGCCAATCGCAGGCCCAAGCAGAAGAAGCTCGTCAAGACAACGCTATGGCCAGAAGTACCAAAGCCTAAGCCTTAGGCGGGACGGTGCCTAGCAAGTCCAATCGCAGGCCCGAGTAGAAGAAGCTTATCTAGACAACGCTAAGGCCAGAAGTCCTAAAGCCTAAGCCTTAGGCGGACTCAGTGCTCAGCGAGGCCAATCGCAGGCCCGAGCAGAAGAAGCTCATCAAGACAAGGCTAATGCCAGAAGTCCTAAAGCCTAAGCCTTACGCGGGACGGTGCCTAGCGAGGACAATTGCAGGCCAGAGCAAAAGAAACTCATGACAAACGCTAAGGCCAGAAGTCCCAAAGCCTAAGTCTTAGGCGTGATTGTGCCTCAGCGAGGCCAATCGCAGCCCGAGCGTAAGAAGCTTCATGAAGACAACGCTAAGGCCGAAGTTCCAAAGCCTAAGCCTTAGAGTGGATCGGTGCCTAGCTAGGCCAATCGCAGGCCCGAGCGTAAGAAGCTCATGAAGAGAACGCTAAGGCCGAGGTTACAAAGCCTAAGCCTTAGACGTGATGTTGCCTCAGCGAGGCCAATCATCGGCCCGAAATGAAGCTCATGAAGACAACGCTAAGGCCAGAAGTTACAAAGCCTAAGCCTTAGGCGGGACGGTGGCTAGCGAGGCCAACTACAGGCCCGAGCCGAAGAAGCTCATCAAGACAATGCTAAGGCCAGAAGTCCCAAAGCCTAAGCCTTAGGCTGGACGGTGCCTAGCAAGGCCAATCGCAGGCCCGAGTAGAAGAAGCTCATCAAGACAACGTTAAGGCCAGAAGTCCCAAAGCCTAAGTCTTAGGCGGTGCCTAGCGAGGCCAATCGCAGGCCCGAGCAGAAGAAGCTCGTCAAGACAACACTATTGCCAGAAGTACCAAAGCCTAAGCCTTAGTGCGGACTGGCTAAGCAAGACCAATCGCAGTGCTCGAGCGTAAAAAGCTCATCTAGACAACGCTAAGGCGAGAAGTTCAAGCCTAAGTCTTAGAGCGGACTGCGCTCAGCGAGGTCAATTGCAGTGCCCGAGCGTAAGGCTCACGAAGATAACGTTAAGGCCGAAGTCCCAAAGCCTAAGTCTTAGAGCGGATCTGTGCCTAGCGAGGCCAATCGCAGTCCGAAGCGTAAGAAGCTCGTCAAGACAACGCTATGGCCGTAACTACCAAAGCCTAAGCCTTAGAGTGATCTGCGCTCAAGAAGGCCAATCGCAGTCCGAGCCAAGAAGCTCATCAAGACAACGCTAAGGTCAAGTCCCAAAGCCTAAGTCTTAGGCAGTGCTTCAGCGAGGCCAATCGCAGTCCGAAAGCGTAAGAAGCTCATCAAGACAACGCTATGGCCAGAAGTACCAAAGCCTAAGCCTTAGGCGGGACGGTGGCTAGCAAGACCAATCGCAGGCTCGAGCAGAAAAAGCTCATCTAGACAACGCTAAGGCCAGAAGTTCCGAAGCCTAAGTCTTAGGCGGGACGGTGCCTAGCGAGGTCAATTGCAGGCCCGAGCAGAAGAAGCTCATGAAGACAACGCTAAGGCCGTAAGTCCCAAAGTCAAGTCTTAGACGGACGAGTGCTAAGCGAGGCCAATAGCAGTCTCGAGCGTAAGAAGCTCACGAAGACAACGCTAAGGCCGAAGTACCAAAGCCTAAGTCTTAAGCGTGACTGCGTTCAGCAAGGCTAATCGCAGTCCGAAAGGTAGAAGCTTCACGACCAACGCTAAGCCCGAAGTCCCAAAGCCTAAGTCTTAGCGTGATCTGCGTCTAGCGAGGCCAATCGCAGTGCTCGAGCGCATTTAAGCTCACGAAGACAACGCAAGGCCGAAGTCCCAAATCCTAAGTCTTAAAGCTGATCTGCGTCTAGCGAGGCCAATCGCAGCCCGAGCGTAAGAAGCTTCACGCAAGAGAACGCTAAGGCCGAAGTTACAAAGCCTAAGCCTTAAGCGGATCTGCGCTCAGCGAGGCCAATCGCAGCCCGAGCGTAAGAAGCTTCACGAAGACAACGCTAAGGCCGTGGTTACAAAGCCTAAGCTTCAGCGAATCGTGCCTAGCGAGGTCAATCGCAGCCCGAGCGTAAGAAGCTCACGAAGATAACGTTAAGGCCGAAGTCCCAAAGCCTAAGTCTTAGAGCGGATTTGCGCTCAGCGAGGCCAATCTCAGTCTCGAGCGGTAAGGCTCGTCAAGACAACGCTATGGCCGAAGTACCAAAGCCTAAGCCTTAAGCGTGACTTGCGTCTAGCAAGGCCAATCGCAGTCTCGAGTCGAAGCTCATCAAGACAACGCTAAGGTCAAGTCCCAAAGCCTAAGTCTTAGAGCAGGTTTCAGCGAGGCCAATCGCAGTCCGAAAGCGTAAGAAGCTCGTCAAGACAACGCTATGGCCGTAAGTACCAAAGCCTAAGCCTTGCAGTGGATCTGGCTAGCAAGACCAATCGCAGCTCGAGCGTAAAAGCTCATCTAGACAACGCTAAGGCCGAAGTTCCAAGCCTAAGTCTTAGAGTGGACTGCGCTTAGCGAGGCCAATTGCAAGCCCGAGCGTAAGAAGCTCACGAAGACAACGCTAAGGCCGTAAGTCCCAAAGTCAAGTCCCAGACGGATTCGCGCAAGCCGAGGCTAATCGCAGCTCCGAAAGCGTAAGAAGCTCACGAAGACAACGCTAAGGCCGAAGTACCAAAGCCTAAGTCTTAGAGTGGATTCGCGTTTCAGCGAGGCCAATCGCAGCCCGAGCGTAAAAGCTCACGAAGACAACGCTAAGGCCGAAGTTCCAAGCCTAAGTCTTAAAGTGGATTGCGCTTCAGCGAGGCCAATCGCAGTCCCGAGCGTAAAAGCTCATGAAGACAACGCTAAGGCCGTAAGTCCCAAAGTCAAGTCTTAGACGGATAAGCGCTAAGCGAGGCTAATACAGCAGCCCGAGCGTAAGAGCTCATGAAGACAACGCTAAGGCCGTAAGTCCCAAAGCCTAAGCCTTAGACGGATTTGCGTTCAGCGAGGCCAATCGCAGTCCGAGCGTAAAGCTCATTAAGACAACGCTAGGCCGTAAGTCCCAAAGCCTAAGCCTTAGCGTGACTTGCCTCAAGCAAGGCCAATCACCGCCCGCATGTAAGAAGCTCATCAAGACAACGCTAAGGCCGAAGTCACAAAGCCTAAGTCTTAGAGCGGACTGCGCTCAGCGAGGCCAATCGCAGTGCCGAGCCAAGAAGATCATCTAGACAACGCTAAGGCCGAAGTCCCAAAGCCTAAGCCTTAGACGGATCTGCGCTCAGCGAGGCCAATCGCAGTGCTAGAGCAAAAGAAACTCATGACAAACGCTAAGGCCGAAGTCCCAAAGCCTAAGTCTTAGAGTGATCTGCGCTTAGCGAGGCCAATCGCAGCCGGAGCGTAAGAAGCTTCACGAGTTAACGCTAAGGCCGAAGTTCCAAAGCCTAAGCCTTAAGTGGATCTGCGCTTAGCGAGGCCAATTACAGTGCCGAATAAGCTCACGAAGAACGCTAAGGCTGAAGTCCCAAAGCCTAAGTCTTAAAGCGGATCAGCACTTAGCCGAGGCCAATCGCAGTCCGAGCGTAAGAAGCTCATCAAGACAACGCTAAGACCGTAAGTCACAAAGCCTAAGCCTTAAAGTGGATCTGCGCTTAGCGAGGCCAACTACAGCCCGAGTCAGAAGCTCATCTAGACAACGCTAAGGCCGTAAGTCCCAAAGCCTAAGCCTTAGATGGACTTGCGTCTAGCGAGGCCAATCGCAGTCCGAATGCAGTAAGCTCATCTAGACAACGCTAAGGCCGTAGTACCAAAGCCTAAGCCTAAGCCTTAGACGAGACTTGCCTCAGCGAGGCCAATCGCAGTCCGAAAGCAAGAAGCTCATCAACACAACGCTAAGGCCGTAAGACCCAAAGCCTAAGCCTTAGCGTGATCTGCGCTCAGCGAGGCCAATCGCAGTCCGCAGGTAAGAAGCTCATGAAAACAACGCTAAGGCCGTAAGTCCCAAAGCCTAAGCCTTAGAGCGGATTTGCGCTCAGCGAGGCCAATCGCAGTCCGCGCAGGTAAGCTCATCAAGACAACGCTAAGGCCGTAAGTCCCAAAGCCCACGCCTTAGACGGATCTGCGTCTAGCGAGGCCAATCGCAGTCCGATCGTAAGAAGCTCATCAAGACAACGCTTAAGGCCGTAAGTCCCAAAGCCTAAGCCTTAAAGTGGATCTGCGCTTAGCAAGGCCAATCGCAGTCCGCATGTAAGAAGCTCATCAAGACAACGCTAAGGCCGTAAGTCACAAAGCCTAAGCCTTAGAGTGGATCTGCGTCTAGCGAGGCCAACCACAGCCCGAGCCGAAGCTCATCTAGACAACGCTAAGGCCGTAAGTCCCAAAGCCTAAGCCTTAGACGGATCTGCGTCTGAGCGAGGCCAATCGCAGTCCAAGCGTAAGAAGCTCGCCAAGACAACGCTATGGCCGTAGTACCAAAGCCTAATCCTTAGAGCGAATCTGCGCTCAGCAAGGCCAATCGCAGTCTCGAAAGCGTAAGGCTTATCTAGACAACGCTAAGGCCGAAGTCCCAAAGCCTAAGCCTTACGCGGATCTGCGCTTAGCGAGGCCAATCGCAGCCGTAGCAAAAGAAACTCATGACAAACGCTATGGCTGAAGTCCCAAAGCCTAAGTCTTAGACGTGATCTGCGCCTATCGAGGCCAAATCGCAGTCCGAGCGTAAGAAGCTCATGAAGTTAACGCTAAGGCCGAAGTTCCAAAGCCTAAGCCTTAAGCGGACTTGCGCTTCAGCGAGGCCAATTACAGCCGAACAAGCTCACGAAGAACGCTAAGGCTGAAGTCCCAAAGCCTAAGTCTTAAGCGGATCTGCACTTAGCGAGGCCAATCGCAGTCCGAAGCGTAAGGCTCATCAAGACAACGCTAAGGCCGTAAGCACCAAGCCTAAGCCTTAGACGGATGGTGCCTAGCGAGGCCAATCGCAGTCCGAGCGTAAGAAGCTCATCAAGACAACGCTAAGGCCGAAGTCCCAAAGCCTAAGCCTTAAAGTGATCTGCGCCTAGCAAGGCCAATCGCAGCCCGAGAGTAAGAAGCTCATGAGGACAACGCTAAGGCCGAAGACCCAAAGCTCAAGTCTTAGACGGACTTGCGTCTAGCGAGGCCAATTACAGTGCCGAGCCGAACAAGCTCACGAAGAACGCTAAGGCTGAAGTCCCAAAGCCTAAGTCTTAAAGTGGATTCGCATTCAGCGAGGCCAATCGCAGCCCGGTAAGTTAAGCTCATCAAGACAACGCTAAGGCCGAAGTCACAAAGCCTAAGCCTTAGAGCGGATTGCGCTTAGCGAGGCCAATCGCAGTCCCGAGCGTAAGAAGCTCACGAAGACAACGCTAAGGCTGAAGTAACAAAGCCTAAGCCTTAGCGTGACTTGGCATAGCGAGGCCAAACACAGTCCGAGCCAAGAAGCTCATCAAGACAACGCTAAGGCCGAAGTCCCAAAGCCTAAGCCTTAGAGTGACTTGCGCTGCAGAAGGCCAATCGCAGTCTCGAGCAGGTAAGCTCACGAAGACAACGCTAAGGCCGAAGTACCAAAGCCTAAGCCTTAAAGCGGATCGTGGCTAAGCAAGACCAATCGCAGCTCGAGCGTAAAAGCTCATCTAGACAACGCTAAGGCTGAAGTTCAAGCCTAAGTCTTCGCGAATCTGCGTCTAGCGAGGTCAATCGCAGTCCCGAGCGTAAGAGCTCACGAAGACAACGCTATGGCCGAAGTACCAAAGCCTAAGCCTTAAAGTGATCGTGCTCAAGCAAGGCCAATCGCAGCCCGAGTCAAGAAGCTCATCAAGACAACGCTAAGGCCGAAGTCCCAAAGCCTAAGCCTTAGACGGATTCGGCCTCAGCGAGGCCAATCGCAGTCCGAGCGTAAGGCTCATCAAGACAACGCTAGGCCGTAAGTCCCAAAGCCTAAGCCTTAGGCGGACTGCGCTCAAGCAAGGCCAATCGCAGTCTGCATGTAAGAAGCTCATCAAGACAACGCTTAAGGCCGAAGTCACAAAGCCTAAGTCTTAGCGTGATCTGCGACTAGCGAGGCCAACTACAGCCCGAGCCAAGAAGCTCATCTAGACAACGCTAAGGCCGTAAGTCCCAAAGCCTAAGCCTTAGACGGACTTGCGCTCAGCGAGGCCAATCGCAGCCGTGAGCAAAAGAAACTCATGACAAACGCTAAGGCCGAAGTCCCAAAGCCTAAGTCTTAAAGTGGATCTGCGCTTAGCGAGGCCAATCGCAGCCGGAGCGTAAGAAGCTTCACGAGTTAACGCTAAGGCCGAAGTTCCAAAGCCTAAGCCTTAGAGTGATTTGCGCTCAGCGAGGCCAATTACAGCCGAACAAGCTCACGAAGAACGCTAAGGCTGAAGTCCCAAAGCCTAAGTCTTAAAGTGATCTGCATTTAGCCGAGGCCAATCGCAGCCCGAGCGTAAGAAGCTTCATCAAGACAACGCTAAGGCCGAAGTCACAAAGCCTAAGCCTTAAAGTGGATCGTGCCTAGCGAGGCCAACTACGTGCCCGAGTCAAGAAGCTCATCTAGACAACGCTAAGGCCGAAGTCCCAAAGCCTAAGTCTTAGAGCGGATCGTGCCTAGCGAGGCCAATCGCAGTCCGAGCGTAAGGCTCATCGAGTTAACGCTAAGGCCGAAGTTCCAAAGCCTAAGCCTTAGGCGGATTCGCGTCTCACGAGGCCAATTACAGCTCGAAGTAAGCTCATCGAAGCAACGCTAAGGCCGAAGTCCCAAAGCCTAAGTCTTAGCGTGACTGCATCTGAGCGAGGCCAATCGCAGTCCGAGCGTAAGAAGCTCATCAAGACAACGCTAAGGCCGAAGTCACAAAGCCTAAGCCTTAGCGTGGATCTGCGCTCAGCGAGGCCAACCACAGTCCGAGCGTAGAAGCTCATCTAGACAACGCTAAGGCCGTAAGTCCCAAAGCCTAAGCCTTAGACGGATCTGCGCTCAGCGAGGCCAATCGCAGTCCGAGCGTAAGAAGCTCATCAACACAACGCTAAGGCCGTAAGTCCTAAAGCCTAAGCCTTAAGCGGATCGCGCTTAGCGAGGCCAATCTGCAGTCCGCCGCAGGTAAGCTCATCAAGACAACGCTAAGGCCGAAGTCCCAAAGCCTAAGCCTTAGGACGGATCTGCGTCTAGCGAGGCCAATCGCAGTCCGATCGTAAGAAGCTCATCAAGACAACGCTAAGGCCGAAGTCCCAAAGCCTAAGCTCTTAGCGTGACTTGCGTCTAGCAAGGCCAATCGCAGTCCGCATGTATAAGCTCATCAAGACAACGCTAAGGCCGAAGTCACAAAGCCTAAGCCTTAAAGTGACTTGCGTCTAGCGAGGCCAACTACAGTGCCCGAGCCAAGAAGCTCATCTAGACAACGCTAAGGCCGTAAGTCCCAAAGCCTAAGCCTTAGACGGATTTGCGTCTAGCGAGGCCAATCGCAGCCCGAGCAGGTAAGCTCGCCAAGACAACGCTATGGCCGTAAGTACCAAAGCCTAAGCCTTAAAGCGAATCTAGCGCTCAGCAAGGCCAATCGCAGTCCGAGCAGTAGAAGTTTATCTAGACAACGCTAAGGCCACAAGTCCCAAAGCCTAAGCCTTAAGCGGATCGTGCCTCAGCGAGGCCAATCGCAGCCCGAGCGTAAGGCTCATCAAGACAAGGCTAATGCCGAAGTCCCAAAGCCTAAGCCTTACGCGGATCTGCGCTCAGCGAGGCCAATCGCAGCCGCGAGCAAAAGAAACTCATGACAAACGCTAAGGCCGTAAGTCCCAAAGCCTAAGTCTCAGGTGGATCTGCGCTCAGCGAGGCCAATCGCAGCCCGAGCGTAAGAAGCTTCACGAAGGCAACGCTAAGGCCGAAGTCCCAAAGCCTAAGCCTTAGAGCGGATTCGTGCCTAGCAAGGCCAATCGCAGTCCGGAGCAAAAGAAGCTCATCTAGACAACGCTAAGGCCAGAAGTACCAAAGCCTAAGCCTAAGCCTTAGACGAGATTTGCGTCTCAGCGAGGCCAATCGCAGTCCGAAAGCGTAAGAGCTCATCAACACAACGCTAAGGCCGAAGTCCCAAAGCCTAAGCCTTAGGCGTGATCTGCGTCTAGCGAGGCCAATCGCAGTCCCGAGCGTAAGAATCTCACGAAGGCAACGCTAAGGCCGAAGTCCTAAAGCCTAAGCCTTAGAGTGATCTGCGCTCAAGCAAGGCCAATCGCAGTCTCGAGCGTAAGAAGCTCATCTAGACAACGCTAAGGCCAGAAGTACCAAAGCCTAAGCCTAAGCCTTAGACGAGATCTGCGCTTAGCGAGGCCAATCGCAGTCCGAGCGTAAGGCTCATCAACACAACGCTAAGGCCGAAGTCCCAAAGCCTAAGCCTTAGGCAGTGATCTGCGCTCAGCGAGGCCAATCGCAGTCCGAGCGTAAGAATCTCACGAAGGCAACGCTAAGGCCGTAAGTCCCAAAGCCTAAGCCTTAAAGCGGATCTGCGCTCAGCGAGGCCAATCGCAGTCCCGAGCGTAAGAAGCTCATCAAGACAAGGCTAACGCCGAAGTCCCAAAGCCTAAGCCTTACGCGGATCTGCGCTCAGCGAGGCCAATCGCAGCCGTAGCAAAAGAAACTCATGACAAACGCTAAGGCCGAAGTCCCAAAGCCTAAGTCTTAGAGTGATCTGCGCTTAGCGAGGCCAATCGCAGTCCGAGCGTAAGAAGCTCACGAAGTTAACGCTAAGGCCGAAGTTCCAAAGCCTAAGCCTTAAAGTGGATCGGTGCTCAGCGAGGCCAATTACAGTGTCGAATAAGCTCACGAAGAACGCTAAGGCTGAAGTCCCAAAGCCTAAGTCTTAGAGCGGATTCAGACTTCAGCGAGGCCAATCGCAGTCCGGTAAGAAGAAGCTCATCAAGACAACGCTAAGGCCGAAGTCACAAAGCCTAAGCCTTAAAGTGATCTGTGCCTAGCGAGGCTAACTACAGTGCCCGAGTCAAGAAGCTCATCTAGACAACGCTAAGGCCGAAGTCCCAAAGCCTAAACCTTAGACTGGACTTGCGCTTAGCGAGGCCAATCGCAGTCCGAAAGCGTAAGAAGCTCATCTAGACAACGCTAAGGCCGAAGTACCAAAGCCTAAGCCTAAGCCTTAGACGAGATTTGCGCTTAGCGAGGCCAATCGCAGTCCCGAGCGTAAGGCTCATCAACACAACGCTAAGGCCGTAGTACCAAAGCCTAAGCCTTAGGCAGTGATCTGCGCTCAGCGAGGCCAATCGCAGTCCGCGCGTAAGAAGCTCATGAAAACAACGCTAAGGCCGTAAGTCCCAAAGCCTAAGCCTTAGAGTGATTCGCGCTCAGCAAGGCCAATCGCAGTCCGAGCGTAAGAAGCTCATCTAGACAACGCTAAGGCCGTAGTACCAAAGCCTAAGCCTAAGCCTCAGACGAGACTGCGCTTCAGCGAGGCCAATCGCAGTCCGAGCGTAACAAGCTCATCAACACAACGCTAAGGCCGAAGTCCCAAAGCCTAAGCCTTAGGCGTGATTTGCGCTCAGCGAGGCCAATCGCAGCCCGAGCGTAAGAATCTCACGAAGGCAACGCTAAGGCCGAAGTCCCAAAGCCTAAGCCTTAAAGCGGATTTGCGTCTCAGCGAGGCCAATCGCAGCCCGAGCGTAAGAAGCTCATCAAGACAAGGCTAATGCCGAAGTCCCAAAGCCTAAGCCTTACGCGGATCTGCGCTCAGCGAGGCCAATCGCAGCCGTAGCAAAAGAAACTCATGACAAACGCTAAGGCTGTAAGTCCCAAAGCCTAAGTCTTAAGTGGATTTGCGCTTCAGCGAGGCCAATCGCAGCCCGAGCGTAAGAAGCTCACGAGTTAACGCTAAGGCCGAAGTTCCAAAGCCTAAGCCTTAAAGTGGACTTGCGTTCAGCGAGGCCAATTACGTGTCGAATAAGCTCACGAAGAACGCTAAGGCTGAAGTCCCAAAGCCTAAGTCTTAGAGCGGATTCGCACTGCACGAGGCCAATCGCAGTCCGGAAGTAAGAAGCTCATCAAGACAACGCTAAGGCCGAAGTCACAAAGCCTAAGCCTTAAAGCGGATTGCGTTTCAGCGAGGCTAACTACAGCCCGAGCCAAGAAGCTCATCTAGACAACGCTAAGGCCGAAGTCCCAAAGCCTAAACCTTAGACGGATTTGCGCTTAGCGAGGCCAATCGCAGTCCGAGCGTAAGAAGCTCATCTAGACAACGCTAAGGCCGAGTACCAAAGCCTAAGCCTAAGCCTTAGACGAGACTGCGCTCAGCGAGGCCAATCGCAGTCCCGAGCAGAAGAAGCTCATCAACACAACGCTAAGGCCGTAAGTACCAAAGCCTAAGCCTTAGCAGTGATCTGCGTTTAGCGAGGCCAATCGCAGTCCGCGTAAGTAAGCTCATGAAAACAACGCTAAGGCCGAAGTCCCAAAGCCTAAGCCTTAGAGCGGATCTGCGCTCAAGCAAGGCCAATCGCAGGCCCGAGCAGAAGAAGCTCATCTAGACAACGCTAAGGCCAGAAGTACCAAAGCCTAAGCCTAAGCCTTAGACGAGACGGTGCCTAGCGAGGCCAATCGCAGGCCCGAGCAGAAGAAGCTCATCAACACAACGCTAAGGCCAGAAGTCCCAAAGCCTAAGCCTTAGGCAGATCTGCGCTTAGCGAGGCCAATCGCAGCCCGAAGCGTAAGAATCTCACGAAGGCAACGCTAAGGCCGAAGTCCCAAAGCCTAAGCCTTGAAGTGGATTTGCGCTCAGCGAGGCCAATCGCAGCCCGAGCGTAGAAGCTCATCAAGACAAGGCTAACGCCGAAGTCCCAAAGCCTAAGCCTTCACGCGGATCTGCGCTTAGCGAGGCCAATCGCAGCCGTAGCAAAGAAACTCATGACAAACGCTAAGGCCGAAGTCCCAAAGCCTAAGTCTTAGAGCGGATCTGCGCTTAGCGAGGCCAATTGCAGCCCGAGCGTAAGAAGCTCATGCGGTTAACGCTAAGGCCGAAGTTCCAAAGCCTAAGCCTTAAAGCGGACTCGCGCTCAGCGAGGCCAATTACAGTCGAACAAGCTCACGAAGAACGCTTAAGGCTGAAGTCCCAAAGCCTAAGTCTTAGAGTGATTCGCACTCAGCGAGGCCAATCGCAGTCCGAGCGTAAGAAGCTCATCAAGACAACGCTAAGGCCGTAAGCACCAAACCTAAGCCTTAGACGGATGGTGCCTCAGCGAGGCCAATCGCAGCCCGAGCGTAAGAAGCTCACGAAGACAAAGCTAAGGCCGAAGTCCCAAAGCCTAAGCCTTAGAGTGATCTGCGTCTAGCGAGGCCAATCGCAGCCCGAGCGTAAGAAGCTCATCAAGACAACGCTAAGGCCGTAAGCACCGAAACCTAAGCCTTAGACGGATGGTGCCTCAGCGAGGCCAATCGCAGTCCGAGCGTAAGGCTCATTAAGACAAAGCTAAGGCCGAAGTCCCAAAGCCTAAGTCTTAGCGTGACTTGCGTCTAGCAAGGCCAATCGCAGTCTCGAAGCGTAAGAGCTTATCTAGACAACGCTAAGGCCGAAGTCCTAAAGCCTAAGCCTTAGAGCGGATCTGCGTTCAGAAGGCCAATTACAGTCGAATAAGCTCACTGAAGAACGCTAAGGCTGAAGTCCCAAAGCCTAAGTCTTAGAGCGGATTCGCATTTCAGCGAGGCCAATCGCAGGCCCGAGCAGAAGAAGCTCATCAAAACAACGCTAAGGCCAGAAGTACCGAAGCCTAAGCCTTAGACGGGATGGTGCCTAGCGAGGCCAATCGAAGGCCCGAGCAGAAGAAGCTCATCAAGACAACGCTAAGGCCAGAAGTCCCAAAGCCTAAGCCTTAGGCGGATCTGCCTCAGCAAGGCCTATCGCAGCCCGAGTGGTAAGGCTCACGAGGACAACGCTAAGGCCGAAGTCACAAAGCCTAAGCCTTAGCGTGATTTGCGTCTCAGCGAGGCCAATCGCAGTCCGAGCGTAAGAATCTCACGAAGGCAACGCTAAGGCCGAAGTCCCAAAGCCTAAGCCTTAAAGTGGATCTGCGCTTGCAGCGAGGCCAATCGAGTGCCCGAGCGGTAAGAGCTCATCAAGACAACGCTTAAGGCCGAAGTCCCAAAGCCTAAGCCTTAGACGTGACTTGCGCTCAGCAAGACCAATCGCAGCCCGAGCAGTAAGAAGCTCATCGAGGACAACGCTAAGGCCGAAGTCCCAAAGCCTAAGTCTTAGGCGGATCTGCACTTCAGCGAGGCCAATCGCAGTCCCGCGTAAGAAGCTCATCAAGACAACGCTAAGGCCGTAAGCACCAAACCTAAGCCTTAGACGAGATGGTGCCTAGCGAGGCCAATCGCAGTCCGAGCGTAAGAAGCTTCATTAAGACAAAGCTAAGGCCGAAGTCCCAAAGCCTAAGCCTTAGAGCGGATTTGCGCTCAGCAAGGCCAATCGCAGTCCGAGCAGTAAGAAGCTCACGAGGACAACGCTAAGGCCGAAGTCCCAAAGCCTAAGCCTTAGGCGGATTCGCGCTTCAGCGAGGCCAATCGCAGCCCGAGCGTAAGAATCTCATCGAAGACAACGCTAAGGCCGAAGTCCCAAAGCCTAAGCCTTAGACGGATTTGCGCTCAGCGAGGCCAATCGCAGGCCCGAAAGCGTAAGAAGCTCATCAAGACAACGCTAAGGCCGAAGTCCCAAAGCCTAAGCCTTGAAGCGGATCTGCGCTCAGCGAAGACCAATCGCAGTCCCGAGCGTAAGAAGCTCACGAGGACAACGCTAAGGCCGAAGTCCCAAAGCCTAAGTCTTAGAGTGACTCGCACTCAGCGAGGCCAATCGCAGTCCGAGCGTAAGAGCTCATCAAGACAACGCTAAGGCCGAAGTCACCAAAGCCTAAGCCTTAGACGGATGGTGCCTAGCGAGGCCAATCGCAGTCCGAGCGTAAGGCTCATCAAGACAAAGCTAAGGCCGAAGTCCCAAAGCCTAAGCCTTAGAGCGGACTTGCGCTCAGCAAGGCCAATCGCAGTCCGAAGCGTAAGAAGCTTATCTAGACAACGCTAAGGCCGAAGTCCCAAAGCCTAAGCCTTAGAGTGATTGCGCTCAGCGAGGCCAATTACAGTCGAACAAGCTTCACGAAGCAACGCTAAGGCTGAAGTCACCAAAGCCTAAGCCTTAGACGGATGGTGCTCTAGCGAGGCCAATCGAGCGTCCGAGCAAGTAAGCTCATCAAGACAACGCTAAGGCCGAAGTCCCAAAGCCTAAGCCTTAGACGTGATGAGTGCCTAGCAAGGCCTATCGCAGTCCCGAGTAAGAAGCTCATCGAGGACAACGCTAAGGCCGAAGTCACAAAGCCTAAGCCTTAAAGTGGATCTGCGCTCAGCGAGGCCAACTACAGCCCGAGTCGAGAAGCTCATCTAGACAACGCTAAGGCCGAAGTCCCAAAGCCTAAGCTTCAGACGGATTTGCGCTTAGCGAGGCCAATCGCAGTCCGAAGCGTAAGAAGCTCATCCAGACAACGCTAAGGCCGAAGTCCCAAAGCCTAAGCTTTAGACGGATTTGCGTTTGAGCCGAGGCCAATCGCAGTCCGAGCGTAAGGCTCATCCAGCACAACGCTAAGGCCGAAGTACCAAAGCCTAAGCCTAAGCTTCAGACGAGATTCGGCATCTAAGCGAGGCCAATCGCAGTCCCGAAAGCGTAAGAAGCTCATCAACACAACGCTAAGGCCGAAGTCCCAAAGCCTAAGCCTTAGAGCGGATTTGCGTCTAGCGAGACCAATCGCAGTCCGAGCAAGAAGCTCATCGAGACAACGCTAAGGCCGAAGTCCCAAAGCCTAAGTCTTAGAGTGATCTGCACTTAGCGAGGCCAATCGCAGTCCGAGCGTAAGAAGCTCATCCGCACAACGCTAAGGCCGAGTACCAAAGCCTAAGCCTAAGCCTTAGACGAGATCGCGTTCAGCGAGGCCAATCGCAGTCCGAGCGTAAGAAGCTCATCAACACAACGCTAAGGCCGAAGTCCCAAAGCCTAAGCCTTAGCGTGATCTGCGCTTAGCGAGGCCAATTGCAGTCTCGGCAAAACAACGCTAAGGCCGAAGTCCTAAAGCCTAAGCCTTAGGCGGATCTGCGCTTCAGCGAGGCCAATCGCAGTCCCGAGCGTAAGATGCTCACGAAGGCAACGCTAAGGCCGAAGTCCCAAAGCCTAAGCCTTAAAGTGACTCGCGCCTAGCAAGGCCAATCGCAGTCTCGGAAAGGTAAGCTTCACGACCAACGCTAAGGCCGAAGTCCCAAAGCCTAAGTCTTAGAGCGGATCTGCGCTCAGCGAGGCCAATCGCAGCTCGAGCGTAAGGCTTCACGAAGACAACGCAAGGCCGAAGTCCCAAAGCCTAAGTCTTAAAGTGGATCTGCGCTTAGCGAGATCAATCGCAGCCCGAGCGTAAGAAGCTCACGAAGAGAACGCTAAGGCCGTAGTTACAAAGCCTAAGCCTTGAGCGTGATCGCGGCGAGCGAGGCCAACTACAGTGCCCGAGCCGAGAAGCTCATCAAGACAACGCTAAGGCCGAAGTCCCAAAGCCTAAGTCTTAGAGCTGATTCGGCATCTAGCGAGGCCAATCGCAGTCCGAAGCGTAAGAAGCTCATCAAAACAACGCTAAGGCCGAAGCACCAAGCCTAAGCCTTAGACTGGATGGTGCCTAGCGAGGCCAATCAAGGCCCGAGCGTAAGAGCTCATCAAGACAACGCTAAGGCCGAAGTCCCAAAGCCTAAGCCTTAGAGCGGATTTGCGCTAGCAAGGCCTATTGCAGCCCGAAAGTAAGAAGCTCAAGAGGACAACGCTAAGGCCGTAAGACCCAAAGTCAAGTCTTAGACGGATCTGCGTCTAGCGAGGCCAATTACAGTCTGAGCCGAACAAGCTCACCGAAGAACGCTAAGGCTGAAGTCCCAAAGCCTAAGTCTTAAAGTGATTCGCATTTCAGCGAGGCCAATCGCAGTCCGAAGCGTAAGAAGCTCATCAAGACAACGCTAAGGCCGAAGTCACAAAGCCTAAGCCTTGAAGTGGATCTGCGCTTAGCGAGGCCAATCGCAGTCCGAAAGCGTAAGGCTCATCCGCACAACGCTAAGGCCGAGTACCAAAGCCTAAGCCTAAGCCTTAGACGAGATCTGCGTTTCAGCGAGGCCAATCGCAGTCCCGAAAGCGTAAGGCTCATCAACACAACGCTAAGGCCGAAGTTCCAAAGCCTAAGCCTCAGCAGACTGCGTCTAGCGAGGCCAATCGCAGTCTGCAAAACAACGCTAAGGCCGAAGTCCTAAAGCCTAAGCCTTAGCGGATGCGTCTAGCGAGGCCAATTGCAGCCCGAGCGTAAGCTCAAGGCAACGATAAGGCCGAAGTCCCAAAGCCTAAGCCTTAAGTGATCTGCCTAGCAAGGCCAATCGCAGTCCGAACGTAGAAGCTTCACGACCAACGCTAAGGCCGAAGTCCCAAAGCCTAAGTCTTAGCGGACTGCGTTCAGCGAGGCCAATCGCGTGCTCGAGCGTAAGGCTCACGAAGACAACGCAAGGCCGAAGTCCCAAAGCCTAAGTCTTAGCGTGATTCGCGCTCAGCGAGGCCAATCGCAGTCCGAGTAGAAGCTCGCCAAGACAACGCTATGGACGTGGTTACAAAGCCTAAGCCTTAGAGCGGACGTGCTCTAGCGAGGCCAATCGCAGCCCGAGCGTAGAAGCTCACGAAGGCAACGCTAAGGCCGAAGTCCCAAAGCCTAAGCCTTAGGCGTGATTTGCGTCTAGCAAGGCCAATCGCAGTCTCGAGCAGTAAGGCTTCACGACCAACGCTAAGCGCCGAAGTCCCAAAGCCTAAGTCTTAGAGTGATTCGCGTCTCAGCGAGGCCAATCGCAGCTCGAGCGTAAGGCTCACGAAGACAACGCAAGCGCCGAAGTCCCAAAGCCTAAGTCTTAGGCGGACTCGCGTTTAGCGAGGCCAATCGCAGTCCGAGTAAGAAGCTCGTCAAGACAACGCTACGGACGAAGTACCAAAGCCTAAGTCTTAGAGCGGATTCGCGTTCAGCAAGGCCAATCGCAGCGACCGAAGCGTAAGAAGCTCATCTAGACAACGCTAAGGCCAGGAGTTACAAAGCCTAAGCCTTAGGCGGGGCGGTGGCTAGCGAGGCCAACTACAGGCCCGAGCCGAAGAAGCTCATGAAGACAACGCTAAGGCCGAAGTACCAAAGACTAAGTCTTAGAGCGGATCTGCGCTCAAGCAAGGCCAATCGCAGTCCGAGCGGTAAAGCTCATCTAGACAACGCTAAGGCCGAAGTCCCAAAGCCTAAGCCTTAGCGGATTTGCGCTCAACGAACGCCAATCGCAGTCCGAGCGTAAAAGCTCATCTACACAACGCTAAGGCCGAGTTACAAAGCCTAAGCCTTAGAGTGGATCTGCGGCTAGCGAGGCCAACCACAGTCCGAGCAAGAAGCTCATCAAGATAACGCTAAGGCCGTAGTACCAAAGACTAAGTCTTAAGCGGATCTGCGCTCAGCGAGGCCAATCGCAGCCCAAGCGTAAGAAGCTCATCCGCACAACGCTAAGGCCGAAGTACCAAAGCCTAAGCCTAAGCTTAGACGAGATGGTGCTCAGCGAGGCCAATCGCAGCCCGAGCGTAAGAAGCTCATCAACACAACGCTAAGGCCGTAAGTCCCAAAGTCAAGTCTTAGACGGATTTGCGCTCAGCGAGGCTAATTACAGTCCGAGCCGAACAAGCTCACGAAGAACGCTAAGGCTGAAGTCCCAAAGCCTAAGTCTTAGAGCGGATTCGGCATTCAGCGAGGCCAATCGCAGTCCGAGCGTAAGAAGCTCATCAAGACAACGCTAAGGCCGAAGTCACAAAGCCTAAGCTCTTAGACGTGATCTGCGTTTCAGCGAGGCCAATCGCAGTCCCGAAGCGTAAGAAGCTCATCCGCACAACGCTAAGCGCCGAGTACCAAAGCCTAAGCCTAAGCTCTTAGACGAGACTGCGTTTCAGCGAGGCCAATCGCAGTCCGAGCGTAAGAAGCTCATCAACACAACGCTAAGGCCGAAGTCCCAAAGCCTAAGCCTTAGCGTGATTGCGTCTCAGCGAGGCCAATCGCAGTCTCGGCAAAACAACGCTAAGGCCGAAGTCCTAAAGCCTAAGCCTTAAAGTGGATCTGCGTCTAGCGAGGCCAATCGCAGCCCGAGCGTAAGAAGCTCACGAAGGCAACGCTAAGGCCGTAAGTCCTAAAGCCTAAGCCTTAAAGCGGATCTGCGCTTAGCAAGGCCAATCGCAGTCCGAACGTAAGGTTTCACGACCAACGCTAAGGCCGAAGTCCCAAAGCCTAAGTCTTAGCGTGATCTGCGCTTAGCGAGGCCAATCGCAGTGCTCGAGCGTAAGGCTCACGAAGACAACGCAAGCGCCGAAGTCCCAAAGCCTAAGTCTTAGAGTGATTTGCGTTTCAGCGAGGCCAATCGCAGGCCCGAGTAGAAGAAGCTCGTCAAGACAACGCTATGGACAGAAGTTACAAGGCCTAAGCCTTAGGCAGGGCGGTGGCTAGCGAGGCCAACTACAGGCCCGAGCCGAAGAAGCTCATCAAGACAACGCTAAGGCCAGAAGTACCAAAGACTAAGTCTTAGCGTGATTTGCGTTTCAGCAAGGCCTATCGCAGCCCGAAGCGTAAGAAGCTTCATCTAGACAACGCTAAGGCCGAAGTCCCAAAGCCTAAGCCTTAGAGCGGATTTGCCTAGCGAGGCCAATCGCAGTCCGAAAGCGTAAAAGTCGATGACAAACGCTAAGGCCGAAGTCCCAAAGCCTAAGTCTTAGACGAGATCTGCGTTCAGCGAGGCCAATCGCAGTCTGCGGCAAAACAACGCTAAGGCCGTAAGTCCCAAAGCCTAAGCCTTGAAGCGGATCTGCGCTTGAGCGAGGCCAATCGCAGTGCCCGAGCGTAAGAAGCTCATCGAAGGCAACGCTAAGGCCGAAGTCCTAAAGCCTAAGCCTTAGAGCGGACTTGCGCTCAGCAAGGCCAATCGCAGCTCGAGCAAGAAGCTTCACGACCAACGCTAAGGCCGAAGTCCCAAAGCCTAAGTCTTAGGCGGATTCGCGTTCAGCGAGGCCAATCGCAGTGCTCGAGCGTAAGAAGCTCACGAAGACAACGCAAGCGCCGAAGTCCCAAAGCCTAAGTCTTAGAGCGGACTGCGCTTCAGCGAGGCCAATCGCAGTCCGAGTAAGAAGCTCGTCAAGACAACGCTATGGACAGAAGTACCAAAGCCTAAGTCTTAGGCGGGACGGTGCCTAGCAAGGCCAATCGCAGGACCGAGCAGAAGAAGCTCATCAGGACAACGCTAAGGCCGTGGTTACAAAGCCTAAGCCTTAGAGTGGCATGGCTAGCGAGGCCAACTACAGTCCCGAGCCAAGAAGCTCATGAAGACAACGCTAAGGCCGTAAGTACCAAAGACTAAGTCTTAGAGCGGATTCGCGCTTAAGCAAGGCCAATCGCAGTCCGAAAGCGTAAGAAGCTCATCTAGACAACGCTAAGGCCGAAGTCCCAAAGCCTAAGCCTTAAGCGGATCGCGCTCAAGCAACGCCAATCGCAGTCCGAGCGTAAAAGCTCATCTACACAACGCTAAGGCCGTGGTTACAAAGCCTAAGCCTTAAGCGGATTTGGCTAGCGAGGCCAACCACAGCCCGAGTCGAGAAGCTCATCAAGATAACGCTAAGGCCGTAAGTACCAAAGACTAAGTCTTAAGTGGATTGCGCCTAGCGAGGCCAATCGCAGGCCCAAGCAGAAGAAGCTCATCCAGACAACGCTAAGGCCAGAAGTACCAAAGCCTAAGCCTAAGCCTTAGACGAGATGGTGCCTAGCGAGGCCAATCGCAGTCCGAGCAGGTAAGGCTCATCAACACAACGCTAAGGCCGAAGTCCCAAAGTCAAGTCTTAGACGGATCTGCGTTTAGCGAGGCTAATTACAGTCCGAGCCGAACAAGCTTCACGAAGAACGCTAAGGCTGAAGTCCCAAAGCCTAAGTCTTAGAGCGGATTCGGCACTCAGCGAGGCCAATCGCAGTCCGGAAGCGTAAGGCTCATCAAGACAACGCTAAGGCCGAAGTCACAAAGCCTAAGCCTTAGGCGGATTTGCGTCTAGCGAGGCCAATCGCAGTCCGAGCGTAAGAAGCTCATCCAGCACAACGCTAAGGCCGAAGTACCAAAGCCTAAGCCTAAGCCTTAGACGAGACTGGCGTTTAGCGAGGCCAATCGCAGTCCGAGCGTAAGGCTCATCAACACAACGCTAAGGCCGTAAGTCCCAAAGCCTAAGCTCTTAGCGAGACTGCGTTCAGCGAGGCCAATCGCAGTCTGCGGCAAAACAACGCTAAGGCCGAAGTCCTAAAGCCTAAGCCTTAGAGTGATCTGCGCTTAGCGAGGCCAATCGCAGCCCGAGCGTAAGAGCTCACGAAGGCAACGCTTAAGGCCGGAAGTCCCAAAGCCTAAGCCTTAGAGTGGATCTGCGCTTAGCAAGGCCAATCGCAGTCCGAACGTAAGAAGCTCACGACCAACGCTAAGGCCGAAGTCCCAAAGCCTAAGTCTTAGAGCGGATCTGCGCTTAGCGAGGCCAATCGCAGTGCTCGAGCGTAAGAAGCTCACGAAGACAACGCAAAGGCCGAAGTCCCAAAGCCTAAGTCTTAGAGTGATTCGCGCTTCAGCGAGGCCAATCGCAGTCTCGAGAGTAAGGCTCGCCAAGACAACGCTACGGATGTGGTTACAAAGCCTAAGCCTTAGGCGGAGTGGCATAGCGAGGCCAACTACGAGTCCGAGCCGAGAAGCTCATCAAGACAACGCTAAGGCCGTAAGTACCAAAGACTAAGTCTTAGAGTGATCTGCGCTTCAGCAAGGCCTATCGCAGCCCGAAAGCAAGTAAGCTCATCTAGACAACGCTAAGGCCGAAGTCCCAAAGCCTAAGCCTTAGAGTGGATCTGCGTCTAGCGAGGCCAATCGCAGCCCGAGCGTAAAAGTCGATGACAAACGCTAAGGCCGAAGTCCCAAAGCCTAAGTCTTAGACGAGACTGCGCTTGCACGAGGCCAATTGCAGTCTGCGCAAAACAACGCTAAGGCCGTAAGTCCCAAAGCCTAAGCCTTAGACGGATCTGCGCTTAGCGAGGCCAATCGCAGCCCGAGCGTAAGAGCTCACGAAGGCAACGCTAAGGCCGAAGTCCCAAAGCCTAAGCCTTAGAGTGGACTGCGCTTAGCAAGGCCAATCGCAGTTCGAAGCGTAAGGCTTCACGACCAACGCTAAGGCCGAAGTCCCAAAGCCTAAGTCTTAGCGTGGATTCGGCGCTCAGCGAGGCCAATCGCAGTGCTCGAGCGTAAGGCTCATCGAAGACAACGCAAGGCCGAAGTCCCAAAGCCTAAGTCTTAGGCGGACGCGTTTCAGCCGAGGCCAATCGCAGTTCGAAGTAAGAAGCTCGCCAAGACAACGCTATGGACGTAAGTACCAAAGCCTAAGTCTTGAAGCGGATTCGCGCTCAGCAAGGCCAATCGCAGGACCGAGCGGTAAGAGCTCATCTAGACAACGCTAAGGCCGAAGTTACAAAGCCTAAGCCTTAAAGCGGCGTGGCTAACGAGGCCAACTACAGTCCGAGCCAAGTAAGCTCATCGAAGACAACGCTAAGGCCGAAGTACCAAAGACTAAGTCTTAAGGCGGATTCGCGTCTCAGCAAGGCCAATCGCAGCTCGAAAGCGTAGAAGCTCATCTAGACAACGCTAAGGCCGAAGTCCCAAAGCCTAAGCCTTGAAGCGGACTTGCGCTCAAGAACGCCAATCGCAGTCCGAGCGTAAAAGCTCATCTACACAACGCTAAGGCCGTAGTTACAAAGCCTAAGCCTTAGACGTGATCTGGCATAGCGAGGCCAACCACAGTCCGAGTCAAGAAGCTCATCAAGATAACGCTAAGTCCGTAGTACCAAAGACTAAGTCTTAGAGTGACGTGCCTAGCGAGGCCAATCGCAGTCCGAGCGTAAGAAGCTCATCCGCACAACGCTAAGGCCAGAAGTACCAAAGCCTAAGCCTAAGACTTAGACGAGATGGTGCCTAGCGAGGCCAATCGCAGGCCCGAGCAGAAGAAGCTCATCAACACAACGCTAAGGCCGAAGTCCCAAAGCCAAGTCTTAGACGGATCTGCGTCTAGCGAGGCCAATTACAGTGCCGAGCGTAACAGCTCACGAAGAACGCTAAGGCTGAAGTCCCAAAGCCTAAGTCTTAGAGTGATTCGCATGTCAACGAGGCCAATCGCAGCCCGAGCAGTAAGAAGCTCATCAAGACAACGCTAAGGCCGAAGTCACAAAGCCTAAGTCTTAAGTGGATTCGCGTCTAGCGAGGCCAACCACAGCCCGAGTCAAGGCTCATCTAGACAACGCTAAGGCCGAAGTCCCAAAGCCTAAGCTCTTAGACGGATCGGTGCTTAGCGAGGCCAATCGCAGTCCGAGCGTAAGAAACTCATCCGCATAACGCTAAGGCCGTAGTACCAAAGCCTAAGTCTAAGCCTTAGACGAGACTCGCGTTTAGCGAGGCCAATCGCAGTCCGAAGCGTAAGAAGCTCATCAACACAACGCTAAGGCCGAGTCCCAAAGCCTAAGCCTTAGCAGTGATTCGCGCCTAGCCGAGGCCAATCGCAGTGCCTGCAAAACAACGCTAAGGCCGAAGTCCTAAAGCCTAAGCCTTAGTCGGACGGCGCTTCAGCGAGGCCAATCGCAGTGCCCGAGCGTAAGGCTCACGAAGGCAACGCTAAGGCCGAAGTCCCAAAGCCTAAGCCTTAAGCGTGATCTGCGCTCAGCAAGGCCAATCGCAGTCCGAGCAAGAAGCTTCATGACCAACGCTAAGGCCGAAGTCCCAAAGCCTAAGTCTTAGAGCGGATCTGCGTCTAGCGAGGCCAATCGCAGTCCGAGCGTAAGAAGCTCGCGAAGACAACGCTAAGGCCGAGTTACAAAGCCTAAGCCTTAGAGTGATTTGCGCTAGCGAGGCCAATCGCAGTCCGCGTAAGTAAGCTCACAAGACAACGCTAAGGCCGTGGTTACAAAGCCTAAGCCTTAGAGTGACTGCTAGCGAGGCCAACTACGAGCCCGAGCCAGGTAAGCTCATCAAGACAACGCTAAGGCCGTAAGTCCCAAAGCCTAATCTTAGAGCGGATTTGCATCTGAGCGAGGCCAATCGCAGTCCGAGCGTAAGGCTCATCAAAACAACGCTAAGGCCGAAGCACCAAGCCTAAGCCTTAGACGGACGGTGCTCTAGCGAGGCCAATCAAGCGCCCGAAGCGTAAGAAGCTCATCAAGACAACGCTAAGGCCGAAGTCCCAAAGCCTAAGTCTTAAAGTGATCGGCATTTCAGCCGAGGCCAATCGCAGTCCGAAGCGTAAGGTTCATCAAGACAACGCTAAGGCCGAAGTCACAAAGCCTAAGCCTTAAAGTGGATTTGCGCTAGCGAGGCTAACCACAGCCCGAGCCAAGAAGCTCATCAAGACAACGCTAAGGCCGAAGTCCCAAAGCCTAAGTCTTAGGCGACGATTTGCATCAGCGAGGCCAATCGCAGTCCGAGCGTAAGAAGCTTCATCAAAACAACGCTAAGGCCGTGCACCAAGCCTAAGCCTTAGACGGATCGGTGCCTAGCGAGGCCAATCAAGCGCCCGAGCGGTAAGAAGCTCATCAAGACAACGCTAAGGCCGAAGTCCCAAAGACTAAGTCTTAGAGCGGACGATACCTAGCGAGGCCAATCGCAGCCCGAAGCAAGTAAGCTCATCAAGACAACGCTTAAGGCCGAAGTCACAAAGCCTAAGCCTTAAAGTGATTTGCGCTCAGCGAGGCCAACTACAGTGCCCGAGCCGAGTAAGCTCATCTAGACCACGCTTAAGGCTGAAGTCCCAAAGCCTAAGCCTTAGACGGATTGCGCCTAGCGAGGCCAATCGCAGTCCGAAGCGTAGTAAGCTCATCCGCACAACGCTAAGGCCGAAGTACCAAAGCCTAAGCCTAAGCCTTAGACGAGATTCGCGTTCAGCGAGGCCAATCGCAGTCCGAAAGCGTAAAGCTCATCAACACAACGCTAAGGCCGTAAGTCCCAAAGCCTAAGCCTCAGGCAGATTCGCGTTTCAGCGAGGCCAATCGCAGTCTCGCGCAAAACAACGCTAAGGCCGAAGTCCCAAAGCCTAAGCCTTAAGTGGATTCGCGCTCAGCGAGGCCAATCGCAGTCCGAAGCGTAAGAAGCTCACGAAGGCAACGCTAAGGCCGAAGTCCCAAAGCCTAAGCCTTAGAGCGGACTTGCCTCAGCAAGGCCAATCGCAGCCCGAGCAGTAAGGCTCACGACCAACGCTAAGGCCGAAGTCCCAAAGCCTAAGTCTTAGAGTGGATCTGCGCTTAGCGAGGCCAATTGCAGTGCTCGAGCGTAAGGCTCACGAAGACAACGCTAGCGCCGAAGTCCCAAAGCCTAAGTCTTAGAGTGGATCTGCGCTCAGCGAGGCCAATCGCAGTCTCGAGTAAGAAGCTCGCCAAGACAACGCTACGGACGAAGTACCAAAGCCTAAGTCTTAGCGTGATTCGCGCTTCAGCAAGGCCAATCGCAGGACCGAGCGTAAGAAGCTTCATCTAGACAACGCTAAGGCCGTAGTTACAAAGCCTAAGCCTTGAAGCGGGCTGGCTAGCGAGGCCAACCACAGCCCGAGCCGTAAGCTCATCAAGACAACGCTAAGGCCGAAGTACCAAAGACTAAGTCTTAGGCGGATTGCGCTAGCAAGGCCTATCGCAGTCCCGAAGCGTAAGGCTCATCTAGACAACGCTAAGGCCGAAGTCCCAAAGCCTAAGCCTTAAGGTGATCTGCGTTCAGCGAGGCCAATCGCAGTCCGAGCGTAAAAGCTCGATGACAAACGCTAAGGCCGAAGTCCCAAAGCCTAAGTCTTAGACGAGATTGCGCTTAGCGAGGCCAATCGCAGTCCCGAAGCGTAAGATGCTCATCAAGATAACGCTAAGGCCGAAGTTACAAAGCCTAAGCCTTAGACGTGATCTGCGCTTAGCGAGGCCAACTACAGTGCCCGAGCCAAGAAGCTCACGAAGACAACGCTAAGGCCGAAGTACCAAAGACTAAGTCTTAGGCGGATCTGCGCTTAGCGAAGGCCAATCGCAGTCCGAAAGCGTAAGCTCATCTAGACAACGCTAAGGCCGAAGTCCCAAAGCCTAAGCCTTAAAGTGATTCGCGTTCAAGAACGCCAATCGCAGTCCGAGCGTAAAAGCTCATCTACACAACGCTAAGGCCGAGTTACAAAGCCTAAGCCTTAAAGTGGACTGCTGGATAACGAGGCCAACTACGTGCCCGAGTCGAGAAGCTCATCAAGACAACGCTAAGGCCGAAGTACCAAAGACTAAGTCTTAAGCGGATCTGCGCTTAGCAAGGCCAATCGCAGTCCGAAGCGTAAGAAGCTCATCTATACAACGCTAAGGCCGAAGTCCCAAAGCCTAAGCCTTAGAGCGGATCTGCGTTCAGCGAGGCCAATCGCAGCCCGAGCGTAAGAAGCTCATGACAAACGCTAAGGCCGAAGTCCCAAAGCCTAAGTCTTAGACGAGACTGCGTCTAGCGAGGCCAATCGCAGTCCCGAGCGTAAGAAGCTCACGAAGATAACGCTAAGTCCGAAGTTACAAAGCCTAAGCCTAAGCCTTAGAGCGGACTTGGCTAGCGAGGACAACCACAGTCCGAGCAGGTAAGCTCATCAATACAACGCTAAGCGCCGAAGTCCCAAAGCCTAAGCTCCTAGAGCGGATTCGCGCTCAAGCAAGGCCAATCGCAGCTCCGAGCGTAAGGCTCATCAAGACAACCTTAAGGCCGAAGTCCCAAAGCCTAAGTCTTAGAGCGGATCTGCGTCTAGCCGAGGCCAATCGCAGCCCGAGTAGGTAAGCTCGCCAAGACAACGCTATGGACGAAGTACCAAAGCCTAAGTCTTAGAGCGGACTCGCGTCTAGCAAGGCCAATCGCAGTCCGAGCAAGGTAAGCACATCTAGACAACGCTAAGGCCGAAGTCCCAAAGCCTAAGCTTTAAAGTGGATCTGCGTCTAGCGAGGCCAATCGCAGCCCGAGCGTAAGAAGCTCACGACAAACGCTAAGGCCGTAAGTCCCAAAGCCTAAGTCTTAGACGAGACTCGCGTCTAACGAGGCTAATCGCAGTCCCGAAGCGTAAGGCTTCACGAAGATAACGCTAAGGCCGAAGTTACAAAGCCTAAGCCTTAGCGCTGGATCTGCGCTAGCGAGGACAACCACAGTCCGAGCAGGTAAGCTCATCAAGACAACGCTAAGGCCGAAGTACCAAAGCCTAAGTCTTAGAGCGGATTCGCGCTTGGATAGGCCAATCGCAGTCCGAGCGTAAGAAGCTCATCTAGACAACGCTAAGGCCGAAGTCAAAAGCCTAAGCCTTAGAGCGGATGGTGCGTAGCGAGGCCAATCGCAGCCCGAGCGTAAGAAGCTCATCTAGACAACGCTAAGGCCGAAGTCCCAAAGCCTAAGCCTTAAGCGGATCTGCGTTCAAGCAAGGCCAATCGCAGTCCGAAAGCGTAAGGCTCATCAAGACAACGTTAAGGCCGAAGTCCCAAAGCCTAAGTCTTAGAGCGGATTGCGGCTAGCGAGGCCAATCGCAGCCCGAGCAAAGAAGCTCATCAAGACAACCTAAGGCCGAAGTCCCAAAGCCTAAGTCTTAGCGTGATCGGCGCTTCAGCGAGGCCAATCGCAGTTCGAAAGTAAGAAGCTCGTCAAGACAACGCTACGGATGAAGTACCAAAGCCTAAGTCTTAGCGTGATCGGCGCTTAGCAAGGCCAATCGCAGGACCGAAAGCGTAAGGCTCATCAGACAACGCTAAGGCCGTAAGTACCAAAGACTAAGTCTTAGGCGTGATCGGCGTCTGAGCAAGGCCAATCGCAGTCCGAAAGCGTAAGAATCTCATCTAGACAACGCTAAGGCCGAAGTCCGAAAGCCTAAGCCTTAAAGCGGATCTGCGCTTAGCGAGGCCAATCAGCAGTCCGAAGCGTAAGAAGTCTCATGACAAACGCTAAGGCCAAAGTCCCAAAGCCTAAGGCTTAGACGAGATCGCGCTTAGCGAGGCCAATCGCAGTCCCGAGCGTAAGAAGCTCATCAAGATAACGCTAAGGCTGGATGTTACAAAGCCTAAGCCTTAGACGTGATTCGCGCTTAGCGAGGCCAACCACAGTGCCCGAGCCAAGAAGCTTCACGAAGCAAACGCTAAGGCCGAAGTCCCAAAGCCTAAGCCTTAAGCGGATTCGGTGCTCAGCGAAGGCCAATCGCAGTCCGAGCGTAAGAAACTCATCAAGACAACGCTAAGACCGAAGTCCCAAAGCCTAAGTCTTAGAGCGGATTCGCGTCTGAGCGAGGCCAATCGCAGTCCGAGCAGGTAAGGCTCATCGACAAACGCTAAGGCCGAAGTCCCAAAGCCTAAGTCTTAGAGCGGATCTGCGCTTAGCGAGGCCAATCGCAGTCCGAAAGCGTAAGAGCTTGTCAAGACAACGCTATGGCCGAAGTACCAAAGCCTAAGCCTTAGGCGGGACAAGGCTTCAACGAAGCCAATCGCAGTCTCGAGCCGAAGAAGCTCATCAAGACAACGCTAAGGCCGAAGTCCCAAAGCTTAAGCCCTAAGCGTGATCTGCGCTCAGCGAGGCCAATCGTAGTCCGAGCGTAAGAAGCTCGTCAAGACAACGCTATGGCCGAAGTACCAAAGCCTAAGCTTTAGACGTGATTGCGCTTCAAGCAAGGCCAATCGCAGTCCGAAGCGTAAAAGCTCATCTAGACAACGCTAAGGCCGTGGTTACAAAGCCTAAGCCTTAGGCGGACTGTGGCTAGCGAGGCCAACCACAGCCCGAGCAGTAAGCTCATCAAGACAACGCTAAGGCCGAAGTCCCAAAGCCTAAGCCTTAGACGTGATCTGCGCCTAGCGAGGCCAATCGCAGGCCCGAGCAGAAGAAGCTCATGACAAACGCTAAGGCCAGAAGTCCCAAAGCCTAAGTCTTAGGCGGGACGGTGCCTAGCGAGTCCAATCGCAGGCCCGAGCAGAAGAAGCTCGTCAAGACAACGCTAAGGCCAGAAGTTATAAAGCCTAAGCCTTAGGCGGGACGGTGGCTAGCAAGGCCAACTACAGGCCCGAGCAGAAGAAGCTCATGACAAACGCTAAGGCCAAAAGTCCCAAAGCCTAAGGCTTAGACGAGACTGTGCTTCAGCGAGGCCAATCGCAGTCCCGAAGCGTAAGAAGCTCATCAAGATAACGCTAAGGCTAGATGTTACAAAGCCTAAGCCTTAGGCGGGACGGTGCCTAGCGAGGCCAACCACAGCCCGAGCCGTAAGAGCTCATCGAAGCAAACGCTAAGGCCGAAGTCCCAAAGCCTAAGCCTTAGGCGGACTTGCGTCTCAGCGAGGCCAATCGCAGCCCGAAGCGTAAGAAGCTCACGACAAACGCTAAGGCCGAAGTCCCAAAGCCTAAGTCTTAGGCGGATTCGCGCTTGAGCGAGTCCAATCGCAGTCCGAAAGCGTAAGAAGCTCGTCAAGACAACGCTAAGGCCAGGAGTTATAAAGCCTAAGCCTTAGGCGGGACGGTGGCTAGCAAGGCCAACTACAGGCCCGAGCAGAAGAAGCTCATGACAAACGCTAAGGCCAAAAGTCCCAAAGCCTAAGGCTTAGACGAGACGGTGCCTAGCGAGGCCAATTGCAGTCCCGAGCAGAAGAAGCTCATCAAGATAACGCTAAGGCTAGATGTTACAAAGCCTAAGCCTTAGGCGGGACGGTGCCTAGCGAGGCCAACTACAGGCCCGAGCCGAAGAAGCTCATGAAGCAAACGCTAAGGCCAGAAGTCCCAAAGCCTAAGCCTTAAGCGGATTTGCGCTTAGCGAGGCCAATCGCAGTCCGAGCGTAAGAAGCTTCATGACAAACGCTAAGGCCGAAGTCCCAAAGCCTAAGTCTTAAAGTGGATCTGCGTCTAGCGAGGCCAATCGCAGTCCCGAGCGTAAGAGCATCATGAAGATAACGCTAAGGCCGAAGTTACAAAGCCTAAGCCTTAAGCGGATCTGCGCTTAGCGAGGCCAATCACAGTCCCGAGCAAGTAAGCTCATCAAGACAACGCTAAGGATGAAGTACCAAAGACTAAGTCTTAGAGCGGATCTGCGCTTAGCAAGGCCAATCGCAGTCCGAGCGTAGAAGCTCATCTAGATAACGCTAAGGCCGAAGTCCCAAAGCCTAAGTCTTAAGTGGACTTGCGTCTAGCGAGGCCAATCGCAAGCTCCGAGCGTAAGGCTCACGAAGACAACGCTAAGGCCGAAGTTCCAAAGCCTAAGTCTTAAAGCGGATTCGCGCTTCAGCGAGGCCAATCGCAAGCTCGAGCGTAAGAGCTCATGACAAACGCCAGTGCCGAAGTCCCAAAGCCTAAGTCTTAGAGCGGATTGCGCTTAGCGAGGCCAATCGCAGTCCGAAGCGTAAGAAGCTTGTCAAGACAACGCTAAGGCCGAAGTACCAAAGCCTAAGCCTTAAGCGGATGGTGCTCAGCAAGGCCAATCGCAGCCCGAGCCAAGAAGCTCATCAAGACAACGCTAAGGCCGAAGTCCCAAAGCTTAAGCCCTAGCGTGATCTGCGTCTAGCGAGGCCAATCGTAGTCCGAGCGTAAGAAGCTCGTCAAGACACGCTATGGCCGAAGTACCAAAGCCTAAGCTTTAGAGCGGACTGCGCTTCAGCAAGGCCAATCGCAGCCCGAGCGTAAAAGCTCATCTAGACAACGCTAAGGCCAGAAGTTACAAAGCCTAAGCCTTAGGCGGGACGGTGGCTAGCGAGGCCAACTACAGGCCCGAGCCGAAGAAGCTCATCAAGACAACGCTTAAGGCCGAAGTCCCAAAGCCTAAGCCTTAGGCGGACTGCGCTCTAGCGAGGCCAATCGCAGCCCGAGCGTAAGAAGCTCACGACAAACGCTAAGGCCGAAGTCCCAAAGCCTAAGTCTTAGGTCGACTTGCGCTCAGCGAGTCCAATCGCAGTCCGAAAGCGTAAGGCTCGCCAAGACAACGCTAAGGCCGGTTATAAAGCCTAAGCCTTAGAGCGGACTGTGGCTAGCAAGGCCAACCACAGCCCGAAGCGTAAGAAGCTCATGACAAACGCTAAGGCCAAAGTCCCAAAGCCTAAGGCTTAGACGAGACTGCGCTTAGCGAGGCCAATCGCAGTCCCGAGCGTAAGAAGCTCATCAAGATAACGCTAAGGCTAGATGTTACAAAGCCTAAGCCTTAAGCGGACTGGCGTCTCAGCGAGGCTAACCACAGCCCGAGCCAAGAAGCTTCACGAAGCAAACGCTAAGGCCGTAAGTCCCAAAGCCTAAGCCTTAGGCGGATTTGCGCTCAGCGAGGCCAATCGCAGTCCGAAGCGTAAGAAGCTCATGACAAACGCTAAGGCCGAAGTCCCAAAGCCTAAGTCTTAGAGCGGATCTGCGTCTGAGCGAGTCCAATCGCAGCTCGAAAGCGTAAGGCTCGTCAAGACAACGCTAAGGCCGAGTTATAAAGCCTAAGCCTTAGAGTGGATTGCGGCTAGCAAGGCCAACTACAGTGCCCGAGCGTAAGAAGCTCATGACAAACGCTAAGGCTAAAGTCCCAAAGCCTAAGGCTTAGACGAGACGGTGCTTCAGCGAGGCCAATCGCAGTCCCGAGC
This sequence comes from Murraya koenigii, assembly GCA_025617385.1. NCBI lineage: Eukaryota > Viridiplantae > Streptophyta > Magnoliopsida > Sapindales > Rutaceae > Murraya > Murraya koenigii. The sequence continues at coordinate 14,224,025 of CM046817.1, read as the reverse complement.
GTAAGAAGCTCATCAAGATAACGCTAAGGCTAGATGTTACAAAGCCTAAGCCTTAGCGTGACTCGCGCTTCAGCGAGGCCAACTACATGCCCGAGCCAAGAAGCTCACGAAGCAAACGCTAAGGCCACAAGTCCCAAAGCCTAAGCCTTAGAGCGGATTTGCGTCTAGCGAGGCCAATCGCAGTCCGAGCGTAAGAAGCTCATGACAAACGCTAAGGCCGTAAGTCCCAAAGCCTAAGTCTTAAAGTGGATCTGCGTCTAGCGAGGCCAATCGCAGCTCCGAGCGGTAAGCATCATGAAGATAACGCTAAGGCCGAGTTACAAAGCCTAAGCCTTAAGCGGATCTGCGTCTAGCGAGGCCAACTACAGTGCCCGAGTCGAAGCTCATCAAGACAACGCTAAGGATAAGTACCAAAGACTAAGTCTTAGAGCGGATTCGCGCTCAAGCAAGGCCAATCGCAGTCCGAAGCGTAAGGCTCATCTAGATAACGCTAAGGCCGAAGTCCCAAAGCCTCAAACTTTAAAGTGACTGCGCTTAGCGAGGCCAATCGCAAGCTCGAGCGTAAGGCTCACGAAAACAACGCTAAGGCCGAAGTTCCTAAGCCTAAGTCTTAAGCGTGACTCGCGCTCAGCGAGGCCAATCGCAAGCTCGAGCGTAAGAAGCTTCACGAAGACAACGCTTAAGGCCGAAGTTCCTAAGCCTAAGTCTTAGAGTGACTGCGCCTCAGCGAGTCCAATCGCAGCCCGAGCGTAAGAAGCTCACGAAGATAACGCTAAGGCTGAAGTTACATAGCCTAAGCCTTAAGCGAGACTGTGACTCAGCGAGGCCAACCACAGCCCGAGCCAGAAGCTCATCAACACAACGCTAAGGCCGTAAGTCCCAAAGCCTAAGCCTTAGGCGGATTCGCGTCTAGCAAGGCCAATCGCAGCCCGAGCGTAAGAAGCTCATCAAGACAACGCTAAGGCCGAAGTCCCAAAGCCTAAGTCTTAGAGTGATTGCGCTTCAGCGAGGCCAATCGCAGTCCGAGCGTAAGAAGCTCATCAAGACAACGCTAAGGCCGAAGTCCCAAAGCCTAAGTCTTAGGAGGGATCGGTGCCTAGCGAGGCCAATCGCAGTTCGAAAGCGTAAGAAGCTCATCAAGACAACGCTTATGGCCGTAAGTACCAAAGCCCAAGCCTTAAGTGGATCGCGTTCAAGCAAGGCCAACTGAGTGCCCGAGCCAAGAAGCTCTTCAAGACAACGCTAAGGCCGTAAGTCCCAAAGCCTAAGCCCTAGAGCGGATCGGTGCCTAGCGAGGCCAATCGCACGCCCGAGCGTAAGAGCTCATCAAGACAACGCTAAGGCCGTAGTTACAAAGCCTAAGCCTTAGGCGTGATCTGGCATAGCGAGGCCAACCACAGTCCCGAGTCAAGAAACTCATCAAGACAACGCTAAGGCCGAAGTCCCAAAGCCTAAGCCTTAGGCGGACTGGCGTCTAGCAAGGCCAATCGCAGCCCGAGCGTAAGAAGCTCATCAAGACAACGCTAAGGCCGTAAGTCCCAAAGCCTCAAGCCTTAGGCGTGATCGTGCGCTTAGCCGAGGCCAATCGCAGCCCGGAAGCAAGTAAGCTCATCGAAGACAACGCTAAGGCCGTAAGTCCCAAAGCCTAAGTCTTAGAGCGGACTGCAGCGCTTAGCGAGGCCAATCGCAAGCTCGAGCGTAAAAGCTCATGAAGTCAACGCTAAGGCCGAAGTTCCTAAGCCTAAGTCTTAGCGTGACGTGCTCAGCGAGTCCAATCGCAGCCCGAGCGTAAGGCTCACGAAGATAACGCTAGGCTGGTTACAAAGCCTAAGCCTTAGCGAGACGTGACTAGCGAGGCCAACTACGTGCCCGAGCCAAGAAGCTCATCAAGACAACGCTAAGGCCGAAGTCCCAAAGCCTAAGTCTTAGGCGGATCTGCGCTTAGCGAGGCCAATCGCAGCCCGAGCGTAAGAAGCTCATCAAGACAACGCTAAGGCCGAAGTCCCAAAGCCTAAGTCTTAGAGCGGATTGCGCCTAGCGAGGCCAATCGCAGCTCGAGCGTAAGAAGCTCATCTAGACAACGCTAAGGCCGAAGTCCCAAAGCCTCAAGTCTTAGGCGGACGGTGCCTAGCGAGGCCAATCGCAGCCCGAGCACGAAGCTCATGACAAACGCTAAGGCCGAAGTCCCAAAGCCTAAGTCTTAGAGCGGACTGTGCTTAGCGAGGTCAATTGCAAGCCCGAGCGTAAAAGCTCACGAAGTCAACGCTAAGGCCGAAGTCCCAAAGCCTAAGTTTTAGCGTGATCGTGCCTAGCGAGGCCAATCGCACGCCCGAGCGTAGAAGCTCACGAAGACAACGCTAAGGCCGAAGTCCCAAAGCCTAAGTCTTAGAGTGACGGTACGAGCCAATCGCAGCCCGAGCGTAAGGCTCATCGAAGAACTCTAAGGCTGAAGTCCCAAAGCCTAAGTCTTAGGCGTGACGGCGCCTAGCGAGGGAAATCGGAGGCCCGAGCGTAAGAAGCTCACGAAGACAACGCTAAGGCCGAAGTCCCAAAGCCTAAGCCTTAGGCGTGATTTGCGCCTAACGAGGCCAATCGCAGCTCGAGCGTAAGAAGCTCACGAAGAACGCTAAGGCCGTAACTCCCAAAGCCTTAGTCTTAAAGCGGACTGCGGTCTAACGAGGCCAATCGCAGCCCGAGCGTAAGAAACTCATGAAGACAACGCTAAGGCCGAAGTTCCAAAGCCTAAGCCTTAGGCGTGATCTGCGTCTAGCGAGGCTAATCGCATGCCCGAGCGTAAGAAGCTCATAAGACAACGCTTAAAGTCGAAGTCCCAAAGCCTAAGCCTTAGGTGGATTCGCGCTTCAGCGAGGCCAATCGCAGTCCGCTGCCAAGAAGCCTCACGAAGAACGCTAAGGTGAGAAGTCGAAAGCCTAAGTCTTACGTGGGACTGCGCTAAGCGAGGCCAATCGTACGCCCGAGCGTAAGAAGCTCATGAAAAACGCTAAGGCCGAAGCGTCCAAAGCCTAAGTCTTAGGCAGGATCGCGCTTAGCGAGGCCAATCGCAGCCCAAGTAAGAAGCTCACGAAGACAACGCTAAGGCCGAAGTCCCAAAGCCTAAGCCTTAGCTTGACTCGCGCTTCAGCGAGACCAATCACAGCCCGGAAGATGAAGCTCATCAAGGCAACGCTAAGGCCGAAGTCCCAAAGCCTAAGTCTTAGGCGTGACGATGCCTAGCGAGGCAAATTGCAGTGCCCGAGCGTAAGAGCTCACGAAGACAACGCTAAGGACGAAGTCCCAAAACCTAAGCCTTAGGCGGACGCGTGCCTAACGGGCCAATCGCAGGCCCGAGCGTAAGAAGCTCATGAAGACAACGCTAAGGCTGAAGTCCCAAAGCCTAAGTTTTCGACGGATACGGTTTCAGCGAGGCCAATCGCAGGCCCGAGCGTAAGAAGCTCACGAAGAACGCTAAGGCCGTAACTCCCAAAGCCTTAGTCTTAGGCGGATCGGTGCCTAGCGAGGCCAATTACAGGCCCGAGCGTAAGAAACTTACGAAGACAACGCTAAGGCCAAAGTTCCAAAGCCTAAGCCTTAGAGCGGACTCGTGCCTAGCGAGGCCAATTGCATGCCCGAGCGTAAGAAGCTCGCGAAGACAACGCTAAGGTCAGAAGTTTCGAAGCCTAAGGCTTAGGCGGGACGGTGCCAATTGCAGGCCCGAGCAGAAGAAGCTCATGAAGAACGCTAAGGCTAGAAGTCCCAAAGCCTAAGTCTTAGGCAGGACGGTGCCTAGCGAGGAAATTGCAGGCCCGAGCAGAAGAAGCTCATGAAGACAACGCTAAGGCCAGAAGTCCCAAAGCCTAAGCCTTAGGCGGGACGGTGCCTAACGAGGCCAATTGCAGGCCTGAGCAGAAGAAGCTCATGAAGAACGCTAAGGCCAGAACTCCCAAAGCCTTAGTCTTAGGCGGGACGGTGCCTAACGAGGCCAATTGCAGGCCCGAGCAGAAGAAACTCATGAAGACAACGCTAAGGCCAGAAGTTCCAAAGCCTAAGCCTTAGGCGGGACGGTGCCTAGCGAGGCTAATTGCATGCCTGAGCAGAAGAAGCTCATAAGACAACGCTAAAGTCAGAAGTCCCAAAGCCTAAGCCTTAGGTGGGACGGTGCCTAGCGAGGCCAATTGCAGGCCCGCGCCGAAGAAGCTCATGAAGAACGCTAAGGTGAGAAGTCAGAAAGCCTAAGTCTTACTTGGGACGGTGCCAAGCGAGGCCAATCGTACGCCCGAGCAGAAGAAGCTCATGAAAAACGCTAAGGCCAGAAGGTCCAAAGCCTAAGTCTTAGGCAGGACTGTGCCTAGCGAGGCCAATTGCAGGCCCAAGTAGAAGAAGCTCACGAAGACAACGCTAAGGCCAGAAGTCCCAAAGCCTAAGCCTTAGCTTGGACGGTGCCTAGCGAGACCAATCGCAGGCCCGAGAAGATGAAGCTCATCAAGGCAACGCTAAGGCCAGAAGTCCCAAAGCCTAAGTCTTAGGCAGGACGATGCCTAGCGAGGCAAATTGCAGGCCTGAGCAGAAGAAGCTCATGAAGACAACGCTAAGGACAGAAGTCCCAAAACCTAAGCCTTAGGCGGGACGGTGCCTAACGGGCCAATTGCAGGCCTGAGCAGAAGAAGCTCATGAAGACAACGCTAAGGCTAGAAGTCCCAAAGCCTAAGTTTTCGACAGGACAGTGCCTAGCGAGGCCAATTGCAGGCCCGAGCAGAAGAAGCTCATGAAGAACGCTAAGGCCAGAACTCCCAAAGCCTTAGTCTTAGGCAGGACGGTGCCTAGCGAGGCCAATTACAGGCCCGAGCAGAAGAAACTTATGAAGACAACGCTAAGGCCAAAAGTTCCAAAGCCTAAGCCTTAGGCGGGACGGTGCCTAGTGAGGCCAATTGCATGCCCGAGCAGAAGAAGCTCATGAAGACAACGCTAAGGTCAGAAGTTTCGAAGCCTAAGGCTTAAAGTGGACTGGTGCCAATTGCAGGCCCGAGCAGAAGAAGCTCATGAAGAACGCTAAGGCTAGAAGTCCCAAAGCCTAAGTCTTAGGCAGGACGGTGCCTAGCGAGGGAAATTGGAGGCCCGAGCAGAAGAAGCTCATGAAGACAACGCTAAGGCCAGAAGTCCCAAAGCCTAAGCCTTAGGCGGGACGGTGCCTAACGAGGCCAATTGCAGGCCTGAGCAGAAGAAGCTCATGAAGAACGCTAAGGCCAGAACTCCCAAAGCCTTAGTCTTAGGCGGGACGGTGCCTAACGAGGCCAATTGCAGGCCCGAGCAGAAGAAACTCACGAAGACAACGCTAAGGCCGAAGTTCCAAAACCTAAGCCTTAGGCGGGACGCGTGCTCAGCGAGGCTAATTGCATGCCTGAGCAGAAGAAGCTCATAAGACAACGCTAAAGTCAGAAGTCCCAAAGCCTAAGCCTTAGGTGGGACGGTGCCTAGCGAGGCCAATTGCAGGCCCGCGCCGAAGAAGCTCATGAAGAACGCTAAGGTGAGAAGTCAGAAAGCCTAAGTCTTACTTGGGACGGTGCCAAGCGAGGCCAATCGTACGCCCGAGCAGAAGAAGCTCATGAAAAACGCTAAGGCCAGAAGGTCCAAAGCCTAAGTCTTAGGCAGGACTGTGCCTAGCGAGGCCAATTGCAGGCCCAAGTAGAAGAAGCTCACGAAGACAACGCTAAGGCCAGAAGTCCCAAAGCCTAAGCCTTAGCTTGGACGGTGCCTAGCGAGACCAATCGCAGGCCCGAGAAGATGAAGCTCATCAAGGCAACGCTAAGGCCAGAAGTCCCAAAGCCTAAGTCTTAGGCAGGACGATGCCTAGCGAGGCAAATTGCAGTGCCCGGAAGGTAAGCTCATGAAGACAACGCTAAGGCCGAAGTCCCAAAGCCTAAGCCTTAGGCGGGACTTGCGCCTAACGAGGCCAATCGCAGCTCGAGCGTAAGAAGCTCATGAAGAACGCTAAGGCCGTAACTCCCAAAGCCTTAGTCTTAGGCGGACTGGTGCCTAACGAGGCCAATCGCAGGACCGAAGCGGAAGAAACTCATGAAGACAACGCTAAGGCCGAAGTTCCAAAGCCTAAGCCTTAGGCGGACGGTGCTTAGCGAGGCTAATCGCATGCCCGAGCGTAAGAAGCTCATAAGACAACGCTAAAGTCGAAGTCCCAAAGCCTAAGCCTTAGGTGGGATCGTGCTCTAGCGAGGCCAATTGCAGTCCGCAGCAAGAAGCTTACGAAGAACGCTAAGGTGAGAAGTCGAAAGCCTAAGTCTTACTTGGGACGGTGCCAAGCGAGGCCAATCGTACGCCCGAAAGCGTAAGAGCTTCATGAAAACGCTAAGGCCGAAGGTCCAAAGCCTAAGTCTTAGGCGGATCGTGCTTAGCGAGGCCAATTGCAGGCCCAAGTAGAAGAAGCTCACGAAGACAACGCTAAGGCCAGAAGTCCCAAAGCCTAAGCCTTAGCTTGGACTGCGCTCAGCGAGACCAATCGCAGGCCCGAGAAGATGAAGCTCATCAAGGCAACGCTAAGGCCAGAAGTCCCAAAGCCTAAGTCTTAGGCAGGACGATGCCTAGCGAGGCAAATTGCAGGCCTGAGCAGAAGAAGCTCATGAAGACAACGCTAAGGACAGAAGTCCCAAAACCTAAGCCTTAGGCGGATTCGCGCCTAACAGGCCAATCGCAGCCCGAGCGGTAAGGCTCATGAAGACAACGCTAAGGCTGAAGTCCCAAAGCCTAAGTCTTCGACGTGATGATGGCTTAGCGAGGCCAATCGCAGTCCCGAGCGTAAGAAGCTCATCGAAGACAACGCTAAGGCCGTAACTCCCAAAGCCTTAGTCTTAGGCGTGACTGCGCTTGAGCGAGGCCAATCACAGTCCCGAGCAGTAAGAAACTCACGAAGACAACGCTAAGGCCAAAGTTCCAAAGCCTAAGCCTTAGACGTGATTTGCGCTCAGCGAGGCCAATCGCATGCCCGAGCGTAAGAAGCTCACGAAGACAACGCTAAGGTCGAAGTTTCAAAGCCTAAGGCTTAGGCAGTGATCTGGCAAGGCCAATCGCAGCCCGAGCGTAAGAAGTCTCACGAAGAACGCTAAGGCTGAAGTCCCAAAGCCTAAGTCTTAGGCGTGATTCGCGCTTAGCGAGGCCAATTGCAGCCCGAGCGTAAGAAGCTCATGAAGACAACGCTAAGGCCGAAGTCCCAAAGCCTAAGCCTTAGACGAGACTGCGCTTAACGAGGCCAATCGCAGTCCCGAGCGTAAGAAGCTTCATCAAGATAACGCTTAAGGCTGGAATGTCACAAAGCCTAAGTCTTAGACGGATTCGGCGCTTAGCGAGGCCAACTGCAGCCCGAGCCGTAAGAAGCTCATGAAGACAACGCTAAGGCCGAAGTCCCAAAGCCTAAGCCTTAGGCGGATCGGCGCTCAGCGAGGCCAATCGCAGCCCGAAGCGTAAGAAGCTCATCAAGACAACGCTTAAGGCCGAAGTCCCAAAGCCTAAGTCTTAGAGTGGACTGTGCCTAGCGAGGCCAATCGCAGTCCGAGCGTAAGAAGCTTCATGACAAACGCTAGGGCCGAAGTCCCAAAGCCTAAGTCTTAGGCGTGACTGCGCTTAGCGAGGCCAATCGCAGCTCGAAGCGTAAGGCTTGTCAAGACAACGCTATGGCCGAAGTACCAAAGCCTAAGCCTTAGCGGACGATGCGCTCAGCGAAGCCAATCGCAGGCCCGAGCCGAAGAAGCTCATCAAGACAACGCTAAGGCCAGAAGTCCCAAAGCTTAAGCCCTAGGCGGGACGGTGCCTAGCGAGGCCAATCGTAGGCCCGAGCAGAAGAAGCTCGTCAAGACACGCTATGGCCAGAAGTACCAAAGCCTAAGCCTTAGGCGGGACGGTGCCTAGCAAGGCCAATCGCAGGCCCGAGCAGAAAAAGCTCATCTAGACAACGCTAAGGCCAGAAGTTACAAAGCCTAAGCCTTAGGCGGGACGGTGGCTAGCGAGGCCAACTACAGGCCCGAGCCGAAGAAGCTCATCAAGACAACGCTAAGGCCAGAAGTCCCAAAGCCTAAGCCTTAGACGTGATCTGCGCTCAGCGAGGCCAATCGCAGTCCGAGCGTAAGAAGCTTCACGACAAACGCTAAGGCCGAAGTCCCAAAGCCTAAGTCTTAGGTGGACTGTGCTCTAGCGAGTCCAATCGCAGCCCGAGCGTAAGAAGCTCGCCAAGACAACGCTAAGGCCGAAGTTATAAAGCCTAAGCCTTAGAGTGGATCTGCGTGCTAGCGAGGCCAACCACAGTGCCCGAGCGTAAGAAGCTCATGACAAACGCTAAGGCCAAAGTCCCAAAGCCTAAGGCTTAGACGGGACGGTGCTTAGCGAGGCCAATCGCAGGCCCGAGCAGAAGAAGCTCATCAAGATAACGCTAAGGCTAGATGTTACAAAGCCTAAGCCTTAGAGCGGATCGGCGTCTAGCGAGGCCAACCACAGCCCGAGTCAAGAAGCTCACGAAGCAAACGCTAAGGCCGAAGTCCCAAAGCCTAAGCCTTAGGCGGATTCGCGCTTAGCGAGGCCAATCGCAGTCCGGAAGCGTAAGAAGCTCATGACAAACGCTAAGGCCGTAAGTCCCAAAGCCTAAGTCTTAGGCGTGATCTGCGCTTAGCGAGTCCAATCGCAGCCCGAGCGTAAGGCTCGCCAAGACAACGCTAAGGCCGAAGTTATAAAGCCTAAGCCTTAGGCGGACTTGCGGCTAGCAAGGCCAACTACAGCCCGAGCGTAAGAAGCTTCATGACAAACGCTAAGGCTAAAGTCCCAAAGCCTAAGGCTTAGACGAGACGGTGCCTCAGCGAGGCCAATCGCAGTCCCGAGCGTAAGAAGCTCATCAAGATAACGCTAAGGCTAGATGTTACAAAGCCTAAGCCTTAAGCGGATCTGCGCTTAGCGAGGCCAACTACAGCCCGAGCCAAGAAGCTCATGAAGCAAACGCTAAGGCCGAAGTCCCAAAGCCTAAGCCTTAGAGCGGACTTGCGCTCAGCGAGGCCAATCGCAGCCCGAGCGTAAGAAGCTCATGACAAACGCTAAGGCCGTAAGTCCCAAAGCCTAAGTCTTAGCGTGATCGGCGCTTGAGCGAGGCCAATCGCAGCCCGAGCGTAAGAAGCTACATGAAGATAACGCTAAGGCCAGAAGTTACAAAGCCTAAGCCTTAAGCGGGACGGTGCCTAGCGAGGCCAACTACAGGCCCGAGCCGAAGAAGCTCATCAAGACAACGCTAAGGATAGAAGTACCAAAGACTAAGTCTTAGGCGGGACGGTGCCTAGCAAGGCCAATCGCAGGCCCGAGCAGAAGAAGCTCATCTAGATAACGCTAAGGCCGAAGTCCCAAAGCCTCAAGCCTTAGAGTGGACTGCGCTTCAGCGAGGCCAATCGCAAGCTCGAGCGTAAGAGCTCATGAAAACAACGCTAAGGCCGAAGTTCCTAAGCCTAAGTCTTAGCGTGGACTGCGCTCAGCGAGGCCAATTACAAGCTCGAGCATAAGAAGCTCACGAAGACAACGCTAAGGCCGAAGTTCCTAAGCCTAAGTCTTAGAGCGGACGCTGCTCAGCGAGTCCAATCGCAGCCCGAGCGTAAGAAGCTCACGAAGATAACGCTAAGGCTGAAGTTACATAGCCTAAGCCTTAGGCGAGACGGTGACTCAGCGAGGCCAACTACAGCCCGAGCAAGAAGCTCATCAAGACAACGCTAAGGCCGAAGTCCCAAAGCCTAAGCTCTTAGGCGTGATTCGCGTCTAGCAAGGCCAATCGCAGCCCGAGCGTAAGAAGCTCATCAAGACAACGCTAAGGCCGAAGTCCCAAAGCCTAAGTCTTAGAGCGGATCTGCGCTTAGCGAGGCCAATCGCAGCCCGAGCGTAAGAAGCTCATCAAGACAACGCTAAGGCCGTAAGTCCCAAAGCCTAAGTCTTAGAGCGGACTGCGCCTAGCGAGGCCAATCGCAGTCCGAGCGTAAGAAGCTCATCAAGACAACGCTATGGCCGTAAGTCCCAAAGCCTAAGCCTTAGAGCGGACTGCGTTCAGCGAGGCCAATCTGCAGCCCGAGCGTAAGAAGCTCTTCAAGACAACGCTAAGGCCGTAAGTCCCAAAGCCTAAGCCTTAGCGTGACTTGCGCCTAGCGAGGCCAATCGCACGCCCGAGCGTAAGAAGCTCATCAAGACAACGCTAAGGCCGTAGTTACAAAGCCTAAGCCTTAGGCGGATCTGGCGCTAGCGAGGCCAACCACAGTCCGAGTCAAGAAACTCATCAAGACAACGCTAAGGCCGAAGTCCCAAAGCCTAAGCCTTAGAGCGGATCGGTGCTCAGCGAGGCCAATCGCAGCCCGAAGCGTAAGGCTCATCAAGACAACGCTAAGGCCGAAGTCCCAAAGCCTAAGCCTTAGAGCGGACGTGCGCTCAGCGAGGCCAATCGCAGCCCGAGCGTAAGAAGCTCATCGAAGACAACGCTAAGGATGAAGTCCCAAAGACTAAGTCTTAGACGTGACTTGCGCTCAGCGAGGCCAATCGCAGCCCGAGCGTAAGAAGCTCATCTAGACAACGCTAAGGCCGAATGTCCCAAAGCCTCAGCTCTTAGGCGTGACTGGCGCTTAGCGAGGCCAATTGCAGCCCGAGCACAGAAGCTTCATGAAAAACGCTAAGGCCGAAGTCCCAAAGCCTAAGTCTTAGCGTGACTGCGCTTAGCGAGGTCAATTGCAAGCTCGAAGCGTAAAAGCTCATGAAGTCAACGCTAAGGCCGAAGTTCCTAAGCCTAAGTCTTAGCGTGATCGGCGCTCTAGCGAGTCCAATCGCAGCCCGAGCGTAAGAAGCTTCACGAAGATAACGCTAAGGCTGAAGTTACAAAGCCTAAGCCTTAAGCGAGACTGCGACTAGCGAGGCCAACCACATGCCCGAGCCAAGAAGCTCATCAAGACAACGCTAAGGCCGGATGTCCAAAGCCTAAGTCTTAGTGCGGATCGCGCTTAGTGAGGCCAATCGCAGCCCGAGCGTAAGAAGCTCACGAAGACAACGCTAAGGCCGTAAGTCCCAAAGCCTAAGTCTTAGCTTGACTTGCGCTCAGCGAGACCAATCGCAGTCCGAGAAGATGAAGCTCATCAAGGCAACGCTAAGGCCGAAGTCCCAAAGCCTAAGTCTTAGGCGTGATCGATGCCTAGCGAGGCAAATTGCGAGCCCGAGCGTAAGAAGCTCACGAAGACAACGCTAAGGCCGAAGTCCCAAAGCCTAAGCCTTAGGCGGACTGCGCTCTAACGAGGCTAATCGCAGCCCGAGCGGTAAGAAGCTTCACGAAGAACGCTAAGGCCGAACTCCCAAAGCCTTAGTCTTAGAGCGGACTGCGCTTAACGAGGCCAATCGCAGTCCGAAGCGTAAGAAACTCACGAAGACAACGCTAAGGCCGAAGTTCCAAAGCCTAAGCCTTAAGGCGGATCGGTGCTCAGCGAGGCTAATTGCATGCCCGAGCGTAAGAAGCTCATAAGACAACGCTAAAGTCGAAGTCCCAAAGCCTAAGCCTTAGGTGGATCGGTGCCTAGCGAGGCCAATCGCAGCCCGCTACCAAGAAGCTCATGAAGAACGCTAAGGTGAGAAGTCGAAAGCCTAAGTCTTACTTGGGACTGCGCAAGCGAGGCCAATCGTACGCCCGAGCGTAAGAAGCTCATGAAAAACGCTAAGGCCGAAGCGTCCAAAGCCTAAGTCTTAGGCGGATCGCGCTTAGCGAGGCCAATCGCAGCCCAAGTGTAAGAAGCTCACGAAGACAACGCTAAGGCCGAAGTCCCAAAGCCTAAGCCTTAGCTTGACTGCGCCTCAGCGAGACCAATCGCAGTCCGGAAGACGAAGCTCATCAAGGCAACGCTAAGGCCGGAAGTCCCAAAGCCTAAGTCTTAGGCGTGACGATGCCTAGCGAGGCAAATTGCAGTGCCCGAGCGTAAGAAGCTCACGAAGACAACGCTAAGGACGTAAGTCCCAAAACCTAAGCCTTAGGCGGATTCGCGCTCTAACCGGCCAATCGCAGCCCGAGCGTAAGAAGCTCATGAAGACAACGCTAAGGCTAAGTCCCAAAGCCTAAGTTTTCGACAGACGAGTGCTTAGCGAGGCCAATCGCAGCCCGAGCGTAAGAAGCTTCATGAAGAACGCTAAGGCCGTAACTCCCAAAGCCTTAGTCTTAGGCAGATCGGTGCCTAGCGAGGCCAATTACGAGCCCGAGCGTAAGAAACTTATGAAGACAACGCTAAGGCCAAAGTTCCAAAGCCTAAGCCTTAGAGCGGATCTGCGCCTAGTGAGGCCAATTGCATGCCCGAGCGTAAGAAGCTCACGAAGACAACGCTAAGGTCGAAGTTTCGAGCCTAAGGCTTAGCGGGACGGTGCCAATCGCAGCCCGAGCGTAAGAAGCTTCATGAAGAACGCTAAGGCTAGAAGTCCCAAAGCCTAAGTCTTAGGCGTGACTGCGTCTAGCGAGGAAATCGGAGGCCCGAGCGTAAGAAGCTCACGAAGACAACGCTAAGGCCGAAGTCCCAAAGCCTAAGCCTTAGGCGGACGCGTGCCTAACGAGGCGAATCGCAGGCCCGAGCGTAAGAAGCTCATGAAGAACGCTAAGGCCGTAACTCCCAAAGCCTTAGTCTTAGAGCGGACTGGCGCTTAACGAGGCCAATTGCAGTCCGAGCGTAAGAAACTCATGAAGACAGCGCTAAGGCCGAAGTTCCAAAACCTAAGCCTTAGGCGGGACTTGCGCCTAGCGAGGCTAATTGCATGCCCGAGCGTAAGAAGCTCATAAGACAACGCTAAAGTCGAAGTCCCAAATCCTAAGCCTTAGGTGGATTTGCGCTTAGCGAGGCCAATTGCAGTCCGCTACCAAGAAGCTTCATGAAGAACGCTAAGGTGAGAAGTCGAAAGCCTAAGTCTTACTGGGATCGCGTGCAAGCGAGGCCAATCGTACGCCCGAGCGTAAGAAGCTCATGAAAACGCTAAGGCCGGAGCGTCCAAAGCCTAAGTCTTAGGCAGGATCGCGTCTAGCGAGGCCAATTGCAGCCCAAGTGAAGAAGCTCACGAAGACAACACTAAGGCCGAAGTCCCAAAGCCTAAGCCTTAGCTTGGACTGGTGCTCAGCGAGACCAATCGCAGTCCGGTAAGATGAAGCTCATCAAGGCAACGCTAAGGCCGAAGTCCCAAAGCCTAAGTCTTAGGCGTGACGATGCCTAGCGAGGCAAATTGCAGTGCCCGAGCGGTAAGAAGCTCATGAAGACAACGCTAGGACGTAAGTCCCAAAACCTAAGCCTTAGGCGGGACTCGTGCCTAACGGGCCAATTGCAGCCCGAGCGTAAGAAGCTCATGAAGACAACGCTAAGGCTGAAGTCCCAAAGCCTAAGTTTTCGGCAGATGATGCTCTAGCGAGGCCAATTACAGCCCGAGCGTAAGAAACTTACGAAGACAACGCTAAGGCCAAAAGTTCCAAAGCCTAAGCCTTAGAGCGGATTCGGCGCTTAGTGAGGCCAATTGCATGCCCGAGCGTAAGAAGCTCACGAAGACAACGCTAAGGTCGAAGTTTCAAGCCTAAGGCTTAGGCGGGACGGTGCCAATTGTAGGCCCGAGCAGAAGAAGCTCATGAAGAACGCTAAGGCTAGAAGTCCCAAAGCCTAAGTCTTAGGCAGGAAGGTGCCTAGCGAGGGAAATTGGAGGCCCGAGCAGAAGAAGCTCATGAAGACAACGCTAAGGCCAGAAGTCCCAAAGCCTAAGCCTTAGGCGGACTGGCGCCTAACGAGGCCAATCGCAGCCCGAGCGGTAAGGCTCATGAAGAACGCTAAGGCCGTAACTCCCAAAGCCTTAGTCTTAGGCGGATCGGCGCTTAACGAGGCCAATTGCAGCCCGAGCGTAAGAAACTCATGAAGACAACGCTAAGGCCGAAGTTCCAAAGCCTAAGCCTTAGGCGGACTGTGCCTAGCAAGGCTAATTGCATGCCTGAGCAGAAGAAGCTCATAAGACAACGCTAAGGTCAGAAGTCCCAAAGCCTAAGCCTTAGGTGGGACGGTGCCTAACGAGGCCAATTGCAGTCCGCTACCAAGAAGCTCATGAAGAACGCTAAGGACAGAAGTCAGAAAGCCTAAGTCTTAGTGGGACGGTGCTAAGCGAGGCCAATCGTACGCCCGAGCAGAAGAAGCTCTTGAAAAACGCTAAGGCCAGAAGGTCCAAACCCTAAGTCTTAGGCAGGACTGTGCCTAGCGAGGCCAATTGTAGGCCCAAGTAGAAGAAGCTCACGAAGACAACGCTAAGGCCGAAGTCCCAAAGCCTAAGCTTTAGCTTGACTGCGCCTCAGCGAGACCAATCGCAGCCCGAGCGGATGAAGCTCATCAAGGCAACGCTAAGGCCGAAGTCCCAAAGCCTAAGTCTTAGCAGTGACGATGCCTAGCGAGGCAAATTGCGAGCCCGAGCGTAAGAAGCTCACGAAGACAACGCTAAGGACGAAGTCCCAAAACCTAAGCCTTAGGCGGATCGGCGCCTAACGGCCAATTGCAGTGCCCGAGCGTAAGAAGCTCATGAAGCCAACGCTAAGGCTGAAGTCCCAAAGCCTAAGATTTTCGACGAGATGATGCTTAGCGAGGCCAATTGCAGCCCGAGCAAAGAAGCTTCATGAAGAACGCTAAGGCCGTAACTCCCAAAGCCTTAGTCTTAGGCGGATCTGCGCTTAACGAGGCCAATTACAGGCCCGAGCAGAAGAAACTTATGAAGACAACGCTAAGGCCAAAAGTTCCAAAGCCTAAGCCTTAGGCGGAACGGTGCCTAGTGAGGCCAATTGCATGCCCGAGCAGAAGAAGCTCATGAAGACAACGCTAAGGTCGAAGTTTCAAGCCTAAGGCTTAAAGTGGATCGGCGCAATCTGCAGCCCGAGCGTAAGAAGTTTCATGAAGAACGCTAAGGCTAGAAGTCCCAAAGCCTAAGTCTTAGGCAGGACGGTGCCTAGCGAGGGAAATTGGAGGCCCGAGCAGAAGAAGCTCATGAAGACAACGCTAAGGCCAGAAGTCCCAAAGCCTAAGCCTTAGGCGGATCGCGTGCCTAACGAGGCCAATCGCAGCCTCGAGCGTAAGAAGCTCATGAAGAACGCTAAGGCCGTAACTCCCAAAGCCTTAGTCTTAGGCGTGACGCGTGCCTAACGAGGCCAATCGCAGCCCGAGCGTAAGAAACTCACGAAGACAACGCTAAGGCCGGAAGTTCCAAAGCCTAAGCCTTAGAGCGGATTCGCGTCTGAGCGAGGCTAATTGCATGCCCGAAGCGTAAGAAGCTCATAAGACAACGCTAAGGTCGAAGTCCCAAAGCCTAAGCCTTAGGTGGATGGTGCCTAGCGAGGCCAATCGCAGTCCGCTACCAAGAAGCTCATGAAGAACGCTAAGGACGAAGTCGAAAGCCTAAGTCTTAGGTGGGACGGTGCCAAGCGAGGCCAATCGTACGCCCGAGCAGAAGAAGCTCATGAAAAACGGTAAGGCCAGAAGGTCCAAACCCTAAGTCTTAGGCAGGACTGTGCCTAGCAAGGCCAATTGTAGGCCCAAGTAGAAGAAGCTCACGAAGACAACGCTAAGGCCAGAAGTCCCAAAGCCTAAGCCTTAGCTTGGACGGTGCCTAGCGAGACCAATCGCAGGCCCGAGCAGATGAAGCTCATCAAGGCAACGCTAAGCCCAGAAGTCCCAAAGCCTAAGTCTTAGGCAGGACGATGCCTAGCGAGGCAAATTGCAGGCCTGAGCAGAAGAAGCTCATTAAGACAACGCTAAGGACAGAAGTCCCAAAACCTAAGCCTTAAGCGGGACGGTGCCTAACGGGCCAATTGCAGGCCTGAGCAGAAAAAGCTCATGAAGACAACGCTAAGGCTAGAAGTCCCAAAGCCTAAGTTTTCGGCAGGACAGTGCCTAGCGAGGCCAATTGCAGGCCCGAGCAGAAGAAGCAAATGAAGAACGCTAAGGCCAGAACTCCCAAAGCCTTAGTCTTAGGCAGGACGGTGCCTAGCGAGGCCAATTACAGGCCCGAGCAGAAGAAACTTATGAAGACAATGCTAAGGCCAGAAGTTCCAAAGCCTAAGCCTTAGGCGGGACGGTGCCTAGTGAGGCCAATTGCATGCCCGAGCAGAAGAAGCTCATGAAGACAACGCTAAGGTCAGAAGTTTCGAAGCCTAAGGCTTAGGTGGGACGGTGCCAATTGCAGGCCCGAGCAGAAGAAGCTCATGAAGAACGCTAAGGCTAGAAGTCCCAAAGCCTAAGTCTTAGGCAGGACGGTGCCTAGCGAGGCCAATTGCAGGCCCGCGCCGAAGAAGCTCATGAAGAACACTAAGGACATAAGTCACAAAGCCTAAGTCTTAGGGGGGACGGTGCCTAGCAAAGCCAATTGGAGGCCCAAGCAGAAGAACTCCTGAAGAACGCTAAGGCCAGAAGTCCCAAAGCCTAAGTCTTAGGCGGGGCAGTGCCTAGCGAGGCCAATCGCAGGCTTCTACTGTGCCTAGCGAGGCCAATTGCAGGCCCGCGCAGAAGAAGCTCATGAAGAACGCTAAGGACAGAAGTCACAAAGCCTAAGTCTTAGGGGGAACGGTGCCTAGCTAGGCCAATTGCAGGCCGAGTAGAAGAATCTCATGAAGAATGCTAAGGCCAGAAGTCCCAAAGCCTAAGACTTAGGCAGGACGGTGCCAAGCGTAGCCAATTGTAGACTCGAGCAAGAAGAGCGCGAGGAGATTACATTGAATTTAAACATGAACCAAAATTGGGCTCGAAGCAAATGAGCTTGCAATATAAAAAGCCACAAAGCACGAGCCGAACGTCGGTCCAGAAAGACTGAGCTCACGAAACAGGCCGAAGGCTTTCAGCCTAACTCAAAGCAAATCTTTGCCAAGCATAAGTCTAAAGAATCATACAAGCAGTAATACACTTGGGCATAAAACAAAATAAAAAGTCCAACACTTATAAAATTCCCACTTAGCAAGCACGTGAAGTCAATCCCACACATAAAACGCAAGAATATATACACGGGTACAGAAATGAGTTATCCAATATATGTTCTTTATTCATTGAAACGATTACAAGTACAAGGGATAAAAAAAAAAGAGAAGAATGGAGAGATAGTTCTAGCAGCAGGGGCATCATCGGTAGCAGCAGCAGTGGCATCATCGGCAGCAGCAGAAGGAGCATCTTCAGCAGCAGCTTGAGGAGAGTCAGCAGCAGGGGAAGGAACAACTTCCCCAGGTTCAGTCCGGGGCTCGGAAGGGGAAGCCTCAGACCTTTGGATGGGGACGTCGTGAATGCACATGTACTCAGCAACACCCGCTTGGACCTTAGACAGTCGACCTTGGATGTACCTTGCCCAAGGCATACACGAGGCGATGATAGTTGAAGTCCACCCAATTGTTGTACTCTGGTCATGAGCTGGACCTTCAAAGCATCTATCCGCCTTGAGACGAGAAGTTTCCCTCCATGGTCTCGCTCAAAGGAGAATCTCTGGGTGTCCAAGTCCTTCCGAGCCTCGATCAACTCTTCACGGATGACTGTCAGCTCCCTTTTGAACTGGGTAACCTTAGAGTCAGACACCGCTGTCCTCTTTGCAAAGGTTGCATTCTCCTCTTGAAGCCTCGTGTTCTCCTCTTTCAACCGCCTAATAGTCCGCTCCAAGCTCCGAATCTCTGCTCGAAGTCCCTCCTGAGAGTCTTGGGTCTTGGCCTCGAGCTCGGTCACAGCAATGAAGCTCGGGAGAGAGGCGCTGAGAGCATTAAACAGCCTGTCAAGATCATACGACTCCAACCTATCCGAGAATCTATCGTCCATCTCCCGTAAAGTTCCTCAGGTAAGGCTCGGCGCGGCTAGGCAGACTCTGCTCCGGCACATATTCGAGTCGAGGGCGAGCTGGAGCCGCAGTCCTCGGTCGCCTGCGAAGAGGACCTTCTTCTGTTCGTTCTATTTGCTGAGCAGAATGGGAAGTTTGAGCAGGTGAAGGCGGAGCATCTGTTTTAGCTCGTGGTCTCTTCAAGGTGCTCGCGCCTCCGGCAGTCCCTACATCGCCTATGCATCATCTCGCACCCCCTCATGTCTTCCCCGGCACTGCACCAAACTCCAAAAATTTTGGGTGTAGCAGCTCCCTGCACGAGCTCGCGTTGTTAAGTGCAGTCTTTACGTGTGCTCGAAGCTCTTCCCCAATTCTGTAAGAAGCACCCCAAGAAACTGCAAAAACAGCCAAGGCAAAATAATGAGAACAGATACGAGCAGAAGAACTAAAATGAGAATTCACCGGATAGATAAATAACCTGGAGTGCAAAAATACCGTGGAACCGGAGGGATCCCCTCGGTGAGAGGTGCAGCGTGCCCCCATTCCCCCCCAATAAAGAAGAATCTGCTCTTCCAGTTGCCACTAGAAGTTGGGAGATCAGTGATGGGCTTTTTACCCTTCAGGCTGAAGGTAAGGTAGTACCAACCAGCATCCTTCAGGTTGCACTTCAGCTGATAAAGGTGCTTTATTTCCCCTACCGAGGGTTCACCTAAATTGCACCATTTCCACAGCATAAAAGGTCCGGAAAGGACCCTCCACCCATTCGGGTTCAACTGCCCCGGGGCTAGACAAAATCTAGACAAAATCCGGGAAAAATAAGGTTGGAGAGGCAGCCTGACCCCCCATTTGAAGCATTCCAGATGGAATGTCGTATACCCTTGAGGGGGACGGCTTGGGATATCACCCCTGCTCGGCAATCGTAAATCCACACTATCGGGTATATGGTAGGTATGCCTAAGCCTATCCAAATCTAAATGGGTGGTTTCACATCTCATTTGGTCAATGGGGTACCCCCTACCCTCTGACCTTTGGCTGGCCCTCTCCCCCTGATGCGGCTGGGCCTCCGCCGCGGGCAATGCCCCTTCTGAACTAGAATCCCTCACAAGAACTACACTAAGGAGCTCTACTTCACTAGAAGAGGAAGATTCCTCAGGAGATATCCTACGGGCTTGCTGTGTACCAGACATTTTTTCCTAAAGTATAATCTACCTAAATGGAATCAAAAACCCGGAAGAAGGAAGAACAAAACTGGTGAGAATAGAAAGAAGAAGGGTTGTACCTGGATACAGAGAAAGATTTATACGGCCAGGAATAGCTTTGACACGGAAGAGGAAGAGGAAGACGAAGAAGCACTTGCAGAAAATTTCAGGTTTGAGTAAAAATGAGCAATAGGAAGTATAGTGAAGAAATCAAGGGTTTTTAAAAGAATAGAGGGGAAAGATGCGTCTCTTCAGCAGACGGCATGTAGATCAAGGGGCGCGACCTTTCGAGTAACGTCCCTTCAAAATTTGAACGCACGGTCAGGATCCGTCCACGTGTCCCGCATTAAATGCGAAATGATGGAAGCGGAAGACAGCTGGAGAGCGTGGGGAAATGTAAAAGGCCGAGAAGTCAGCCCATCACTAATAAGTTTCCAGTCTTATCTCGTTTCACTCAAAAGACTAGAAACTGGGGGACTAGTGTTTGTGTAATATCGGGCAGGTCTCCTCGAGGTCCTTCCAGCTCGAATAAAATACTCTGAGGTCAATCCAGCTCGAGCAGAAGTCCCGACTATTGGCACAAAGACGATCTCACTAGACGTCAAAGCTGTTCAAGGTCGAGGAATTCAGAGTCATCCGAGATCTGAGCTCTCTTGCCTGCTCGAGGTCATCAGGCCCGGTCAAGGCTGGACAAGGACGAGAAGCTCGAAGGCTGATCAAGACCCGAGCTCTCCTTTCTGCTCGCTGTAGTCAAGTTCTCGAGCACAACTGAGCTACGCCAGTCATAGGACAAATGGAACGTAAGATCTGACTCAGGGCAGTCCGACCTGTTTTCTCAGAATCCCGCACACCTTTTGATGTCTGATCAGGGCCCCACATGGTATGGTGGCGGTACTGTTGCCAATGGTCGGCACATGCCCCCACGGTGTCATCATTCCTTGCGTGCATGCCCGACATGATGATCTGGCCATGTGAACCATGTTAAGGAGACACCCGCGCATCCTCAGGGACCTAGACACCACTGACGCGGGAACAGATGATCCAGGAGAGAAAGGGCGGGAAAAAGGAAAAGATGGAAAATAAAAGGAAACAGACAGGTAAATGGCAGGGGTTCCGAAAATTCACACAGGTTCTTCTGATTCTTACTTCTCTCTACTCTGATTTTTCTGGAATTCCATTATTGAGAAAGGAAGGAAAAAATACCCCTTTCATTCTTCCGGTCTCTCTAACTAAGAGGGATACAAAAAAGAACAACCTAATTACTGACTTGAGGGTGAGAGGGTTTTCGCCGGAACAACATCCGGCGACCCCTGACCTTGTTTTCTGTGAGTACAGGTCCAGGAGACTCCCGTTCTGGGGAAGGCAAAGGAACTGGGATCGGAAGACAGTCCTGCTCGAGCTCGAGCTATCCGCGAGCAGAAGATTTTTGGCACTATTTGAAGGGACGCGGGAAAACAGCATCAACACTAACTATAAATGATATGGAAAATGTTAATGAAATACTTGAAATCAAATATTTTAATAATAAAAACATAAATCAAATAAAAAAATTAGGAGATCAAATGAGTCAAGAATTTAATCAAGTTAACAAATGATACAAGGTTTCAAATTTGAAGATCAAGATATATTAAAACAAGAAATCATGAATACAACAAATAAAAATTCAATAGATATAAGATTAAATATTATTGAAACTCAATTAAATAAGATTGAAAAAATTATGGAGCAACTAGGTAATAAATTTGCCATAAATATTCATGGGAAACTTAAAGAAAATTAAAGTCCAAAAAATTAATAATAACATGAAAGAATTACGTAAGATAATTTAAGAATATAATAAGATTTTATAGGATACAATAATATACGACAATGAAAATAAAATATTGAAATTCAGCCTATGATAAGGCCAATATTTAATAAAATAAAAGAAAACAAAAAAATTGATAAGTTTAAGAATACTAAGTGAAAGCATTAATAATAGATTACAAGAATTATATGATAAAGATAAAGAATCTTCTGAAACAGATGAAGATAAAGATGTGTTTATTAATTACCAGATATAGAAAAAAAATCGAACAACTAAAGATGAATGAAATAAAGCCAATAGTCTTTGAACAATGTGAATCTAGCAGAAGAGCTTCTTATGCTAGAGAGGAGGTAGCGTACATATGAAAGATAACAAAGTCAAAAATTTAAGGCTAGCAAACCTAAAAGAGAATATAAAAAAAGGTCAATTAATCATAATGTGATATGGTTGGATATAAATTATTTGAACGATAGAAATTAGGTAAAATCCATGAAAATTGCACTTGCATGTAATAGATTTATAGAAATAGAGCTATAAAATTCCTTAAAACTTCATTTACAGGAATAGGATTAAATAATAATAATAAGATATTATATGGAGATCGTCTTAATGAAAATGAAACCTTAGATCAAGTGTTGAATAGGTTTGAATGTGAGATAAGAAGAGAATTTTTAGGAGAAGATTAGGAAATCAATTTTTAACAAGAATTACAAAGAAAAATAATGGAAAATATAATGAAATTAGCTAGGCTTAAAATATGTGATATATGTTACTTAGAAGGATGTATTTTAAAAATTTATATTTTGTAAAAATTCCAGACCCATGGGGTAAAAAGATTATGCAGGAATATATCAAAGAATACGAAGATAATAGAATCGGGTTTGCTCGAAATAGGATAAGTTAATGGTGTTCTAAAATAAGGGATAAAATATTGATGAAAAAGTAAAATCGAGGATTATGTTATTCAAGATTAGAGGAACTACCAAGATTTGTTTGTTCAGATAAAACCAATAAACATACGAAAATATTTAAAAAGAAGAAATTCTTTAAAACAAATAAAAAGTATTATAAGAAAAGTAAATATAAAAAAATTCTTTAAGAAAATAAATATAAAGAAAAAAATCTAAAAAAATGTAAATGTTGGTTATGTAACGAAGGACATTATGCAAATGAATGTCCTAAGAAAAATAAAGCCAATATTAAAATGTTTAAAGACTTCAATAAATTAGAATTAATCATTGATAGCGAAGATATTAGTGGCAATAATAGCATATATTATATATCTGAAGAGACAATAAGCAGTTCTAATTCAGAATAAATATAGAAGAAATAGATAATAAAGATTTATATCAAGGTGAGGAATTAAAAGAACTATGTTCTTTTAATAGAGAATTAATATTTGATAAAAAATAATATCTTAAGAATAATAAAAAAATGATTGGAAACAATTATAACTTTGGTCAATAAATTAGCACAAGGAATTGCTAACATAATAAGAAGAAATATAAAGTATTTCAGTGCTACTATAATAGAAGAACCAATTAAAATTTAGTACGCACAAGGAAATACAAATATATATTTGCTATTAAAATCAGATACAGAAGAAAAGATTGATAGAATTAGATCTAGTGATAGATCTAAAATTGAATATATATTTATATTAGAGGAATCCAAATTATGATAAAAGCTCATTTTAGAGTAGGAAATGGTAGTCAAGTAAACTTAGCTATACTGGATAATAGAAAAAGAGTTCATAAGCTTGCACTCCTTAGAATAATACAGGAAAATCTTAGTTATAAAAATTTAATATCTAAAATATATCATAAATATTCTATAGGTCTTAGAGACAAAAATATAAACAAGATTTTAACCTTAAATCATGATTTAAAATATTTTGATATAATACATTATAGATCATATCCATATAGCATAACATATGCCATAGAATATGCATTGTCAAATTCAGATAATAGTGAAATGTTTGCTTATAAAGAATTTATAGAAATAGACAAACTTGTTAGTAAAGTTAGAAAAATACAATCTCCTGAAATACTAAGGGAAATTGATTTACTTGAGGAATAGTAAATGAATTTAAGTAGTCAACCTACTCTGATTAGGTAAAATACCTCTAAAAATATAGAATATACACCAGAAGGTAAAATAATTATAGGAGGAAGAAGATTACCATCTATACTTAAAAGGGATTTATAATTGAGCAGAACTCAAAATTTTACTAGATTTAGTTATCTTGTGATACCTCTATCTCATGAAGCTCTGGCAATAGTCAGAAAAAATAATCAAAACCAGAAAATAAAAATTGAATGCAACAACAGGAAGTACTGACATGAAATTTTTGCCCATCTTAGATATAGGAGTTGCAAAATTTTATGTAGATTTCAAAATAATTAAATATTAGAGAGAAAATTTTTAATTATACCATATACATATGTATGATTTAATGGAGAAAGAAATACTCTAAGTCAATATTGTGAGATATCACTAAGGATTAAAGAAATAGAATTTATTATTCCTTTCTTATAGAACTAGAATATGAAACAGAAATAAGTCATTGGTTAATAGGGATGTACTTCTCCTTACTGCATCGGAGATAGAGAGATATTCATAACAATTGAAGGGGTGAAACAAACATTATTAAAATATGTCTAATCCTTTTATAGTCTATATCATATTATGAGCATAAGCTTGAATAGTTTCATGTTTTAATTGATACTGGTTCAAGAGTTAGTCTAGCTAATTTAAGAATTTATCCAAAATCTTATTGGAAAGATTATAAAACTTTAACAGAACAATGAATAAATGGAGAACAAATTTCTCTTAGAACATGTACAATCAAAACCTTGATTCAAATTAATGATTACATCTTAAGCATACCAATATTATAGTCTTATGACCATATGAGAGTAGGTATACTTTTAGGAGTTAATTTTCTTCGTCAGTTTATTAATATAATGACTACCGAAATAATTACCCTTAAAACACCGTATCATCATTCTATTACAATATCAAAGACTTGTAATCTCATTAGGCGAACAATCCAAAAATTACATTTTCGAAACAGCCAGCGTAGTGATTTTAATATAAAAATTAATTAAATCATGAAAAATTATGAAAAAAAACTTAGAAAAACTTGATAAAAACTTTAGTAAAAATCCAATTCAATTACGAAAAGTTGATAAAACTTATGCTATGATTCAATTAAAAAATTCAAACATAGTTATAAAAGTCAAGCCTATGAAATATGGGCAAGAGAATATATTAGAATTTTGATAAACAGATTAAAGAACTAATAAATTTTAAAATTATTAGAGAATCTAAAAGTTTATATAGAAACCCAACCATTATGGTTAGGAACTATGCAGAGATTAAGCGAGAAAAAGCTCGTATGGTCATTAACTATAAAGAGTTAAATAAATATACTAAGTTTAACAGATATTTTTTATATCATAAAAATACATTATTTACTTCTATAATTAGTAAAAATATTTTTAGCAAATTTGATTGCAAATCCAAATTTTTAGCAAATTAAGCTTGCATATCTGTTATGCCTTTAGTACCCCTCAAGGACAATATGAATGGATTGTGATGCATTTTAGATTAAAAAATACAACACAAATATTTCAAAGAAGGATGGATAAAATCTTTAAAGAAATTCATGAATTTTGCATTGTTTATGTGAGTGTTATATTGAAATTTTCAAATAATGAAGTAGATCATATTAATCATTTAGTTTCTTTTCTAGAAAAATACAAGAGACATCAAGTATTACTTTCTAAAAGGAAAGTTGAGATAATGAGACCTAGAATAGAGTTTTTAGGGTAAATTATTAACGAAAAAATATATTTGTTTCCAGATAAATTATAATCTAAGGAACAAATTCAAAAATTTCTAGAATGTCTTAATTATGCTGAAATTTTCATTGAAAATTTAGCAAAAGAAAGACAACTTTTTCAAGGATTATTAAAAAAGAATCATACAAAATCTTAGGAAGATCTTCATTCCAAAGTTGTTAAAAGATTAAAAGAAAAATGTAAAAAATTACCTAGATTAGGATTTCCTACTACCATTGATAATTTAATTCTCCAAACCGATGCGTTTAATAATCACTGCATTAAAAACGGATCAAGAAAATATCTATATATACCAGTAGAACATTTAAACCCGCAGAAAAGAATTATTATAGTAATGAAAAAGAATTGTTAGTTATTAAAAATGGAAGAGCTAAATTTACTTTCTTTTTATTATCAAAGAATTTTAAAATCAGATCTGATAATACTCATGTTAAATGATTTATATTTAATAAATTAACTAATTTACCACAATATAAAAGAGTAAATAGATGACATCAATCCTTTGCTGAATATGATATTAAAATTAAATATATTAAATGATCTAACAACTGTATTACAGATTTTCTCAACAGAGAATTCAATGGATAAACATTTATCCCAAATAATCAAAGGCATGATGATGTGCTCAGAAGGTCAATAATTACTTCTCAGGGCAATGGAATGATTTATAATGGGTTTGCCATGATTGATGAAGCCCATGAAGAATTGAGCAAATTTTGTCTGGATAAAGTTTTGTAAAATCATCCAGAAGTACAAACTTAAGAAGAATACATTAGAAAAATGCTAAAAAAATATTTCATAGATCAACCTGAGGGTCAGATCACCCAGAGTTCTTAACAGAATTAAAAGATTACCCATTTAGAGAATTTTCTCATAATTCATAATCTTAAAGATCGATATTTAAAGGGAGGGTTCCCAAAGCTCTTTACCTAATTTGAAGCCGTAATATAACAAAAGCGAACAGTTAAATTTGATGGCTAAAATTCCATATGAAAGTGACTACGCTTATAAGTATAAAAGAATTGGTAAATTAGCCTATGAGATCTGTCGTAATCAGGCTATAGTGCTAGATCATTCAAGATTATACCCAAGGATTAATTTTATTTTTTGAGGTGATCCTAAAGTAATAAGAGATATGTTTGAATATAGTTATCTTAACCTTATCTATGTTAATGAAGATTGCAAGGAATTAGAATTACTACCCAAAAAGATAAAAGAAGTTTTGATTGATCTCAAGAGGATAAGTAAGCAAAAAAAAAAAAAACTTTTTTTGTTAAATTTCTCATTGCTTGTCCTGAATATTGTGACAACAAGTAGTATCTAGCTTAACATATGATTCAAGTTAGAATTAATAGTAAGAAAGTTAGTTAAACAGTTAATTTAGATCAGGTTTATAATGATTATATCCTGATTTATTTGAACCCACAGCTCTTAGCAGCAAAAGAGTAATTAGGATGAAGATCCTCTATGAACAGTTCAAGAGGGTCAGCAAAGAAAAGGTACGGTTCCACAAAGTCACAAAAAAAACATATAATCTTTTCTATGTGTAGAAAAGAAAGCATTTTAGCAAAATAAAAAGTAAAGAAAAAAAGATTAGTATATATGAAAATCTTATGGAAACTAGTCTGCCTACACACCATGAGTTATGTAAAATGCTAAAACATCAATCATAATGTGGCTTTTGCTATGAAAAGTCCAACGAAGAGTCCAATAAAGATATGTCAATAGATGAATAACTGATAATAAGAATGTGACAGGATATAGACCACTTCAAAAACTAAAAGATGCTTGCATAAAGAATCAATGATTCAAAGAAAGATCAAAGAGAAAGGGCAAAGCTCATCAAAATCCTGATCTCAAGAGAGGGGTTACCTTATCTCCAAAAAATGGAGGGCATACCTCAAACATGAAATAAATAAAAACTCGTTTAGTGAAATTATCTTATATCAAATATCTTATATATTTTAAATATATCAAGTAACCTACATGCCAATACTTGTGTTAAATCAAGAAGATTTTATATTGCTAAGCACTCTTCCAAAGACACTTGCAAGAAAATCACTCAGGCAAATTTTTTTAGACTATGGAGTAGTGTATTGCGTTTGGTGGCATGGAATAGTCAAGGAGGTGATTTTGTAAGATGTGTGGAGCTATGGCAGTGTTAATTGTGGACCTCTCTACGATTGGAGGCAATTACCACGTTTATCTCAGAATTCTGATAGATAATACATTGGTTAGTAATTTTGAAAAATCTTCTTATATTTAACAACAAACAGAAGCATTTTGGACCTTGATTGTTTTTAAAATTTTATGAGCTATAAGATGATAAAAGTAGCTCAAAATTCATAAAATATAGAAAGATTAGTTATTCAGTTTAAATATCCTATTGATAATTTAGACTTTAGTCAAGAATATCAAATTAATCATATAATTTCTATGATTAAAGATCATTTGAACCTCAAAAAACTTTGGTATAGAAATATGAAAATGATGAACATTGAATATGAACATGAAATATTTGATGCTTTTAGAGAAGAAAATATGATATCTTTAATTAAATCAATTATAAAAAATCTTCAAGTAATTTAAGATCGGTGTAGAACTAATAACAAGACACATAATCATCCAAAATAAATAATAATAATAATCATCTGAACTTATATAAAATTATAGTTAAGATTTTAAAATAGATGTAGAAGAGATGGAAGGACAGGTTGTCCAGTTATTCAAAATTGACAAAAGTATAAGAAGTTTATCAAATGTTACAAAATAGTCCTTGTCATGCTAAATGTTGTAAGCATATCATTATTAATGGTTTAAATATCATTACTCAAATTGATCTTTTTATAACACTCGATCTTTGCTAATATACATGCATGTATCATGAAAATGATATGCATTTATTTGTTTGGCTGCCATGTTAAAGAGTAGAAAAAAAAGATATGGGCAACAATCGATTTTTACAACCAGTTGCGTTTAAAATAATAAAATAATAATTATTATATCTATAAATAATTAAATTTAGCATAATATAAATTAAATAATATTTAAATAATCAATGAAAAATAAATATGTAAATAAAAATTGATTTCATGTTTAATAATACTGGTTTCAAGTTAATGCTCATCGTTTCCTATTATTTATACTAGGCTTTAGGTATTTATAGTATTAATTTCTTTTTTTATGATGCAAGATATAATATTATTGCTAATGATTTCAAGTTATAGAGATAGGTTTCACATGTGCATAAGACGGTTTCTAGTTTAATGATTACAATTTTAAGTTCATGGTGCTAAGCTTCATAATAGCATTAATTTCATGTTTGATTGTAGATTTTCCAGTTTCAATAGCTCAACAATTTTAATTTCAATGATTACAATTTTAACTTAATGGTCATATGCTTCAAGTTAGTATTAGTTTAATGTTTAATGGTAGAGATTTCAAGTTCAATGTTAATGGTTTCATGTAATGTTCATTGATTTCAAGTTTTATGATTATAATTTTATCTTAATGGTCATGTGTTTCATGTTAGCATTAGTTTTATGTTTAATGGTAGAGTTTTCTCTAAGGATAAAATCAGGTTTTTCAATTTTTGAATTAAAACCTTTTAGGACTGATCACATGCAACATATAAGAATTAAGTAATCTAGAAATTCGTACCTTGATATTTTGAGAAGATAAACAATTGAGAGTTGTAGATCCATCTCCAAACGATCTTCCAAGCTATGACTCAAGATTGATCAACACTGGACGTGTGGGCGTCTGTTTCACCACTCCCAATCGCAACTGGCTTCTCTTAGGTGTCTTCTATATTTTTCTCAAAAGCCTGGAATTCTCTTCTCTCTTTTTTAAGAGAAAAGCATCTCTTTTATAATATCTTATGAAAAACCCTAATATGTTAGGATTAGGATTCTTATAAAAAATAGGATTCTTCTTTTAATTTAAATATTTAAATATTTAAATTAAATATTATCTCTCCACTTACGTAAAAGTTGAGAGAATGTGTAACTAATTAGGGGACCACCTTATAAAATATCACAAGTCCCTTTTTACACTTGAATATAATATACTAGGCCTTAACAATTATTATAATAATGATTTTCACTTAATATGCCAGTTTTTCTTGCTTTTGGGTCCAGTGATGGTGTTTTCAATTAAGTGAGCTAACCCGAGAATCATTTGGGAATATACAATAGTGGCTACAATAATTAAATTTGAAATTAAACAAATATAATTATTTAATTCCAATTCTACTCCACTATAAGATTAGAACTGACCTCCATAATTGTATGCTCGAATAATAATTCGCCCAAGCCACATTGATTTCTTTATTGCACAATCCTTTGTACCACATCGTTAATTTAAATTGATATCTTAATTGTCCAATCAATTTAATTACATCGTGTTCCTTGATACTTACTGGTTTTCTCTAATGATCATTGTCAACATACTTATTTATATTGAGACACTCTGGCCAGAGAATTCTATGATCAAGTACTAAAAGCCCATCAAGAGATGTGTCGTATAAATTCTATATTGTTAATCTATAATTTCAATACTTGTAATTGCTCCCACCAAGATACTGGGTAATCTTGACTACATGTGTATGTCGTGCCCATTGGTAACTCAAATGAAATAACAACTACAATCATGAAGTTATAACTAACTCAAGATTAAAATTACAGAAAATCAATGCCTATGAGATTTAACAAGTCTCACAATTATTGCTAGGTTAATTAAATCTCATATGTGATCTAGTTCAATGTAGTCATACTACATTAATAAATTCGTATATGATCAAGACAAATCACTCAATGAATTTATTACAGTCTATACCTAAATAAAGTGCCCAACTTTATTTATCAACTGCGACCTTAATTTATTTAATCATAAGATAACTTGTATTTGTGTCTTCCACGAATCCACATGGTGATAAATACATATAATATGATTAAATAGAATTTACTCAAAATATTAACACAATAAAGATATATGAATAAAATACCTCATTTTATTTTATTAATTAGAAATATATTTATTACAATAAATATAAATATGCTTTAAAGAGCATATTTTTCCAACAATCTCCCACTAGCTCTCAAAGCATATTTGGCATCTTGCCCATGCCCATGGACTCTAAGTGCAAGTTAAAAAGTTTCCCAAGGATGGCCTTAGTAAAAGGATCTGCCAAGTTTTGTCGTGAAGCAATCTGGGTAACTTCTACATCACCTCTCTGCACTATATCCCTTATGAGATGATACTTCATTTTAATGTGTTTTTGTTTCTTGTGGTTCCTTGGTTTTTTTTATTAAGCCACTATACCACTATTATCACAAAATAATTTAAGTGGTGCACTTGCAGCAGATACCACCTTAAGATCTTGAAGGAACTTGCGGTGCCATACCACTTCTTTTGCAGCCTCAGATGCAGCCACATATTCAGCTTCTGTTGTGGTGTCTGCGATACAGGATTTTTTAACACTCCTCTAACTAATAGCTCCACTTCCTAATGTAAACACATAGCCAGAATTAGACTTTCTAGAATCCTTATTTGACATAAAGTCAGAATTAGTATAATCCACTAGAGTAACTTCATCACCAGAATACATAAGCATATAATCCTTAGTTCTTTTCAGATATTTTATTATGTGCTTGACAGCAGTCTAGTGTTCAGGTCTAGGATTAGATTGATATCTGCTAACCATTTCAACAGCAAAACATATGTCTGGTCTAGTGCAAAGCATGACATACATGAGACTTCCCACAGCTTCCGTGTAGGGAACTCGTCTCATTTTCTCTATCTCCTCAGATGTTTTAGGTGATTGATCCTTAGAGAATGAAATTCCATGTCTAAATGGTAGCAAACCAGTCTTGGAATTTTCCATGTTAAATCTAGCCAATATTTTATCGATATAGACCGTTTGAGATAAAGCTATCATTTTATTCTTCCAGTCTCGTAGTAACTTGATACCAAGAATATAACTAGCTTCTCCCAGATCTTTCATATCAAATTGTTTTGCTAGCCAACTCTTTATAGTAGTCAATAATCCTACATCATTTCCAATAAGGAGAATATCATCTATATAAAGAATTAGGAAGGCTACAGATTTTTCCTGAATTTTCTTGTACACACATAGTTCATCAATATTCTGAATGAATCCAAACGATTTTATAGCTTGATCAAATCTGATGTTCTATGACCGAGATGCTTGATACTAAGAATATAACTAGCTTCTCCTAGATCTTTTATATCAAATTGTTTCGCTAGCCAACTCTTTATAGTAGTCAATACTCCTACATCGTTTTCGATAAGGAGAATATCATCTACATAAAGAATTAGGAAGGCTACAAATTTTTCCTGAATTTTCTTATACACACATAGTTCATCAATATTCTGAATGAATCCAAACGATTTTATCGGTTGATCAAATCTGATGTTCCATAATCGGGATGCTTGCTTCAAACCATAGATAGATCTCTGCAACTTGCATACCAAGTGTTCTTGGCCTTTTTGTATGAATCCATCTGATTGCTATATAAAGATGTCTTCTTCAAGATGCCCATTAAGAAAACAGTCTTGACATCCATTTCCCAAATTTAATAATCTACCATTGCAGCAATAGAGAGCATAATTTTGATGGATTTAAGCATAGTAACCGGAGAAAATGTTTCCTCATAATCAATTCCCTCTTTTTGAGTGAACTCTTTGGCTACTAATCTTGCTTTAAATGTTTCTACCCTTCCATCTACTCCTCTTTTCCTCTTATAGATCTACTTGCATCCAATAGGTTTTACCCCATTTGGTGCCTTTACAAGTTCTCAGACTTTAATGGAATACATAGATTCCATTTCTTGATTCATAGCCCTTTTCTAATGTTCAACATCACTATCTATTAGAACTTCATTGTAACTAGTGGAATCTTGTACATGTTCATCTAACCTAGTTACCCTCCAACTGCGATGAGGTTCTAAAAATGATGGTTGTTCACGGATAATCCTTTGTTGATCAGATTGTTGCTCTTCGTTCTGTTCTAAAACAGGTATTGAAAGCTGAGTATCAATTTTATCACTTGACAGTTCTTCAAGTATTACCTTACTCTTAAGTCTGAAGTTCTTCATATAGTCTTCCTTGAGTGAAGTAAAATGTGTGCTCACAATTACCTTTCTATCTTGAGGACTATAAAGTAAACCTCCCCTTGTTCCTTTAGGATACCCCACAAACATGCAAACCTCAGAACCTAAATCCATCTTATCTGTCTTTGATTTCATCACATGTGCTGGTAATCCCCAAATACGGACTTGTCGTAAACTTGGTTTTCGACCTGACCATAATTCTATGAGGGTTTTAGACACTGACTTAGATGGAACTAAGTTTAAAAGGTAAACTGCAGTTTCCAGTGCTAGTCCCCAAAAAGAGATAGGTAATTTCAAATAACTTAGCATAGATCTCACCATATCCAAAAGAGTTCTATTTCTTCTTTTAGCTACCTCATTTTGTTGTGTTGTTCCTGGGGCAGTCAACTGAGATATAATCCCATTTTCAACCATATACTCTTTGAAATCTCTGGAGAGATATTCACCACCTCAATTAGATCGAAGTTTCTTTATGTTCTTATCTAACTGCTTTTCTGTCTCAGCCTTATACTCTTTGAATTTCTCAAGAGCTTCAAACTTGTGACGCATCAGATAAACATAACTAAATCTTGAGTAGTCATCAGTGAAAGTGATGAAGTACTCATAGCCTCCTCGAGCTTGTATATTGATCGGTCCACATACATTTGTATGTACCAATTCAAGTGGTCCTGTTGCATGCACTCCTTTAGCCAAGAATGGCCTTTTGGTCATTTTTCCTTCTAAACAGGATTCACAGAGTGGCAATGATTCATTTTCTAATGGACCCAAGAGTCCATCTTTGATCATTCTCTGTACCTATTTTGGTTTATATGACCTAAGCGTAAACGCCAGAGGTAGCACTGGTTGGAAGAAAACTTTCTTTTCTTAGATAAATGTGTATGCTTATTATTATCAATTACTGTGTCATGCATAAAAAGGATCATAGGACTCAAATGAT
This sequence comes from Murraya koenigii, assembly GCA_025617385.1. Taxonomy (NCBI): domain Eukaryota; kingdom Viridiplantae; phylum Streptophyta; class Magnoliopsida; order Sapindales; family Rutaceae; genus Murraya; species Murraya koenigii. Next base: position 14,191,257 of record CM046817.1, on the reverse strand, counting down.
ATAAATTATCTTCCAATGTACTAGAACAAATAAGTCTATTATTGTAATTAATAGAAACTGAGGATCCAAAATTTACAGTATACCCCTGCTTTGACAAAAAAGCTACTGAAATTAAATTCCTCTCTATGTCTAGAACATAAAGACAATAATTCAAAACTAAAGTCTCATTATTAAAAGATAATAAAACAGATCCAGTCTTCTCTGCTAACACGAACTGTCCTGTCCCAAGCTGCAGCTTGACTCTTCCTTCACTTAGTTTCCTGGTTTTCTGAAACCAAAAAAGTGAATTACAAATATTATTAGTTGCTCCTGAATCCAACACCCATGTGTCAACTGGATTCTGAACTAAACAGACCTCAATAACAAAAAAAATTTCCCATACCTAATTTCACAATCTTTGGGCAATCCTTTTTCTAGTGACCCTTCTGTCCACACTTGAAGCACTTACCTTTAGGCTTGCCATCTTGCTTTGTAGACAATCTTTTTTTCCCAGGTTTCTTCTTCTTACCTTTGCCTTTTGGCTTAGGCCTAGATAAAGAATTATTTTCAGCAATATTTTTGCTTCCTAGAGATTTCTCAGCACGATAGATCTCTACAGCAGAATGGAGTTCGTTCATCAATTCTGTTAAGGTCATGTTTCTTTTGTTTATGTTATAATTGACCTTAAATTCTTTGAATAAATCTGGCAGAGATTCTAGCACCATATCAATTTTTGAGTTATCATCGATTTGTGCTCCCTGAATCTCAGCCTCATTCAAATAGTCCATTATTTTGAGGACATGATTACGAACTCTTGTGTCCTTCCCCATTTTGCTATTCATAACACCCTTCAATGCTACTTATCTCACAGAGCGAGTACTCTGCCCAAACATCTCTTGGAGACTATCCATTATTTCAGTAGCAGCTTCCAAATTCTAGTGTTTGGTTTGCAGAATATTAGAAATTGAGGCTAAAATATAGCATTTAGCCATCTTATTGGCGTTTTGCCATTTCTCATAAAGTCTCCTCTCGTTTCTATGAGCATTTTCTGGTGGTATTGGGGGGCATGCCTGGGTTAAGACATATTTATAATTTTCAGCAGTAAGGACAATATATAAATTTCTTTTCCAATCTATATAATTCTCGCCAGTGAGTATGTTTTCATTTAGAATAATAGTAAGTGGGCTGAAGGAAGTCATTTCTGGAAAAATAAAACATCCATACATTAATATTTTGAAATAACATTCACAATAAAAATTTAAAATGCAAAAAACCATAAATATATTTTATTTTATTGTAACGATAATCTAGTACCGCTTTAGCAAGCTATCCGTTGGGGAAGTCATGCCGCCACTTACTAGACCTAATTAACCATTAAATTATTTACTTTCATATCGTAACATGATAAGTAACTATCATTATCTTTTAGGGCCAAAATTTGTCAACAGAGCTTCATTGGGAAGGTTAATAACAAATTATTGTTGAGTGTATAACCATTGTTTCAATCTACGCATTTCTCATATCATGCAGCCACCGTTAGGGTGATCAACAGATTGAAAAAATATTTCGATCTTATCTTTAAATAAGTTCATCAAATAAAATGTCTAATATATATACCCTCCGTAGGAGCATCACTGTATCATGAAGTCGAGGTATATATAATTTTATTATTGAACTAACAATGGAGCCCGTGGAAAAATTATTTTGAATCTTCCCTCTCCTACTCAATATTTTAAAGTTGGTTTTTCTTTTTAAAACATACATATATTGTTAATTGCATGCTTCCTATAATATTATCTAAGTGATATCTTATATTATCAAGTATTTGCAGATTTCAAACAATATACATGAATTCATATTATATGAATGACATATATCATTATGCATAGAGTGGCACTATCTATTCTATATGACATGTTATCATGGCATGTTAACATTCAAAACATAACATATAGAAAAATAATTAAATAATCTCAATTCATGGTTTTCCTAAAATAAAATAAAAAAATATTGACCCTAATAAATTTAATTATTGATCTATCAAAATTTTCATTTATATAACCCAATTTAAAATCCCAAAACGAATTTGGGACCAATATAAATAAATTTGGACAAATAATTATTATTGGGTTTATCAAATTTCTATTTATATTATCCAATTGACAACTAAAATTGAGCTTGGATCTAATATAAATAAATTTGATTTTTTTTCCCAAAACCCAAATACTTTAAATGAATTGTATATTAGTAAAACCTAAATACTTTCCCAAAACCCAAAACCCTAATTCTCACATTTTTCTTTCCAACCTCTACATGCAGAAGCATTACATTTTGTTGGATCTAAATGCAAAATTCTCCAACATTATGTTAAAAGACATAAATTATTAAAGTATAGGGTATCTCATGAAAAAATCAAAAAAAAGACATCCATCTTTTTTCTACTAATTCCACGAGCATGAGCATGAGTTCTTGTTGCAAAATATTTTCTTCTTTTATTGATTTCTATATCATTTTATAATAAAATAATATTTACAAGAATTCTTATGCCATTAATGGCTTACAAAAAAATTTAAAAATAATGAAATAAAATACTCGAGAGAGAAGCATGGTGAAAATTGACCATCTCTCTTGTTACAAATCTAAAAAATTAATACAAGGAAAAATCTAACCATGAATTGAGACAATCCAAGCATGCTTTATTCATATATTAACAAATAATATATATCTAAATTGTGCCACTCTAATACATAATAAACAAGATAGATTTCTTACGAAACCTTTATATATTATTATGAGATGACTCTGATACCAATTGTAGGGATAAAATCAGGTTTTTCAATTTTTGAATTAAAACATTTTATGACCGATCTCATACAACATATAAGAATTAAGTAATCTATAAATTCGTACCTTGATGTTTTGAGAAGATAAACAATTGAGAGTTGTAGATCCGTCTCCAAACGATCTTCTAGGCTGTGACTCAAGATTGATCAACACTGGACGTGTGGGCGTCTGTTTCACCACTACTAATCGCAACTGTCTTCTCTTAGATATCTTCTGTATTTTTCTCAAAAGCCTGGAATTCTCTTCTCTCTTTTTTTAAGAATAAAGTACCTTTTTTATAATATTTTATGAAAAACCTAGTATTTCAGGATTATGATTCCTATAAAAAATAGGATTCCTCTTTTAATTTAAATATTTAAATATTTAAATTAAATACTATATCTCCACTTACGTAAAAGTTGAGAGGATGTGTAACTAATTAGGGGACCACCTTGTAAAATATCACAAGCCCCCTTTTACTTTTGAATATAACATACTAGGCCTTAACAAATATTATAATAATTATTTTCACCTAATATGCCAATTGTTCTTGCTTTTGGGTCCAATGACGGTGTTGTCAATTAACTGAGCTAACCCAGGAATTATTTGGGAACATACAATAGTGGCTACAATAATTAAATTTGTAATTAAACAAATATAATTATTTAATTCCAATTCTACTCCACTATAAGATTGGAACTGACCTTTATAATTGTATGCTCGAATAATAATTCGCCCAAGCCACATTGATTTCTTTACTGCAAAATTCTTTGTACGACATCATTAATTTAAATTGATATATCAACTGTCCAATCAATTTAATTACATCTTATTCCTTGATACTTACTGGTTTTCTCCAATGATCATTTTCAACATACTTATTTATGTTGAGACTATGTTGAAACACTCTAGCCAGAGAATTCTATGATCAAGTACTGAAAACCCATCAAGAGATGTGTCGTACAAATTCTATATTTTTAATCTATAATTTCAATACTTGTAATTGCTCCCACCAAGATACCAGGTAATCTTGAGTACATGTGTATGTCGTGCCCATTGGTAACTCAAATGAAATAACAACTACAATCATGAAATTATAACTAACTCAAGATTAGGATTACAGTAAATCAATACTTATGATATCTAATAAGTCTGACAATTATTACTAGATTAATTAAATCTCATATGTGATCCAGTTCAATGTAGTCATACTACATCAATAAATTCATACATAATCAAGACAAATCACTCAATGAATTTATTACAGTCTATACCTAAATAAAGTGCCCAACTTTATTTATCAACTGCGAACTTAATTTATTTAATCATAAGATAACTTGTATTTATGTCTTCCGCAAATCCACATGGTGATCGCATAAATACATATTATATGATTAAATGGATTTTACTCAAAATATTAACGCAATAAAGATATATGAATAAAAAACCTCATTTTATTTTATTAATCAGAAATATATTTATTACAATAAATATAAATATGTTTTAATGGTCATAGGTTTCATGTTTAATGGTAGAGTTTCAACTTCAATGCTAATGGTTTCAATGCTCAATTATTTTAGGTTTGATGATTAAAATTTTAAGTTAATTGTCTTATGTTTTGTATTATAATTAGTTTCACATTTCAAGTTAAATGATAATAGTTTCAGGTTAATGGTTTAAAGTTTCATGTTAACATTGGCTTCATGATTTTAGGTTTAATGGTACAAGTTCAAGTTAATGGTTCAAGGTGTTAGGTACGTAGTAATTTTATAATGGATGGGGGTGGTTTCAAGTTTAATGCTCAAAATTTCATTTCTTTGTTTTTACATTAGGTTTCAAGTTTTAACAAAATTGTTTAAAGCTCACGAGATACATGTTTAATTGTTAAAGTTTCAAACTAAATCATTTAAAACTTTAGGGTAAGAATTTCATGTTTCATGGTAATAGTTTCATATTTGCTTCCATTAGCTTATGGTTTAATCTTTTAGGTTTCAATTTGACGGTGTTTAATTATCACTAACACTTTATGTTATAAAACTATTGATACTTTTCTGTAGTGTTACAATGCAGTATCGATAGTGTCATGATGTAGTATCAATGAATTTCTTTTTTTTCTAGTAGTGTAAGAAAATTAATAAATGACACATAAGATGCTATGTTAGTTGAGAGATACAAATTATATGTAAGTATAGCATTACACTTATTAATATTACAAATAATATTTGGTATAATATATCTTTGTAGGTAGAATAATATTGATAATACACATATCACAGTACTATTATTAATCTTAGAAGTTGTTTGTTTGTTTGTTTTTTTAGTTTGATTATAAGATATTTAGGTCTGAATGAAAAAAATAAGTATTCTTACTTTTATTTTAATGGTAAAATATTCTCTCTCACTAATATTATTTTATTATTTTTTTATATTGCCTCTCATATCTGAATAAAAATTTAATATTCGCTCTTATTAATACCATATTAAATTCATTTATTTCCTATTATATAAATTATCTTTTTATTTTTTTTATTTATCCATTTTCTTTGTTATGTGTGTCTTCAACTATCATTTTTTTTTTTTACTGTGAATGATAATTTAAACATGTAAGAGTTTAAGTGAGTGTATTTTATAATACGTTGAACTCTTTGTATTTATAATTATTATTTTTATAATAGATTTTGAATTTTATTTAATACAGTAAATTTAATTTTGAATAATTAAACAATTCTTGGTTGGCTTTTATAACCAACAAGAAAAAATATCATATAATATACTAAAAATGACATTATAACTAACATATACTAATGTCAAGAAATTACATGTGTTAGATATATTTTTTATTTTTCATGTTTTGTTAAGGTACACGTCATCAGTTTTTTTTTTTTTTTACTAATCAAATAATTTATTTGTAACTTGTTATGTGTTTAACAAATAAATATAAGTATTATTAATATTTATGGGATTATATATGTCAAAATATTATATTTGAAATATTTTCTTTTAAAAAACAAACATATCATTATTTTTTTAATAAAAACCACCTAAGGGTGGGAGGGATTGGCGAGAACCACTTACTTGTAAATTATTAAAAAAAAAATACATATAAAGGGAGACATTGACCGAAACCTTCAAGCAAGAGAACAAATACAACCAACAATTGGAAATATTAACATAAGCATTAAATGAAAAAAAAAATAAGCTATACAAAAATAAGACTACTTAATGCAAATACCTAGAGAATCGCTTACGATACTTGCGGCCAGTGACTTATGTAAAACCCTTATTTAAACCAGACAAGTGCAGACCATCACAGTAAAATCGTCAAAATCACGTCCCCCATTACCCTCATGATCCGATGCAAAATAATCATCAGTCACTAAATTCCCATGAGAGCGAAACTCCTCATCAAATTGAAAGGGATATCTGTAGAATGAGAATGGAAACCCACGACCATGGACCGAATATCTGCTACCACAACTCAAAAAAAAGTAGTATCAATGGAAGCCCTATGAACATACAGTGGTTATTCAACCTTCAGTCAAATTCGGATACATTTAGATCTCATACGAAAAAAAAGTAAACTCTACTTTAATATGTGTGAGGACACCCAAAATAAGCATTCACCAATATTATACCAACCACTAGTAATCAAAATAGAAATTCTGGAATCAGAACCAATGATGCAATTACTCGCAAAATTAAGGCTTGGAATTAGAATCAAATTGAAATAGTGTCAGGCCCACAAATTTGGAAATCATTACCATAGTTTTGATTTTCGAGGGGGTGGGAATTAGAATCCAATTTTTGAAACTATTCATTTTACCCTAATTGTATTTTCATAATTTCCAAATTGCCCTTAATTAATTTCGATCATTTTTTGCATTTTGGTCTCTGTAAAATTTATGAAAATACTCAAAATTTTTGTGCTATTTACAGATAGGTCCTTTATTTTTTTATAATAATTGAAAGTCTAAGTGTCCAACTCAAGAGGGGGTGAATTGGATAATTAAAATTTTTTCTAAAAAGCACAATATAATTTAAATAAATGTTCAAGAGAAAATAAATAACAATTAATTGAGTAGAGCATGAATTTAAAAGGAGTAAAGAAAAGAGAAACAAGCACGAGTATTTTTATGTGCTTCGGCAACCACCTATATCCATGCCTCCAAGCAAACCATGCTTGAAAATTTGACTATCCAAGCCTTCCAAGGCTTTAAGTTCTTACAATTGACTTTTAAGTTATCAATAAACCTTTAACACAGGAGATTATCCCCCAATCTCTTCACCTAATTGTTTTTCACATTTATACACTCACAAATTTGAAGATGAATTCAAGGATTACAACAAATACTCTCTTTTCAAGTTGATATACAAATGATATCATAATGATAACTCAATGTATGTAGATTTGTAAAAATGAAAGCTCGAGGTAAGTTGCATTGACTAGTTTTAGCTTAAATGAGATTCAAGAAGTTATTAAAATCGAATTTGATTTGAGTTTATATAGCTTAAAGTTTTAAAATAGCCGTTAGAGACATTTTTAAAAAATAATCGGTTAGCCGCTTTTATAAGGTGATTAGCCGGTCAAGTTACCATTAAAGAGATTTTTAAAATAAAATTGCAATGGGTTAACCACTAATTTTTTGAAATTGAAAAATAAAATTTTGCCACAGCCAGTTAGCCACTACGGTTTAAGCGATTAGCCGTGGTTGTTATAAAAACTAAAGATTTTACAAAAACTTTTAAAATTATACTATGGCCAAAAACTTTTTAAATTTTTTAAAATTGGTCCACTTTCATAAATTCAAACAATACTTGTTGATTTCAAAGTTCTCAAAACTTTTTCAATTTAGTCAATAAACTTGAAAACAACTAATTTCATGAATCGTTAAGTATAAAATCTTTATATTATGAAAATGATAATTTATTTAAAATACCAAGAAAAATTACTTGAGCTTTAAAGTGCTTAATTATCCATACATATAATCATACTAGCTTTATAAGAAATATAATAAAAGAAATCATCTAAACTAGTGCCCTTGAAGCTTGTCCTTAATGTCATGAGCTTTGTGATTTTGTCATTGCTTTCAACTTGATCTTATATGTATAATTTTTATCCTTTAAGAATTAGTGAGATTATGAGATATATGTAAAACCTATTTTACCCACAACATGTGGTTTGTTATAATTAAAATCAAACACTATAATAGCAAGTCAAATACTCCAATTTTAACACTTCATAATTCAACAATTGTATTTATGTTTTCGCTTCATCGTGAAATTCCTTAAATGCCCTTATGACATCAATAAATTTTTAATTGTGTTAATGTTTTGGTTATAAAGTGATAATAACTTAAATATTAAGTGGTAAAATATGGTTTTCAGGAAACCTTAATACTAAATTGATATGTCAGAAAACTTTCAGTAGACAAATAATAATATTTCTCTCATAATTGAATGGTGGCTTTTGGTATTAATGTAAAATTCCTTAACTGCCCTTATGACATCAGCAAATTTTTAATCATATTAACATTTTGATGATAAATTGGTTACAATATAAACATTTGGTGATAAAATGTAGTTTTCACCAAACTTTGGTACTGACTTGATATGTCAGAAAAACTTAAGTAGACAAATGTTAATATCCCTTATTGTCATTATTATAATGGATATAAATAATACTAAGTACAACAATTAATAAGGGTATTTTAATAACTTCAAACAATTCAATTTGATTCCAATATAAAATAAACACATCAATATAAATATAGCTCATTTTGATTTTGATTCCTACAGTTAAAATAAATAATTTATTTTGATTCTCATTAAATAATTCGATTCCAACCCATTTCGATTCCAGCTCATTCCGATTATTGATTAGTGAATGCACCACAAATGTATTGTTAGTTCTTAATTAGTGGGAGATTGTTAGTGCATGTTGTATTGGTATCATATTAACAACATTTTGAATGTTGTATTGAAAAATTTTAATGTCACAATTGATAATTCAAATATCATAATTGAGAATTTCAATTATTTTATTTCTCTCACTCACACACACACACACATATAATCAAGTTATAAGGAAATTAATTGAGCTGAATTATTTTTATTAATAAATTTTGATTTATTTAATCTATCTCTTAATTGATATAATATATATCATTCTCAAATGTGAGCATCTTTATTTTTTAAATAAGAATATGCTTTTAAACCGTAGGATTTAAGAGAGTTAAGTTTTAATAAAACTATAAAACCATGCGTTTTAAGAGAGTTAAAACTTAACTCTTTTAAATCATACGGTTTAAACGCATGTCTATATGAAAAAAGAAAAATGAGAGTGTCCGCACTAGAGAAAGACTATATATATATATATATACCACAAGCTTTTAATAATATGGCTGTGATATGTCATCACATGCGACTATCTCTACTATAGAAATAAAAGAAAGAAAAAAGTAAAAGAAAAAAAAGGAGGGGGTAAAGAGCAAATACACTAATAATTACTATATATATTTATTTATTTCAGTTAATGGTAAGTTAAATTATGTGTAAAAATATTGTAATCATTAGGAAGCTATTAATTATATCACCATCGTTGTTACTATTTTACACAATATAAATATTTTAAATAATATAATGTGTATACACAAAAAAGGCATCATAATCTAATGTATTTAATTATTTTCTTGTTATATGTTTATAAAAATTGAGTTAATTAATTCTGGGTGACATATATTTTGATAGCTTAAAAAACGTGACACATTTTTTAAAAATAGACGAAGGGTAACAATCCGTAACTTTGTTGTTAACTTTATCGGGAACAGTTAATTAATTGTAAAATGATGTTTTTGCACCTAGATTTAATTATAAAATAATATTTTTAACCCTATAATAGTCACAAAATGACATTTCTATCCCTTCAATTAGTTACAAAATATGTTTCTGCCCCTACTCAATTATTTTTAATTTTTTAAATTGAAAAAATTATAAAAAAATACATCTAAGTCTAATTAATAGTTTTTTTTTAAATCAAACATTTTTTAAAAAATTCTTATTGAATCAAACTTTTCCGTTAACTTTTATAAGAAAATTTTGTTTGATTTAATAAGAAATTCTTTTAAAAAAATTGTTTGATTTAACAAAAAAAGTCCGTTAATTAGACTTAAATGTAATTTTTTTAAATTTTTTCTTTTTAAAAAATTAAAAATAATTGAGTAGGGGTAGAAACATATTTTGTAACTAATTTTAGGGATAGAAATATCATTTTATAATTAACTCCAGGGGTAAAAATATAATTTTATAATTAATTTACTGTTTCAGTTAAAGTTAACAAGTTGTCACTCCCTCAGCTATTTTTGAAAAAAATATGTCTTCTTTTTTTAAATTTGTCAAAATATGTGTCACTCAAGGGTAATTAATCCTTTAAAATTTTATCAATTATTGTTTAAATTAGTATATGTCCATACTACTTTAAATTTTTAATGGTTTTAAGCTTAACTTTCAATGATTTAAGTTTAAAGTTACGATTTTAAGCTAATGGTTTAAGATTTTAAGTAAGTATCAATTTCATATTGGATAATGATGGTTTCAAGTTTAGTTCTTGAAGTTTCAATTTTTTTGCTTAAGGTTTCCCAATAAAAGCTTTCATTTTTAATTGTAATGGTTCCAATTAAGTGCTTAAAAGACTTTGGACAAAATTATATGTTTAATGTCATAGTTTCATGTTGAATGATATTAAGTTATAGTTTACTGCTCCAAATTTCAAGTTACTGGTTATTCAAATTTCCAGTCTTCTCAAATTTTTAATTGATTTAGTAATGAATATAATCTTATCCGTTGGATTTCATATTATTAAATCCAACAGTGAGCATTTTTCCCTGTATCAGATACATGCATGTGCAGTAGCTATGCCCATAAAATTCCGGTAACTCGTCAAGGCACTTGCTTTATGTTGGTGTTAGACTTTCACAGAAAAAAAAAAAAAAAAAATCTCAGTATCTAGTCGACACCAAACAGATTATAAATGCTTGCTTTTTCAGTCCTTAGCTAAACTTTGAAGGAATTTAGGACAATATGCCATCTCTCAGTTATTCTATAATATTTGTGAAATTCCAGGAACTACATCCTTGGTTACATTTGACGTTAAGGTTCCTCTCCATAGCAATAGCCAATATGCACAGAAGATTTGACGCTTTATTTACACCATATTTCCTAATTCTGGAAGTTATTTAATACCCAGATATTCTAAGGATCACAAAACCACGAGTGCATAACCAAACAATGATGGTGGAATCACAACACCATATATCAATGAATGTTAAATGCCATCCCAATTTCTCTTGTAATCATTTTCATTTCATGCACAAGCTTCTCTGTGAACGGGGAGCAGCCCATCACGCTGAAGGAGAAGAAACGAACAAGGCTTTAGAGTCATCCATAAAAACTGTCAACTATAGCCTGATCTACTGGCCTTCCTTAGCAGTTCACAGCCAGAGAATTCTCCAGGTTTCGGAAAATGGCTAGCATTACTCTGAACATTGAAACTCCATTGTAGAAACAGAAGAACATTTAAGAGAAATTACACTTAAATTTTTAAGCTTCTTGTCGTTATGTATGTACAAGCCTATATATATATATAGCTCCATTTGCTAGAAGAATATTTACCATCCATGGAAACAAAGGATTACCATAATTGAGTTTCATAAGCATATTCAAAGAGAATAAGAAGTTGTAACACGGCGACACCGGCACCAAAAAGCAGTTCCCCCAGCTCTGCCTCTGGCAACTGCAATTTCCTCATCAATGTAAAACCAGACGAAGAAAGGATCATTGCTAACATTGCTAGGTTCTCTGTTGTCTTTTTGGCCAAAACCAATCTCTAGAGGTTTCAAAGGTCCGACTTTGATGCGAAAACGTTCAAAAATAAAGGCCAGCATTCTCCTCTTCCAAGAAAATCTGCCTTCAAATGTTAAGCATCCAATTGGGCCAAGATATACTCCATTCTCGATCCTCTTTACCTGAGGATTGAGAGTAAAGATTAGTTCTGAAGCTGACCAAAAGATGAAAAGTGCTCTGTTTCTAAATTAATTAATGGTTAGAGCAATCGAAATGGTAGAAGTTTTGCAACAAAAACAACCACCAACTTCTGCTTTAGTGCACAGGGAAATTAAATCACAATTGTTTAACCTAACATAACTACGTCAACGTAAATCAGCATGAACATCATGGGAAGGACGAGTTAATCACAAAACTTGCAGGTGCACTTTCACATACATATGCATATGCAGGTGCACTTTCACACACATATGCATACACAATCACCCTTTTCAAAAAGCTCAAAATAATGAAAATCACAAAAGGAAGTATTATTGTTACAATATTAACACTATCATCAGATTTTGCACAGGTTCTGAGCCTAATCTAAAACCACTAATTTCAAGCAACTTTAACCCATTCTTTTGAAGCTAAAAGTTCCAAAACATAATTTAAGGGTTAAAAAGAAGCATATGGCAACATCCTAAGGTTTATCATAGACTACATCTTGCAATACGAATAAGTGGAAAACACATCAGAAAGCTTACAGCAGCATCAAACCTCTGAACAGCTGTAACAGGGAAGTAGCGACCACTCTTCAATTTCTTCTGCAAATGAGAAACAAAATTATACAGCATTTTAACATAATTAGAAAACCCAAAATGCAAACATAAAAATACAAATGAAAAACGAAGAGACTTTATCAACCTCGGCAGTGAAAATCAGCATCCAGGTTCTGCCAGGGGACTCTGATCCACCAAGTGTCTCCAAAAAGCCAGAGGGATCAATTTTGGCCTTCTCAATAACAGAAAGAGCAGACAGAATCTCCTGTGCTTCAACCTTTCTTGTTTTTGCTGCTTTCTTTAAAATTTTCACACTCTCCTCTACTTCCTAACCATTTGGAATGAACAACATACAAATCATTTTCTCTTTATATTGCTAACAAAATTGAGATAAAAATTTTTCAATCCTAGTGATTTCGGTAACAAAATTTAATATACAAATCTTGTCAAATAAATTAAAGGCAGTAATGAAGTATCTTGACAGTTTCGGTAACAAAATTTAATACACAAATCTTGTCAAATAAACTAGAGGCAGTAATCAAGTATCTTGACATAATCACATGGCACAAAACATCAAGAAAAGGGAAAGTGTACCCTGTTGGGCTGCTCTTCTTCTTGGACAAGACGTGGGGTGGGAGGGGCAATATCGTCTCTCTCACCCAATGTAGCTCTGGTCTTTACTCTGTTATTTGTGAACTTGAGACAAGGAAATTTTGTTATGCTGGTTTTCAGAGGCAGTTTATTTGAGGCTATGACAAATATTTGAGCTGAATTTGGAGCTGCCCATTTGAGGGAATAAATGAAAGAAGAGGATGCTGCTGCTGATGCCGCTTGCATGCCCATGGCTTCTGGCTTCTGCAGACTCTGGTGGCTGCTTTGGTTGAGTTTGAGAGCCACCCATTCTTTCCTGTTTCGGGCTTCTGCATTAATCACTTTCTGTTTGTGGATTAGATTCATTCGTTATTATTCTTATTATTTTTGATTTTCTAATTGAAATTTCTATTTGACTAATTACATCTGGATACCTAAATCTTTACAAAATAACAAGATTGACATAGTTTGCATTTAGTTAACTAGGTCACTGGTTTTTGGCCCATGGCTTCTGGCTTGTGCAGGAATTTTACCCTTTACCCAATTTAATTGGGAGAAAAATTGGCTGGGACTTGAACCCAATACACTCAAGCGTCTTTTGAGTGTGGGTTGTGCCATTAGCGAATAAATAATAGAGTTGATCACTATTAAAATTAAATTTTTATTTAAAACAATAAAGTTGAATATATTCGTAAATGTTACTGTTTCACTTTAAATTCATACATTCAAATTGAAATTAATCAATAGATGGAAATTTAAATGAAAAAGTTTAAATTAACCGTCCTATCATTTTTGCCACAAAGGTCCTCAACTTATTAGTTTTCTCAGAGAACTGAAACTGAGTTCAGCAGATCTAGCTAGTCACCTCAGAAGCAATGTGCAACACTCCAGACTTAAACACATTCTAGTGATATTATGTGACAAACAAAGTGCAAGCAAGTTGGTCCAGAGTATTGTCTATCCTAGAAAATAAAGCATACTGAGATGGACAAATTGTTGATTTTAAATTTGCTACATTTCAATAAGCTAAGAACAAATTGTTGATGTCTAGCTTGACCAAGCCATTGCTTTTACTACCAGTTGATGCTGTTTTCTGCCCGTTTCCAAGTAGTGCTGTTGCCTTTTGGTCGTTAGTTGCTCGAGCAAGACTTCTGGCTGGTTCCTGCGTTTCTCCATCTGTTGGTGCGGTGATGTTTTTCCGCCCTGTATATACAGAAACAGTGTCAGGGGTCACCGGGTGTTTTTCCGGCGAAAACCCTCCGACGTTCAAGTCAGTAATCGGGTTGATGCTTTTTTGGAATCCCTCTTAATTTGAAAGACAAAAAAAATAGGAGGTTTGGAGAGGTAAAGGAAGAAAAAATCAAAGTCCGGATAGAAAAATTAGAGTAAAAAATCAGAATCCTTTTACCTTGCCCCTCGTATGATATTTATCCCCCTGTTTTCCTGCCCCCCTCTGTTTGGATGCCAACCCCCATATTAATTGCGTCTGTCTCTTTCTGACATCTAGGGGTTGCTGCGGCACAACCTAAGGGTGTGGGATGTCAGGCCGCTATGGGTTCCCGTGATCAAATGATGATGCCGTATAGGTTCGTGTATAATGATGATACTGTGGAGGCGTACGCCGGCCATCGGTAACAGTGATGACACCATACGGCGTAGGGTGCCTGTCAGTCATCGATTATTGTGACAAGTTATTGGGAGATGGGGCCGCCATGCTTAGGTCTGTTCTGCTTGAGCTTTGGTTTCCCCTTGTTCATGGTGCTGCCCGTAACGCGACCAGGTCTTGCTCGATGGTCGAGGGTCTCTTTTACCTGAGCAGGATGGGAAGATCAGGGCCCAACCAGCCTTGGAACACTTGACCTCGACCAACTTTGACATCGAATAGGGGTTTCTTCATGCTAGTGGCCAGGTCTTCTGCCCTGACTGAATGGTCTTCGAACAGGCCTGCTCGGCATTCCCCAAACACCAGTCCCCCAGTTTCTAGTCTTAAGAGTGAAGCGAGATAAGACTGGAAACTATCTGTTCGAGCGGGTTCCCTCCCTTTTTACTTTCTTACGCTGAGCTGTCTGCCTCTTTTGTCACTTCACATTTAATATGAGCCGCATGGGCTAATTTGGACCACTCGTTTGAAATTTGAAGAGGCGGTTACTTGAACAGTCACGTCCCCTCGAGTAACATGCCGTCTGTTGGCGTGACTTGCCCATCCCTATCTCTGCTGGGTTCACTGCTTTATGTCCGAACACCAAATAAAACGGTGTTTCCCCCGTGGCAGTTTTGTCTGTGGTCCTATAAGCCCATAATACACCAGGTAGCTCGTCAACCCAAGCTCCCTTCTGCTCACCCAGTCTGGTCTTCAGGAGGCGCTTTATAGTTTTGTTTGCGGCCTCCATTTGCCTATTTGCCTGTGGGTGTGCTGGCGAGCAGAACTTCAGTTCTATCCCCATGTTTCTGCAGAAGTCTCTGAACTTATTGTTATCAAACTACCTCCCGTTGTCTGTGACCAGTGCATGGGGGATCCCATACCTGCAAATCACATTTCTGTAATACTGCTTAAAGCTTCCACTTCAACCCATTTAGTGAAATAATCGATTGCCACCACAGCATATATCACCGATGCTCTCTCTTTTGGCAGTGGTCTGATCAAATCAATTCCCCATTGAGCAAATGGCTATGGTGAGTTCATCACTGTGAGATTCTCGGGCGGTTGAGCTATGTGGCTTGCGAAGCTTTGATAATTCTTGCAGCTCTTGGTCTTTTCCTGTACGTTCTGGTGCATCCGAGGGCAGAAGTACCATTGCCTTAAGGCTTTAAAAGCTAGAGACCTTACACCAAAGTGGTTTCCACAAATCCCTTCGTGTATTTTCCTGAGGACGTAGTCGACTTCCTCCTTGTCCAAACAACGTAACAATGGCAGAGTATATCCTCGCCTGTACAATACCCCGTCGATCAGGGTGTACCTCGCTGCTTGGCATCTCAGCTTCCTCAGCTGCTTCTTGTCGTCAAGTAATGTCCCTTCCTTGAGATAAGAGATAATTGATCCATCTAGGTGCTGCTCGAGGACAAGCTCATCACCTCATCCTCCTGCTTGATACTCGAGTAGGCCTTGATCTCCACTGGAATGGACTTTGGGCATTTTGGGCTCTAATACAGTAGCCATCTGTGCTATCATATCCGCTCAAAAGTTTTCTCCCCTTGTAATCTGTTCCACCTCTATCGCTCGAAATTTCCCAATTAACTGTCTCAC
Source organism: Murraya koenigii (assembly GCA_025617385.1). Lineage (NCBI taxonomy): Eukaryota > Viridiplantae > Streptophyta > Magnoliopsida > Sapindales > Rutaceae > Murraya > Murraya koenigii. Next base: position 14,175,021 of record CM046817.1, on the reverse strand, counting down.
TTTTCGAAGATAAGCCTCTATCTTCTTACCTTTCGCTTGAAAAATTTAGTTGAGGTGGTTTGCCACCAGTCGATAATCTGTCCGGACCTTCACCTCCTCCGCTTTCACCACTAACACGAGCTTCAGTCCTACAATTACAGCCTCGTACTCAGCTTGGTTATTGGTGGCCTTGAACTCGAGTTTCACGGCATATTGTACTTCCACCCCTTCAGGACTAAAAAGCATTACTCCTGCTCCCGCTCTTTGATCTCCACACGACCCATCCACTGTAACAGTCCAAACCTTGCCTGGAACAGGCTATCCTGCTGCTCGCTCGTTATCTGCTCCTTTGTCGGGTTCTGTGCATTTAGCTACAAAGTATGCCAGGGCTTGTGCTCTAATTATTGTTAGGGGCTAGTAGCTAATGTCAAACTTGCTGAGCTCTATCGACCACTGTATCAGTCGGCCCGAAGTCTCTGGCTTGTGTAGGATCTGTCTAAATGGCTAGTTCGTCAAGATCATTATCGAGTGTGCTTGAAAATAAGGCCTCAATTTTTGAGCTGCTATTACCAGTGTGAGTGCCCACTCTTTCACCGATGGATATCGAGTTTCCCCTTCCAACAATGCCCTGCTCATATAATACACGGGGTGTTGCACCCTCGACTCTTCTCTTATCAGGATCGAGCTCATTGTGACACTGCCAAGTACAAGTATAGATCTTCTCCTGCTCGCGATGTTGATAGTAACGGGGCTTTCAGAAAGTACTCCTTCAGTTGTTGGAATGCCGCATCACTCTCTGGTGTCCACTTCGTCTTCCTCTATTTTTTCATCTCTTGGAAGAAGACATGGCATTTGTCTGTTACCCGAGAGATGAATCTGTTGAGGGATGCCAGCTTACCCGTGAGGCTCTGCATTTGCTTAAGAGTGCGCGGGGACTTCATGTCTATCACTGCTCTTACATTCTCTGAGTTGGCCTCAATTCCCTTGTTACTGATAATGAAACCCAAGAATTTTCCCAAAACCCACTCCAAAGGCACACTTCTCAGGGTTAAGCTTCATTCGGTACTCCCTCAAGAACGCGAAGGTCTCTTCTAGATTCTTGACATGTTCTTCTGCATCCCTAAACTTGGTGATCATGTCGTCCACATAAACTTCCATTGTGTGGCCGATCAGAAGCTTCAAAATCTTATTCACCAGTCTCTGGTATGTTGCCCCCGCATTCTTCAGGCCGAAGGGCATGATCTTGTAGCAAAATAGACCCTGGTTGGTGATGAAGGCCATGCACTCCTCGTCCGGCTCGTACATGGGGATTTGGTTGTAACCTGAGAAGGCATCCATGAAGCTGAGCAGGCCGTGTCTTGCTGTGGAGTCAACCAGCTGGTCTATCTTTTACAATGGGAAGTTGTCCTTTGGACAGACTTTGTTCAAATGGGTGAAGTCTATACACATTCTCCATTTCCTACTAGCCTTCTTTACCAGTACCACGTCTGAGATCTATTAAGGGTAGTTGACTTCCCTTATGAATCCCGCCTTTAACTGCTTCTCCACCTCGCTGTTCATGGGCTCATATCTCTCCTGGTTGACGCACTTCCTTTTCTACCTTACTGACTTCGCATCTTTTTTTATTGCCAACCTGTGGCATGCCACATACGGATGGATTCTAGGCATATCTTCATGCATCCAAGCGAACACATCAGATTGTACTCCCAAGCACAACCAGGCTTTTTCTCACTTGCTCACTAATACCGGAGCCTGGTCTTGTCAGAATTTCCTCTAATTATTCAGCGGGCTCTTGCCTCCCCTTCTTTGACTCACCCCTCGTGTCTAACAACGTTACCTGCATCTCTTCCTTTGCCGCTGTGGCATAGCAGCTCCTTGCAACCTCTGGTCGCCCTTGACAACTCCTACTGCTCCATTCACGCGGTACTTTAGGGCTAGGTAGTGGGTGGACATCACCGATTGGCTGATCCTCATGAAAGGCCTCCCCAATATTGCCTGGTAGGGGTTGACTTCATCCACAACCATGAAATCCAACATCATGTTCTTCTCAAAGGGCTTTGAGCCCATGGTTACTAGCAAGTTGACGATCCCCAGAGAGGTCAGCCTTCACCCACTGAATCCTTTCAAAGAGGTGCTCGTCTGCTCGAGCCTCACATCCCCTATTCCCATATCGTCGAGGGTGGATTTGAAGAGAAAGTCCACTGAACTTCCCGAGTCCACCAACATTCGGTTGAGCTCTCTATTGGCGACATTTGTCCTTATAACCAAGGCATTTTTGTGAGGGTACAGGACCCTTTCTTCATCCTCCTCTGTCCACATGATTGGCATTTATCGAATTCTAACTCTCTTTGTAAGGGGCACAGTGAGCATAACTTCCCGACTTGCAGAGGCGTATCTACTGTAGTTCTTCTAAGCCCTGTTTGAATTTACTGCTATCATGGACCCTCCTACTATCACCTGCACAGCAGGTGGTTCACGGTCCATATTACAGACTTGGTTATCCCCTGCTTTTTACTGCTCGACTACCGGGTGCCCCTCCTCAATGAACTTGTCCAAGTATTAGTTTCTAACCAAGTCCTCCACTAGGTTTTTTAAGTCACGGTACTGCAACGTCGAGTGGCCATGATCGCTGTGGAATCGGTAGAACCTGCTTCTGTCCCTCCTGTTTGCTGGCTTGGACATCAGCGTTGGGAAACATAACAGCCCTCGTTCCTCTACAACTTGAAACATCTCCTCAAGTGACACCTTCAACGGGGGGTATTGTCTGTAGGCGGCGCTCTGGTTAACTATCAGCACTGCCCTATCCTGGCAAAAGTGTCCTAAATATGAAGCCAATGGGCGATCTGCTCTGTTATTACTTTGTATGGGCTGATCCACAGGGGGATTAAGAGGCGGGTTTTCGCTGTACTACCGATAATCCCTGCGGTCCTGGCTTGGGGACCTGCGAAATGGAGCGGGAGCCATTCGTGGTTGGGGTACCCTCTAGTATGGGTTATAGGGAGCAACCCGGTCCTTTATTCTTTTGGAAGTAGACAAGCCACGAGCAGGTCCCCTTTTCTCTTTACATTTTACCCTGCTGTTCTGCTCGCCTCTTAACTTCGTGGCTTTCTCCTCCTTGATGATGATGTCCATCTTCACCTGCTCATAAGTCGTCAGAGTAAAAGCGAATTGAGGGACTCCGTAAGTTGTACCAGGGTTTTCCCATCTTCACCCCTTCTTTCATCCCTCTCAATGCTTGGGGGTGATTGAACGCCCCGAGATCTAAGACTGTCCAGTGGTACCTCTTGACGAACTCTTGGAGGGACTCCCCCTCCTTTTGTTTTATCTCTACCAACTCCATCATGTAGTCTTCGGGAGCCACCGCCACCCTAAACCGCACCGCGAACTCCATACACATTTGTTCGAAGCTCAGAATACTCCCCTGCAGTAACTTGCGGTACCATTCCCTCGCTCTCCCTTCCAAAGTCAACGGGAAGGCTCTACACCTTTGGGTTGTTGTCAAGCCCTACACTCCAGTCATGTCGTTGAAACATTCTATGTGCACCAGCGGGTCACTCTTCCCTGAAAACTTCAAGTCGAGGAAGCGGAAATCCCTGTGGATCGTGACGCCCATGATTTCTGCTGAAAGTGGGGACTCGTTGTCCAACATGATCCTCCAACTCGGTGCTTTCCTGTTTCCCTGCAGGTCTTCAATGACCTGTGCCAGCCTGTGCACCTCTCCCTCTAACTCCTCCACACGGGAAGTAGGCGCCATGTCTTGCAAGTGCTGTCGAGACTCTCTCTCCTCCAGGTTCGCCTCCTCCCTTCCAGCAACGTTCTGTACTTTCTGCCTCTAGGCTTCATCTCCTACATTTCCCCCAGTGGGAGCGTTCCCGCAGATGGACTCAGGAACGTCGTTGCTTGCTTTCCTCTGTCCGTCCCTGAGCTCCTATAGGATAGACGTCAGCGTCTCCATATGCCTTTCCATTTGATCCATCCTTTCTTGTATTTCTCTATCCCGGGCCTCATTGGCACCATCCTCAGGGTCACCGATTTTTCAGAGCTTACTCCTCTTCTCCTATGTCCTCTTATTGTCACATTGCTTTTTTAAATGTACTGGGAATTCAAACTTTTTGCACTGTTCCGTACAGACGGCGCTAAAATATTGATGTTATTTTCTACTCGCTTCCAAGTAGTGTTGTTGCCTTCTGGTCTCTGGTTGCTCGAGCAGGACTTCCCGCTGGTTCCTGCATTTCTCCGTCCGCTAGAGTGGTGATATTTTCGGACCTGTATCCATAGAAACAGTGTTAGGGGTTGCCGGGTATTTTTTCGACGAAAACCCTCTGATGCCCAAGTCAGTAATCGGGTTGATTCTTTTTTGGAATCCCTCTTAATCTGAGAGACCGGAAAAATAAGAGGTTCGGAGAGGTAAAGGAAGAGAAATCAGAGTCCGGATAGAAAAATTAAAGTAAAAAATCAGAATCCTTTTACCTTGCCACTCGTCTGATATTTATCCCCCTGTTTTTCTGCCCCCTTTGCTTGGAAGCCAACCCCCGCATTAATTGCGCCTGTGTCTTTCTGACCAGTAAGGGTTGCTGCGACACAACCTAGAGGTGTGGGATGTCAGGTGGCTATGGGTTCTCGTGATTAAATGATGATGCCATGCAGGTTCGTGTATAATGATGATACTGTTGAGGCATATGCCGGCCATCGGTAACGATGATGAAACCTTATGGCGTGGGGGTGCCTTTCAGTCATCAATTATTGTAACAAGTTGTCGAGAGATGGGGCCGCCATACTTAGGTCTGTTCTGTTCGAGCTTTGGTTTTTTCTTGTTCATGGTGCTGCTCGTAACGCGACCAGGTCTTGTTCGGTGGTCGAGGGTCTCTTTTACCTGAGCAGAATGGGAAGATTAGGGCCCGACCAGCCTTGGAACACTTGACCTCTACCAGCTTTGACACCGAGCAGAGGTGTCTTCGTGCTAGTGGCCAGGTCTTTTGCCTTGGCTGGATGGTCCTCGAGCAGGCATGCTCGGCATTCCCCAAACACTACCTTCAGCTGCTTGAAAGCCAAGCTCAATGTTCATGCTCACCGCTTCAGCTGAAAGGAAAAGAAAGTCACTATGATGAGGTTAGTAGATACTGCATCTGAGAACCAATTTGTTAATAACACTTCTAATGAAATGCTTAATTCGATCTATAAGTCAGATTAGTTAATCTTCACATTCATTTGTTGTTCGTAAGAAGAGAAAATCCAGCATAGTTTCTCAAAAAAAGAAACACTTAGATTCTAAGCAAAATAGAAAACATTTACTTCATTTCTAACTACAGCACAAAAACTGGGCTTATATATATATGTATAACTATCGAGCATCCATTACTGAAAGAGTTAAGCAATTCACCGTACAACCTTCAGCCTTATAATTTGTGAGTAGAGATTAATTTTTAACAATTCTCACATGCGAGAAAGCAGGCTATAGTGGAGAAGGTAAAAAAACATTCTCGTTCTTAAGCATTGAGACAACTTCCAACATGGTTGGTCTTGAACACAGAGAAGTGCCACATTAATGTATCTCTTCAGAATCTGATGTGATGCATCGCTTTGTAATATCGGATCCATCAGTTCCTAGGCTCTACAATCATTCTACAGATTCCATGCCTGAAAAGTACAAAATATTCAAATGCTAAATGAATAACCCACCTCCCATATACATTGATTCTACTGATGTTGGGAACTATTTACTTTTCCTGTTCAATAACTAATGCTTAGCTTGTTTAGGATTATTACTAGCTTCATCTTAATATATGCAAAAAGCCCAAAAAAAGAAAGAAAAATTTGTGAGAAATCCTGTTACTTACGTGGCCAAGAAGGGTGAGTGAATCAGTATTATAGAAGTGGGCATTCTTCTTGCTACTCAGTGTTTCCAACAGCAACACCCAAAAGCTAAAAACATCACACTTGATAGAGAAGATGCCTTGCAGAGCATACTCGGGTGACATGTAACCACTAAAATTCATTGTTTCATCACATATTTTTAATTTCTTGAAAAGATTTATGAATACAGGGACGAGGATTTAAATAATCACAGCAAATTAAATAGACTTACTAAGTTCTAACTATCCATTTCATGTTTAATTGCAACTCATCACCAATAAACATTCATGCTATGCCAAAATCTGATACTTTTGGGTTCATGTCGCTATCTAAGAGAATATTACTTGCCATGAGATCTCTGTGAATAACTCTTAATATGGAATATTGGTGAAGATATAGAAGCCCTTAAGTAATACCGTTGAGGATTCTAACACACGTTTCCAACCCTAAAAGGCCTGTTTTGGTGGGATCTGTTACAATGTCAAACAATTTTATGAGGAATGACAAAAAATACATACCAAATAGGAAAAAATCCAAGCATTTGTTAAGCATGTACTCGTAGATCAAAATCTTTTGGCCATGTTCAATACAGCAACCAGAGTCTGACAAGATTTCTGTGTTGAAGTTTTGCTATAAGCATCATTTCATTTTTAAACTCGTCTAGTTCTTGTCTTGACTTACTTGAAAGCCTTTTAACTGCAACATCCTCTCCATTTTATAGTTTTCCCGGTTTTCAATTGTACATTTCAACTCAACACTCTATACTGTGTTTATTGCAGTTAACGTTATCATATTGCTACCTTGTAAACAGGTCTAAAGCCTCCCTCTTCTAGCTTATTTTCTATAGAGAAGTTATCTGTAGCCGCAGTTATGCTGGCCAAGCTGAAAAATGGCAACCAAGATTCCTTACTCTTGCCTGTTTCTCTTGTCATAATGCTCATATTTATGTTAAGTAATAACATATCCTGGCTTTTTTCAACTTTCCTTCTTTCTGCTGAACGGTTTTAAGAAAAGTGAGCATAAGTTTCTCATATGCACTAATACACTCATAGGTACATAGTGTTGAAATATTGACTTGAATATGGAAAATTCAAAGTGACAGCAAATTGCACATGCAAGTTGTTGAGAAAGTGTGCATGTTTTTTAAAATTTGGTTGCAAATCCTCACATGGTCTTTAGTTATTATGAATGGTTGGTAATCATGCTTGAATTTGTCAACATTGTTGATTTTGGTTGCACTTTATTCAAAGAATTTTTGGAGCTAAGAACTACATGCATGCACGATCTTTGGCTATAAATACTAAACCAATTGTTCATTTTAAAAGCATCCCACTATTGAGAGCAATTGCAAGTGAAGTAATTGAGAGAGTGCTTCCACTTGAGTGCTAGAAGAATTCATTTAGACGTATTGGGGTATTGGGTTTTTTATGAGTTTTTTATGAGTTTTTCTTCCAGTCTTTACCCGTGGATGCAGGCTTCACGCCGAACATTATTGTGTCAATTTTCTTTGCAATTGCTTACACCACATTTAAGTTTCTCCAAAAGTCACAGTTACCATAAATTGGTAATCTACTCAACCCGCGCTTTCGCACAACAATTGGTATCAGAGCCGAAGGTTCGTACTTGAGGTATACGATACTGTTCACGTATATGATACTATTCACTTATACGATACTATTTACAGTGGTAGATATGGCCATTTGTGCTTGGAGAACAGTCTATTAGAAGTAGTGTATATTTTTAATGTTAATTAGTGTGTATTTTTGCATGTCTAGGAAAGTTCTATAAATAAGACGTTAAGAGTCTAAGGAGTCTGGGTTTTAAGTGGGACCATTGTGACCCCTTCATTCTCTTGGGAACTTTCCTGGTGCATTTATTCACGCAAAATAAACATCATAAATACTATTTTTCAAGTGTGAATAGTTATTGAAGGCACTAATTATTTGAGGTTGAGAAGGATGGCAGAAGCGTCATCATTTTCGTCAGCAAGGACTACTATGACTAATGCAAAGTTTGAAGTGGAGAAATTTGATGGTACCAATAATTTTGGTATGTAGCAATGTGAGGTGTTGGATGTTTTATGTCAGCAAGAGGTGGATCTCACTCTAGAAGAAAAGCCTGACAAGATGGATGACAAGGAGTGGACAAAAATCAATAGACATGCATGTGGTACTATTCACCTATGTCTGGCTAAAGATCAGAAGTACTTTGTCATGAGGGAGACATCAACAAAGAAATTGTGGAAGACACTGGAAGAAAAATATATGAAGAAAAGCCTTGAAAACAGGCTTTATATGAAAAAGAAACTCTATTAATTCACGTATGCACCTGGTATGTCGATGAATGACCATGTGAACTCATTCAACCAAATATTAGCGGATTTACTAAATTTGGATGAGAAATTTGAAGATGAAGATAAGGCATTGTTGCTGTTAAATTTGCTTCCTAATGAATATGACCATCTCACCACCACTTTGCTTCGTAGGAAGGACAATGTCACATTTGATGTTGTATGTAGTGCACTGTATAATGCTGAGACCAGAAAAAAAGATAGAAAGAATCATAGAGATATAGTTGCAAAGTATTGACAGCAAGAGGTCGTTCACAAAGGCGCAAACTTGGAAAAAGGAGCAAGTCTAAAGATAGGCCTGCCAAAAATGAATGTGCTTTTTGTCGCAAGAAAGGACATTAGAAAAAAATTATCCTAAGTTACAAAAGGGCAAGGCTATTTCTGATGCATGTGTAGCGGAGCATGATAAGAAGTCAGAATTTAGTCTGGTTGGCATGAAGTTGACATGTCAATCAGATGAGTGGATTTTAAATTCGGGTTATACTTATCATATGTATCCTAACAAGGGCTGGTTTTCTAGCTTCAAGGAGCTAGATGGGAATAGGTTCAATCCAATTGAAGAATCATGATGGCTCAATCCAAGTCTTGACGGAAGTTCGCTATGTACCAAGTTTTAAGAAAAATCTCATCTTATTAGGAGTCCTAGAATCTAAAGGGTTTACAATCACTATGAGAGATGGATTCTTAAAGGTAGTAGTTGGTGCACTAACATGATAAAAGGTACAAGAAGAAATAACTTGTACTATTTTTAAGGGGGTACAGTTATTGGATCAGTATCAATAGTTTTGAGAAAGGATGCAGATTCAGAGGCAACCAAGTTGTGGCATATGCATTTGGGACATACTGGTGAAAAAGCTTTCTAGACTTTGGTTAAGCAAGGCTTATTGAAAGGTGAAAATTCTTACAAATTGGAATTCTGTGAACATTGTGTTCTGGGCAAGCAAATAAGAGTAAAGTTTGGTTCAACAATTCATGATACAAAAAGGATTCTAGACTATGTTCACAGTGATGTGTGGGGACCTACCGGAGTAGCTTCTTTTGGAGGTATGCACTATTTTGTTACTTTTTTTATGATTATTCAAGAAAAATAAAGGTGTATTTAATGAAGAACAAAAATGAAGTTTTGAGTATATTTCTGAAATGAAGAAGATGGTCGAGAATCAGACTGGTTGAAAGGTCAAAAGACTTCGCTCAGACAATGGTGGTGAGCACAAGAATGATCCATTTTTATAAGTATACTGAGGGCATTGTGTGATACTTCACTGTTCGAGATACACTACAACAGAATAGGGTGGCAGAATGCATGAATTGAACTATACTGGAGAAAGTTCGGTGTATGTTGTCTAATGTTGGATTGGGCAAGGAATTTTGAGCTGAGGCTATTGTATATGCGTGCCATCTGATTAATCGTTTGCCATCAACTTCAATTGAGGGCAAAACACCCATGGAATTGTGGATTGGTAAACTTGCCACTGATTATGATACTTTACATATCTTTGGTTTCACTGCTTATTATCATGTAAAGGAATCTAAGTTAGACCCAAGAGTGAAGAAAACATTGTTCATGGGTATAATTAGTGGAGTAAAAGGATACCGTTTATGGTGTTCAGATACGAAGAAGATCATTTTCAGTAGAGATGTGACTTTTGATGAATTAGTCATGTTAAAACAAAAAGATTCACAAAAAGATGACAACACCAGTAGTACTCTGCAGCAGGTAGAGCTTGAAAAGGTTAAAGATGATCCAACTAGTGTTGAAGAGGTAGATGATTCTCAATCGACCAAAAATGAAGAAGAGGTTCTCACCCAAGAACCTTTAGAGCAACAAGATTCAATTGTATATAGAAGGCCACGAAGAGAGATTCATAGACCTGCTCGCTTTGTTGATATGGTGGCCTATGCACTTCCAATTGTAGATGGTGATGTTCCTTCCACTTACAGAGAAGCAGTAAGTAGCCCTGAAAATATACAGTGGAAGTAAGCAATGGATGAAGAAATGCAGTCTCCTCATAAAAATGGAACTTGGGAATTAGTTACATTGCCCAAGGACAAAAGAGCAATTGGGTGCAAATGGGTATATGCAGAAAAGGAAGGATTTTCTCGTAAGGATAAAATTCGATACAAGGTTAGATTGGTAGCGAAGGGTTACACTCAGAAAGAAGGAATAGACTACAATGATGTATTTTCTCCAGCTGTGAAACATTCATCTATTCGGATTTTGCAAGCCATTGTTGCGCAATATGATCTAGAGCTAGTTCAACTTGATGTGAAAACTGCATTCTTACAAGGTGATTTGAAAGAGGAAATCTACACGACTCAGCCAGATGAATTTAGAGTTGCTGGAAAAGAAAATTGGGTTTGCAAACTGACAAAGTCACTTTATGGATTGAAACAATCTCCAAGACAGTGGTACAAGTGATTTGATCTGTTTATGAAAGGGCAAAGGTACACAAGAAATAAATTTAATCATTGTGTGTATTTCACAAGCTACAAGAAGGATCTTTCATATATTTACTCTTGTATGTCGATGATATGCTAATAGCATCTAAGAGCAAAGATGAAATTGAGAAATTGAAACACAACTCAATCAAGAATTTGAGATGAAAGATCTAAGTGAAGTTAAGAAGATTATTGGCATGGAGATATGCAGAGATAGAGCTCGTGGTAAAGTCAGCTTATCTCAGAAGTAACATTTGAAGAAGGTACTACAATAAATTGGCATGAATGATCAGACAAAACCTATGAGTACCCCATTGGCTTCTCATTTCAAGCTTTCTATATAACTATCTCCTTCAACGGATGAGGAACAAGAATACATGTTGTAAGTTCTATATTCAAATACAGGGTAGCTTGATATATGCAATGGTGTGTACAAGGCAAACTGTGAAATGGATTCTATGGTACATTCAGAAAACCGTTGATGTTGGTTTACTGTTTGAGCAAAATGACACACTTGGTCATAGTGTGATTGGGTACATTGATTCTGATTATGTGGGTGATATAGACAAACGACAGTTAACCACTAGATATGTACTCACTCTTGCTAGAGGGCCAATTAGTTAGAAGTCTACACTATAGTCTACAGTTGCACAATTCAACTCAACACTATATACTGTATTTATTGCAGTTAATGTTATCAGATTGCTACCTTGTAAACAGGTCTGAAGCTATCTGTAGAGAAGTTATCTGTAGCCGCAGTTATGCTGGCCAAGCTAAAAAATGGCAACCAAGATTCCTTACTCTTGCCTGTTTCTTTTGTCATAATGCTCATATTTATGTCAAGTAATAACATATCCTGGCTTATTTCAACTTTCCTTCTTTTCGCTGAACCGTTTTAAGAAAAGTGAGCATAAGTTTCTCATATGCACTAATACACTCATAGGCACATAGTGTTGAAATATTGACTTGAATATGGAAAATTCAAAGTGACAGCAAATTGCACATGCAAGTTGTTGACAAAGTGTGCATGTTTTTTGAAATTAGGTTGCAAATCCTTATATGGTCTTCAGCTATTATGAATGGTCGGCAATCATGCTTGAATTTGTCAACATTGTTGATCTTGCTTGCACTTTATTCAAAGACTTTTTAGAGCTAAGAACTACATGCATGCACGATCTTTGGCTATAGATACTAAGCCAATTGTTCATTTTAAAAGCATCCCACAATTGATAGTAATTGCAAGTGAAGCAAATGAGAGAGTTGAGAGAGAGCTTCCACTTGAGTACTAGGAGAATTCATTTGGGTGTGTTGAGGTATTGGGTTTTTTGTGAGTTTTTCCCAATTTGTAAATTCTCACTTGTTAGTAAAATTATCTTCCAATCTTTACCCGTAGATGTAGGCTTTACGCCGAACCACGTAAATTATTATGTTAATTTTCTTTGCAATTGTTTACACCACATTTAAGTTTCTCCAGAAGTCACAGTTACTATAAATTGGTAATCTGCTCAACCCGCGCTTCCGCACAACACATAGTACATATGAGAGTGATATTAAAAGCAACAAGACGGTCACCTTTCTCTTTGAGTTTTCTCCTCCATTGACAAAATATATAAAAAGAAGGAAGAAGTACAGCCGTAAGAACAGCTATTACAGTTATCCACAGTAGCTTCTTGTTTCCTAGATTAAAAAACATATATGTGATCAAAGTAAGTCAATCGAAAGAAAGTGATAATTCTAGCTAGATTTTTCCAAAAACATAGGAGAAGGCCAAATATCATTGTGAAATAAAAATCTTGTCCCACAGCATAGGGCATAGCATATGAAGAGAACCCAGTGTTTTAAGCCTTAAAGTTCAATTTATGTGGCCAAAAGTACAATCGCGTAATGCTTGTAATATAATCATTTCTTATGATCTCAGCTTGCGAGCTTGGAAACCAATACTCAGAACTTTAGTCTGTTTTTTATTATTCTAATCAATTACAGTGCGTAGCTAGTGTAGTTTTCAAGCAATGCATAATTATTTAGCAAAGTAGGCCAGCTGAAGACCACAAACTCAGATGAATATGACTTAATGTTGTTGACTATACATAAATAATATTCTATGTTAAACCAAGCACTAGACTCCTAGCAGGGTAATTTGTCAAGTGTGCCCCATGGCCCACTAAAGAATGAGAGAAACACATATTGAACTGTAACAATACTAAAATTCAAGTCTTCAATTCAATTCCTGAACGGGTAGGCTTAAACGTATTTTGATTCAACAAGAAGAATAATGAATTTAGGATAAAGTCTGCTGTAACAAAGAAGTGAAAATTTTGTACTCGACTTCAAGATTGCGATAATAATTATTGCTGATTGTAATAATTGTAACAGTCCGGTGAAGTTTCCAAGTGTCTTACTGATGTCCATCAGGTCCCCATACCACATTAAACAGCCACTTCCTTCTGTTAAGTTCTAATTAGCATAAGCTCTACAAGTACAGTTCTTCAAGCACTCAGCCTCGCATTGCTTCAGATACATATTCTCATAACATTTTTTAGGCCATGCCTGGTTGTCTTGTGACTTGAGTTTGAATCCCTTCAAACACTCGCAATTAGGAGCCTTGTCGAGGCTGCAAATACTATTAGCACCACACTTCCCATAAAGTTGAGTACACAACGTCCCAAGCAGAGTCCCTCTCGTTCCATATTAGACGCTTGACCTTACCAGATGGGTTGAGTTTTAACATCATTATGCTTGGACTGTTGTAGGACTCATACCTGAAAAAAATTTCGTCTTGATTATACACCAACTCTTGGTTATAAAGAAAGTTTGTATATGATGGAGCTGCCACAAAGGCAACTCCTTTCCATGGTCCAGTACAGAAATATTTTACAGATACATTGTAAATACATATTTGATGTAACACGTGAATGTCAAGTCTGGAAGTAAACTTTCCTGGGGGTGGATGATCAGCACTTCTCCACGATGTTAAATACCATTCCAGTCCAGTCTTCAAATTCCGACCTACCTTCATGCCTGGCAATAGTATGTCTGATGGGTAGTCAAAGCTCTGCCACTGATAGCTTTCTGAAATATTCTTTCTGAAAATATCCATAACAACAAGGTTTCCAGTATCTTGAAGTTGTGCTATTGGATTTTCTACTTTCCGAGACATGTTGGAAGACCAGATAATGCCCTTTGTTAGATTAAGAAGAACAAGGTTTCCATTGTTGCTAACGGTTAATGCAGTGCTTGAGTCCAAGATTGGACTATTTCTATTAGCAACCCAGACAATTTGTGTCTGTGCTTTTCTTGTACCATATTCCCAGGTACTTGCTGTTCTTTGAATTTCTAGGAGAGAAGAAGCCTAGCTCAAAGCTTTGTGATGATGGAACTAACGTCTCACCATCGCGAATGGATGTTGCTGGAGTTATTTTATCAGCTACTAATGACAACTTAATGATTATGAAGAAGATCAAAGACCTAAATAATAAGAACCAAGAAAGATAAGTGTTTGGGTAGTATCGGGCAGGTCTCCTCGAGGCCCTTCCAGCTCGGATAAAGTACCCCGAGGTAAACCCAGCTCGAGCAGAAGTCCCGACCACTGGCACGAAGACTGTCTCGATAGACTGTCAAAGCTGGTCAAGGTCGAGGAATTTAGAGCCCTATGAGCTCCGAGCTCTCTTGCCTGCTCGAGGTCATCAGGCCCGGTCGAGGCTGGACAAGGACGAGAAGCTCGAAGGCTGATCGAGACCCGAGCTCTCCTTTCTGCTCGCTGCAGTCAAGTCCTTGAGCACAACTGGGCCACGCCAGTCATAGAACAAATGGAATGTGGGACCCGACTCAGGATAGTCCGACCCGTTTCCTCAGAATCCCACACACCTTTCGATGTCTGATCAGGGCCCACATGGTATGTGGCAATACTGTTGCCAATGGCCGGTACATGCCCCCACGGTGTCGTCATTCTCAGCGCACATGCCGACACTATAACCTGCCCATGTGAGCCATGCTAAGGAGACAGCCGCGCATCCCCAGGGAATATCACGCTAATCCCGGCTGTCAGAGGGACCCAGAGACCACTAACGCGGGAGCGGATGATCTAGGAGAGAAAGGGCGGGAAAAAGGAAAAAGGTGGAGGATAAAAGGAAATGGACAGGTAAATTGAAGGGGTTCCGAAAATTCACACAGGTTCTTCCGATTCCTACTTCTCTCTACTCTGATTTTTCGGGAATTCTATGATTCAGAAAGAAAGGCAAAAATATTCCTTTCATCCTTCCGGTCTCTCTAACTAAGAGGGATACACAAAGAACAACCCGATCACTGACTTGAGCGTCGAAGGGTTTTCGCCGGAACAACACCCGGCGACCCCTAACCTTGTTTTCTGTTAGTAAAGGCTCGGGAGATTCCCGTTTTGGTGAAGACAGAGAAACTAGAATTGGAAGACAATCCTGCTCGAGCTCGAGCTATCCGCGAGCAGAAGATTCTTGACACTGTTTGAAGGGATGCAGGAAAACAGCATCAATATTTTTTGGCACTGTCTGTGGGGATCAGTTCAAAAGGCCTGGTTTCCCAACACGTTCAGTACACATAACGCAACGATGAGAGGAAACAGCCGAAGAGGTGTGAGAGAAGTGGCCAACGAGGCTCAGAATAGGGTGATCCAAGAAAGAATGGATCGGATGGAGAAACAAATGGAGACTTTGACCTCTATACTACAAGAACTCAGGGATGGTCAGAGGAAAGCATGTAATGACATCCCTGAATCTAGCCGTGGGAACGCTCCCATTCGGGAGAATATGGGAGATGAAGCCCAAAGACCTAGGGCACCAAACGTTGCCGTGAGGGAGGAGACAAACATGGAGGAAAGAGGGTCTCGCCAGCACTTGCAGGATACTGACCTCAACCTCGTGCGGAAGAGGCTGGAGGGGAGGTGCGTGGGTTGGCACAAGTTTTGGAGGATCTCAGGGAAGCGGAAAGAGCCCAAGTTGGCGAATAATCTTTGGACAACGAGTCCCCACTCTCAGCGGAGATCATGGGTGTCACGATCCCACATGACTTCCGCTTCCCAGATTTGAAATTCTCAGGAAAAAGTGATCCGTTGGTGCATATAGAGCGGTTTAATGAAATGGCGGAGTCGCGAGTGCATCGGCAGCCCGGAGGTGCGAGGCTTTCCAGCTCACTCTTGAGGAAGGGCAAGAGAATGGTACTGCAGGCTCCAGTGGGGAAGCATCCCGAGCTTGAGCGGATGTGTAAGGAGTTTGCGGAGTAATTTGAGTGCGATGACCCCGAAGATGATATAATGGGTAGTCGGAGTAAGGCGGAGGAAGGAGAATCCTCAGGAGTTTGTCAAGAGGTACCACATATCGGTCCTAGATCTTGGCGCGTTTAATCATCCCCAAGTATTGAGAGGACTGAAGGACGGGATCCGGATGGGGAGACCATGGTATAATCTGCGGAGTCCTTCGATCCGTTCGTATTCGAACGCGTATGAGCAGGTAAAAATGGATATGGTAATTGAAGAGGAAAAGGCTGCAAAGGCGAGAAGTGAGCGAGGCAATGGAGCGAAGAGGAAGGAGAAAGGAGGTCCTGCCGAGGAGCACAAGCTTAGCGGCGAGGGACCGGGTTGCCCGTACTGACCACTTACGAGAGCTCCCACGCGAATGGTTCCCTGCCACCTCGCGGGTCTCAGGTCGGGATCACGGGGAGTACAGGCGTCACGGCGACCATACATCCCATGACCGACCACCAAGTAGACACGAGATGAACCATGACGAGGCGGATCGTCCATTACCACCCTCACCAAGAGGTTTCCCAAGGGATCGGGCAATACAGATGGTGGAGCAGAGCCTCGCTTATGGGCAGTACACAAGGTTGAAGGTATCTCTCAAGGAGATACTTCAAGTAACTAAGGAACGAGGACTGCTGAACCCCCCAACGCCAATGGCCATGTCAGCTTACAAACGAGACAAGGGGCGGCTCTACCGTTTCCATGGTGACCACGGCCATTCCACATCACAATGCCGTGATTTGAAGAACCAGGTGGAGGATCTAGTTAGGAATCGGTACTTGGACGAGTTTATTGGAGGAGGGCATTCGGTGGTTGAGCAGCAGCCTGAGGAAGATGATCGAGATTACGAAATAGTCTTGGAACCACCGGCCACAAGGGTGATCTCAGGAGGGCCCTCCATGGTAGGAAGTTCAAACAGGGCTCAGAAGAACTATTGCGGATATCTGCATTGCCGTAGAGAGGTCTGTTCATTGCCCCCGCTACCAAAAAGACCAAGGTCTGGCAGGTGCCCATTATGTGGACGAAGGAAGATGAAGAAGGGGTGCTGTACCCCCATGAGGATGCTCTGGTTGTAAAACAAACATAGCTAACAAGGGAGTTGACCGAATACTGGTAGACTCGGGAAGCTCGGTGGATATTCTCTTCGAATCCACACTCGAGGATTTGGGAATAGCAGTCGCGAGCCTCGAGCGGACAAGCACTTCCTTGAAAGGATTCGGGAGGAAGGCGATACCTGCAGGAATCATCAGTTGGCGGTAACCATGGGCTCGAGGCCTTTCGAAAAGAACATGATGTTGGACTTTTGGTGGTAGATGAAGCCGACCCATACCGAGGCGATCTTGGGAGGCCGTTCATGAGGATCGACCGGTCACGTACTATCCACCCACTACTTGGCCCTAAAGTATCGAGTGAATGGGGTCATGGGGGTCGTGAAAGGCGACCGGAGGGTGGCGAGGAGTTGCTTCTGTTGTGGCGACCAAAGAAACCATCTGAGATAACCTCGCTGGACTCGAGGGAGTCGAGGAATAGAAGGTGGAGGCCGGTGAGGAGGCTGGAGGAGGTCGAGGTGAGAATAGACGACCCCGAGAAGAAGATCCAGATCGGCTCGAGCATTAGCGAGCAGTTGAAAGAAAAGTTGTTGGAGTGTCTGCGAGCACACGCGGATGTGTTCGCATGGACGCATGAGGATATGCCCGGGATTGACCCAGAAGTGGCGTGTCATAGGCTGGCAATACGGAAGGATGCTAAGCCAGTGAGGCAGAAGAGGAGATGCATCAACCAAGAAAGATATGAGGCCATCAATTGCAAGGTGGAGAAGCTGCTGAAAATGAGATTCATAAGGGAGATCTCCTACCCCGAATGGATCTCGAATGTGGTGCTGGTGAAGAAGGCAAGTGAGAAATGGAGAATGTGCGTGGACTTCACGGATGTGAACAAGGCTTGCCCAAAGATAGCTTCAGTTGCCAAAGATAGACCAGCTGGTGGATTCTACGGTGGGACGCAGGCTGCTTAGTTTTATGGATGCATTCTCGGGATATAACTAGATTCCATGCACCGATCGGATGAGGAATGCACGACCTTCATCACCGATCGAGGATCTATCTTGCTACAAGGTCATGCCCTTGGTCCGAAGAATGCAGGGAGCAACATACGGAGGTTGGTGAACAAGGTCTTGAGCCATTAATTGGTCGAGCGATGGAGGTGTATGTGGATGACATGATCACCAAGTCGAAAGGCAGCAGGAGGAGCATGTAAGGCACTTAGAGGAGACCTTCGCACTTTTAAGAAAGTACTCGGATGAAACTAAACCCGGAGAAGTGTGCCTTTGGGGTTGGTTTGGGAAAATTCTTAGGCTTCATGGTCGGTCACGGAGGGATCGAGGCCAATCCGGAGAAGATAAGGCGGTGGTGGAAATGAGGTCCCCAGTAGCCTCGAGGAGATACTAAAGTCTCACTGCAGACTGGCATCCCTCAGCGGGTTTGTATCTCGAGCCACGGATAAATCGCGGAGTCTTCTTCAGGAAATGAAGAAAGGCGGGGAAGACAAAGTGGACGCCTTGAGAATGCAGCGGCGTTCCAATAGTTGAAAGAATACTTGCTGAAGGCTCCATTACTATCTACACCTCGAGCAGGGGAGGTACTGTTTCTGTACTTAGTCGTGTTCCAATGGGCAACGAGTTCGGTTTTGGTAAGGGAGGAGTCGAGTGCGAGTACCTGTTTATTACACGAGCGAGCTTTCTTTGGAGCTGAGACTCGATATCCAATGATGGAGAAATGGGCACTGGCCCTAGTCACAGCAGCCCGAAAGCTGAGGCCTTATTTTCATGCACATTTGGTAGTGATTCTAACAAACCAGCCCCTCAGGCAAACTCTATACAAGCCTGAGACTTCTGGAAGGTTGGTAAAATGGTCAATGAAGCTAGCGAGTTCGACATTAATTACCGACCCGAGCGACCATAAAAGCACGGTCTTTAGGCGACTTCGTGGTCGAGTGCACTGCAAGGGATGAGGAGAAGGAGAGCGAGCCCCCACCAGATTCCCAGGCCTCGACCAACACATGGATAGTCACAGTAGATGGATCTTGTGGAAACCAGGGAGCAGGGGCTGGAGTTGTGCTCCTTAGCCTCGAAGGGGCAGAGATGCAATACGCTATGAAATTGGAATTGGAAGTTACCAACAATTAGGCCGAGTACGAAGCCGTAATAGCCGTAAAGCTTCGAACAGACTCACAGCTGGTGACAAACCACTTCGACGAGAGCTTCCAGGCGAAGAGGAAGAAGATGGAAGCCTACCTACGGAAGGTGAAGCAGCTAATGGAGAGTTTTCGAGCTGTCGAGGTGGAACAAATCCCAAGGGGAAAGAATTTTTGAGCTGATATGATAGCTCGCATGGCAGCCACATCCGACCCCAAGATACTGAAGTCTATCCCTTTGGAAATCCAGACCTGCTCGACCATCGAGCAGGGGGACGAGGTGATGAGCTTATCGACGAGCAAGACCTGGATGGAGCCGATCGTTTCTTACCTCAAGGAAGGAATGTTGCCTGTCGACAAGAAGCAAGCAAGGAAGTTGAAGTGTAAAGCGGCCAGGTACACTCTCATCGACAGCATCTTGTATAGACGGGGATACACCCTCCCCTTACTGCGGTGTTTAGACCGGGAGGAGGCTGATTATGTCCTCCGAGAGATACACGAAGGGGTTTGCGGTAATTATTCTGGCGCGAGGTCCTTGGCTTTCAAGGCCTTGAGGTAAGGATACTTTTGGCCCCGCATGCATCAAGATGCTCAGGAGAAGACCAGAAGCTGCAAGAGTTGCCAGAGTTTTGCCAATTACCTAGCTCAGCCTCTGGAGAACCTCACAATGATGAACTCACCATGGCCGTTTGCTCAATGGGGAATTGACTTGATCGGGCCACTGCCGAAGGGGAGAGCATCTGCCACCCATGCCATAGTCGCAATCGATTATTTCACCGAATGGGTCGAAGTGGGAGCCTTGAGCAGTATCACGGAAGGTAAAACCACTGACTTCATCTGAAAAAATGTGATTTACAGGTATGAGATTCCTCATGCATTGGTCATAGACAATGGGAGATAGTTTGACAACAGCAAGTTCAGAGACTTCTGCCGAAATCTGGGGATAGAGCTGAAATTTTGCTCTCCTCACACCCATGAGCCAATGGACAAGTGGAAGCCGTGAACAAGACCATAAAATGTCTCACGAAAACCGGACTTGGCGAGCAAAAGGAGCACAGGTGGACGAGTGCACTGGTGTCTTGTGGGCTTATAGAACCACGCATAAAACGGCAACTGGAGAGACCCCATTCTCCTTGGCGTTTGGGCACGAAATAGTGGTTCCTGCTGAAATAGGAATGGGGACGCATCGGACGAAACACTTCGATGAGGAGCAAAACAACGAGCGGATGTGTGCGGTGCTGGACTTCTTTGGAAGAGAAGAGAGAAGGGTTCATTGCTAAGATCGTAGAATACCAATAGAAAGTGGCTCGTTATTACAATCGAAATGTGCACATTCATGCGGTTCCAAGTGGGTGATTGGGTACTCAGAAGAGTCAACCAGAGCACGAAGGACCCAAGGCAAGCTGCGCTAGGACCGAATTGGGAAGGTCCTTATCGAGTCACTCAATTAACCAGACCAGGAGCATACCGGCTAACCCATTCGGATGGACTAGAGGTCAAGAGGACGTAGAACGCACAACTCTTGATGAAATACTTCCAGTAAGTTTCCTTGTATTGTAAGTGTTAATGTAAAATTCCTTCCCAAAATGGGGATGTGTAAAAACTCAAATATGTATGTAAGAGTAGGAAAAACATTTGTAATATAAATTCAAGTAGAAGCCAAGCAGCTCATGAAGAACGCTAAGGTCAGAAGTCCCAAAGCCTAAGCCTTAGGCGGGACGGTGCCTAGCGAGGCCAATTGCAGGCCGAGCAGAAGAAGCTCATGAAGAACACTAAGGTCAGAAGTCCCAAAGCATAAGCCTTAGGCGGGACAGTGCCTAGCGAGGCCAATTGCAAGCCGAGCAGAAGAAACTCATGAAGAACGCTGAGGTCAGAAGTCCCAAAGCCTAAGCCTTAGGCGGGACGGTGCCCAACGAGGCCAATTGCAGGCCGAGCAGAAAAAGCTCATGAAGAATGCTGAGGTTAGAAGTCCCAAAGCCTAAGTCTTAGGCGGGACGGTGCCCAACGAGGCCAATTGCAGGACGAGCAGAAGAAGCTCATGAAGAACGCGAGGCCGAGAGTCCCAAAGCCTAAGTCTTAGGCGGGACGGTGCCAGCGAGGCCAATGCGAGCCCGGCGGAAGCTCATGAAGAACGCCGAGGCCGAAGTCCCAAAGCCTAAGTCTTAGGCGAGATGGTGCCAATGAGGCCAATTACTGGTCGAGCGGAAGAAGCTCATGAAGAACGCCGAGGCCGAAGTCCCAAAGCCTAAGTCTTAGGTGGGACGGTGCCAATGAAGGCCAGTGCGAGGCTCGGCAGAAGCTCATGAAGAACGCTGAGGCCAGAAGTCCCAAAGCCTAAGTCTTAGGCGGGACGGTGCCCAGCAAGGCCAATTGTAGGCCCGAGCATAAGCTCATGAAGACAACGCTGAGGCCAGAAGTCCCAAAGCCTAAGTCTTAGGCAGGACGGTGCCCAACAAGGCCAATTGCAGGCCCTAGCAGAAGCTCATGAAGACAACACTGAGGCCAGAAGTCCCAAAGCCTAAGTCTTAGGCGGGACGGTGCCCAGCGAGGCCAATTGCAGGCCGGGCAGGAGAAGCTCATGAAGAATGCTAGGCCAGAAGTCCTAAAGCCTAAGCCTCAGGCGGGACGGTGCCAAGTGTAGCTAATTATAGGCTCGAGCAAGAAGAGCGCTAGGAGATTACATTGAATTTAAACATGAACCAAAATTGGGCTCGAAGCAAATAAGCTCACAATATAAAGAGCCACAAAGCACGAGCAGAACGTCAGTCCAGAAAGACCGAGCTCACGAAACAGGCCAAAGGCTTTCAGCCTAACTCAAGGCAAATCTTTGCCAAGACATAAGTATAAAGAATCATACACGCAGTAAGACACTTGGGCATAAAACAAAATAAAAAGTCCAACACTTACAAAATTCTCACTTAGCAAGTATATGAAGTCAATCCCACACACAAGACATTAGAATATACACACGAGTACAAGAATGAGTTGTTCAATATATGCCTTTTTATTTCATCGAAATGATTACAAGTACAGGGGATAGAAAAAAAGAAAAGGAAAAATATAGTTCAGGCAGCAGGTGCGTCATCGAAAACAGCAGCAGGGGCATCATCGGCAGCAGTAGCAAAAGCAGCAGGAGGACCATCTCCAGCAGCAGCAGCAGGAGCGTTAGCAGTAGGGGGAGGAACAATTTCCCCAGGTCCAGTCTGTGGCTCGGAAGGAGAAGCTTCAGACTCTTGGGTGGGGGCTTCGTCAATGCGCATGTACTCAGCAACACCCTCTTGGACCTTAGACAGGTCAACCTTAGGATGTACCTTGCCCAAGGCATACACGAGGCAGTCATAGCTGAAGTCCACCCCATTGTTGTACTTGGTTGCGAGCTGGACCTTCAAAGCATCTATCTGCCCTTGGAGACGAGAAGTTTTCCCCTCCATGGTCCTCTCGTAGGAGGATCTCTGGATGTCCAAATCCTTCCGAGTCTCAATCAACTCTTCACGGATGACAGTCAGCTCCCTTTGGAATTGAGTAACCTTAGAGTCAGACACCGCTGTCCTCTCTGCAAAGGTTGCATTCTCCTCTTGGAGCCTCGAGTTCTCCTCTTTTAACTCCCCGACAGTCTGCTCCAAGTTCCGGATCTCTGCTCGAAGTTCCTCCTGAGAGTCTTGGGTCTTGGCCTTGAGCCTGGTCACAGCTGCTGAAGTTTGGGAGGAGAGGCGCTGGAGAGCACTAAACAGCTCGTCAGCATCATAGGACTCCAGTCCATCCAAGAATCTGTCATCCATCGCCTCGGTAAAGCTCCTCAGGTAAGGCTCAGTGCGGCTAGGCAGACCCTGCTCCTGCACACTTTCGGGTTGAGGGCGAGCTGAGGCCGTAATCCTCTAACGCCTGCGAGGTGGACCTTCTTCTGCTCGTGCTACCTGCTGAGCGGAAGGGGGAGCTCAAGTAGGTGGAGGCGGAGCATCTGTTTCAGCTCGTGATCTCTTCGAAGTGCTCGTGCTTCCGGCAGTCCCTACACGCCTATGCATGATCTCGCGCACTCCTCTCATGTCTTCTCCTTGCACCAGACCAAACTCTAAGAAATTTTAGGGTGTAAGCAGCTCCCTGCACGAGCTCGCGTTGTCAAGAGTAGTCTTCACGTGTGCTTGAAGCTCTTCCCCAATTCTGAAAGAAGCACCCCAAGAAACTACAAAAACAGCCAAGGCAAAATGATGAGAACATATATGAGCAGAAGAACTAAAATAAGAATTCACCGGATAGATAAACAACCTGGAGTGCAAAAATGTCGTGGAACCGGAGGGATCCCCTCGGTGAGAGGTACAGCGTGCCCCCATTCCCCCCCAACTAAGAAGAATTTGCTCTTTCAGTTGCTACCAGAAGTTTGGAGGTCAGTGATGGGTTTTTTACCCTTCAGGCTGGAGGTAAGGTAGTACCAACCAGCATCCTTTGGGCTGCACTTCAACTGATAAAAGTGCTTTATTTCCCCCACTAAAAGTTCACCCAAGTTGCACTATTTCCACAACACAAAGAGCCCGGAAAGGACCTTCCACCCGTTCGGGTTCAACTGCCCAGGGGCCAGACAAAATCTGGACAAAACCCGGGCAAAATAAGGCTGGAGAGGCAGCCTGACCCCCCATCTGAAGCATTCTAGATGGAAGGTCGTATACCCTTGAGGGGGACGGCTGGGGATATCACCCCCGCCCAACAACTGTAAATCCACATTATCGGGTATGTTGTAGGTATCCCTAAGTCTATTCAAATCTAACTGGGTGGTTTCACATCTCATTTGGTCAATGGGGTATCCCCTACCCTCTAACCTTTGGCTAGCCCTCTCCCCCTAATGCGGCTGGGCCTCCACCGCGGGCAATGCCCCTTCTAAACTAGAATCCCTTACTAGAATTATACTAAGAGGCTCTACTTCACTAGAAGAGGAAGATTCCTCAAGGGACATTCTACGGGCTTGCTGGGTACCAGACATTTTTTTCTAGAGTTGAACCTACCCAAATGGAATCAAGGACCCGGAAGAAGGAAGAATCGTGAAAATAAAAAGAAGAAGGGTTGTACCTGGATACAGAGAAAGGTTTATATAGCTGAAAATCGTTCTGACACGAAAGAGGAAGACGAAGAAGCACTTGCGAAAAATTTCGGTTTTATGTAAAAATGAGCAATAGGAAGTACAATGAAGAAATCAAGGGTTTTTAAAAGAGGAAAGGCAAAAGGTGCGTCTCTTCAGCAGACGGCGGGAAGATCAAGGGACGCAACCTTTCGAGTCACGTCCCTTCAAAATTTGAACGCACGGTCAGGATCCGTCCACATGTCTCGCATTAAATGCAAAATGATGGAAGCGGAAGACAACTGGAGAACGTGGGGAAGTGTAAAAGGCCGGGAAGTCGGCCCATTACTAGTAAGTTTCCAGTCTTATCTCGTTTCATTCAAAAGACTAGAAACTGGGGGACTGGTGTTTGGGTAGTATCGGGTAGGTCTCCTCGAGGCCCTTCCAGCTCGGATAAAGTACCCCGAGGTAAACCCATCTCGAGCAGAAGTCCCGACCACTGGCACGAAGACAGTCTCGCTAGACGTCAAAGCTGGTCAAGGTCGAGGAATTCAGAGCCGTATAAGCTCTGAGCTCTCTTGCCTGCTCGGGGTCATCAGGCCCGGTCAAGGCTAGACAAGGACGAGGAGCTCGAAGGCTGATCGAGACCCGAGCTCTCCTTTCTGCTTGTTGCAGCCAAGTCCTCGAGCACAACTGGGCCACGCCAGTCATAGAACAAATGGAA
Source organism: Murraya koenigii (assembly GCA_025617385.1). Lineage (NCBI taxonomy): Eukaryota > Viridiplantae > Streptophyta > Magnoliopsida > Sapindales > Rutaceae > Murraya > Murraya koenigii. The sequence goes on along the minus strand of CM046817.1, from coordinate 14,150,168 downwards.
CGCGGGACCCGGCTGAGGATAGTCCGACCCATTTCCTCAAAATCCCGCACACCTTTCGATGTCTGATCAGGGCCCACATGGTATGGTGGCGGTACTGTTGCCGATGGCTGGCACATGCCCCCACGGTATCATCATTCTCAGCGGCACATGCCCGACACTATGACCTAGCCATGTGAGCCATGCTAAGGAGACAGCCGCGCATCCCCAGGGAATATCACGCTAATCCCGGCTGTCAGAGGGACCCAGAGACCACTAACGCGGGAGCGGATGATCTAGGAGAGAAACGGCGGTAAAAAGGAAAAAGGTGGAGGATAAAAGGAAACGGACAAGTAAATTGAAGGGGTTCTGAAAATTCATACAGGTTCTTCCGATTCCTACTTCTCTCTACTCTGATTTTTCGGGAATTCTATGATTCATAAAGGAAGGCAAAAATATTCCTTTCATCCTTCCGGTCTCTCTAACTAAAAGGGATACACAAAGAACAACCCGATCACTGACTTGAGCGTCGGAGGATTTTCGCCGGAACAACACCCGGCGACCCCTAACCTTGTTTTCTATTAGTACAGGCCCGGGAGATTCCCGTTTTGGTGAAGACAGAGAAACTAGAATTAGAAGACAATCATGCTCGAGCTCGAGCTATCCGCGAGTAGAAGATTCTTGACACTGTTTGAAGGGACGCGGGAAAACAGCATCAACAATTAGTTCTATTTCTTGACTATGCATGAATCATTGTACATGAATAGGAAAAGAAAGTTCACGGAGCGCCGATTATTTTCATAAAGCAATTTTTAGCTTGTTACTTCATCGAAGAATGTTCACCTCAAAAGGAGCCGCTATAGTGCTTTTCATTTGACTATTTCGGTATTTCCAGGAGATGATTACAGAGCAATGAGCACATTACAAAATTGAACCAAGTACCATTTCCAAACAACCCAAAGGGCAAAAACATAAACAATTGACTGCCAATCTGTACAGGGAAAGCAAAAGTTCTAGTGGTCTTTTTTAAAAAAAAAAAATTTATAGGTGCTGTACTGCTTTGATAGTTTTAATAAAAAATATATTTTTAACTTAAAATTACCATTATATTCTCTAACATATAAGTCAATATATTGATTTGCCCATTTTGTACAAAAATTATTAATAAAATTACGAATATACCTTATTTGTAAGGATTGAAACTTTGTTATAAAAATTCAATTTAATTTATTGTTTTTCTTAATTTAACCATTGATTGGTGCATGAATGATGAATTCTGGATTATTATTAAATAATGGATTACATTTATTTTATTATTTGGTTTTGGGAGAAAATTAGGCCAAAGCGCTTTGGTGATGAAATTTAGTAATTTTAGTAGAAAATTTACCAATCAATGGTTAAATTGAGAAAAATAGGAAACTGAATTGAATTTTAAAATTTACCAATCAATGGTTAAATTGAGAAAAATAAGAAATTAAATTGAATTTTTATAGCAAAGTTTCAACCCTTCCAAATAAGGGTATATTCATAATTTTGTTAATATGTTGGTTAGGGTATATTCATAATCCAAATAAAAAAAATGGATTATTATCCGAAAAAAGCTTATTTTCTTACTCAAATTGTGTTCATTTTCATATTTTTTTTTTTTGTGTGTGCAGTGCTATTTTAAGAGACCCATTTTTCCAGCAAAAACTTAACAGAATTTGGAAGCTTTCATGAAAAAAATTCAAAGTCAGCTTTGACCATTACTCTGTTTATGACATTCATAATGAGTTAGGGAGGGCTCTCTGTTATCGGTTCGTTGATGCGGTGTAAGATCTAAAGCTTTTAACCTTTTGTTGTTTCCATTTTGAATACCTTTTTTTGGTCTTGTTTTCATTCTTTACTTTTCGTACATGCAGAAATTTACCATTTTGATGTTAATATTTTGTTTTTGCTAATTGATCGGTGATTATTGCTTATTTTATTATTATCATTTTATACTAGGTAATATTTTGTTTGATCCCTATATTTTAATATTAGTACTCATTTATATGAACGGAGTCAATATAGTTACGATGTTATATATTTTTATTTAAATTTTTTGAAATGTGTTATATTTTAAATAGAATTTCATGCACGCAGACGCACTACATAAGGAGTACAATTATGCATATAGCAAGCTACTATTTGGAGTTTGTAGAATATATAACACAATTCACCAAATGAGAGCTTACTACAAGTACAGTCACGCACTTGGACCATATTTGATTTTAAATGTACCATAGCTCAATCAAAATCCTGACTACGTCCTTGTTTATTTAGTTCTTATATTTTAAAAAAATCTCAAAACTCTTTAACAGTAAATTAGTGACACCATTGCCTCTTTTTTTTTTTAGTTCACTTTTACACTAATATCCTTTGGCAATAATTTATTTTTGCTGGGGACAATAATAAAAATATAAAATAAACTACCCAAAATGAAATAAAAATAAAAAATATGAATATTGTTACATATATTTATTTATTTATTTTATTTTCTGGGTTGATTTTGTAATTTAATTTTTTATTAGTGTTAACAAAAATATTATTGTAAAAAGGTATTATTATAGAAAGCAAAATAAATAAAATTTATAATTTTCTCAAATTTGAATAAAATTTAAGATTTTAAATCAGATAAGCGCTATGCATATAAATCTAGTGATGGTTTTATTAAAGTGGGGATGGATTTTCACAACCGTGTAAAAGTCCATCCCATAGTGTAGAGAATTAATAAATTATTTTTTTTTTGTCTTAGGTCAACCCTCGTTTTGTTTTAACTTAAATATCTTAATTTTTTTTTTATCACTAAAGTAAAGTTATTTTTCCATAATCTTAGTTTGATTATTTCTCTATGTACAATTAAATTGAGCTGTTGGCCAATTGCCCACTTGCCTGCAGTTTGGCACTATGCTGGCTGGACCACATACTCACATAGCCATCTTGCGCAGTCTTTAAGTGAATAGTAAGTTCATATTCTCCATTTTCTAGTATATGTATATCTCAGTTCTGGGGAAGAAACTTGTAATAATTCATTTCCACTAATAAATCATAATTTAGTACAAGTTCATGTTTATCTTAATTTGTAATAAGATGTCTGCTTTCCAGCAATTGTTACACTCGCAACCCTTGTTCACAATTGCAGCCTACATCTTTGCCATATTTGCCCTTTCAGATGCTTTATTATCTAACCAACTAGCACCAAAAAATCGCTACCACCTCCTCCACCAAAGCTCCCAATCATTGGAAACCTTCACCAACTTGGCTTGTTCCCTCATCACTCACTCGATGCTTTGGCTCAGTGCTATGGCTCCCTCATGTTGCTTCACTTGGGAAAAGTGACAGTGCTTGTTGTCTCTTCTGCTAATGCTGCCTGCGAGACCGTTAAAACCCATGATGTAATCTTTGCAAGTCGACCAAAACTAATCCTCTATTTGCACTCTTTTCTGATTCTTTTTCTATCACAAAAATCCTACCCCTTTTTCCTCTTTTCTTGAGGTATTTATTTGGGTCTTTCGTTCTTCGACTTTATTCCCATAACGCATGTTCTCTTCTTCCCACGTATCTATCTGTTTTGGAATGGTTACTTGGTCATTATAATGAGAATTGATTGTGCATGAGAGTTTTTCCCTTATTGTCGGAAAGAGTCACTTAACCGTCTCCTACTATGGGCTTGGACTGCCACTCTTAAGTTTGGTCGAGGACGGGTTTATTCCTGCTCTTGGTGCTGGCTATAACATGATGAGAGCTCGCTTAGCCGGCATTGATGTTCCTGCTCTTCTTTAGCCTAGGTTCGAGCAGAATATGAGTTCCTACTTTTAGCTTCCTTAATTTCTAGCAGAAATGCCTTTGTTTCCCAAACACCAGTCTCCTAGTTTCTAATATTAAGAATTAAACGAGATAAAACTAGAAATTACTAATTCCAGCAGGTTCGAGGTGTCCTTTTGTGACCCGTCTCTTCAATTATTTTGTATTTAATGTGGGTGACGTGGGTTATTCTGAGCCACTCATTTGAATTCGAAGAGGTGGTTCCCTGAACAGACGCATTCTCTTGTGTAACGTGCTGTCTGTTGGAGTAACTCTTTTACTTCTTTATAAATCCCTGAGTTCGTCTTCTCTCCCTTTTCATATTTCTTCACATTGCTAAAAGTTACGTCTTGGTGCCTGTAAGAAATCCTCTTCCCAGTTGCAGTTATTGCGATTAACGCCCACCAAATCATTCTCGTGTATAAATCCCTAGACTTCTTTTTCCATTCTTGTTGTTTTTTATTTTAGGGTTCTTTGATTTCCATCTTTGTGAACCGTAGTTCAGATTTCTGAGATCTGACATAAATGTATTGTGGGAAAGCCATTAGTTCCTAGGAAAATATCGACCACACGAAAACCCAGAAGAGTGTCCCTTAAGGAATCCTCTTCTTCTAGTAATTCCCAAACTGACAAAGAAAATGTAGTAAGAAGTCGAAGTCCTAGTCAAATTGCTAATGTTGTGGTGATGTTATCGAGGACGATTTCCTTGAAGAATCCAGGCCAAGCAAAAGATAAAAGACTGGTCATAGGTCAGAGGCTAAATCATATGCCATTGACCATATGAGGTGTGAGACCTCTCAGCAGGATTTGAATAGACTTAGGGAGACTTGCTGTATTCCTGATAATGTTAACCTTTGTCTTCCCAGTAAAAATAGCACTCTTAGCCGCTCTCCTCGAGGATATGTCACCCTATACCTCGAGTGTTTTAAATGGGGTGTCAGGTTACCTTTACAACCTTATTTTGCCCGAATTCTTTCCCAATTACGTCTAGCACTAAGGCAATTAAATCCCAACGAGTATAAGGTTTGGTCTGCTTTGTTCATTTTGTGGAATTGGTTTAATATGAGTGAACCCGTGGTAAATGAAATAAAAAATTTGTATCAACTGAAAAACAGTCCAAAAGATGCGAGTTGGTATTATTTCACATCTAGTTCAAAGGATAAAAAATCCATTACCAATCTCCTCACGTCTGGTGACAATTAGAAAAGTAAATTCTTTTTTTGTCGATGGAGATTGGAGGCGAGCAACCTCTACATCAAGAGAAGTTCCCTAAATTCCTTCTCGCTTTTGCATTCTAGGTCATTTGCTGCTCATTACGCCTTTTGGTTTGGTCCTTCCCCTTACTCTTCTTATTATTATTTTCTGGTTTTCGCAATTTCTTAGAGTATGTCGTATAAGATCAGGGAGAAGATGAAGCTGCACATGGCCATTACTCTGGAAAACACTAGCTCGTACAAAGAATTACCAACGCACAATAATTTGGTTGAGTTTGGCCTAGCGTTCAAGGAAAAAAAAAGAGCAGCAGCACCCTTGTCTGATTGAAGAAGCGCTCTAGCACTATTGACAGTTCGAGCAGCTTCTCTGCTCTACCGAAGAAGCAAAGGGTTGACCTTATTGCTTCCCCTATTAAAATTCTTTTTCCTTCTTCAGAGGGCGGGAATGTGGTTGAGAGAGCTTCTTCGAAGGACTCTGTTGCTATTGTCCCATTAAGACCCGATCAACGCGTCCAAAGGGGCGAACGTGCCTTATGTCAAGGATTTTACAGAGCAAATGCAGGAAAATTTTGTTACTGAGTTAGAAACCTTCAACCTTAATGATATGGCCAATGTCTTCTAGCATTCCATATGCCAAGCTGCTACTACTTCCACAGCTTTCAAGTCAAGGGTCCTTAATTATGAGACGAGACTTAGGGCTGAGAATCAAAGCTTGAAAAAAGATCTGGAGTAAGGGAAGGAAGAATCAGCAAAGTGATGAATTGATATCTCTACATTTGAAGAAAAAGCTGCCATGGATGAATCAAAGGTATTTTAACTCGAGAATGAGCTATCCATAGTTAGAGATGAGCTTTTGAATGGCAGGAAGGACCTTAACGCTCAAAGATCCTCCTTTGAGAGCACTATAGAAGATGAAACTTCATGCCTCCATGGTAGACTAGACTCCATGGGCAAGCAGCTTGCTGATGAGTACAATAATGGGCTGACATTCTGCTATGAGTGCATCATGTCTATCTTAGGCAAATAATACCCCGAGCTAACATGACTAAAATCAAAGCTGATATGGATGCCAATATCAGCGAGTATGATGCCAAGAGTTAGCAGCCGAGATATTCAACTCCAAATGTGGAGGCTGCTGCTATGAGACATGAAGAAGTTTCTCCCTCTATCGATGAGGGTTCTCAAGCTGCGTTTGGTGTGGACTAGACTACTCAAGTTAGTGATCAAGCTGCTGACCATTCTGCCCAAGCTCCTTAATTTTCATTATAGCTTTTTATGCAATAGTATTGTAAAATTTGGCTTTTCTTGCCTTAAATAAAAAAAAACAAAAAAAATTTTTTACTTTTGCTTTCTCTTATGACCTTTTATTTATTCTATATTTTTTTAGCTCATAAACATTTTTAGTAAGTTTCAAGTTTTGTCCTGCTTTAAATAGACTATCGGACTTTAACTTATTATATTTACCTTGCTCGTTTTTAAGGACATGATCTTCTCAAAGTAACTCTTCCTATCTTTGGCTTCCCGTCTTACTATGAACAGACGGCTTTTAAACTTTCGGCCTTGACAACTTTCAGAGCTTAACTTGCTCAAGTTGATTATGGCTTCATTTGGCTCTTTATCTCGCCTCAAATAAGGTTTGAGACTTTTGGCTTGATAACTTTCACAACTTAACTTGCTCGAGTTGATTCTGGCTTCGTTTGACTCTTTGTCTTACCTCGAACAGGCTTTAAGACTTTTGGACTTAGCTTACTTTGGGAGCTTACTTTGATGGAGTTGATTCTTACTTTGCTTGGCTCTTTGTCTCATCTCGAACAAGCTTTGAGACTTCTGGCCTTATCTTACTTTAAGAGCTTACTTTGCTCTAGCCGATTCTAGCTTTGCTTGGCTTTTTGTCTCGCCTCGAGCAAGCTTTGAGACTTCTGGCCTTAACTTACTTTGGGAACTTACTTTGCTCAAGTCGATTATGGCTTTGCTTGGCTCTTTGTCTCACCTCGAGCAGGCTTTGAGACTTCTGGCCTTAAAAATTTTTAGAGTTTGACTTACTTAAGTTAAATCAATTCTAAAAGCATTCGTCCTTTTTTTTTATTCATGAACAGTATATTACATACTCCAAATTAAAGAAAGTTAAATACATTAATATTGCTTTACAAGGAAACTTATAGGAAATACTTTCTCAAATATTCTGCATTTCATTGTCTCTATTCCCATTTTGCGTAGAAGTCTTTGAACTGACTGTTGTCAAACTGCTTTTCATTATCCGTAATCAGAGCATGGGCAATTTTGTATCTGCATGTCCTAATTGTCCAAATGTAATCGGTTGTTTTACTCTTTGTTATTTTACTTAAGGCCTCCACCTCAACCCACTTCGTAAAATAGTCAATCCCAACCACTGTTTGTATTGTAAATGCTCTTCCTTTCAGTAGAGTTCCGATCAGATCAATTCTCCATTGAGCAAATGGCCATGTCGAATTCATCACTATAAGGTTCTCTAGTAGTTGAGCTAGGAAATTGGCGAAGCCCTAGCAACTCCTACAACTCTTGGTCTTCTCTTATACGTCTTGGTGCATTTTGGGCTAGAAATTTTCTTGCCTCAGGACTTTTAAAGCTAAAGACCTTGCACCATAGTGGTTTCCACAAATCTCCTTGTATATTTCTCTGAGTATATCGTTTGGTTTTTCCTTATTCAAGCATCGTAGCAGCGATAAGGTATATCATCGTCGGTATAATACCCGATCAATCAGTGTGTATCTTGCTACCTAACACTTTAACTTTCTTGCTTACTTCTTGTCAGTAGGCACTATCCCTTCCTAATATAGGAGACAATCAGGTGCATCTAAATGCTATTCGAGGTTATACTCATCGCCTCCGCTTCGTGCTCAATGCATGACCTGGTTTTGATCTGCACAAGAATTGATTTGGGCATCTTAGGATTTGACACAACAACTATTCGTGCTATCATATATGCTCAGAAATTCTCTGTTCTTGAAATTTGTTTGACCTCCACTGCTCGAAATTTTTCAATCAATTGCCTTACCGTGCGAAGGTAGGCCTCTATCTTCTTTCTTATTGCTTGGAAGCTATCATTGAGGTGGTTTGCTACTAACTGAGAATCTGTTCGAACCTTCACTTCTTCTGCCTTTACTGTCAACGTAAGTTTTAATCCTACAATAATGGCCTTATACTCAGCTTGATTGTTGGTAGCTTTGAACTCAAGCTTTACTGCATATGGACTTTCTACACATTTAGAGCTAAGTAACACCACTCTTGCTTTAGCTCTTTAGTTCCCACATGATCCATCTACTGTAACAACCCAGATCTTTCTTAAAACATGTTCTCTTATTGCTTGCCCATTATTTGCACTCCCATCCGATTCTGTACATTCGGCTACAAAACTGGCTAGAGCTTATGCTTTAATTCTTGTCCGATTGGTAACTGATATCAAACTCACTGAGCTCTATCAACCACTTCACCAGTATATTAGAGGTCTCAGGATTGTGCAGAATTTATTAGTGGTTAGTTCTTCAATACTACTATTGAATGCACTTAAAAATAAGGCCTCAACTTTTGAGCAGCTGTTACCAAGGAGAGTGCCCATTTATCTACCTACAAATATCAGGTCTTTTGCTCGCGGTGTTGACAGTAGTAGGGCCTTTAGCAGATAATCCTTCAATTGCTAAAATGCCGCCTTATTCTCTGGTGTCCATTTTGTTTTCCTTCCTTTTTTTATCTCCTGAAAGAAGACATGACACTTGTCTGTTGCTCAAACGATGAACCTATCCAAGGCTGCTAGTTTGCCCGTAAGACTCTATATTTTCTTCAAAGTGTATGGGGACTTCATTTCTATCACTACCCTTATTTTATCGGGGATGACCTAAATTCCCATGTGGCTGACCATAAAGCCCAAAAACTTTCCAAATCCTACTTAAAAAGTACACTTCTCTGGATTGAGCTTCATTTGATATTCCCTCAAGAGCGTGAAGTCTCTTCTAGATGCTTGACATGCTCGTCTGCATCCTTGGACTTGGTGATCATGTCATCCACATAGACCTTCATTATACGTCCAATCAGAGGTTTAAAAATCTTATTCATAAACCTTTGATACGTCGCTCCTGCGTTCTTTAAGCCGAAGTGCATAACCTTGTAGCAGAAAAGGACTTGATTGGTAATAAAAGTTGTGAATTCTTCATCTTGCCCAAACGTGGGGATTTGGTTGTGACCAGAAAATGCATCCATAAAGCTGAGCAAGCCATTTCTGGCCTTGGAGTCAACCAACTGTTCTATTTTTAGTAGTGGAAAGCTGTCTTTGGGGCAGGCTTAGTTCAAGTTCATGAAATCTACATACATCCTCCACTTGCCATTTGCCTTCTTAACCATGACCACATTTGGGATCTACTCAGGGTATTTGACTTCCCTTATGAATACTGCTTTTAATAGCTTCTCCACTTCACTTTTCATGGCATCATATCTTTTCTGATTGAAGCACCTCCTCTTCTGCCTTACTGGCTTTACCTCTTTATTCACGGCTAACTTATAACATGCTACTCTCGGATCAATCTCTTACATGTCATCATGGAACTAGGCAAACACATCCGTATGTGCTCACAAGCACTCGATCAGACTCCTCCTTACCTCCTTGCTTATATTTGAGCCGATCTTTACTTTTTTCTCCTGGTTATCTGGACTTATTAAGACCTCCTCTAGCTCCTCGAGAGGCTCATGTCTTTCCTTCTTGGATCCTCCATGACATCCAAAAACATCGCCTGCATTGCCTCTTTAGCCGCTGTTGAATAGCAACTTCTCGCGATTCTCTGATCTCCTTTTATGACCCCCATCACGCCATTCATTTAGTATTTCAATGCTAATTAATGCGTCGACATTACCAACTGACTGATTCTTATGAATATCCTCCCCAATATCATCTAATAAGGGCTGATTTTGTCCATTACCATGAAGTCAAGCATCATATTCTTCTCGAAGGGTCACAAACCTATAGTTACCGGTAGATTCACGCTCCCCAAGGGAGTCAACCTTCTACCATAAACCCCTTTAGAGAGGTATTTTGTATACTCGAGTCCTACATCTGTCATCCTCATCTCGTCCAGGGTGGACTTGAAGAGTATATCCACCGAGCTTCCTGAATCCACCAAAATTTACTGTGCTCCCTATTTGCAATATTGGTCTTTATAACTATAGCATCTATATGAGGATGTAAAAGCCCTTTCTTATCTTCCTCCGTCGATATGATCAACACTTGCTTGGTCTTTTCTCTTTTCGCTGCTGGCATGCTGAGTTGAATCTCACGATTAGCATATGCATATCTACTATAGTTTTTTGGCTCTATTTAAATTTTTCTGCCATCATCGGCCCTCCTTCTATTACTTTCACAACGGGCCGTTCCCGATCCATACCACCAATTTCTTTGTCTTCAGTATGTTGCCAATCTACCATCGATTGTCACCATCGATGAACTCACCCAGGTACCGATTTCTCACCAAATCCTCTATCTAGTTCTTTAAATCACGGCACTGTGATATTGTATGGCCATGATCATTGTGGAAATTACAGCATTTGCTATTTTCTCTCCTATTTTTTGGTTTTGCCATAAGTGCTAGAGGACATAGCAGACCTTATTCTTCTACGACATAAAACATCTCTTTTAGTGATAACTTTAAAGGAGTGTACGGCCTATAGGTAGGACTCTAGTCTTTCATCTGCATAGTTCTGTCCCTAGGAAATTTGCTCCCAGGTGGGGGTAGCATATGGGTAACTCTGTTATGGTTCTGTGAGTGCCGGTTCATAAGGATATTATGGTGCAAGTTTCTACCCATTTGATGGTAACCACTTTGGTCTCTGTTCGGTATTATGTGGGACAGAACACAACCAATCCGAGGCTGGGACGTCCTAGAGTAATGGTGGTGAAGAGTAGCTCGACTTTCGGTTCCTCTAGTAGACGTTGTCCCTTGGGCTGGCCCCACTAACCCTTCTCATTTCTGAGCTCTTCTCTACTTAGGCCTTATCCTGTTAATCTACTCGCTTCTCAATTTCGCGGCTTTCTCCTTTTCAACTATAATATCCCTATTTATCTGCTTATATGCATCAGAATATGAGCAAACTAAGGGATTGCACAGATTATACCACGGCCTTCTCATTCTCACCTCTTTTTTAGCCCTCTCAGGGCTTGCGGGTAATTAAACACCCCGAGATTAAGGACCGCTCGATATTACCTTTTAAAGAACTTGCAAAGGGATTCTCTCTCTCCTTGCTTGATCTAGACCTGCTCCATTATATCGTCTTCAAGGGCTACTGCCCCACAGAACTGCTTACAAATTCTATGCACATCTAGTTGAAGCTTTGGATGCTTTCTCATGGAAGCTTGCGGTACCACTCTCGTGCTCGCCCCTCCAAGGTGAGCGGGAAAGCTCTATATCTCTGCATTGCTTTCAGGCTTTATACCCCAGTTTTTTCGTTAAACTGCTCAATATGCACCAATGGATCACTCTTCCCTGAAAATTTCAAGTCGGGAAAGCGAAAATCTCTAGAGATTATGATACTCATGATCTCCACTGAACGTGGGGACTTATTATCTAGCATGATCCTCCAACTCGGGGCTTTCTCATGCCCCCAGATCTAGTCAATGATCTGGACCAACCTGCGGACCTCTCCCCCAAATTCTTCAGCACGAAAAGGATTCTATGCTACAACATGCATACGTTCTTACTTTGTATCCCACAGATGCTATTTTAACTCCCTCTTCTTCAGGCTTACATCTACCCTCTGCACTTGGGCTCCAATTCTCATATATTGCCCAACGAGGGCAGCCCTATAACTAGACTCAGGAATGTCACAGCTCATTTTTCTCTGTCTGTCTATGAGCTTCTGAATAATGGACGTCAACGTCTCTAATTGTTTCTCCATTCAGTCTATTCTATCTTGCACCATTCTATCCTGGGCCCCATTGGTCATCTCCCTCAAAGTCATTGACTCTTTAAGACTTGCTCCGCTAAGACGGTTGCCTCCCATTTTCATGTTGCTTCTATGGCCTATAACAAAGCTTAGCTTTTTGTTTGTCCCCACAAAAGGCACCAAAATATTGATGCTAATTTTTGGTCGCTTCAACCTCGAGTAAGTTCTCTAACTAGCTCTCGAGTCTCTCTGATCATAGAATGGTGATGCCTTCTAGCCTGTGTTCATAGAAAAATATTAGAGATCACCGAATATTTTTTCGATGAATGCCCTCCAACGCTCAAGTTAGTAATCATTCTCTCTCAACGAAAGAAGGAAAAACACTAGAAAGAAGCCCACTCCCTTTTCTTTTTTTTTTATCCTCTCTTTTCACCCTTTTTTTATTCTTTTTCTATTTAAAAAATCCAACTCTTTTGGCGACTCTTTTGAGAGAGTTTGATTGGTCATTCCCATATCAGGAAGTAAAAGGACAACAATATTTGGAAGTACCAGAATCAAATGGATTAATAATCCATAGGAAATTTCCCCTTGTTGCCCTTGCAATTCGTCACTAGCAATTGAAATTCCCCTTCTTTGCTTTAATTTGTGTTCCCTCTTTGTGTTTGTGATTGTTGTAGCTTTTCACTCTCTTTGGATTTTTTACCTCAAGTTGTTCCGTTAATAAGGTTGTAGTGTTCTTTATTTGAGCAATAATATTTAGCCAGAAAAATTTGACAAGATAATGAAAGAAACAAAATAATTAAGATCAGACCTTATTTACCCTCAGAGTTCTGTCAATCTTCAGTCTCTTTACTATTTTGATTTTTGTATTCTTCTTTTTAATAAATAATTTATAAGTACAGTAATAACTCTCTTTTGACCCACTTCATGCCCTCATCTTCAAATTATCTCTAAATTTTTTAAATTTATACTTGAATAAAAATCTTTTCATATTTTTTACTTTTATTTTTTAATTTTTCATCAACTCCTTTGGTTAAAAACAGAACCGAGTTGTTGAATATTTAGATTTGTCCAAAACTATCTCACTAGTAAAGTTCCATTAGAATCAAATCAACCAATAAATTTATTAGAATTAATGCCCGTGATGGGCTGCATGTTCCAACAAAAAAGAAACATCAAGAAGCTTATTTTAGATGAAGTTTTGTATTACTGTTATAAGTCTAATTGGACTCTAAGAGTTATGAAGTCTTTTGGTTGACATCAATTAGTTTTATTAGCTTCTATATAAAGACACCTATTGTATCTGAAATATAAGAATTAGAGAAAAAAAATACATAGATAGAGTGAAAACGAAAGAGAAAAGGCAATAGGCTCTTGTAATGTGATTTGAGTGGATTTTCTTTAATTATGATTATCCTCCGACTATATGCATACAGTGGCATCAGGATTTTTCATGAGATTATACTTAATCTATACAGTGATGCAATCTCATTATAATTCGCTTCTGCATTCAGGATTAAAAAATACACTTTTAGATCCCCTATTAATTGTATGTTGAGATATACATGAAAATCAACATTGGTATTAGAGCATATATTTGTTATATTATATTTTGATGTATTTGCATGAGATATGTCATGCTCTTTGATAATTTATGTATTTTCATATCTAGAACACACTTTAATGGTATGTAATATATAACTTACTGTTAGGCTTTAATTTTTGGTTTAAAATCACATGAATATATGTAGATTAAATCTTGAATTTTGTATGAATTTATATGGCCTAAGATATAAGAAAATAAAAATCCTAATCCATGAACCCTTATGATTGTTTCACTCATAACTTTTGGTATATTGATTTTTTCTTGCTAATTTGATATCATTGGAAACATAATTCAAGGAGCTTTCCAACGATATATCATATGCATAATTTCGAGTTATAGGGAGAGAGAGTGAGTCAATCAAAGTTTTAGTTCAAATCTAGAAATTTGGTTAATTTAGAAGATGATAAATAATACAATTATTGCTACTCCATTCTTGGGTATGGTGCGTGTACATCACCTATACACTGTATCAGAAAAATAATTCTAGATTCAAACTCAGCACAAGATTTGTAGTCATAAAATGGTAATCTTGCTGCCGGAAAATGAACGGAAGGCCGCACTTGAACAACAAACTCCGCCATTGCGCATGGGATGCGCTGGAAGCAAGAAACAAGCCGGCTCATCTAGCTGAACCAGCATACAAGCCCAAACTATTTGAGCAAGCTCATTGGCTCGTGGTCAATGCACTAATGCTCGGCAACGTTTGACCTACTCACACCCTCAGAGTGTGAGATGCACACGCCGCCTTCCGGACCTTCTATTGAGGTGCTGTTTGTGGCAGTTGACTCAGAATTTTATCCCCTTTTATTTTATAATTTAAAAATATTTTTTATTTATATTAAATATTTATTTTAAATTAAATGATTTTGAAGAAGTTGTAAATAAAATAAATAATTAAAAGAATGATGAAATTCAGAAAAATATTTTTTAAATATTTTGAGATGTGCTTGATGGTGTTGGGCTTCTGTGGGAGTTTTTTCAATATATTACCATATGTACCCTCCTAATAAAGTATATTAATGCATTATTTAATATTTTTTGAAGATAATGCATGCTATTTGTTTGAAATTAAGCATGATTTTATTGTCATTGTTAATTGATGTGATGATCATGTTGAATTAATTTGTCAATTAAATTCGTATATCACATGGAATTATTTTAATGAGAACATAATAAGATTTTAAAATATATTGGGATTACTAAAGCTTAAAGTAGTAATATAAATATATGCATGTTTAGACAAATTCTGTCAAAAAGAGGATAAGAGTATATGAAAATTTGGTATTTAAGTGGAACTCTTAGTCCCTACCTCTTTCTTAGGAATTTTTCTAGTGCATTATTCATATGAACAGATATATAAAGGCTACTTTATTTCCATTATATTTATAAATTCTTAGTGGGAGTTCTATTATTATTAAGATTATGAGAATAAATAATAAATGAACTAAATATTTTGAGCAATGAAATAAAATTATGTTAATTTAATGTTTGAAAAGGATGATGATTAAAAGCATCGACGACATTCCAATCCTTTTATTAAATGTGTGTGAATTAAATGAAGACTATGCTAATACTGATTGTCTCATTAATTAAATTTATTTTATGTTTTGAAATGAGTTGTATACAAATTAAATCATGAAATTCTAAACAAACATCAATGTTAAGCTAGAGCTACCACTTCTCTTCAGAAAATAAGAGCATTTTATTGAGCTTTACCAAAGCCTAGCATACTCACATCTTGTTGTTGAGTAACATGTATTATACCATTATTAATGAATCCAAGAAGTATTGAGTTACTCTTATACGAGAGCTCAAATATAATAGACACATTGTAATTGACAATGTTAGGTCTAGGTAATAAAATGTCTAACCCCAATAGTTGAAACAATATGAGAGTTTATATAACATATACCCTTAGGGATTTAAAGGTTAGCACCAAGAGACTGCTAAAACTTCAAATCAAATATGTGTTGCTTAGATTTAGAATATGAGCACCTAAAGGCAGCTATTGCTTCTAATTAACTCTATATTACTAAATCCAATTATAAAAGATAAACACCAAGAGGCAGCTAATGCTTCTAGCAAGCTCTATATGATTGATTTCAATTTAAGATGTTAAGTGCTCAGAAGCGGCTAACACTTCTAAAATTAACTTAGCATGAAGGAGTTTGATTTATACAAAGCTTCAAGTTTTGTGCATAAGTGATGGGGTAATCTTTCTAAGTAGGAGTCCAAAACTTGATGCGAATCTAAGTAACCAAATACTAAGAAATGCCAAATGGGCCAAGTATGTTTGGGAAGTAGAAGGACAATGGATGGATGGCTACTCGCTATGAGTTGGAGTTATTTCGCTTATGATTGTATTTAGCAAAAATATACTAAGTAGCCATACCTTGTGACTGAAGATCACAAAAAGGTTCTAATGTTCTTCGTTATAATTGTCGAAGGAAAAGATAGATACATATGGAGAAATTCTTATTGTTGAAGTCAAGAGTGTAAGCACCTGCAAGTAAGTATTGCGTGGTCTTTATTTTTTGAATGACTAATATACATCAAAAATTCAATGAAAACTTAAGTCTTTATTATTGACCTTCTAAGATTAGGGTATTTATTTTTGGGTATTTGTTTATCCATTTTGAAAAGAAGCTTTATAAAAATTCATTCACTATGCATCATCTTATGGTAATGATGTACATGCCAATATTTGGCATATTATGCTAAGACATATGAATAAGTTAGCTAAAGAGAGCATTTTGGACACATGCGCAGTAATGATAAAGCATATGTGTAAAAGCGTTTAATATAGGAGAACAACTTGAAAAAGTACTTGACAAATAAACTAGAGCCAAATACTCATTACGAGTAATCTATTTCGACACTTGTGGTAAAATGTATGTAAAGGCTAAGATTGAAGTCTATGGTGATTACATTCATATATCTATTCATTTTGGTTCAATCTCTTTGATCTCTTATAAATCAATTGTACTACTTCAGATTACTCTTAGATATAATAGAGATCAAAATTTAAATAAACCAAAATATCTTTATGAGCAGTTTTATGAATTGTATATGAGAAAGATACAGATAGATAACTAATTATTCTTAAATTACGCACTGCTTGGGGTGGCGAAGATTGAGGAAAAAGATATTACGAGAATTTATAAAGTAATAGTAGCGCACGAGCTTTTCTAATATGTTGTTTGGAGATACTTTATTTGATTGCTGCTTAAATACTTAAGTAATTTCTCATATAATGAGTCACTTATACACTATTCCAAGTTATAGTTAAGGAACTTAACATAAGTTATGTGCAACCTAGGGTCTGCAATAAAATACATTGAACTAGCAAATAAGACATATATTCAATTATAAATAAATGGTTAAGATAGTGAGCGAAAAAGATATCACAAAAGTCAAAATTTTGAATTCCTAAGTATTAAAGATTTATCCTAAATTATTATTTGGATTACCCTCTTCATGATATCAATTCTAAGTTGAGAATTGAGTATGGATCATATTTACTTAGAAATGTTGATCCTAGTGGGAGCAAACACCTAATGAGGTGGCTCTACCAGATAACTCAGTTTAATGAAATAATTGAAAAAGAATCTTATGTCGTCTTTCAAAGATTGAAAGAAATTTCTTCACAATTATTTAATAATATGGTGATGAGCTAGTATTATTTGCATAAAGCTGTCAATCTAAATGTTAAGGAACTATGGATAGAGGCAATGCTTAATAGATAGTAAATAGAGTTATTAAATGACAACTATGTCTAGGAAATGGTTGGTTAATTGTCAAACAAACTATTGCAAACAATAGAGTTATGTATGTGTAGGGCAAAATGTACAAGTATAATCATAAGTCTTGATTGATTGTTTAAAGTTATGCCCAATTAGTGCAAACTAGTAAGAAACTCCTGACTAAGACGTTTCTCCGAGACAATTATTTCTGGTCAACTTTGCACATGCATTAGTTGTCACATCAATGAATCCAATAAATACGTCTCAATAGAAAATTAGAGGAAGAAATATACATGTGGAACAACTATTAGTCATTTTTCAAAGAGTGTTTGAGTGCACAGCTTGCTTGCTCAAAATAATTTTACTAAAAACCTTAAGCGAATAGTCTACTTGTTTAAAAAGTCAATACATGTCTATTTTCTATGAGATCCTCCTAATAATAGTATCTAAAATTTCATCAAGTTGTATTTCGTTACAAGTCTTGGATGATTGAAGATAGCCATTGCATTTATGCATGTAGACAATATTTTTGGATGAGTATAAATAAAGAAGTTTTTGTCAAAAACTATTAGCATTGATTATCCAATGAAATATGGGCAAAGTTGCTTATGTTTTAGGAGTTTAAATCCAAATATAATCTTTTAAAGTTATTTTTAATTTTGTCACAAGAGTTATATTTATCTTCAAAATATTCTTAAAAGGATTCAAAAAATGGGTAATTGAAAGTCAAACGGATACTTCTCTGGATAATGAGAAATTCTTAGGTTTGACGTGCCTATTGGACTCTAGAAAAGAAGAAATATCTTGCTAATGTTCCTTGTCTACAATTGTGGATACATAGAGCTCATAAAGTCAAGCATATCTTTTATTAAGAGATGAAGCATGCTTGGACCCAATTAATGAAAATAAAATCTAGGATACATGATGAACAAATATATAATCTCTTGTATATGCTACAATTGAGATTTCTTGCTATTTAAACTCCAACTTATTATTCATGGGTCACACATTGCATTTGCTCGTATAATACTACATTCAGGCTTCAGGTCGAATCACTTTTGTTACTCTGTATATGGTGCCATCCCATCACGTGCGAGTGTGAGATATTGGAATTAGCGCCCATGATGGGCTACACCGGCCTAAAAAAAAAAAAAACTCAAGAAGCTTATTTTAGATGGAGTTCTGTATGATTATTATAAGTTTAATTGGACTTTAAGAGTTATGAAGTTTTTTGGTTGACTTCAATCACTCTTATTAGCTTCTATATAATGACACCTATTGTATCTGAAATACAAGAGTTAGAGAAAAAGAAAATATGTATATCGTATTAGAAAATACAAAGAATGAAAACAAGAAAGACACCTAATGTGATATAAGGGGATTTTCTTTAATTATGATTATCCTCCGACTATATGCATACAGTGGTATAAGGATTTTCCATGAGATTATCTTTTATCTCTACAATTACATAACCTAGTTGTGATCCGCTTCCGTATTCGGAATTAAAAGGCACGCTTTTAAATCTTCTATTAATTGTATGTTGAGATATACGCAAAAATCAACAAAGTTCTTCGTAGTCAAGTTATTAATCTAGTTTCAAACAATAAAATCTATTTCACTGAATTCGAACTATATAAGAAATTGAAGGATATACCCTTGGGTATGAGCACATTAAGTGTTGGAAAGATGGAAAAAGAAGAGAAGAAAAAAGTAGCAGAAAATCATGAAAAGTTTCAAGAGTATATTGGGTATTAAGATGGGCATATATAGTTTAATATAAAATTTTAAATTTTAACCAATTGATTTATAAAATAATTTGGTGGGTACATATATAAATTGAATTAGATTCTAATATATTCAATAATATCCAATCATCAATTAACCAGTAGGACATCAAAATCGTTGGCTATATATGATAATGCATCCAGAATAAAAGTCAAATAGATTTTTGGATTTTAAAGGTTTCAATTGAGAAGATTTCCTGTTCACTCAACTATAATTTGCACTATACCGAGATGAGCTGGTATGGCATATTTTTCCAACTTGAGATGTTGATGATGTTTCCACAAGCAGAACACGGAAACACTAAGAACACTAGCATTAATTTCCAACAAATTTCCAACTACAGACACTAGCATTAAATATTTACACATCTTATATTATGCAATGCTGTTACATTGGCTGATATAGATATAGTGTCATACAACGAGAGATGCCAAATAAAGTTATGTCAACATACAATTATGGTAAGCACTTATTGCATTAGGTTAAAAATAAGTTGGTTTCAATAACGAAAGGCATGTTTAGGATTAAGATTAAGTAGTTGTAATTTGAAAATTATAGCATTAAAATATTTATTAAACATTAGTTGCTGTATCTTGAAAGTTAACCGTAGAAGTTAAGTTGATTTAATTTTATACTTGTATGATGAAAAAATTATTATATTTTTTATTAATTTTATCAAAATTATTATTTAAAAATTATATTTACTACATAATATTAATTTTTATTTTATAATTATAGTTTTTTTGCCACAATACCTCAATCTCAAATAGCACTTAGATGGAATCTCAAATTTAGTGCTAAATATATGGTGCATAAATTACTTAAAACTTGAACATGAAACTTGAACATGTAGTGCAAAAATAATTTTCGTAAGATCTTAATGAGACATAGCCTATAAAGTTTCAACAAACCAATAATTCACTTGAAATATAAAATGTTGTATTACATGTATGGAATAGCTCCTCAAATCAACATGCTTCCACAAAGATTATTAATTGAGAAAAAATCAAACTCCACTTATTTCAAATAAAATATACAAGATATGGTATAACATCACTATAATTGCTTAATGCTTATAGAAATTCCCAATTTATGTGCACATTTGTGGAGTAAAAGTACCAGGAAAACACCAATTCCTTAAAAAAAATGATGAACAAATGAACAAACGGCCTAAATCCTAACACTGGATTTAATTGCTAGAAAATTAAAAGAAAAGTTTTGAGCATGACCATGAGAATTAAAATCCCACATAAATGTCTAGCTCTTAAATGAAAAAACATTGCATAAAAAGGTCAAACTTACAAAGCTATAAAATTTCTTTAACAAATAGATGATAAAAATGCTCTCTGTTGTTGACGCCAAAAATTCGGTCACTATTATCTCAAGCAGATCAGACTTTAGCATCACCATTAAATTTACTTTTTGGGAAAGTAGCTTGCCATTCACCAAGGATGCCTCTAACTGCTAGTAGATTATTTTCATTCACCTGAAATCACATAAGACAATCAGAGGTCACCGGATGTTTTTTTGGTGAAAATCTCCTGATGCTCAAGTTAGTAATCGGGTATGGAAAAAACTTTTGCCATCTCTCGTGTGGCTTAATTCATATTACCTTCTAAAAAGCTTTTCAATAAAATGTCCAATAAAATCATTTCTTTCGAGAGGAAGAGAGCATGAGATGCTATAGAAGAGACCCCACAAATAATTTTAACCACTTAAATAAATAATAATTATTATTATCACAACCTTCATAATCATAATTAATGTACTAATGAGCATAATAATAAACATAATAATGATCATAATAATGATAAATAATAATATCTGTCATAATAATTACGATAATAATTAGAGTTACCTCCTAGTCGAGGTTATCTGGTCAAGAGAAAAACTAGATATCATTTTAGTACAGGATCAAGCCAACGCGATTAGCTTACGCTCTAATTGAAGTGTGATTAGATCCGTTCTAATACAAATGACTCCATGAGATTTTTTCATAACGCATAAAGCAAGATCATATGACACTCTAATCTAAATGACTCTACAAGAGAGATTTTTGATAAATAATTCTAGAGGAATTATAAAAAAAAGAAATTTTATTAAATTATTCAATTGAAATTATGAAAATAATTATGGACCACTCTATTTATAATAGAGCAAACCTACTTCACTAAGTTAACTTAAAAAAAGGAAACTAAATCACAATTACAAAACTAAATCATAATTCAATAGAAATAAAAGACTAAGATATTGTTCCGTAATTAACTCTAATTAAAATAGAAAATAAAATTCTAGAATCCTAAAATAACTAAATTAACGTCCTACATCATTTGCTATATTTAATCTAATAGAGCGAGATTAGGCAGACTTTGACTTTTATTCCCTGCTAATAATATTCTTGACATTAATTAATCTATCTATAAAAAAGTTAATTAGTAAATTAAGCATTAATTATTTATTAACAAATAACCAATAAATATCAGTAAGAAAGAACTAGTACTTTTTTTACCTATGCAACTTAAAGTAGTGTTTAATATCCTTAGAATAATGTTACTAATAATCATTTTATAAAAAATAATAATTATAAAAGTTAAATAATAATAATATAAAAGCTTTTGTAAATTTCTATATTACTTTTAGGTTAATTTAATATAAAAATTATCATTTTTTATTAATATTCATAAGAATATTTTATAAAGGTATTACTGTAAAAGAAAAAAAATAAGGGTAGGAGGAGTCTAACATATTTAATAGCAAGAGTATTTTGAAGTGTTTTTTAAATATAAAGACCAAACAGGAACTTACCTCAAAATATAGGGATTAAATGAGCATATAGGAACTTGTCTCAAAATTTTAAAAAAATTTCACTCACAAGCTTAATGGATGATATTGATATGAGTCCACATCAAGGATTCTCCCTAATCAAAATATAATTGGCTATTATCGTTTATGACATGTGGCAAGAATCATTGTTATTATAATAGATAAAGATTCTCTCCTAACTTTTTTTCCCTCTTAACCCTCTTTGTTTTTTAATGATTAGTTAAATGTGTAATAATTATACCAATTTTTTCAATAAATATACACATTTAATCAATAATTGAAAAATAAGAAAGATTAGGAGAGAAAAACCATGAGAGGAACCTAGCCCTATTATAACATGCACATTGAAATTCTAAAAAAAAAATGAGGGTGAATTGGAGTTTTTAATAATTTTTCCAAACAACAATAAAATCTAACACGAACCATCAAACCTTTTGGTCAACACATATATATGGTGGAAATTATAGGCATTATGAATCATATATATATATAATTGGAAGATGAACTCTTAATTTATGATGATTGATTTCTTATTTTTTTTGTTATTAAACATTTTCTATAAATTAGGCCTTAGAGCCATTTGAAGTCAACAAGAGTGAATGTTTATCCATGTACACTCTTTACTATTCTCAAAATTTTTTTGTCCCATTGTAAGGGATTTAGATTTAATGCTTATTTAAATTTTTTGTTACGAGATAAGTATTTTGTGCAGCATACCCATGCGGCACTTAGATAACTATCACCAAAAGTTAATAACTAAGGCTTAAGCTTTTTACTAGTTAAGCTAGAATACTAATAAAAGATTTAGAGAAAAAGAACGATTAGAGAGCAACTAAGCTAAATAGAGTTTGTATTATTCACACAAGTGTACAAGTGAGATGCTATAGATGAAGGGAATAAAACTAGGTTTTTCAATTTTTCAATTTAAAACCTTTTAGTACCGATCTCATACAACATATAAGAATTAAGTAATCTAGAAATTCATACCTTGATGTTTTGAGAAGATGAACAATTGAGAGTTGTAGATCCGCCTAAACGATCTTCCAAGCTATGACTCAAGTTTGATCAACACTGGACGTGTGGGCGCCTGTTTCACCACTCCCCAATTATAACTGGCTCCTCTTAGATGCCTTCTTTATTTTTCATAAAATCCCTGGGATTCTTCTCCTCTTTTTATTTAAGAGAATAATGTCCCTTTTATAATATCTTATGAAAAACCCTAGTATGTTAGGATTAGGATTTCTATTTAAAATAGAATTCCTCTTTTAACTATCTCTTTACTTACGTAAAAGTTGAAGGAATGTGTAACTAACTAGGAGACCACCTTGTAAAATATTACAAGCCTCCATTTACACTTAAATATAACAGACTAGGCCTTAACAAATATTATAATTATTATTTTCATCTAATATGCCAGTTTTTCTTGCTTTTGGGTCCAGTGATGGTGTTGTCAATTAAATGAGCTAACCCGGGGATCATTTGGGAACATACAATAGTGGCTACAATAATTAAATTTGCAATTAAACAAATATAATTATTTAATTCGAATTCTACTCCACTATAATATTGGAACTGACCTCCATAATTGTATGCTCGAATATAATTCGCCCAAGCCACATTGATTTCTTTACTGCACAATCATTTGTACCACATCGTTAATTTAAATTGATATCTCAACTGTCCAATCAATTTAATTACATCTTGTTCCTTGATACTTATTGGTTTTCTCCAATGATCATTTTCAACATACTTATTTATGTTGAAACACTCTGGCCAGAGAATTCTATGATCAAGTACTGAAAACCCATCAAGAGATGTGTCATACAAATTCTATATTGTTAATCTATAATTTCAATACTTGTAATTGCTCCCACCAAGATACCGGGTAATCTAGACTACATGTGTATGTCATGCCCATTGGTAACTCAAATGAAATAACAACTACAATCATGAAATCATAACTAACTCAAGATTAAGATTACAGTAAATCAATGCCTATGAGATTTAATAAGTCTGACAGTTATTACTAGGTTAATTAAATCTCATATGTGATCCAGTTCAATGTAGACATACTACATCAATAAATTCATACATGATTAAGACAAATCACTCAATGAATTTATTACAGTCTATACCTAAATAAAGTGCCCAACTTTATTTATCAACTGCGAACTTAATTTATTTAATCATAAGATAACTTGTATTTATGTCTTCTGCGAATCCACATGGTGATCACATAAATACATATAATATGATTAAATGAACTTTACTCAAAATATTAATGCAATTCAAAATACTTTAAATATTTTATTAATCAGAAAATCAATATCCTTTAAAGAGCATATAATCCCAACAATAGAATTCTTGAGTGTGCAAAGAATCGACCAAGTTCTATAATCTTCCTATCTACAGAATTCTCATGGCATAGAGAACTCCTATTTCTGGCAAGACTTAAAGTGTTTTAATTCTACTACTATCTACAAAAGCTCACATTCTACCACTCTCTAGAGAATTCTTGAATATTTAGAAGCCAAGAGAGTTCTAGAGATGGAAACTTCTAGAACTCAAGGATTGCAAGCTTGGCCTTGTCTAGTTAGCCTCAGGCTCAAAAGTTTTGGGTGGTCCATAATATTTAGGTAGCCTTTGTAAGATCTTGTGACATGTGGTATTTATGACTTTTAGTGCGTGTTTGGTGTAAAAAAATGGGAGAGGAGAGGAATCAAAAGGAGAGAGGGTAAGAGAAAATGAAATAAAATGATAGTTAATCTCTATTTCATTGTTTGATAAAATATCTCCAGAACATTATCACTAAAGTGTTAATTCAGTAGCAACTGCTGCAAGAAGCTGCTCGACAGAATGAGCCACTCTGGGACTTACTATAAGATCAATACCCACTGCAAGAACGTGATCTTGTATTGCAGCGAGCATAACCATTTGATCCTCTAAGAGAAGAGCATCTGATTCCTCCAAGTCCCATACAAGTCCACCCTTTATATAAATAGAAGCTACGCGAAGTATACAAAGCTCTTGGAAAGACTAAAGAAAGAACGTGCTTTTCCTGAAAAAAGAATTCTTCCAATAATTTCAAACCTAAACTTTTTTAAAAGTGTATAAAATACTTTTACATTTGTGAACCAAATTTTTAACAGAAAAAATTTGAAGTATACATTTTACTTGATACAATCCTTTTTTTTTTTTTTAAGGATCCGCTATAAAGAGAGAATTGCCTTCACCCCCAAGGGAGAATCAACCAATCCTTTGAAAAAATAGCTTCTTGTCCTTTTAATCATGCAGCAATCGATTCCTTCAATCCCAAGAGGAACTTCCGAATGCAATTGAGTTTATGAGCCTAGAGTGCTTGTAGGATCTGTAAATTGTGTTTAAACATACCGTTTATTGTTACATGTATTAAGTTAAATGTTTCATGTTCTACATGACCCCTAAATTTTTTTTTTTATTTGTTTCATTTTTTATGTTTCATATCTAACATTTCTGTTTTACATATAACATTCATTGTTGCATATGAAGAGTTTATTACTTCTATTTTAAATACCCCCAAAAGATTACTTTTTCCCTCATTTTATTTCTAATTTCATTTTTTATGTTCATGTTTTATATATTGCGTTCATTGTTTTATACATGTACAAACCCTTACTCATGTTTGGTGTCTATAATTATATATTTGCTTTAATTGTTACATATTTTATATTCTATGTTTCATGTATAAATTAATGTTTCATAATTACGTCTTCAGTTGTATTTTTAAGGTTCAAATGTCCCCAAATATTTTCTTTCTTTTTTTTTTTGGGTTTCATGTTTTAATGTTATTTTGAGTAAAATCAACTTGAGTAAATCTCATTCCACACCCATCACGTATTGAGAATCTTTGAAGTTCCCAAATATATTTTACATTTACACTCTACCCCCAAGTCATTACTCCACTATTAAAATCAACATTAATAGAGCATGAGGTAAAAGTAAATTTTTATTAATATTTTTCCTCATTAAATTATATCTTAAATTGCACTTTTTATTTTTCTCTCTCTTTTTCTTATTTAATAATAATAATAAATAAATTTCTTCTCTTTGAATCTTTCAAGTCCTAGTGAATTAATCATTTTTTTTATAAGATAATGAATATATCTTAGGTTTTTAATTTTATTCTTTAGATCCTGACAAGTAAATTTATGAAAAATTAATAAGAGTCTATTAAATATAAGTTGCAACATATTTTATTCATTTGATAACTAAAGATTTAAATATTGTTAGAAGAAAAAAATTATATATTTAAAGTATTATTATTAATTTTGCAAAGTATTTCTTTTGAGTCTTGGCATCCCTTGGAACATTGTTCACATGGCCAGGATGAAATTCTGCAAACTAAGTAATATGAGCAAGACAATCGGCTTGGATGCTATGAGAGGAATCAGAATGGGACTCAAAACGAATTAGATTTCTCTCTTCCATAATTGAAAACAAGTAAAGAATACCGATAAAATTGATAAGTTGAAGAGTGTTGAGGGCTAAACTTCTTACTACTCATGGCTTCCTATATATCTTGAAAGCAGCCAGCTCTGAGGATCTAAGATATTGAGAACAAGCAGAGCCGATAATAATCTCTCAATGTTAAAATATTATTATTGTTGATGCAGTTTTCCCTCGTCCTTTCAAACAGTGCTAGAATCTTCTGCTCGCGGATAGCTCGAGCTCGAGCAGGACTGTCTCCCTCTTCCTATTCCTGTTTTTTCCAGAACGGAGGTCTCCCGAACCTGTACTCATAGAAAACAATGTCAGGGGTCGCCGGGTGTTGTTCCGGCGAAAACCCTCCGACGATCAAGTCAGTAATCGGGTTGTTCTTTTTGGTATCTCCCTTAGTTAGAGAGACCGAAAGAATGAAAAAGGTAATTTTTGCCTTTCTCTTTTGAGTAAATATGGAGTTTTTCTGAGAATCAGGGTAAAGGGAAGTAAGGATAGAGAGAACCTGTGTGAATTTTTGGAACCCCCACAACTTGCCCATTCGTTTCCTTTTATTCTCTGTTTTTTCCGCCTTTTCTCCCCGAGAGCATCCGTTCCCACGTCAGTGGTGTCTGGGTCCCTCTGACAGCCGAGATTGGCGTAATATTCCCTGGGATGCACGGTTGTCTCCTTAACCCGGTTCACATGGCCAGATCACCATGTCGGGCATGTGCGCAAGGAATGATGACACCGTGGGGGCATGTGCCAGCCATCGGCAACAGTACCACCACCATCCCTTGTGGGGCCCTGTTCAAGCATCGAAAGGTGTGCGGAATCTTGGGGAAACAGGTCGGACTGTCCTGGGCCGGGTCTTACATTCCATTTGTCCTATGATTGGCGCAGCCCAGTTGTGCTCGAGAACTTGACTGCAGCGAGCAGAAAGGAGAGCTCGGGTCTCGATCAATCTTCGAGCTCCCCATCC
The DNA here is from genome assembly GCA_025617385.1 of Murraya koenigii. Taxonomy (NCBI): domain Eukaryota; kingdom Viridiplantae; phylum Streptophyta; class Magnoliopsida; order Sapindales; family Rutaceae; genus Murraya; species Murraya koenigii. The sequence continues at coordinate 14,122,856 of CM046817.1, read as the reverse complement.
TTGTCCAGCCTTCGCCGGACCTGATGACCTCGAGCAGGCAAGAGAGCTCGGAGCTCGGACAGCTCTGAATTCCTCGACCTTGACCAGCTTTGACGTCTAGTGAGATCGTCTTCGTGCCAGTGGTTGGGACTTCTGCTCGAGCTGGGTTGACCTCGGGGTATTTTATTTGAGCTAGAAAGGCCTCGAGGAGACTTGCCCGATATTACCCAAACACCAGTCCCCCAGTTTCTAGTCTTTTGAGTGAAATGTGATAAGACGGGAAACTTATTAATGATGGGCCGACTTCACGGCCTTTTACGCTTCCCCACGTTCCCCAGTTGTCTCCCACTTCCATCATTTCGCATTTAATGCGAAACACGTAGGTAGATCCTGATCGTGCGTTCAAATTTTGAAGGAACGTGACTCGAAAGGTCTCATCCCTTGATCTTCGCACCGTCTACTAAAGAGACACACCTTTTGCCTTTACTCTTTTAAAAACCCTTGATTTCTTCACTGTTCTTCCTATTGCTCATTTTTACTCAACGTGCAATTTTCTGCAAGTGCTTCTTTGTCTTCTTCTTCCGTGTCAGTGTTATTCCCGGCCGTCTAAACCTTTCTCTGTATCCAGGTACAACCCTTCTTCTTTCTATCTTCACCATTTTTCCTTCTTCCGGGTCCCTGATTTCATTTGGGTAGATTAAACTCTAGGAAAAATGTCTGGTAGAGCCCGTAGGATGTCTCCTGAGGAATATTCCTCTTCAAGTGAAGTAGAGCCTCTTAGTATAATTCTCGTGAGGGATTCTAGTTCAGAAGGGGCATTGCCCGCGGCAGAGGCCCAGCCGCATCGGGAGGAAAGGGCCAGCCAAAGGTCTGAGGGTAGGGGATACCCCATTGACCAAATGAGGTGTGAAACCACCCAGTTAGATTTGAATAAACTTAAGGATACTTACAACATACCCGATAATGTGGACTTAAAGTTACCGGGCAGAGGTGATATCCCCAGCCGTCCCCCTCAGAGGTATACGACCTTCTATCTGGAATGCTTCAGGTGGGGGGTCAGGCTGCCGGGGCAGTTGAACCCGAACGGGTGGAGGGTCCTTTCCGGACTCTTTGTATTGTGGAAATGGTGCGATCTGGGTGAACCCTCGGTAGGGGAAATAAAGCACCTGTATCAGTTGAAGTGCAACCCAAAAGATGCTGGTTGGTACTACCTTACCTCCAGCATGAAGGGTAAGAAACCCATCACTGACCTCCCAACCTCTGGTGGCAACTGGAAGAGCAAATTCTTCTTCGTTGGGGGAGAATGGGGGCATGCTGCACCTCTCACCGAGGGGGTCCTTCCGGTTCCACAACATTTTTGCACTCCAGGTTGTCTATTTGTCCGGTGAATTCTTATTTTAATTTTTCTGCTCGCATTTGTTCTCATTATTTTTGCCTTTGCTGTTTTTGCAATTTCCTGGGGTGCTTCTTTCAGGATTGGGGAACAGCTTTAAGCACACATAAAGACTGCACTTGACAACGCGACCTCGTGCAGGGAGATGCTTACACCCCAAAATTTTTTGGAATTTGGTTTGGTGCCAGCAGAAGAAATGAGAGGGGTGCGTGAGATTATGCACAGGCGTGTTGGAACTGCCGGAGGCGCAAGCACCTCGAAGAGACCACTAGCAAAAACAGACGCTCCGCCTCCACCTGCTCGAGCTCCTTCTTCTACTCCGCAGGTAGCAAGAGCAGAGAAAGGTCCTACTTGCAGACGTCAGAGGACTACTACCTCAGCTCGCCCTCGACCAGAAGGTACGCAGGAGCAGGGTCTGCCTGCCCGCACTGAGCCTTACTTGAGGAGCTTTATAGGGGCGATGGATGACAGATTCTTGGATGGACTAGAATCCTATGATGCTGACGAGCTGTTCAGTGCTCTCCAGCGCCTCTCCTCCCGAACTTCAGCAGCCGTGACCAGGCTCCAGGCTAAGACCCAAGACTCTCAGGAGGAACTTTGAGCAGCGATCCAAAACTTGGACCAGACTGTTGGGGAGCTGAAAGAGGAGAACTCGAAGCTCCAAGAGGAGAATGCCACCTTTGCAGAGAGGACAGCAGTGTCAGACTCTAAGGTTTCCCAACTCCAGAGGGAGCTGACAGACATCCGCGAGGAGTTGATTGAGACTCGAAAGGATTTGGACACCCAGAGATCCTCCTATGAGAAGACCCTGGAGGGGGAAACTTCACGTCTGCAAGGGCAAATAGACGCTTTAAAGGTCCAGCTTGCACTCGAGTACAACAACGGGGTGGACTTCAGCTATGACTGCCTCGTGTATGCTTTGGGCAAGGTACATCCTAAGGTCGACCTGTCTAAGGTCCAAGAGGGTGTTGCCGAGTACATACGCATTCACGACGCCCCCACCCAAGAGTCTGGAGCTTCCCCTGCCGAGCCACAGCCAAGACCTGGGGAAGTTGCTCCTCCCCCTACTGCTACTGGAGATGTTCCTCCTCCTACTGCTGACGCTCCTCTTGCTGCTGCTGGAGATGTTCCTCCTCCTACTGCTGACGCTCCTCCTGCCGCTGCCGATGACAATCCTGCTGCCTAAACTTCCTTCTTTTTTTTTTTTGTACTTGTAATCACTTTAATGAAATAAAAAGGGTCCAGGCATATCATCGTAGGACCATGCAAAGACATCCTTGTATTGTATTCTTTCAAAAGGTCAATCAGGCTTATTCGTTCTTCGAGAGTCAAAGTGGTTCCTATCCTAACCTCTTGGGGTTCATCTGCGGTCCCTAAATTAATGGTAATGGGTTAGGTTTCTTCCATGACGGGTTGAGCCTTCCTTTCCTCCGATCTCTCCACCATTTCCAAGAGTTCGGGAGGAGTTTCACTCCGAGTTTCTTCCTCATCTACCGCATGAGGCGTTGATCATTGGAAGGGGAGCTAAGGTCCGCTATTTGTTTTCCTTTTTTTTTTCAAGATTCTAAGCATCTATTCTCTATATATTATATATAGAGAGATATTTATTAAACCCAATAAAGCACCCCCTAATAAATATCTCTTTCCCCCCTAGGGAAAGGGCCGGTATCTCTCTGCTTCACCTCCGTAGGGGGATTCTTAAGGGGGAAATTTAAAAGTGTTAAGCATGGAACTTCACTTCTGCACTTCCCCCAATCCCCTGTTCCCTACGTATGGAGCCAGCGTCGGTCAACCTTGGCATGGGGAAGTAGTGTCACCACTACCACTTCCCCGGGGTGTAAATTATAGAGCTATAAGTTTCCCCAAGACACAGCCTTTCTGTCTCCCCCTTCGGAATTTCCTCATTTGATCAATGAACTCAATCAGGTCTGAGGAACCCATTGAAGGTAGGAGTTTCTGTGCTCACTTACTTAATTTCTTACACCTTGAGAGAAAAAGAGCGAAGCGGGGCCGGAGTGGTACCCGATCCGGCAAGGGGACCACGGAGGGGGGAACGGTCGTATCAAAAAAGGGGAATAGGACTATCAAGTTGGCTGGGAGAGAAGAAGTTCAGAAGGAACAATCAATCCCGTGGGTACCAGTTCAGTAGGGACAGGCCCGGACTAATGGACAATAGACTAACGTCTTCGACTTCTGTTGCTGTTCAGTGTTTAGTACCTATGTAAATTGAGTATCGAGAAAGGATTGCATTCACCTTCTTCTTGATTGTAATCACTTTAATGAAATAAAAAGGCATATGTTGAACAACTCCTTTTTGTGCTCGTGTGTATATTCTCTTGTTTTGTGTGTAGGACTGACTTCATATACTTGTTAAGTAAGAATTCTGTAAGTGTTGGGCTTTTTATTTTATTTTATGCCCAAATGTATTACTGAATGTTTAGTTCTTTAAACTTAGGCTTGGCAGAGATTTTCCTTGAGTTAGGCTGAAGGCCTTTGGCCTGTTTCGTGAGCTCGGTCTTTCTGGACCGACGTTCTGCTCGTGCTTCGTGGCTCTATATATTGCGAGCTTATTTGCTTCAAGCCCAATTTTGGTTCATGTTTAAATTCAATGCAATCTCCTCACATTCTTCTTGCTCGAGCCTATAGTTGGCTGTGCTTGGCACCGTCCCACCTAAGGCTTAGACTTTGGGACCTCTGGCCTTGGCATTCTTCATGAGCTTCTTTTGCTCGGCCTATAATTGGCCTTACTGGGCACCGTCCCGCCTAAGATTTAGGCTTTGGGACTTCGGCCTCGGCGTTGTCTTCATAAGCTTACGCTCGGACTGCTGATTGGCCTCGTTGGGCGCAAGTCACGCTTAAGACTTAGGCTTTGGGACTTCGGCCTCGATGTTGTCTTCGTTAGCTTCTTACTTGGGCTGCATTTGGCCTTCTTGAGCACAGTCCACCTAAGATTTAGGCTTTGGGACTTCTGGCCTTAGCGTTGTGTTCATGAGTTTACGCTCGGGCGGCGATTGGCCTCGCTGAGCACCTTCCCCCAAGACTTAGGCTTTGGGACTTACGGCCTCGGCGTTGTCTTTATGAGCTTACGCTCGGGCACGTAATTGGCCTCGGCTGCTCGTTGTCCGACCTAAGACTTAGGCTTTGGGACTTCGGCCTCGGCGTTGTCTTCGTAAGCTTTTGCTCGAGACTGCTGATTGGCCTCGGTGGGCACAGTCTCGCCTAAGACTTAGGCTTTGGGACTTCGGCCTCAGCGTTGTCTTCATGAGCTTACCTGCTGGGGCTGCAATTGGCCTTGCTTGGGCAAGTCCGCTTAAGATTTAGGCTATGGGACTTCGGCCTTAGCGTTGTCTTCGTGAGCTTACGCTCGGGCTTGTAGTTGGTCTCGGCTGGGCGCAGTCCGCTCTAAGACTTAGGCTTTGAGACTTCGGCCTCGGCGTTGTCTTCATGAGCTTACGCTCGGGCACTGTAATTAGCCTCGGCTGGGCACGGTCCGCTCTAACACTTAGGCTTTGGGACTTCGGCCTTAGCGTTGTCTTACGCTTTCGGGCTGCGATTGGCCTCGCTAAGCCTGCCCGCCTAAGACTTAGGCTTTGGGACTTCGGCCTCGGCGTTGTCTTCGTGAGCTTACGCTCGGGCTTGTAATTAGCCTCGCTAGGCACAGTCCACCTAAGACTTAGGCTTTGGGACTTCGGCCTTAGCGTTGTCTTACGCTTGGGCTCCGATTGGCCTCGCTAAGCGCCAGTCCGCGTAAGACTTAGGCTTTGGGACTTCGGCCTCGGCGTTGTCTTAATGAGCTTACGCTCGGGCTGCGATTGGCCTCGTTGGGCACCGTCCCGCCTAAGACTTAGGCTTTGGGACTTCTGGCTTCAACATTGTCTTCATGAGCGTCTTTTGCTTGGGCCTACAATTGACCTCGCTAGGCACCGTCCCACCTAAGATTTAGGCTTTGGGACTTCTAGCCTTAGCGTTGTTTTCTGCTCGGGCCTGCAATTGGCCTCGTTAGGCACCGTCTCGCCTAAGACTTAGGATTTGGGACTTCTAGACTGAGCGTTGTCTTCATAATCTTCTGATCGGGCCTGCAATTGGCCTCGTTGGGCACCGTCCCGCCTAAGACTTAGGCTTTGGGACTTCAGCCTCGATGTTGTCTTCGTGAGCCTTACTACTTGGGCTGCATTTGGCCATCTTTGAGCACAGATCCCACTAAGATTTAGGCTTTGGGACTTCGGCCTTAGCGTTGTGTTCATGAGTTTACGCTCGGGCCGTGATTGGCCTCGCTAGAGCACCTTCCCCCAAGACTTAGGCTTTGGGACTTCGGCCTCAGCGTTGTCTTTATGAGCTTACGCTCGGGCTGTAATTAGCCTCAGCTGCTCGTTGTCCGACCTAAGACTTAGGCTTTGGGACTTCGGCCTCGGCGTTGTCTTCGTAAGCTTACGCTCGGACTGCAATTGGCCTCGGTGGGCCTAGTCTACGCTTAAGACTTAGGCTTTGGGACTTCGGCCTCAGCGTTGTCTTCGTGAAGCTTACCTGCTGGGGCTGCAATTGGCCTTCTTGGGCACGAATCCACTTTAAGATTTAGGCTATGGGACTTCGGCCTTAGCGTTGTCTTCGTGAGCTTACGCTCGGGCTTGTAATTGGTCTCGCTGGGCACAGTCCGCTCTAAGACTTAGGCTTTGAGACTTACGGCCTCGGCGTTGTCTTCGTGAGCTTACGCTCGGGCTGTAATTAGCCTCGGCTGGGCGCAGTCCGCTCTAACACTTAGGCTTTGGGACTTCGGCCTTAGCGTTGTCTTACTGCTCGAACTGCGATTGGCCTCGCTAAGCACTGCTCGCCTAAGACTTAGGCTTTGGGACTTCGGCCTCGGCGTTGTCTTCATGAGCTTACGCTCGGGCTTGTAATTAGCCTCGCTGAGGCACAGTCCGCTTTAAGACTTAGGCTTTGGGACTTCAGCCTTAGCGTTGTCTTACTGCTTGGGCTACCGATTGGCCTCGCTAGACGCAAGTCCGCGTAAGACTTAGGCTTTGGGACTTCGGCCTCGGCGTTGTCTTAATGAGCTTACGCTCGGGACTGCAATTGGCCTCGTTGAGCCGCAGTCCACTTTAAGACTTAGGCTTTGGGACTTCGGCTTCAACATTGTCTTCGTGGCGTCTTTTGCTTGGGCCTACAATTGACCTCGCTAGGCGCGAGTCCACTCTAAGATTTAGGCTTTGGGACTTCAGCCTTAGCGTTGTTTTACCTTTCGGGCACTGCAATTGGCCTCGTTAAGCACAGTCTACGCTTAAGACTTAGGATTTGGGACTTCAGGCTGGCGTTGTCTTCGTAATCTTACGATCGGGCTGCGATTGGCCTCGTTGGGCGCAATCCACTTTAAGACTTAGGCTTTGGGACTTCAGCCTCGATGTTGTCTTCGTGAGCCTTCTACTTGGGCTGCATTTGGCCATCTTGAGCCGCAATCCCACTAAGATTTAGGCTTTGGGACTTCGGCCTTAGCGTTGTGTTCATGAGTTTACGCTTCGGGCGGCGATTGGCCTCGCTGAGCACCTTCCCCCAAGACTTAGGCTTTGGGACTTCAGCCTCGGCGTTGTCTTTATGAGCTTACGCTCGGGCACGTAATTGGCCTCGTTGCTCGTTGTCCGACCTAAGACTTAGGCTTTGGGACTTCTGGCCTCAGCGTTGTCTTCGTAAGCTTCTGCTCGGGCCTGCAATTGGCCTCGGTGGGCACCGTCTCGCCTAAGACTTAGGCTTTGGGACTTCTGGCCTCAGCGTTGTCTTCGTGAGCTTACCTGCTGGGGCACTGCAATTGGCCTTCTTGGGCGCAAGTCACTCTAAGATTTAGGCTATGGGACTTCGGCCTTAGCGTTGTCTTCGTGAGCTTACGCTCGGGCTTGTAATTGGTCTCGTTGGGCGCAGTCCGCCTAAGACTTAGGCTTTGAGACTTCGGCCTCGGCGTTGTCTTCGTGAGCTTACGCTCGGGCACTGTAATTAGCCTCGGCTGAGCGCAGTCACTCTAACACTTAGGCTTTGGGACTTCGGCCTTAGCGTTGTCTTACTGCTCGGGCTGCGATTGGCCTCGCTAGACACCGTCCGCTTAAGACTTAGGCTTTGGGACTTCGGCCTCGGCGTTGTCTTCGTGAGCTTACGCTCGGGCTTGTAATTAGCCTCGCTGAGCGCAGTCCCACTAAGACTTAGGCTTTGGGACTTCGGCCTTAGCGTTGTCTTACTGCTTGGGCTGCGATTGGCCTCGCTAAACGCAAGTCCGCGTAAGACTTAGGCTTTGGGACTTCGGCCTCGGCGTTGTCTTAATGAGCTTACGCTTTCGGGCTGCAATTAGCCTCGTTGGGCGCAGATCCCCTCAAGACTTAAGCTTTGGGACTTACAGCCTCGACATTGTCTTCGTGGCGTCTTTTGCTTGGGCTACAATTGACCTCGCTAGGCACCAGTCCACCTAAGATTTAGGCTTTGGGACTTCAGCCTTAGCGTTGTTTTACTGCTCGGACTGTAATTGGCCTCGTTAAGCACAGTCTCGCCTAAGACTTAGGATTTGGGACTTCAGGCTGGCGTTGTCTTCGTAATCTTACGATCGGGACTGCTGATTGGCCTCGTTGGGCGCAGATCCACTTAAGACTTAGGCTTTGGGACTTCGGCCTCGATGTTGTCTTCGTGAGCTTCTCTACTTGGGCTGCATTTGGCCTTCTTGAGCACAGTCCACCTAAGATTTAGGCTTTGGGACTTACGGCCTTAGCGTTGTGTTCATGAGTTTACGCTTTCGGGCCGTGATTGGCCTCGCTGAAGCACCTTCCCCCAAGACTTAGGCTTTGGGACTTCGGCCTCGGCGTTGTCTTTATGAGCTTACGCTCGGGCACTGTAATTAGCCTCGTTGCTCGTTGTCCGACCTAAGACTTAGGCTTTGGGACTTCAGCCTCGGCGTTGTCTTCATAAGCTTACGCTCGGACTGCAATTGGCCTCGGTGGGCACAGTCTCGCTCTAAGACTTAGGCTTTGGGACTTCGGCCTCAGCGTTGTCTTCATGAGCTTCTTGCTTGGGGCTGCAATTGGCCTTCGTTGAGCGCAGTCCGAATAAGATTTAGGCTATGGGACTTACGGCCTTAGCGTTGTCTTCATGAGCTTACGCTCGGGCTTGTAATTGGTCTCGTTGAGCGCAGTCACGCCTAAGACTTAGGCTTTGAGACTTCGGCCTCGGCGTTGTCTTCGTGAGCTTACGCTCGGGCTGTAATTAGCCTCGGCTGAGCACGGTCACGTCTAACACTTAGGCTTTGGGACTTCGGCCTTAGCGTTGTCTTACTGCTCGGGACTGCGATTGGCCTCGCTGAAGCACTGCCGCCTAAGACTTAGGCTTTGGGACTTCGGCCTCGGTGTTGTCTTCGTGAGCTTACGCTCGGGCTTGTAATTAGCCTCGCTAGGCACCGTCCGCCTTAAGACTTAGGCTTTGGGACTTCGGCCTTAGCGTTGTCTTACGCTTGGGCACTGCGATTGGCCTCGCTAAACGCAGATCCGCGTAAGACTTAGGCTTTGGGACTTCGGCCTCGGCGTTGTCTTAATGAGCTTACGCTCGGGCTGCAATTGGCCTCGTTGGGCGCAGTCCGCTCTAAGACTTAGGCTTTGGGACTTACGGCTTCAACGTTGTCTTCGTGGCGTCTTTTGCTTGGGCTACAATTGACCTCGCTAGGCACAGTCCACTAAGATTTAGGCTTTGGGACTTCAGCCTTAGCGTTGTTTTACCTTTCGGACTGCAATTGGCCTCGTTAGACGCAGTCTCGCCTAAGACTTAGGATTTGGGACTTCAGGCTGGCGTTGTCTTCATAATCTTCTGATCGGGCCTGCAATTGGCCTCGTTGGGCACCGTCCCGCCTAAGACTTAGGCTTTGGGACTTCTGGCCTCAGTGTTGTCTTCATGAGCTTCTTCTACTTGGGCCTGCATTTGGCCTTGCTGGGCACCGTCCCACCTAAGATTTAGGCTTTGGGACTTCTGGCCTTAGCGTTGTGTTCATGAGTTTCTGCTCGGGCCAGCAATTGGCCTCGCTAGGCACCTTCCCCCCTAAGACTTAGGCTTTGGGACTTCTGGCCTCAGCGTTGTCTTTATGAGCTTCTGCTCGGGCCTGTAATTGGCCTCGCTGCTCATTGTCCAGCCTAAGACTTAGGCTTTGGGACTTCTGGCCTCAGCGTTGTCTTCGTAAGCTTACGCTCGGGCTGCGATTGGCCTCGGTGGGCACAGTCTACGCTAAGACTTAGGCTTTGGGACTTCGGCCTCAGCGTTGTCTTCATGAGCTTACCTGCTGGGGCTGCAATTGGCCTTCTTGAGCACGATCCGCTCTAAGATTTAGGCTATGGGACTTCGGCCTTAGCGTTGTCTTCGTGAGCTTACGCTCGGGCTTGTAATTGGTCTCGTTGGGCACAGTCCGCTCTAAGACTTAGGCTTTGAGACTTCGGCCTCGGCGTTGTCTTCGTGAGCTTACGCTCGGGCTGTAATTAGCCTCGCTAGGCGCAGTCCGTCCTAACACTTAGGCTTTGGGACTTCGGCCTTAGCGTTGTCTTACTGCTCGGACTGCGATTGGCCTCGCTAAGCACTGCCCGCTTAAGACTTAGGCTTTGGGACTTCGGCCTCGGCGTTGTCTTCGTGAGCTTACGCTCGGGCTTGTAATTAGCCTCGCTAGACGCAGTCCACTCTAAGACTTAGGCTTTGGGACTTCGGCCTTAGCGTTGTCTTACTGCTTCGGGACTGCGATTGGCCTCGCTAAGCGCCGATCCGCGTAAGACTTAGGCTTTGGGACTTCGGCCTCGGCGTTGTCTTAATGAGCTTACGCTCGGGCTGCAATTAGCCTCGTTGGGCGCAGTCCGCTCTAAGACTTAGGCTTTGGGACTTCGGCTTCAGCATTGTCTTCGTGAGCTTACGCTCGGGCTTGTAATTAGCCTCGGTGGGCGCAGATCACGCCTAAGACTTAGGGTTTGGGACTTACGGCCTCGGCGTTGTCTTAATGAGCTTACGCTCGGGCTGCAATTGGCCTCGTTGGGCACAGTCCGCTTTAAGACTTAGGCTTTGGGACTTCGGCTTAGCATTGTCTTCGTGGCGTCTTTTGCTTGGGCTACAATTGACCTCGCTAAGCACAGTCACGCTAAGATTTAGGCTTTGGGACTTGCTAGCCTAGCGTTGTTTTACTGCTCGGGACTGCGATTGGCCTCGTTAGAGCACCGTCTACGCCTAAGACTTAGGATTTGGGACTTCTAGCACTGGCGTTGTATTCGTAATCTTACGCTCGGACTGCTGATTGGCCTCGTTGGGCGCAGATCACTTTAAGACTTAGGCTTTGGGACTTCGGCCTCGGTGTTGTCTTCGTGAGCTTCTCTACTTGGGCTGCATTTGGCCTTCTTGAGCGCAGATCCACCTAAGATTTAGGCTTTGGGACTTCGGCCTTAGCGTTGTCTTCATGAGTTTCTGCTCGGGCGCTGATTGGCCTCGCTAGGCACCTTCCCCCCTAAGACTTAGGCTTTGGGACTTCTGGCCTCAGCGTTGTCTTTATGAGCTTCTGCTCGGGCCTGTAATTGGCCTCGCTGCTCATTGTCCAGCCTAAGACTTAGGCTTTGGGACTTCTGGCCTCAGCGTTGTCTTCATAAGCTTCTGCTCGGGCCTGCAATTGGCCTCGGTGGGCACCGTCTCGCCTAAGACTTAGGCTTTGGGACTTCTGGCCTCAACGTTGTCTTCATGAGCTTCTTCTGCTGGGGCCTGCAATTGGCCTTCTTGAGGCACGTCCGCTCTAAGATTTAGGTTATGGGACTTCGGCCTTAGCGTTGTCTTCGTGAGCTTACGCTCGGGCATGTAATTGGTCTCGGCTGGGCGCAGTCCGCTTAAGACTTAGGCTTTCGGACTTCGGCCTCGGCGTTGTCTTCGTGAGCCTTACGCTCGGGCCTGCAATTGGCCTCGCTAAGCGCAGATCCACGCTGAGACTTAGGCTTTGGGACTTCGGCCTGGCGTTGTCTTCTGCTTCGGGACTGCGATTGGCCTCGCTGAGCGCAAGTCACGTCTAAGACTTAGGCTTTGAGACTTCGGCCTCGGTGTTGTCTTCGTGAGCTTACGCTCGGGCTGCAATTAGCCTCGTTGGGCACAGTCCGCTCTAAGACTTAGGCTTTGAGACTTCAGCCTCGGCGTTGTCTTCGTGAGCTTCTTTGCTTGGGCTGCAATTGGCCTCGCTAGGTACCATCCGCTTAAGATTTAGGCTTTGGGACTTCTAGCCTTAGCGTTGTCTTACCGCTCGGGCTGCTGATTGGCCTCTCTAAACGCAGTCTCGCCTAAGACTTAAGATTTGGGACTTCAGCACTGGCGTTGTCTTCGTAATCTTACGCTTCGGGACTGCGATTGGCCTCGTTGGGCGCAGTCCACCTAAGACTTAGGCTTTGGGACTTCGGCCTCGGCGTTGTCTTCGTGAGCTTACTGCTCGGGCTGCATTTGGCCTTGCTTGGTCACAGTCCCACTAAGATTTAGGCTTTGGGACTTACGGCCTTAGCGTTGTCTTCGTGAGCTTCTTACGCTCGGGCTACAATTGGCCTCGCTAGACGCAATCCACTTAAGACTTAGGCTTTGGGACTTCGGCCTCAGCGTTGTCTTCGTAAGCTTACGCTCGGGCTGCAATTGGCCTCGTTGAGCGCCGATCCACTCTAAGACTTAGGCTTTGGGACTTCGGCCTCAGCGTTGTCTTCGTGAGCTTCATGCTTCGCGGCTGCAATTGGCTTTCTTGGGCACGCAGTCCCGCCTAAGATTTAGGCTTTAAGACTTCCAGCCTCGGCGTTGTCTTCGTGAGCTTACTGCTCGGGCTGTAATTAGCCTCGCTGAGCGCAGTCACTTCTAACACTTAGGCTTTGGGACTTCGGCCTTAGCGTTGTCTTACGCTTTCGGGCTGCGATTGGCCTCGCTAGACGCCGATCACGTCTAAGACTTAGGCTTTGGGACTTCGGCCTCGGCGTTGTCTTCGTAAGCTTACGCTCGGGCTTGTAATTGGCCTCGCTGGGCACAGTCACGCCTAAGACTTAGGCTTTGGGATTCGGCCTCGGCGTTGTCTTCGTGAGCTCTTACGCTCGGGCTGCAATTGGCCTCGCTAGGCACCATCCGCTTAAGACTTAGGCCTTGGGACTTCGGCCTTAGCGTTGTCTTACTGCTCGGACTGCAATTGGCCTCGCTAGGCACAGTCCGCGTAAGACTTAGGCTTTGGGACTTACGGACTCGGCGTTGTCTTAATGAGCTTACGCTCGGGCTGCAATTAGCCTCGTTGGGCACAGTCCACCTAAGACTTAGGCTTTGAGACTTAGGCTCGGCGTTGTCTTCGTGAGCTTCTTTTGCTTGGGCTGCAATTGGCCTCGCCGAGTACCATCCACTTAAGATTTAGGCTTTGGGACTTCTAGCCTTAGCGTTGTCTTACGCTTTCGGGACTGCAATTGGCCTCGCTAGACACCGTCTCGCCTAAGACTTAGGCTTTGGGACTTCTGGTCTCAGTGTTGTCTTCATGAGCTTCTGCTCGGGCCTGCAATTAGCCTCGCTGGGCACCGTCCCACTAAGACTTAGGCTTTGGGACTTCTAGCCTCAGCGTTGTCTTCATGAGCTTCTTTTGCTTGGGCCTGCAATTGGCCTCGCTAGGTACCATCCCGCCTAAGATTTAGGCTTTGGGACTTCTAGCCTTAGCGTTGTCTTCTGCTCGGGCCTGCAATTGGCCTCGCTAGGCACCGTCTCGCCTAAGACTTAAGATTTGGGACTTCTAGCCTGAGCGTTGTCTTCATAATCTTCTGCTCGGGCCTGCAATTGGCCTCGTTGGGCACCGTCCCACCTAAGACTTAGGCTTTGGGACTTCGGCCTCGGCGTTGTCTTCATGAGCTTCCTGCTGGGGCTGCAATTGGCCTTCTTGAGCACCAGTCCCTCTAAGATTTAGGCTTTGGGACTTCGGCCTTAGCGTTGTCTTCGTGATGCTACGCTCGGGCACTGTAATTGGCCTCGCTGGGCATCGTCCGACCTAATACTTAGGCTGTGGGACTTCAGCCTCGGCGTTGTCTTCGTGAAGCTTCTTACGCTTTCGGGCTGCAATTGGCCTCGCTAGAGCACAATCCACTTTAAGACTTAGGATTTGGGACTTACGGCCTTAGAGTTGTCTTACGCTTCGGGCTGCAATTGGCCTCGGCTAGGCACGAATCCGCTCTAAGACTTAGGATTTGGGACTTCGGCCTCGGCGTTGTCTTCGTGAGCTTACGCTCGGGCACTGCGATTAGCCTCGCTAAACCTTCATCACTTTAACACTTAAGCTTTGGGACTTCGGCCTTAGCGTTGTCTTACGCTTTCGGACTGCGATTGGCCTCGCTAGACGCAGTCCGCGTAAGACTTAGGCTTTGGGACTTCGGCCTCGGCGTTGTCTTAATGAGCTTACGCTTTCGGGCTGCAATTAGCCTCGTTGAGCACAAGTCCCCCTAAGACTTAGGCTTTGGGACTTCAGCTCGACGTTGTCTTCGTGAGCGTCTTTTGCTTGGGCTACAATTGGCCTCGCTAAGCGCTTATCACTTTAAGATTTAGGCTTTGGAATTCTAGCCTAAGCGTTGTTTTACATTCGGACTGCAATTGGCCTCGCTCAAGCACCGTCTCGCTCTAAGACTTAGGATTTGGGACTTCAGCACTGGCGTTATCTTCGTAATCTTACGCTCGGGCTTGCGATTGGCCTCGTTGGGCAGCTATCACTCTAAGACTTAGGCTTTGTGACTTCAGCCTCGGTGTTCTCTTCAGTGAGCTTCTTACTTGGGCACTGCATTTGGCCTTCTTGAGCGCAGATCCACCTAAGATTTAGGCTTTGGGACTTCGGCCTTAGCGTTGTCTTCGTGAGTTTACGCTTGGGCGGCGATTGGCCTCGCTAAGCACCTTCCGCCTAAGAGTTAGGCTTTGGGACTTCGGCCTCGGCGTTGTCTTCGTGAGCTTACGCTCGGGCACTGTAATTAGCCTCGTTGCTCGTTGTCGACCTAAGACTTAGGCTTTGGGACTTCGGCCTCGGCGTTGTCTTCGTAAGCTTACGCTCGGGACTGCGATTGGCCTCGTTGAGCACGCAGTCCGCTTAAGATTATGCTTTGGGACTTCGGCCTCGGCGTTGTCTTCGTGAAGCTTCCTGCTGGGGCTGCAATTGGCCTTCTTGAGCGCAGATCCGCTCTAAGATTTAGGCTTTGGGACTTCGGCCTTAGCGTTGTCTTCGTGAGCTTACGCTCGGGCTTGTAATTGGTCTCGGCTGGGCGCAGTCCGCCTAAGACTTAGGCTTTGAGACTTCGGCCTCGGCGTTGTCTTCGTGAGCTTCTTACGCTCGGGCTACAATTGGCCTCGCTAAGCGCAGTCCACTCTAAGACTTAGGCTTTGGGACTTCCAGCCTAAGCGTTGTTTTACTGTTCGGACTGCAATTGGCCTCGCTCAAGCGCTTATCATCCTAAGACTTAGGATTTGGGACTTCAGCTCGGCGTTATCTTCGTAATCTTACGCTTCGGGACTGCGATTGGCCTCGTTGGGCGCGAATCCACTCTAAGACTTAGGCTTTGTGACTTCAGCCTCGGTGTTCTCTTCGTGAGCTTCTACTGCTCGGGCTGCATTTGGCCTTGCTTGAGCACAGTCCGCACTAAGATTTAGGCTTTGGGACTTACGGCCTTAGCGTTGTCTTCGTGAGTTTACGCTTGGGCCGTGATTGGCCTCGCTAGGCACCTTCACGCCTAAGACTTAGGCTTTGGGACTTCGGCCTCGGCGTTGTCTTCGTGAGCTTACGCTCGGGCTGTAATTGGCCTCGTTGCTCGTTATCCGACTAAGACTTAGGCTTTGGGACATCGGCCTCGGCGTTGTCTTCGTAAGCTTACGCTCGGGCTGCGATTGGCCTCGTTGAGCGCAATCCCACCTAAGGCTTAGGCTTTGGGACTTCGGCCTCGGCGTTGTCTTCGTGAGCTTCTGCTTGGGGCTGCAATTGGCCTTCTTGAGCACGAGTCCCTCTAAGATTTAGGCTTTGGGACTTACGGCCTTAGCGTTGTCTTCGTGAGTTTACGCTTGGGCCGTGATTGGCCTCGCTAGGCACCTTCCGCCTAAGACTTAGGCTTTGGGACTTCGGCCTCGGCGTTGTCTTCGTGAAGCTTACGCTCGGGCTGTAATTAGCCTCGTTGCTCATTGTCCGACCTAAGACTTAGGCTTTGGGACTTCGGCCTCGGCGTTGTCTTCGTAAGCTTACGCTCGGGACTGCGATTGGCCTCGTTGGGCGCAATCCGCTCTAGAATTAGGCTTTGGGACTTCGGCCTCGGCGTTGTCTTCGTGAGCTTACCTGCTGGGGCTGCAATTGGCCTTCGTTGAGCGCAGATCCACTTTAAGATTTAGGCTTTGGGACTTCGGCCTTAGCGTTGTCTTCGTGAGCTTACGCTCGGGCTTGTAATTGGTCTCGTTGAGCGCGAGTCACTCTAAGACTTAGGCTTTGAGACTTACGGCCTCAGCGTTGTCTTCGTGAGCCTTACGCTCGGGCTACTGATTGGCCTCGCTAAGCGCCGATCCGCCTAAGACTTAGGCTTTGGGACTTCGGCCTTAGCGTTGTCTTACGCTTTCGAACTGCAATTGGTCTCGCTAAGCCGTCATCCGCCTAAGACTTAGGCTTTGGGACTTCAGGCTCGGCGTTATCTTCGTGAGCTTACGCTCGGGCTGCGATTAGCCTCGGCTGGGCACAGTCCACTTTAAGACTTATGCTTTGGGACTTCAGCCTCGGCGTTGTCTTCGTGAGCTTCTTTGCTTGGGCACTGGAATTAGCCTTGCTAGATGCAAGTCCACTTTAAGATTTAGGCTTTGGGACTTCAGCCTTAGCGTTGTCTTACGCCGGGACTGCAATTGGCCTCGCTGGAACACCGTCTCGCCTAAGACTTAAGATTTAGGACTTCAGCTCGGCGTTGTCTTCGTAATCTTACGCTCGGGACTGCGATTGGCCTCGTTAGAGCGCAGATCCACTTTAAGACTTAGGCTTTGGGACTTCGGCCTCGGCGTTGTCTTCGTGAGCCTTACTGCTTGGGCTGTGTTTGGCCTTCTTGGTCGCCAGTCCGACCTAAGATTTAGGCTTTGGGACTTACGGCCTTAGCGTTGCCTTCGTGAGTTTACGCTCGGGCTGCGATTGCCCTCGCTAGGCACCTTCCGCCTAAGACTTAGGCTTTGTGACTTATGGCCTTAGCGTTGTCTTCGTGAGCTTCTGATCGGACTGTATTTGGCCTCGGCTGGGCATCGTCCGACCTAATACTAGGCTTTGGGACTTACGGCCTTAGCGTTGTCTTCGTGAGCTTCTACTTCGGGCTGCAATTGGCCTCGCTGAGCAGCTATCCGCTCTAAGACTTAGGCTTTGGGACTTCGGCCTTAGAGTTGTCTTACGCTTTCGGGCTGCGATTGGCCTCGCTAGACGCAAATCCACTTTAAGACTTAGGCTTTGGGACTTCGGCCTCGGCGTTGTCTTCGTGAGCTTACGCTCGCGCTGCGATTAGCCTCGGCTGAGCGCAGATCCACTCTAAGACTTAGGCTTTGGGACTTCAGCCTCGGCGTTGTCTTCGTAAGCTTCTTTGCTTGGGCTGCAATTGGCCTCGCTAGATGCAAATCACGCTTAAGATTTAGGCTTTGGGACTTCAGCCTATAGCGTTCTCTTACGCTTTCGGGACTGCGATTGGCCTTGCTGAAGCACAGTCTGCTCTAAGATTTAAGATTTGGGACTTCAGCACGGCGTTGTCTTCGTAATCTTACGCTTTCGGACTGCAATTGGCCTCGTTGAGCGCAATCCACTTTAAGACTTAGGCTTTGGGACTTACGGCCTCGGCGTTGTCTTCGTGAGCTTCTCTACTTGGGCTGCATTTGGCCTTCTTGGTCGCAAGTCCGCACTAAGATATAGGCTTTGGGACTTACGGCCTTAGCGTTGTCTTCGTGAGTTTACGCTCGGGCTGCGATTGGCCTCGCTAGAGCACCTTCGCCTAAGACTTAGGCTTTGGGACTTATAGCCTAGCATTGTCTTCGTGAGCTTACGCTCGGGACTGTAATTAGCCTAGCTGCGCATCGATCCGACCTAATACTTAGGCTTTGGGACTTCGGCCTCGGCGTTGTCTTCGTGAGCTTCTTACTCGGGCTGCAATTGACCTCGCTAGAGCGCAGTCCACTCTAAGACTTAGGCTTTGGGACTTCGGACTCGGCGTTGTCTTCGTGAGCTTACGCTCGGGCCGTAATTGGCCTCGGCTGGGCACGATCCACTTTAAGACTTAGGCTTTAGGACTTCGGCCTCGGCGTTGTCTTCGTGAGCTTACTGCTCGGGCTACTGATTAGCCTCGTTGGTGCCGAATCCGCGTAAGACTTAGGCTTTGGGACTTCGGCCTCGGCGTTGTCTTCGTGAGCCTTACGCTTGGGCTACAATTGGCCTCGCTGAGCGCAGATCCACTTAAGACTTAGGCTTTGGGACTACTAGCCATAGCGTTGTCTTACTGTTCGGACTGCAATTGGCCTCGCTGAAGCACCGTCCACTCTAAGACTTAGGCTTTGGGACTTATGGCCTTAGCGTTGTCTTCGTGAACTTCTTACTCGGGCTGCGATTGGCCTCGCTGAGCGCAAATCCACTTTAAGACTTAGGCTTTGGGACTTCGGCCTCGGCGTTGTCTTCGTGAGCTTACGCTCGGGCACTGTAATTAGCCTCGGCTGAGCGCAGATCCGCCTAAGACTTAGGCTTTGGGACTTACGGCCTCGGCGTTGTCTTCGTGAGCTTACGCTCGGGCCTACGATTGGCCTCGCTGGTGCAAATCCGCGTAAGACTTAGGCTTTGGGACTTCGGCCTCGGCGTTGTCTTCGTGAGCCTTACGCTTGGGCTACAATTGGCCTCGCTGAGCACCGATCCGCTAGAACTTAGGCTTTGGGACTTAGCCTCAGCGTTGTCTTACTGCTTTGGGCTGCGATTGGCCTCGCTAAGCACAGATCCACTCTAAGACTTAGGCTTTGGGACTTACGCCTTAGCGTTGTCTTCGTGAGTTTACGCTCGGGACTGCGATTGGCCTCGTGAGGCACCTTCGCTCTAAGACTTAGGCTTTGGGACTTCGGCCTCGGCGTTGTCTTCGTGAGCTTACGCTCGGGCTTGCAATTGGCCTCGCTGGGCATCGTCCGGCTAATACTTAGGCTTTGGGTCTTCGGCCTCGGCGTTGTCTTCGTGAAGCTTACTACTCGGGCTGCAATTGGCCTCGCTGAAGCGCAGATCCGCTCTAAGACTTAGGCTTTGGGACTTCGGCCTCGGCGTTGTCTTCGTGAGCTTACGCTCGGGCACTGGAATTAGCCTCGGCTGGGCAGCAGTCCGCTTAAGACTTAATCTTTGGGACTTACGCCTCGGCGTTGTCTTCGTGAGCCTTACGCTTGGGCCTACAATTGGCCTCGCTAAGCGCAGTCATGCACTAAGACTTAGGCTTTGGGACTCTAGCCTTAGCGTTGTCTTACGCTTTCGGGCCGATGATTGGCCTCGCTGAGACGCAGTCACTCTAAGACTTAGGATTTGGGACTTCTAGCCTTAGCGTTGTCTTCGTAAGCTTACGCTTCGGGCTGCGATTGGCCTCGTTGAGCGCAGATCCGCTCTAGGACTTAGGCTTTGGGACTTACGGCCTCGGCGTTGTCTTCGTGAAGCTTACTTGCTCGGGCTGCAATTGGCCTCGCTAAGCGCAGTCCGCACTAAGACTTAAGATTTAGGACTTCAGCTTGGCGTTGTCTTCGTAATCTTACGCTCGGGCTGCAATTGGCCTCGTTGAGCGCAGATCCACTCTAAGACTTAGGCTTTGGGACTTCGGCCTCGGCGTTGTTTTCATGAGCTTCTTTTGCTCGGGCACTGCGATTGGCCTCGCTGAGCGCAAATCACGCTTAAGACTTAGGCTTTGGGACTTCAGGCTTATCGTTGTCTTACGCTTTCGGGACTGCGATTGGCCTCGCTAAGCGCAATCCGCTTTAAGACTTAGGCTTTGGGACTTCGGCCTTAGAGTTGTCTTACTGCTTCGGGCTGCAATTGGCCTCGCTCAAACCTTGTCCGCTTAAGACTTAGGCTTTGGGACTTCGGCCTCGGCGTTGTTTTCGTGAAGCTTACGCTCGGGACTGTAATTAGCCTCGGCTGGGCACAGTCACTTTAAGACTTAGGCTTTGGGACTTCGGCCTCGGCGTTGTCTTCGTGAGCTTACTTGCTTGGGCTACAATTGGCCTCGCTGAAGCATAGTCCGCTCTAAGACTTAGGCTTTGGGACTTCAGCCTTAGCGTTGTCTTACGCTTTCGGGCGGCGATTGGCCTCAGCTGCAAACCGTCACTCTAAGACTTAGGATTTGGCACTTCAGCCTTAGCGTTGTCTTCGTAAGCTTACGCTCGGACTGCGATTGGCCTCGTTGGGCCGAATCCACTCTAGGACTTAGGCTTTGGGACTTCGGCCTCGGCGTTGTCTTCGTGAGCTTACGCTCGGGCCGTAATTAGCCTCGGCTGGGCACAGTCCGGCCTAAGACTTAGACTTTGGGACTTTTGGTCTCGGCGTTGTCTTCGTGAGCCTTACGCTCGGGCTACAATTGGCCTCGTTAGGCGCAAATCCACTTTAAGACTTAAGCTTTGGGACTTTTGGCCTTAGTGTTGTCTTACGCTCGGGACTGCAATTAGCCTCGCTAAGCGCAGTCACTCTAAGACTTAGGCTTTGGGACTTCGGCCTCGGCGTTGTCTTCGTGAGCTTCTTTTGCTTGGGCTGCAATTGGCCTCGCTCAAGTGCAAGTCCACTCTAAGATTTAGGCTTTGGGACTTCTAGCCTTAGCGTTGTCTTCTGCTCGGGCCTGCAATTGGCCTCGCTAAGCGCAGTCTGCTCTAAGACTTAAGATTTGGGACTTCAGCACTGGCGTTGTCTTACTATCTTACTGCTCGAGCTGCGATTAGCCTCGTTGGGCACCGTCCGATCTAAGACTTAGGCTTTGGGACTTACGGCCTCGGCGTTGTCTTCGTGAGCTTCTTACTCGGGCTGTATTTGGCCTTCGCTGAGTCACAGTCCCACTAAGACTTAGGCTTTGGGACTTCGGCCTTAGCGTTGTCTTCGTGAGCTTACGCTCGGGCTGCAATTGGCCTCGCTAGGCACCTTCGCCTAAGACTTAGGCTTTGGGACTTCGGCCTCGGCGTTGTCTTCGTGAGCTTACTTGCTCGGGACTGTAATTGGCCTCGGCTGGGCACGCATCCGACTCTAAGACTTAGGCTTTGGGACTTCGGCCTCGGCGTTGTCTTCGTGAGCTTACTTGCTCGGGCTGCAATTGGCCTCGCTAGGCGCAGTCCACGCTAAGACTTAGGCTTTGGGACTTCAGCCTTAGCGTTGTCTTACGTTCGGGACTGCAATTGGCCTCGCTAAGCGCAAATCCGCTCTAAGACTTAGGATTTGGGACTTCAGCCTTAGCGTTGTCTTCGTAAACTTACGCTCGGGCTGCGATTGGCCTCGTTGAGCGCCAGTCCCTCCTAGGACATAGGCTTTGGGACTTCGGCCTCGGCGTTGTCTTCGTGAGCTTACTGCTCGAGCACGTAATTAGCCTCGGCTGGGCACGATCCGCCTAAGACTTACGCTTTGGAACTTCGGTCTCGGCGTTGCCTTCGCTGAAGCCTTACGCTCGGGCTGCAAATGGCCTCGTTAGGCGCGAATCCACTTTAAGACTTAGGCTTTGGGACTTCGGCCTCGGCGTTGCCTTCGTGAGCTTCTTTGCTCGGGCTGCAATTGGCCTCGCTAAGCGCGATCACGCTAAGACTTAGGCTTTGGGACTCTTGGGCTTAGCGTTGTCTTACTGCTCGGGCTGCGATTGGCCTCGCTAAGCAGCATCGCTCTAAGACTTAGGCTTTGGGACTTCGGCCTCGGCGTTGTTTTCATGAGCTTACGCTCGAGTGCTGCAATTGGCCTTCGTTGAGTGCAAGTCCACTTTAAGACTTAGGCTTTGGAACTTCGGCCTCGGCGTTCTCTTCGTGAGCTTACGCTCTTGCACTGCGATTAGCCTCGGCTGAGCGCAGATCCACTTTAAGACTTAGGCTTTGGGACTTCAGCCTCGGCGTTGTCTTCGTGAAGCTTCTTTGCTTGGGCTGCAATTGGCCTCGCTAGATGCAGATCCACTTTAAGATTTAGGCTTTGGGACTTCTAGCCTTAGCGTTCTCTTACGCTTGGGCACTGCTGATTGGCCTCGCTAGACGCCAGTCTACTCTAAGACTTAAGATTTAGGACTTAGCACTGGCGTTGTCTTCGTAATCTTACGCTCGGGCTGCGATTGGCCTCGTTGAGCGCAAGTCACTCTAAGACTTAGGCTTTGGGACTTCGGCCTCGGCGTTGTCTTCGTGAGCTTCTTTTGCTTGGGCTGCAATTGGCCTCGCTTGAAATGCAGATCCGCTCTAAGATTTAGGCTTTGGGACTTCTAGCCTAGCGTTCTCTTACGCTTGGGCTGCGATTGGCCTCGCTGAGCACAGTCTCGCTTAAGACTTAAGATTTGGGACTTCAGCACGGCGTTGTCTTCGTAATCTTACGCTCGGGCTGCAATTGGCCTCGTTAAGCGCAGATCCACTCTAAGACTTAGGCTTTGGGACTTCGGCCTCGGCGTTGTCTTCGTGAGCTTACCTACTCGGGCTGTGATTGGCCTTGCTGGTCGCAGATCCACTCAAGATTTAGGCTTTGGGACTTACGGCCTTAGCGTTGTCTTCGTGAGTTTACGCTCGGACTGCGATTGGCCTCGCTAGGCACGCTCCGCCTAAGACTTAGGCTTTGGGACTTCGGCCTTAGCGTTGTCTTCATGATCTTACTGCTCGGGCACTGTAATTGGCCTCGGCTGGGCATCGTCCGACCTAAGACTTAAGCTTTGGGACTTACGGCCTCGGCGTTGTCTTCGTGAGCTTACGCTCGGGCTGCGATTGGCCTCGCTAAGCCATTATCGCCTTAAGACTTAGGCTTTGGGACTTCGGCCTTAGCGTTGTCTTACTGCTTCGGGCCAGCGATTGGCCTCGCTGAGCGCAAGTCCACTCTAAGACTTAGGCTTTGGGACTTCGGCCTCGGCGTTGTTTTCATGAGCTTACGCTCGGAGCTGCAATTGGCCTTCTTTGAGTGCAGATCCGCTCTAAGACTTAGGCTTTGGAACTTCGGCCTCGGCGTTGTTTTCGTGAGCTTACGCTCGGGCTGTAATTGGCCTCGGCTGAGCGCCGATCCGCCTAAGACTTAGTGTTTGGGACTTCGGCCTCGGTGTTGTCTTCGTGAAGCTTACGCTCGGGCTGCGATTAGCCTCGCTGAGACGCGAATCCACCTTAAGACTTAGGCTTTGGGACTTCGGCCTCGGCGTTGTTTTCATGAGCTTACGCTCGGGCTGTAATTAGCCTCGGCTGAGCGCAGTCCACTCTAAGACTTAGTGTTTAGGACTTACGGCCTCGGTGTTGTCTTCGCGAGCTTACGCTCGGGCTCTGATTAGCCTCGGCTGGGCACAGTCCGCGTAAGACTTAGGCTTTGGGACTTCGGCCTCGGCGTTGTCTTCGTGAGCTTCTTACGCTTGGGCTACAATTTTTCCTCGCTAGGCGCAGTCCGCTCTAAGACTTAGGCTTTGGGACTCTTGGGCTTAGCGTTGCCTTCTGCTCGGGCTGCAATTGGCCTCGCTGCAAACCTTCATCTGCCTAAGACTTAGGCTTTGGGACTTCGGCCTCGGCGTTGTCTTCGTGAAGCTTACGCTCGGGTCGCGATTGGCCTTCTTGGAGGCAGTCCACTTTAAGACTTAGGCTTTGGAACTTCGGCCTCGGCGTTGTCTTCGTGAGCTTACGCTCGGGCTGCGATTAGCCTCGGCTGGGCACAGTCACTCTAAGACTTAGGCTTTGGGACTTCAGCCTCGGCGTTGTCTTCGTGAGGTTCTTTTGCTTGGGCACTGCAATTGGCCTCGCTAAGTGCCGATCCGCTTAAGATTTAGGCTTTGGGACTTCTAGCCTTAGCGTTGTCTTACGCTTCGGGCTGCTGATTGGCCTCGCTAGACGCCAGTCTCGCCTAAGACTTAAGATTTAGGACTTAGCACTGGCGTTGTCTTCGTAATCTTACGCTCGGGCTGCGATTGGCCTCGTTGGGCGCAGTCCGCCTAAGACTTAGGCTTTGGGACTTCGGCCTCGGCGTTGTCTTCGTGAGCTTCTTTTGCTCGGGCTGCAATTGGCCTCGCTAAGCGCAGATCCGCTCTAAGACTTAGGCTTTGGGACTTCGGGCTTATCGTTGTCTTACTGCTCGGGCTGCAATTGGCCTCGCTAAGCGCAGTCCACTCTAAGACTTATGCTTTGGGACTTCGGCCTTAGAGTTGTCTTACGCTTTCGGGCTGCAATTGGCCTCGCTGAGCACGCAGTCCACTTAAGACTTAGGCTTTGGGACTTCGGCCTCGGCGTTGTTTTCATGAGCTTACGCTCGGGCTGTAATTAGCCTCGGCTGGGCACGATCCGCTCTAAGACTTAGGCTTTAGGACTTCGGCCTCGGTGTTGTCTTCGTGAGCTTACGCTCGGGCTGCGATTAGCCTCGCTGAGCGCTTATCCACTCTAAGACTTAGGCTTTGGGACTTCGGCCTTAGCGTTGTCTTACGCTTTCGGGCCGACAATTGGCCTCGCTAAGCGCAGTCACGCTAAGACTTAGGCTTTGGGACTTCGGCCTCGGCGTTGTTTTCATGAGCTTACGCTCGGATGCGCAATTGGCCTTCTTTGAGTGCAAGTCCACTTTAAGACTTAGGCTTTGGAACTTCGGCCTCGGCGTTGTTTTCGTGAAGCTTACGCTCGGGCTGTAATTAGCCTCGGCTGGGCGCAGTCCGCCTAAGACTTAGTGTTTGGGACTTCGGCCTCGGTGTTGTCTTCGTGAGCTTACGCTCGGGACTGCGATTGGCCTCGCTAAGCGCCGATCCACTCTAAGACTTAGGCTTTGGGACTTCGGCCTCAGCGTTGTTTTCATGAGCTTACGCTCGGGCTGTAATTAGCCTCGGCTGAGCGCAGATCCGCTCTAAGACTTAGTGTTTAGGACTTACGGCCTCGGTGTTGTCTTCGCGAAGCTTACGCTCGGGCCTACTGATTAGCCTCGGCTGAGCGCCAGTCCGCGCTAAGACTTAGGCTTTGGGACTTACGGCCTCGGCGTTGTCTTCGTGAGCCTTACGCTTGGGCCTACAATTTTTCCTCGCTGAGCGCAGTCCGCCTAAGACTTAGGCTTTGGGACTCTTGGGCTTAGCGTTGCCTTACGCTTTCGGACTGCAATTGGCCTCGCTAGAGCATCATCTGCCTAAGACTTAGGCTTTGGGACTTCGGCCTCGGCGTTGTCTTCGTGAGCTTACGCTCGGGCTGCGATTGGCCTTGCTTGAGGCAGTCACGCTTAAGACTTAGGCTTTGGAACTTCGGCCTCGGCGTTGTCTTCGTGAGCTTACGCTCGGGCACTGCGATTAGCCTCGGCTGGGCACAGTCACGCTAAGACTTAGGCTTTGGGACTTCAGCCTCGGCGTTGTCTTCGTGAGGTTCTTTTGCTTGGGCTGCTAATTGGCCTCGCTGAAGTGCAGATCCAGCTTTAAGATTTAGGCTTTGGGACTTCTAGCCTTAGCGTTGTCTTACGCTTTCGGACTGCAATTGGCCTCGCTAGACACAGTCTCGCTAAGACTTAAGATTTAGGACTTCAGCTGGCGTTGTCTTCGTAATCTTACGCTCGGGCTGCGATTGGCCTCGTTGAGCGCAGTCCACTTTAAGACTTAGGCTTTGGGACTTCGGCCTCGGCGTTGTCTTCGTGAGCTTCTTTTGCTCGGGCTGCAATTGGCCTCGCTCAAACGCAAATCACTCTAAGACTTAGGCTTTGGGACTTCGGGCTTATCGTTGTCTTACTGCTCGGACTGCGATTGGCCTCGCTGAACGCGAATCCGCTCTAAGACTTATGCTTTGGGACTTCGGCCTTAGAGTTGTCTTACGCTCGGGACTGCAATTGGCCTCGCTGAAACGCAGTCCACTCTAAGACTTAGGCTTTGGGACTTCGGCCTCGGCGTTGTTTTCATGAGCTTACGCTCGGGCACTGTAATTAGCCTCGGCTGGGCGCAATCCGCTTTAAGACTTAGGCTTTGGGACTTACGGCCTCGGCGTTGTCTTCGTGAGCTTACTGCTCGGGCTGCTGATTAGCCTCGGCTGAGCGCAGTCCGCGTAAGACTTAGGCTTTGGGACTTACGGCCTCGGCGTTGTCTTCGTGAGCTTACTTACTCGGGCTACTGATTGTCCTCGCTGAAGCGCAGTCCGCTAAGACTTAGGCTTTGGGACTTCAGCCTTAGCGTTGTCTTACGCTTTCGGGCCGACGATTGGCCTCGCTGAACGCGAATCCGCCTAAGACTTAGGATTTGGGACTTCAGCCTTAGCGTTGTCTTCGTAAGCTTACGCTCGGACTGCTGATTGGCCTCGTTGGGCGCAGTCCACTTTAGGACTTAGGCTTTGGGACTTCGGCCTCGGCGTTGTCTTCGTGAGCTTACGCTCGGGCTGTAATTGGCCTCGGCTGAGCGCCGATCCGGCCTAAGACTTAGACTTTGGGACTTTTGGTCTCGGCGTTGTCTTCGTGAGCCTTACCGCTCGGGCTACTGATTGGCCTCGTTAGGCGCAGATCCACTTTAAGACTTAAGCTTTGGGACTTTTGGCCTTAGTGTTGTCTTACTGCTCGGGCTGCGATTAGCCTCGCTGAAGCGCTGATCACTTTAAGACTTAGGCTTTGGGACTTCTGGCCTCAGCGTTGTCTTCGTGAGCTTCTTTTGCTTGGGCCTGCAATTGGCCTCGCTAGGTACCGTCCCGCCTAAGATTTAGGCTTTGGGACTTCTAGCCTTAGCGTTGTCTTCTGCTCGGGCCTGCAATTGGCCTCGCTAGACGCAGATCTACTTTAAGACTTAAGATTTGGGACTTCAGCACTGGCGTTGTCTTCGTATTCTTACGCTCGAGACTGCGATTGGCCTCGTTGGGCACCGATCCGTCTAAGACTTAGGCTTTGGGACTTACGGCCTCGGCGTTGTCTTCGTGAGCTTACTACTCGGGCTGTGTTTGGCCTTCTTGGTCGCAGATCCACCTAAGATTTAGGCTTTGGGACTTACGGCCTTAGCGTTGTCTTCGTGAGTTTACGCTCGGGCTGCGATTGGCCTCGCTAGGCACCTTCAGCCTAAGACTTAGGCTTTGGGACTTCGGCCTCGGCGTTGTCTTCGTGAGCTTCTTTTGCTCGGGACTGCAATTGGCCTCGCTGAAGCGCAGTCCTCACTAAAACTTAGGCTTTGGGACTTACGGGCTTATCGTTGTCTTACGCTTCGGGCTGCGATTGGCCTCGCTCAAACCTGTCATCGCACTAAGACTTAGGCTTTGGGACTTCGCCCTCGGCGTTGTCTTCGTGACCTTACCGCTCGAGTGCTGCGATTGGCCTTCTTTGAGCGCAAGTCCACTTTAAGACTTAGGATTTGGAACTTACGGCCTCGGCGTTGTCTTCGTGAGCTTACGCTCGGGACTGCGATTAGCCTCGTTGGGCATCGTCCGCTTTAAGACTTATGCTTTGGGACATCTAGCCTCGGCGTTGTCTTCGTGAGCTTCTTTTGCTTGGGCTGCAATTGGCCTCGCTAGATGCAAGTCATGCACTAAGATTTAGGCTTTGGGACTTCAGCCTTAGCGTTGTCTTACTGCTTTCGGGCTGCAATTTGCCTCGCTAAGCGCAGTCTACTCTAAGACTTAAGATTTGGGACTTCAGCCTAAGCGTTATCTTCGTAATCTTACGCTCGGACTGCTGATTGGCCTCGTTGAGCGCGAATCCACTTTAAGACTTAGGCTTTGGGACTTCGGCCTCGGCGTTGTCTTCGTGAAACCTTACTTGGGCTGTATGTTGGCCTTCTTGGTCGCAGATCCGCCTAAGATTTAGGCTTTGGGACTTACGGCCTTAGCGTTGTCTTCGTGAGTTTACGCTCGGGCTGCGATTGGCCTCGTTAGGCACCGTCAGCCTAAGACTTAGGCTTTGGGACTTCGGCACTAGCGTTGTCTTCGTGAGCTTACGCTCGGGCACTGTAATTAGCCTCGGCTGGGCATCGTCCGACCTAAGACTTAAGCTTTGAGACTTACGGCCTCGGCGTTGTCTTCGTGAGCTTACGCTTTCGAGCACTGCGATTAGCCTCGCTAAGCGCTATCCACTCTAAGACTTAGGCTTTGGGACTTCGGCCTTAGCGTTGTCTTACTGCTCGGACTGCGATTAGCCTCGCTGAGGCTCAGTCCCTCTAAGACTTAGGCTTTGGGACTTCGGCCTCGGCGTTGTCTTCGTGAGCTTCTTTTGCTCGGGACTGCAATTGGCCTCGCTAAGCCTTATCACTCTAAGACTTAGGCTTTGGGACTTCGGCCTTAGCGTTGTCTTACTGCTTTCGGACTGCGATTGGCCTCGCTAGACGCAGTCACGCTTAAGACTTAGGCTTTGGGACTTCGGCCTTAGAGTTGTCTTACTGCTCGGACTGCGATTGGCCTCGCTAAGCGCAAGTCCACTCTAAGACTTAGGCTTTGGGACTTCAGCCTCGGCGTTGTTTTCATGAGCTTACGCTCGGGCTGTAATTAGCCTCGTTGAGCGCAGTCCGCTTTAAGACTTAGGCTTTGGGACTTACGGCCTCGGCGTTGTCTTCGTGAGCTTACGCTCGGGCTACTGATTAGCCTCGTCGAGCGCAGATCCGCGTAAGACTTAGGCTTTGGGACTTCGGCCTCGGCGTTGTCTTCGTGAGCCTTACGCACTGGGCTACGATTGGCCTCGCTTGCGCAAGTCCGCTTTAAGACTTAGGCTTTGGGACTTCAGCCTTAGCGTTGTCTTACGCTTTCGGGCCGTGATTGGCCTCGCTAAGCGCCAGTCACTTTAAGACTTAGGATTTGGGACTTCAGCTTTAGCGTTGTCTTCGTAAGCTTACGCTCGAGACTGCGATTGGCCTCGTTGGGCGCAAGTCCACTTTAGGACTTAGGCTTTGGGACTTCGGCCTCGGCGTTGTCTTCGTGAGCTTACGCTTTCGGGCACTGTAATTAGCCTCGGCTGAGCGCAGATCCGGCCTAAGTCTTAGAGCTTTGGGACTTCGGTCTCGGCGTTGTCTTCGTGAGCTTCTTACGCTCGGGACTGCAATTGGCCTCGTTAAGCGCAGATCCACTTTAAGACTTAGGCTTTGGGACTTTTGGCCTTAGTGTTGTCTTACGCTTTCGGGACTGCGATTAGCCTCGCTGAGCGCAAGTCACTTTAAGACTTAGGCTTTGGGACTTCGGCCTCGGCGTTGTCTTCGTGAGCTTCTTTTGCTTGGGCTGCAATTGGACTCGCTGAAGTGCTAGTCCACTTTATGATTTGGGCTTTGGGACTTCTAGCCTTAGCGTTATCTTACTGCTCGGGACTGCGATTGGCCTCGCTAGAGCACAGTCTCGCTCTAAGACTTAAGATTTGGGACTTCAGCATGGCGTTGTCTTCGTAATCTTACGCTCGAGCTGCTGATTGGCCTCGTTGAGCGCAGTCCACTTTAAGACTTAGGCTTTGGGACTTCGGCCTCGGCGTTGTCTTCGTGAGCTTCTTACTTGGGCTGTGATTGGCCTTCTTGGTCACGAATCCACTTAAGATTTAGGCTTTGGGACTTACGGCCTTAGCGTTGTCTTCGTGAGTTTACTGCTCGGACTGCGATTGGCCTCGCTAGGCACGCTCAGCCTAAGACTTAGGCTTTGGGACTTCGGCCTCGGCGTTGTCTTCGTGAGCTTCTTTGCTCGGGCTGCAATTGGCCTCGCTAAGCGCAGATCACTTTAAGACTTAGGCTTTGGGACATCTGGGCTTATCGTTGTCTTACGCTTCGGGCTGCGATTGGCCTCGCTGAGCCTTATCACGCCTAAGACTTAGGCTTTGGGACTTCGGCCTCGGCGTTGCCTTCGTGACCTTACGCTCGAGTCTGCTGATTGGCCTTGCTGAGCGCAGATCCACTTTAAGACTTAGGCTTTGGAACTTCGGCCTCGGCGTTGTCTTCGTGAGCTTACGCTCGGGACTGCGATTAGCCTCGGCTGAGCGCAGTCCGCCTAAGACTTAGGCTTTGGGACTTCGGCCTCGGCGTTGTCTTCGTGAGCCTTACGCTCGGGCTACTGATTGGCCTCGCTTAGCGCCGATCACGCTAAGACTTAGGCTTTGGGACTTCAGCCTTAGCGTTGTCTTACGCTTCGGGCCGCGATTGGCCTCGCTAGACGCGAATCCGCTTTAAGACTTAGGATTTGGGACTTCAGCTTTAGCGTTGTCTTCGTAAGCTTACGCTCGGGCTGCGATTGGCCTCGTTGAGCGCAAGTCCACTTTAGGACTTAGGCTTTGGGACTTCGGCCTCGGCGTTGTCTTCGTGAGCTTACTCGGGCTGTAATTGGCCTCGGCTGAGCGCAGATCCGGCCTAAGTCTTAAGCTTTGGGACTTCGGTCTCGGCGTTGTCTTCGTGAGCCTTACGCTCGGGCTGCAATTGGCCTCGTTGAGCGCAGATCCACTTTAAGACTTAGGCTTTGGGACTTTGGACTTAGTGTTGTCTTACGCTCGGGACTGCAATTAGCCTCGCTGAGCGCAGATCACTCTAAGACTTAGGCTTTGGGACTTCGGCCTCGGCGTTGTCTTCGTGAGCTTCTTTTGCTTGGGCACTGCAATTGGCCTCGCTCAGATGCAAGTCCAGCTTAAGATTTAGGCTTTGGGACTTCTAGCCTAGCGTTGTCTTACCTTTCGGACTGCTGATTGGCCTCGCTAAGCACCATCTACTTTAAGACTTAAGATTTGGGACTTCAGCACTGGCGTTGTCTTCGTAATCTTACTTTCGGACTGCTGATTGGCCTCGTTGGGCGCAATCCGCTTTAAGACTTAGGCTTTGGGACTTCGGCCTCGGCGTTGTCTTCGTGAGCTTCTTACTTGGGCTGTGTTTGGCCTTCGCTGGTCGCAGATCCACTTAAGATTTAGGCTTTGGGACTTCGGCCTTAGCGTTGTCTTCGTGAGTTTACGCTTCGGGCTGCGATTGGCCTCGCTAGGCACTTCAGGCTAAGACTTAGGCTTTGGGACTTACGGCCTCGGCGTTGTCTTCGTGAGCTTCTTTTGCTCGGGCTGCAATTGGCCTCGCTAGGCACAATCCGCTTAAGACTTAGGCTTTGGGACTTCGGGCTTATCGTAATCTTACGCTCGGGACTGCGATTGGCCTCGCTGAAGCATCATCACGCCTAAGACTTAGGCTTTGGGACTTCGGCCTCGGCGTTGCCTTCGTGACCTTACGCTCGGGTACTGCTGATTGGCCTTCGTTGAGCGCAGTCCACTTTAAGACTTAGGCTTTGGAACTTCGGCCTCGGCGTTGTCTTCGTGAGCTTACGCTCGGGCTGCGATTAGCCTCGGCTGGGCACAGTCCGCTCTAAGACTTAGGCTTTGGGACTTCAGCCTCGGCGTTGTCTTCGTGAGCTTCTTTTGCTTGGGCTGCAATTGGCCTCGCTAAGTGCCAGTCACTTTAAGACTTAGGCTTTGGGACTTCGGCCTTAGCGTTGTCTTACGCTTTCGGACTGCGATTGGCCTCGCTAAGCGCAAGTCACTTTAAGACTTGGGCTTTGGGACTTACGGCCTTAGAGTTGTCTTACGCTTTCGGGACTGCGATTGGCCTCGCTGAGCATCGTTCACTTTAAGACTTAGGCTTTGGGACTTCGGCCTCGGCGTTGTCTTCGTGAGCCTTACTTGGGCTGTATTTGGCCTTCGCTGGTCGCAGTCCACCTAAGATTTAGGCTTTGGGACTTCGGCCTAGCGTTGTCTTCGTGAGTTTACGCTCGGGCTGCGATTGGCCTCGCTAGGCACCGTCAGCCTAAGACTTAGGCTTTGGGACTTCGGCCTCGGCGTTGTCTTCGTGAGCTTCTTTTGCTCGGGCTGCAATTGGCCTCGGCTGGGCATCGTCCGGCCTAAGACTTAGGCTTTGGGACTTACGGCCTCGGCGTTGTCTTCGTGAGCTTACTGCTCGGGCTGCAATTGGCCTCGCTGAAGCGCTATCCACTTTAAGACTTAGGCTTTGGGACTTCGGCCTTAGCGTTGTCTTACTGCTTCGGGCTGCGATTGGCCTCGCTGAGCGCAAGTCCGCTCTAAGACTTAGGATTTGGGACTTCAGCCTTAGCGTTGTCTTCGTAAGCTTACGCTTCGGGCTGCGATTGGCCTCGCTGAGGCGCAATCCGCTTAAGACTTAGGCTTTGGGACTTCGGGCTTATCGTTGTCTTACGCTTTCGGGCTGCGATTGGCCTCGCTGAAGCCTTATCACGCTAAGACTTAGGCTTTGGGACTTCGGCCTCGGCGTTGCCTTCGTGACCTTACTGCTCGGGCTGCTGTATTGGCCTTCGTTGAGCGCAGATCACTGCTAAGACTTAGGCTTTGGAACTTCGGCCTCGGCGTTGTCTTCGTGAGCTTACGCTCGGGACTGCGATTAGCCTCGCTGAGCGCAGATCCACTTAAGACTTAGGCTTTGGGACTTCGGCCTCGGCGTTGTCTTCGTGAGCCTTACGCACGGGCTACGATTGGCCTCGCTTAGCGCAGATCCACTTTAAGACTTAGGCTTTGGGACTTCAGCCTTAGCGTTGTCTTACGCTTTCGGGCCGTGATTGGCCTCGCTAGGCACGAATCGCTCTAAGACTTAGGATTTGGGACTTCAGCTTTAGCGTTGTCTTCGTAAGCTTACGCTCGGGACTGCAATTGGCCTCGTTGGCGCAAGTCCACTTTAGGACTTAGGCTTTGGGACTTCGGCCTCGGCGTTGTCTTCGTGAGCTTACTCGGGCTGTAATTGGCCTCGGCTGGCGCAAATCCGGCCTAAGTCTTAGACTTTGGGACTTCGGTCTCGGCGTTGTCTTCGTGAGCCTTACGCTCGGGCTGCAATTGGCCTCGTTGAGCGCAAGTCACTCTAAGACTTAGGCTTTGGGACTTTTGGACTTAGTGTTGTCTTACGCTTCGGGACTGCAATTAGCCTCGCTGAGGCGCAGTCACTCTAAGACTTAGGCTTTGGGACTTCGGCCTCGGCGTTGTCTTCGTGAGCTTCTTTGCTTGGGCTGCAATTGGCCTCGCTGAATGCAAGTCCACTCTAAGATTTAGGCTTTGGGACTTCGGCCTTAGCGTTGTCTTACTGCTCGGACTGCGATTGGCCTCGTTAAGCGCAGTCACTTTAAGACTTAGGATTTGGGACTTCAGCCTTAGCGTTGTCTTCGTAAGCTTACGCTCGGGCTGCGATTGGCCTCGTTGAGCGCAGATCCACTTTAGGACTTAGGCTTTGGGACTTACGGCCTCGGCGTTGTCTTCGTGAGCTTACGCTCGGGCTGTAATTAGCCTCGGCTGAGCGCAGATCCGACTAAGACTTAGGCTTTGGGACTTCGGTCTCGGCTTTGTCTTCGTGAGCCTTACGCTCGGACCTGCAATTGGCCTCGTTGAGCGCAGATCCGCTTAAGACTTAGGCTTTGGGACTTTGGCCTTAGTGTTGTCTTACTGCTCGGGCTGCCGATTAGCCTCGCTAAGCGCAAGTCCACTCTAAGACTTAGGCTTTGGGACTTCGGCCTCGGCGTTGTCTTCGTGAGCTTCTTTTGCTTGGGCTGCGATTGGCCTCGCTGAATGCAGATCCGCTCTAAGATTTAGGCTTTGGGACTTCCAGCCTTAGCCTTGTCTTACGCTTTCGGGACTGCGATTGGCCTCCACAGACGCAAGTCTACGCCTAAGACTTAAGATTTGGGACTTAGCACTGGCGTTGTCTTCGTAATCTTACGCTCGGGCTGCTGATTGGCCTCGTTGGGCACGAATCACTCTAAGACTTAGGCTTTGGGACTTCGGCCTCGGCGTTGTGTTCGTGAAGCTTACTTACTTGGGCTGTGTTGGCCTTGCTAGTCAGCAGATCCACACTAAGATTTAGGCTTTGGGACTTACGGCCTTAGCGTTGTCTTCGTGAGTTTACGCTCGGGCTGCGATTGGCCTCGCTAGGCACGCTTCAGCCTAAGACTTAGACTTTGGGACTTCTTGCCTCGGCGTTGTCTTCGTGAGCTTCTTTCCTCGGGCTGCAATTGGCCTCGCTAAGCGCAAATCCACTTTAAGAGTTAGGCTTTGGGACTTACGGGCTTATCGTTGTCTTACGCTTTCGGGCTGCGATTGGCCTCGCTGGCAACCTCATCTGCCTAAGACTTAGGCTTTGGGACTTCGGCCTCGGCGTTGTCTTCGTGACCTTACGCTCGGATCTGCGATTGGCCTTGCTGGGCGCAGATCCGCCTAAGACTTAGGCTTAGGAACTTCGGCCTCGGCGTTGTCTTCGTGAGCTTACGCTCGGGACTGCGATTAGCCTCGGCTGAGCGCAGTCACGCCTAAGACTTAGGCTTTGGGACTTCAGCCTCGGCGTTGTCTTCGTGAGCTTCTTTTGCTTGGGCTGCAATTGGCCTCGCTCAGATGCTAGTCCGCTCTAAGATTTAGGCTTTGGGACTTCAGCCTTAGCGTTGTCTTACGCTTTCGGACTGCAATTGGCCTCGTTGGGCTCAAGTCCACTTTAAGACTTAGGCTTTGGGACTTCGGCCTCGGCGTTGTCTTCATGAGCTTCTTACTTGGGCTGTGTTTGGCCTTCGTTGGTCGCAGATCCACTCTAAGATTTAGGCTTTGGGACTTACGGCCTCGGCGTTGTGTTCATGAGCTTCTTACTTGGGCTGTATTTGGCCTTGCTAGTCGCAAGTCCACACTAAGATTTAGGCTTTGGGACTTCGGCCTTAGCGTTGTCTTCATGAGTTTACGCTCGGGCTGCAATTGGCCTCGCTGAGCACGTCCGCTTTAAGACTTAGGATTTGGGATTCTAGCCTTAGCGTTGTCTTCGTAAGCTTACGCTCGGGCTGCAATTGGCCTCGTTTGTGCAAATCCGCTCTAGGACTTAGGCTTTGGGACTTCGGCCTCGGCGTTGTCTTCGTGAGCTTACGCTCGGGCACTGTAATTAGCCTCGGCTGGGCACAGTCCGACCTAAGACTTAGGCTTTGGGACTTCGGTCTCGGCGTTGTCTTCGTGAGCTTCTTACGCTCGGGCTACGATTGGCCTCGCTGAAACGCAGTCCACTTAAGACTTAGGCTTTGGGACTTCGGCCTTAGTGTTGTCTTACGCTCGGGCTGCGATTAGCCTCGCTAAGCACCGATCCACTTTAAGACTTAGGCTTTGGGACTTCGGCCTCGGCGTTGTCTTCGTGAGCTTCTTTTGCTCGGGCTGCAATTGGCCTCGCTAAGCGCCGATCCGCTTAAGACTTAGGCTTTGGGACTTCAGGCGTAGCGTTGTCTTCTGCTTTCGAGACTGCAATTGGCCTCGCTAAGCCTTCATCCGCACTAAGACTTAGGCTTTGGCACTACGGACTCGGCGTTGTCTTCGTGAGCTTACGCTCGGGTCGGCGATTGGCCTTCGCTGGGCGCAGTCCGCTCTAAGACTTAGGCTTTGGGACTTCGGCCTCGGCGTTGTCTTCGTGAGCTTACGCTCGGGTCGTGATTGGCCTTGCTTGAGCGCGAATCCGCTTAAGACTTAAGCTTTGGGACTTCGGCCTCGGCGTTGGCTTCGTGAACCTTACATTTGGGCTGCGATTGGCCTCGGCTGGGCGCAGATCACGCCTAAAATTTAGGCTTTTGGACTTACGGCCTCGGCGTTGTCTTCGTGAGCTTCTTACGCTCGGGCTGCGATTGGCCTCGCTGAGGCACAGTCCGCCTAGGACTTAGGCTTTGGGACTTCGGCCTCGGCGTTGTCTTCGTGAGCTTACGCTCGGGCACTGTAATTAGCCTCGGCTGGGCCGAATCGACCTAAGACTTAGGCTTTGGGACTTCGGTCTCGGCGTTGTCTTCGTGAGCCTTACGCTCGGGCTACGATTGGCCTCGCTAAGCGCAAGTCCGCTTTAAGACTTAGGCTTTGGGACTTCGGCCTTAGTGTTGTCTTACTGCTCGGGACTGCGATTAGCCTCGCTAAGCGCAGATCCACTCTAAGACTTAGGCTTTGGGACTTCGGCCTCGGCGTTGTCTTCGTGAGCTTCTTTGCTCGGGCTGCGATTGGCCTCGCTGAGGCATCGTCCGCCTAAGACTTAGGCTTTGGGACTTCAGGCTTAGCGTTGTCTTACTGCTTTCGGGCTGCGATTGGCCTCGCTAAGCACTCATCACGCCTAAGACTTAGGCTTTGGCACTTCGGCCTCGGCGTTGTCTTCGTGAGCTTACGCTCGGGTCGTGATTAGCCTTCGTTGGGCGCAATCACGCCTAAGACTTAGGCTTTGGGACTTCGGCCTCGGCGTTGGCTTCGTGAACTTCTTACGTTTGGGCACGCAATTGGCCTCGCTGAGCGCAGATCACGCCTAAAATTTAGGCTTTTGGACTTACGGCCTCGGCGTTGTCTTCGTGAGCTTCTTACGCTCGGGACTGCAATTGGCCTCGCTAAGCGCAATCCGCTCTAAGACTTAGGCTTTGGGACTTCAGCCTTAGCGTTGTCTTACGCTTTCGGGCCGACGATTGGCCTCGCTGAGCGCCGATCACTCTAAGACTTAGGATTTGGGACTTCAGCCTTAGCGTTGTCTTCGTAAGCTTACGCTCGGGACTGCGATTGGCCTCGTTGGGCCGTATCACGCCTAGGACTTAGGCTTTGGGACTTACGGCCTCGGCGTTGTCTTCGTGAGCTTACGCTCGGGCACTGTAATTAGCCTCGGCTGAGCGCGATCCGACCTAAAACTTTAGCTTTGGGACTTACGGTCTCGGCGTTGTCTTCGTGAGCTTCTTACGCTCGGGCCTACAATTGGCCTCGTTAAGCGCAAATCCACTTTAAGACTTAAGCTTTGGGACTTTTGGCCTTAGTGTTGTCTTACGCTTCGGGCACTGCAATTAGCCTCGCTAGACGCGAGTCACTTTAAGACTTAGTCTTTGGGACTTCGGCCTCGGCGTTGTCTTCGTGAGCTTCTTTTGCTTGGGCTGCAATTGGCCTCGCTAGAGTAGCGTCCACTCTAAGATTTAGGCTTTGGGACTTCTAGCCTTAGCGTTGTCTTACCTTTCGGACTGCGATTGGCCTCGCTAAACACCGTCTCGCCTAAGACTTAAGATTTGGGACTTCTAGCCTGAGCGTTGTCTTCTTATTCTTCTGCTCGGGCCTGCAATTGGCCTCGTTGGGCACCGTCCCGCCTAAGACTTAGGCTTTGGGACTTCTGGCCTCAGCGTTGTCTTCATGAGCTTCTTCTACTTGGGCCTGTATTTGGCCTTGCTGGTCACCGTCCCACCTAAGATTTAGGCTTTGGGACTTCTGGCCTTAGCGTTGTCTTCATGAGTTTCTGCTCGGGCCTGCAATTGGCCTCGCTAGGCACCTTCCGCCTAAGACTTAGGCTTTGGGACTTCTGGCCTCAGCGTTGTCTTCATGAGCTTCTTTTGCTCGGGCCTGCAATTGGCCTCGCTAGGCACCGTCCCTCCTAAGACTTAGGCTTTGGGACTTCTGGGCTTATCGTTGTCTTCTGCTCGGGCCTGCAATTGGCCTCGCTGAAACCTCTATCACGCCTAAGACTTAGGCTTTGGGACTTCGGCCTCGGCGTTGTCTTCGTGAGCTTCTTACACTTGGGCTGCATGTTGGCCTTCGTTGGTCGCAAGTCCACCTAAGATTTAGGCTTTGGGACTTCGGCCTTAGCGTTGTCTTCGTGAGTTTACGCTCGGGCTGCGATTGGCCTCGCTAGGCACGTCCGCCTAAGACTTAGGCTTTGGGACTTCGGCCTCGGCGTTGTCTTCGTGAGCTTACGCTCGGGCTGCGATTGGCCTCGCTAGACGCAGATCCGCTCTAAGACTTAGGCTTTGGGACTTCTAGCCTTAGAGTTGTCTTACGCTTTCGGGCACTGCAATTGGCCTCGCTAAGCGCCGAATCACTTCTAAGACTTAGGATTTGGGACTTCTAGCCTTAGCGTTGTCTTCGTAAGCTTACGCTTCGGGCACTGCAATTGGCCTCGTTGGGCGCAGTCCGCTTTAGGACTTAGGCTTTGGGACTTACGGCCTCGGCGTTGTCTTCGTGAGCTTACGCTCGGGCACGTAATTAGCCTCGGCTGAGCGCGAATCCGGCCTAAGACTTAGGCTTTGGGACTTCGGTCTCGGCGTTGTCTTCGTGAAACCTTACATTCGGGCTGCAATTGGCCTCGCTAGTCACAGTCCGCTTTAAGACTTAGGCTTTGGGACTTCGGCCTTAGTGTTGTCTTACGCTCGGGCTGCGATTAGCCTCGCTAGACGCAGTCACTTTAAGACTTAGGCTTTGGGACTTCGGCCTCAGCGTTGTCTTCATGAGCTTCTTTGCTCGGGCTGCAATTAGCCTCGCTAAGCGCCGTCTTGCCTAAGACTTAGGCTTTGGGACTTCGGGCTTAGCGTTGTCTTACGCTCGGGCACTGCGATTGGCCTCGCTAAGCATCATCACGCCTAAGACTTAGGCTTTGGGACTTCGGCCTCGGCGTTGTCTTCGTGAGCTTACGCTCGGGTCTGCAATTAGCCTTCTTGAGCGCAGTCCGCTCTAAGACTTAGGCTTTTGGACTTCGGCCTCGGCGTTGTCTTCGTGAAGCTTCTTATGCTCGGGCTGCAATTAGCCTCGCTTAAACGCAGTCCACTCTAAGACTTAGGCTTTGGGACTTCAGCCTTAGCGTTGTCTTACCTTTCG
This sequence comes from Murraya koenigii, assembly GCA_025617385.1. NCBI lineage: Eukaryota > Viridiplantae > Streptophyta > Magnoliopsida > Sapindales > Rutaceae > Murraya > Murraya koenigii. The sequence goes on along the minus strand of CM046817.1, from coordinate 14,084,832 downwards.
GGCCGGCGATTGGCCTCGCTAAGCGCAGATCCGCCTTAAGACTTAGGATTTGGGACTTAGCCTTAGCGTTGTCTTCGTAAGCTTACGCTCGGGACTGCGATTGGCCTCGTTGGGCGCAATCCGCTCTAGGACTTAGGCTTTGGGACTTACGGCCTCGGCGTTGTCTTCGTGAGCTTACGCTCGGGCTGTAATTAGCCTCGGCTGGGCGCAGATCCGACTAAGACTTAGGCTTTGGGACTTCGGTCTCGGCGTTGTCTTCGTGAGCTTACCGCTCGGACTGCAATTGGCCTCGTTAGGCGCAGATCACGCTTAGGACTTAAGCTTTGGGACTTTTGGCCTTAGTGTTGTCTTACTGCTCGGGCCTTGATTAGCCTCGCTAAGCGCAGTCCACTCTAAGACTTAGCCTTTGGGACTTCGGCCTCGGCGTTGTCTTCGTGAGCTTCTTTTGCTTGGGCTGCAATTGGCCTCTGCAAGTGCAGATCACGCTTAAGATTTAGGCTTTGGGACTTCTAGCCTTAGCGTTGTCTTACGCTTTCGGGCTGCGATTGGCCTCGCTGAAACGCAAGTCTGCTTTAAGACTTAAGATTTGGGACTTCAGCCTAGGCGTTGTCTTCATTCTTACGCTTCGGACTGCGATTGGCCTCGTTGGGCGCAGATCCGCTTTAAGACTTATGCTTTGGGACTTCGGCCTCGGCGTTGTCTTCGTTAACCTTCTACTTGGGCTGTGTTTGGCCTTGCGATCACAGTCCACTATGATTTAGGCTTTGGGACTTCGGCCTTAGCGTTGTCTTCGTGAGTTTACGCTCGGGCTGCGATTGGCCTCGCTAGGCACCTTCGCCTAAGACTTAGGCTTTGGGACTTCGGCCTCGGCGTTGTCTTCGTGAGCTTCTTTTGCTCGGACTGCAATTAGCCACGCTAAGCGCAGTCCTCCCTAAGACTTAGGCTTTGGGACTTACGGCTTATCGTTGTCTTACTCTCGGGACTGCAATTGGCCTCGCTAAGCACTATCATGCACTAAGACTTAGGGTTTGGGACTTCGGCCTCGGCGTTGTCTTCGTGACCTTACGCTTCGAGTTGCGATTGGCCTTCTTGGGCGCAGTCCACTCTAAGACTTAGGCTTTGGAACTTCGGCCTCGGCGTTGTCTTCGTGAGCTTACGCTCGGGCTGCGATTAGCCTCGGCTGAGCGCAGTCCGCGTAAGACTTAGGCTTTGGGACTTCAGCCTCGGCGTTGTCTTCGTGAGCTTCTTTTGCTTGGGCTGCAATTGGTCTCGCTAGATGCAGATCACGCCTAAGATTTAGGCTTTGGGACTTCTGGACTTAGCGTTGTCTTCGTGAGTTTACGCTCGGGCTGCGATTGGCCTCGCTAGGCACCTTCCGCCTAAGACTTAGGCTTTGGGACTTCGGCCTCGGCGTTGTCTTCGTGAGCTTCTTTTGCTCGGACTGCGATTAGCCACGCTAAGCGCAGATCCCTCACTAAGACTTAGGCTTTGGGACTTCTTGGCTTATCGTTGTCTTACGCTCGGGACTGCAATTGGCCTCGCTAGGCACTTATCACGCCTAAGACTTAGGGTTTGGGACTTGCGGCCTCGGCGTTGTCTTCGTGACCTTACTGCTCGGGACTGCAATTGGCCTTCTTTGAGCGCAAGTCACTCTAAGACTTAGGCTTTGGAACTTCGGCCTCGGCGTTGTCTTCGTGAGCTTACGCTCGGGCACTGCGATTAGCCTCGGCTGAGCATAGTCCGCGTAAGACTTAGGCTTTGGGACTTCAGCCTCGGCGTTGTCTTCGTGAGCTTCTTTGCTTGGGCTGCGATTGGTCTCGCTAGATGCAGATCACGCTAAGATTTAGGCTTTGGGACTTCGGACTTAGCGTTGTCTTCGTGAGTTTACGCTCGGGACTGCGATTGGCCTCGCTAGGCACCGTCCGCCTAAGACTTAGGCTTTGGGACTTCGGCCTTAGCGTTGTCTTCGTGAGCTTACGCTCGGGCTGTAATTGGCCTCGGCTGGGCATCGTCCGACCTAAGACTTAGGCTTTGAGACTTACGGCCTCGGCGTTGTCTTCGTGAGCTTACGCTCGAGCTGCGATTAGCCTCGCTGAAGCATCATCCGCTCTAAGACTTAGGCTTTGAGACTTCGGCCTTGGCGTTGTCTTACCTCTCGGACTACGATTGGCCTCGCTTAAGCCTGTATCCGCTCTAAGACTTAGGCTTTGGGACTTCGGCCTTAGAGTTGTCTTACTGCTCGGGCTGCTGATTGGTCTCGCTAGGCACAGTCCGCTCTAAGACTTAGGATTTGGGACTTCAGCCTTAGCGTTGTCTTCGTAAGCTTACGCTCGGGCTGCGATTGGCCTCGTTGGGCGCAGATCCGCTCTAGGACTTAGGCTTTGGGACTTCGGCCTCGGCGTTGACTTCGTGAGCTTACGCTCGGGCACTGTAATTAGCCTCGGCTGGGCGCAGATCCGACCTAAGACTTAAGCTTTGGGACATACGGTCTCGGCGTTGTCTTCGTGAGCCTTACGCTCGGGCTTACAATTGGCCTCGCTAAGCGCAGATCCGCTCTAAGACTTAGGCTTTGGGACTTCGGCCTTAGTGTTGTCTTACGGCTTATCGTTGTCTTCACTCGGGCTGCAATTGGCCTCGTTGAAGCATCATCCGCACTAAGACATAGGCTTTGGGACTTCGGCCTCGGCGTTGTCTTCGTGAGCTTCTTGCTTGGGCTGTGATTGGCCTTCGTTGGTCACAGTCCACCTAAGATTTAGGCTTTGGGACTTACGGCCTTAGCGTTGTCTTCGTGAGTTTACTGCTCGGGCTGCGATTGGCCTCGCTAGGCACGCTTCAGCCTAAGACTTAGGATTTGGGACTTCGGCCTCAGCGTTGTCTTCGTGAGCTTACTGCTCGGGCACTGTAATTAGCCTCGGCTGGGCATCGTCCGACCTAAGACTTAAGCTTTGGGACTTCGGCCTCGGCGTTGTCTTCGTGAGCTTACGCTTTCGGGCTGCAATTGGCCTCGCTGAGCCATCATCCGCTCTAAGTCTTAGGCTTTGGGACTTCGGCCTCAGCGTTGTCTTCACGAGTCGGGACTGCAATTGGCCTCGCTAGACGCAGTCCGCTCTAAGACTTAGGCTTTGGGACTTCGGCCTTAGAGTTGTCTTACTGCTCGGGCTGCGATTGGCCTCGCTAAGCGCAGTCCGCTCTAAGACTTAGGATTTGGGACTTAGCCTTAGCGTTGTCTTCGTAAGCTTACGCTCGGGCTGCGATTGGCCTCGTTGGGCGCAGATCCACTTTAGGACTTAGGCTTTGGGACTTCGGCCTTAGAGTTGTCTTCTGACGCTTCGGGCACTGTAATTGGCCTCGGCTGGGCATCGTCCGACCTAAGACTTAAGCTTTGGGACTTCGGCCTCGGCGTTGTCTTCGTGAGCTTACGTTCGGGCTGCAATTGGCCTCGCTAGGCGCAAGTCCGCTCTAAGACTTAGGCTTTGGGACTTCGGCCTTAGAGTTGTCTTACTGCTCGGGCTGCGATTGGCCTCGCTAGACGCAGATCACGCTAAGACTTAGGATTTGGGACTTCAGCCTTAGCGTTGTCTTCGTAAGCTTACGCTTTCGGGCTGCGATTGGCCTCGTTGAGCACCAGTCTCGCTCTAGGACTTAGGCTTTGGGACTTCGGCCTCGGCGTTGTCTTCGTGAGCTTACGCTTCGGGCATGTAATTAGCCTCGTCGGGCACAGTCCGACCTAAGACTTAGGCTTTGGGACTTCGGTCTCGGCGTTGTCTTCGTGAGCCTTACATTCGGGCTTACAATTGGCATCGCTAAGCGCGAATCCGCTTAAGACTTAGGCTTTAGGACTTCGGCCTTAGTGTTGTCTTACTGCTCGGGACTGCAATTAGCCTCGGTGAGCGCAAGTCCGCTCTAAGACTTAGGCTTTGGGACTTCGGCCTCGGCGTTGTCTTCGTGAGCTTCTTTTGCTCGGGCTGCAATTGGCCTCGCTAGACGCAGATCCACTCTAAGACTTAGGCTTTGGGACTTCGGGCTTAGCGTTGTCTTACTGCTCGGGCTGCGATTGGCCTCGCTAAGCCATCATCACGCCTAAGACTTAGGCTTTGGGACTTCAGCCTCGGCGTTGTCTTCGTGAGCTTACGCTCGGGCTGCCGATTGGCCTTCGTTGAGCGCAGTCCACTTTAAGACTTAGGCTTTGGGACTTCGGCCTCGGCGTTAGCTCGTGAACTTCTTACATTTGGGCTGCAATTGGCCTCGGCTGGGCACAGATCACGCACTAAAATTTAGGCTTTTGGACTTCGGCCTCGGCGTTGTCTTCGTGAGCCTTACGCTCGGGCTGCGATTGGCCTCGCTGAGCGCAGTCCGCCTAAGACTTAGGCTTTGGGACTTCTAGCCTTAGCGTTGTCTTACCTTTCGGGCCGGTGATTGGCCTCAGCTGAGCGCAGATCCGCTCTAAGACTTAGGATTTGGGACTTCAGCCTTAGCGTTGTCTTCGTAAGCTTACGCTCGGGCTGCGATTGGCCTCGTTGGGCGCAGATCCGCTTTAGGACTTAGGCTTTGGGACTTCGGCCTCAGCGTTGTCTTCGTGAGCTTACGCTCGGGCATGTAATTGACCTCGGCTGGGCGCAGTCCAGCCTAAGACTTAGGCTTTGGGACTTCGGTCTCGGCGTTGTCTTCGTGAAGCCTTACGCTCGGGCTACAATTGGCCTCGTTAGGCGCGAATCCGCTTTAAGACTTAAGCTTTGGGACTTTTGGCCTTAGTGTTGTCTTACGCTTTCGGGACTGCAATTAGCCTCGCTAAGCGCAGTCCACTTTAAGACTTAGCCTTTGGGACTTCGGCCTCGGCGTTGTCTTCGTGAGCTTCTTTTGCTTGGGCTGCAATTGGCCTCGTTAGAGTGCAGATCCACTTTAAGATTTAGGCTTTGGGACTTCTAGCCTTAGCGTTGTCTTACCTCTCGGACTGCGATTGGCCTCGCTCAAGCACAATCTCGCCTAAGACTTAAGATTTGGGACTTCAGCACGGCGTTGTCTTCTTATTCTTACGCTCGGGCTGCGATTGGCCTCGTTGGGCACAGTCCGCTTTAAGACTTATGCTTTGGGACTTACGGCCTCGGCGTTGTCTTCGTGAGCTTCTTACTTGGGCTGTGTTTGGCCTTGCGATCACAGTCCCACTAAGATTTAGGCTTTGGGACTTACGGCCTTAGCGTTGTCTTCGTGAGTTTACTGCTCGGGCTGCGATTGGCCTCGCTAGGCACCTTCAGCCTAAGACTTAGGCTTTGGGACTTCGGCCTCGGCGTTGTCTTCGTGAGCTTCTTTTGCTCGGGCTGCAATTAGCCACGCTAGGCACCTTCAGCTCTAAGACTTAGGCTTTGGGACTTCGGCCTTAGCGTTGTCTTCGTGAGCTTACGCTCGAGCACTGTAATTAGCCTCGGCTGGGCATCGTCCGACCTAAGACTTAGGCTTTGAGACTTACGGCCTCGGCGTTGTCTTCGTGAGCTTACGCTCGGGCTGCGATTGGCCTCGCTGAGCGCTATCCGCTCTAAGACTTAGGCTTTGGGACTTCAGCCTTAGCGTTGTCTTACGCTTTCGGGCTGCGATTGGCCTCGCTCAGACGCCGTCCGCTTTAAGACTTAGGCTTTGGGACTTCGGCCTTAGAGTTGTCTTACGCTTCGGGCTGCAATTGGCCTCGCTAAGCGCAGATCCACTTTAAGACTTAGGATTTGGGACTTCAGCCTTAGCGTTGTCTTCGTAAGCTTTTGCTCGGGACTGCGATTGGCCTCGTTGGGCCGCAGTCCACTTTAGGACTTAGGCTTTGGGACTTCGGCCTCGGCGTTGACTTCGTGAGCTTACGCTCGGGACTGTAATTAGCCTCGCTAAGCGCAGTCCGGCCTAAGACTTAGGCTTTGGGACTTCGGTCTCGGCGTTGTCTTCGTGAAGCTTACTTGCTCGGGCCTGCAATTGGCCTCGCTAGACGCAGATCCGCTCTAAGACTTAGGCTTTGGGACTTCGGCCTTAGTGTTGTCTTACTGCTCGGGCTGCGATTATCCTTGCTGAGCTCAGATCCCTCCTAAGACTTAGGCTTTGGGACTTCGGCCTCAGCGTTGTCTTCGTGAGCTTCTTTTGCTCGGGCTGCAATTAGCCTCGCTAAGCATCATCACTCTAAGACTTAGGCTTTGGGACTTCGGCCTTGGCGTTGTCTTACCTGCTCGGGCTGCGATTGACCTCGCTCAGACGCAGTCCACTTTAAGACTTAGGCTTTAGGACTTCGGCCTTAGAGTTGTCTTACGCTTTCGGACTGCGATTGGCCTCGCTGAGACGCAGATCCACTTTAAGACTTAGGCTTTGGAACTTCGGCCTCAGTCGTTGTTTTCATGAGCTTACGCTCGGGCACTGTAATTGGCCTCGTTGAGCCTAGCCCACTTAAGAGTTAGGCTTTAGGACTTCGGCCTCGGCGTTGTCTTCGCGAGCTTACGCTCGGGCCTCTGATTGGCCTCGGCTGGGCGCAGATCCGCGTAAGACTTAGGCTTTGGGACTTCGGCCTCGGCGTTGTCTTCGTGAGCTTCTTACGCTGGGCTACAATTGGCCTCGCTTGGCGCAGTCACTCTAAGACTTAGGCTTTGGGACTTCAGCCTTAGCGTTGTCTTACGCTTTCGGGCCTTGATTGGCCTCGGCTGAGCGCAAGTCGCTCTAAGACTTAGGCTTTGGGACTTCGGCCTCGGCGTTGTTTTCATGAGCTTACGCTCGGGCTGTAATTGGCCTCGTCGGGCCTTATCACTTTAAGATTAGGCTTTGGGACTTCGGCCTCGGCGTTGTCTTCGTGAGCTTACGCTCGGGCCTACGATTGGCCTCGCTGGGCACAGTCCCGCGTAAGACTTAGGCTTTGGGACTTCGGCCTCGGCGTTGTCTTCGTGAGCTTCTTACGCTCGGGCTACGATTGGCCTCGCTTGGCACGATCCGCTCTAAGACTTAGGCTTTGGGACTTCTAGCCTTAGCGTTGTCTTACGCTTTCGGACTGCGATTGGCCTCGCTAAGCGCGAGTCCACTTTAAGACTTAGGATTTGGGACTTCAGCTTTAGCGTTGTCTTCGTAAGCTTACGCTCGGCCTACTGATTGGCCTCGTTGGGCACCGTCCACTTTAGGACTTAGGCTTTGGGACTTCGGCCTCGGCGTTGTCTTCGTGACCTTACGTTCGGGTACTGCGATTGGCCTTCTTGAGCGCAGTCCACTTCAAGACTTAGGCTTTGGGACTTTAGCCTTAGTGTTGTCTTACGCTCGGGCTGCTGATTGGCCTCGCTAAACGCAAGTCTACTCTAAGACTTAAGATTTGGGACTTCAGCACTGGCGTTGTCTTCGTAATCTTACGCTCGGGCTGCTGATTGGCCTCGTTGGGCACGCTTCCGCTCTAAGACTTAGGCTTTGGGACTTCGGCCTCAGCGTTGTCTTCGTGAGCTTCTTCACTTGGCTGTATTTGGCCTTCGTTGGTCACAGTCCCACTAAGATTTAGGCTTTGGGACTTACGGCCTTAGCGTTGTCTTCGTGAGTTTACGCTCGGGACTGCGATTGGCCTCGCTAGGCACCTTCGCCTAAGACTTAGGCTATGGGACTTCGGCCTCGGCGTTGTCTTCGTGACCTTACGCTCGGGTGCTGCAATTGGCCTTCTTGGGCGCAGTCCGCTTAAGACTTAGGCTTTGGAACTTCGGCCTCGGCGTTGTCTTCGTGAGCTTACGCTCGGGCTGCGATTAGCCTCGGCTGAGCACGAGTCCGCTCTAAGACTTAGGCTTTGGGACTTCAGCCTCGGCGTTGTCTTCGTGAGCTTCTTTTGCTTGGGCTGCAGATTGGCCTCGCTAAGTGCAGTCCACTTTAAGATTTAGGCTTTGGGACTTCTAGCCTTAGCGTTGTATTCTGCTCGGGCCTGCAATTGGCCTTGCTAGGCACCGTCTCGCCTAGGACTTAAGATTTGGGACTTCTAGCCTAAGCGTTGTCTTCATAATCTTACGCTCGGGCTGCTGATTGTCCTCGTTGAGCACTTGTCCACTTTAAGACTTAGGCTTTGGGACTTACGGCCTCAGCGTTGTCTTCGTGAGCTTCCTACTTGGGCTGTGTTTGGCCTTCGGTCACAGATCCACACTAAGATTTAGGCTTTGGGACTTCGGCCTTAGCGTTGTCTTCGTGAGTTTACGCTCGGACTGCGATTGGCCTCGCTAAGCACGCTTACGCCTAAGACTTAGGCTTTGGGACTTCGGCCTTAGCGTTGTCTTCGTGAGCTTACGCTCGGGCACTGTAATTAGCCTCGGCTGGGCATCGTCCGACCTAAGACTTAGGCTTTGAGACTTACGGCCTCGGCGTTGTCTTTATGAGCTTACGCTCGGGCTGTAATTGGCCTCGGCTGGGCATCGTCCGACTAAGACTTAAGCTTTGAGACTTACGGTCTCGGCGTTGTCTTCGTGAGCTTCTTACGCTTCGGGCTACGATTGGCCTCGCTCAGACGCAGATCCACTTCAAGACATAGGCTTTGGGACTTCGGCCTTAGTGTTGTCTTACTGCTCGGGACTGCGATTAGCCTCGCTAAGCACGTCACTTCTAAGACTTAGGCTTTGGGACTTCGGCCTCGGCGTTGTCTTCGTGAGCTTCTTTGCTCGAGCACTGCGATTGGCCTCGCTAAGCCGTCATCACTCTAAGACTTAGGCTTTGGGACTTCGGCCTTAGCGTTGTCTTCGTGAGTTTACGCTCGGGCTGCGATTGGCCTCGCTAGGCACCTTCAGCCTAAGACTTAGGCTTTGGGTCTTCGGCCTCGGCGTTGTCTTCGTGAGCTTTTGCTCGGAGTGCGATTGGCCTTCTTGAGCGCAGTCCGCTTTAAGACTTAGGCTTTGGGACTTCGGCCTCGGCGTTGGCTCGTGAGCTTCTTACGTTTGGGCTGCAATTGGCCTCGGCTGAGCGCAAGTCCACTCTAAGGCTTAGGCTTTGGGACTTCGGCCTTAGTGTTGTCTTACGCTCGGGCTGCAATTAGCCTCGCTAAGCGCAGTCCACTTTAAGACTTAGGCTTTGGGACTTCGGCCTCGGCGTTGTCTTCGTGAAGCTTCTTTGCTCGAGCACTGCGATTGGCCTTGCTAGCCATCATCCGCTTAAGACTTAGGCTTTGGGACTTCGGCCTTAGCGTTGTCTTCGTGAGTTTACGCTCGAGCTGCGATTGGCCTCGGCTGGGCATCGTCCGACCTAAGACTTAAGCTTTGAGACTTACGGCCTCGGCGTTGTCTTCGTGAGCTTACTGCTCGGGCTGCGATTAGCCTCGCTAGACCGTCATCCGCCTAAGACTTAGGCTTTGGGACTTCGGCCTTAGCGTTGTCTTACTGCTCGAACTGCGATTGGCCTCGCTAAGCGCCGATCCGCTTTAAGACTTAGGCTTTGGGACTTCGGCCTTAGAGTTGTCTTACGCTTCGGACTGCAATTGGCCTCGCTAGACGCAAGTCACGCCTAAGACTTAGGATTTGGGACTTCAGCCTTAGCGTTGTCTTCGTAAGCTTACGCTTGGGCTGCGATTGGCCTCGTTGGGCGCAGATCCACTCTAGGACTTAGGCTTTGGGACTTACGGCCTCGGCGTTGTCTTCGTGAGCTTACGCTTTCGGGCACTGTAATTAGCCTCATGGGCTGCAAGTCCGACCTAAGACTTAGTCTTTGGGACTTCGGTCTCGGCGTTGTCTTCGTGAGCCTTACGCTCGGGCCTACAATTGGCCTCGCTAGACGCAAGTCACGCTCAAGACTTAGGCTTTGGGACTTCAGCCTTAGTGTTGTCTTACTGCTCGGGACTGCGATTAGCCTCGCTAAGCGCAGTCCACTTTAAGACTTAGGCTTTGGGACTTCGGCCTCGGCGTTGTCTTCATGAGCTTCTTTTCTCGGGCTGCGATTGGCCTCGCTAGACGCAGATCCGCTTTAAGACTTAGGCTTTGGGACTTCACGGGCTTAGCGTTGTCTTCTGCTCGGACTGCGATTGGCCTCGCTGAGCCTTCATCTGCCTAAGACTTAGGCTTTGGGACTTCGGCCTCGGCGTTGTCTTCGTGAGCTTACGCTCGGGTGCAGATTGGCCTTGCTTGAGCGCAGTCCGCTTTAAGACTTAGGCTTTGGGACTTCGGCCTCGGCGTTGGCTTCGTGAGCTTCTTACGTTTGGGCTGCAATTGGCCTCGCTGAGCGCAGATCACGCCTAAAATTTAGGCTTTTGGACTTTTGGCCTCGGCGTTGTCTTCGTGAGCTTCTTTTGCTCGGGCTGCAATTGGCCTCGCTAGGCACCGATCCACTTTAAGACTTAGGCTTTGGGACTTCGGCCTTAGAGTTGTCTTACTGCTCGGGCTGCGATTGGCCTCAGCTAAGCACGATCCACTTTAAGACTTAGGATTTGGGACTTCAGCCTTAGCGTTGTCTTCATAAGCTTACGCTTGGGCTGCGATTGGCCTCGTTGGGCACAGTCCCGCCTAGGACTTAGGCTTTGGGACTTCGGCCTCGGCGTTGTCTTCGTGAGCTTACGCTCGGGGCATGTAATTAGCCTCGTCGGTGCACAGTCCGACCTAAGACTTAGGCTTTGGGACTTCGGTCTCGGCGTTGTCTTCGTGAGCTTACCTGCTCGGGCTACTGATTGGCCTCGCTAGGCACAGTCCGCTTAAGACTTAGGCTTTGGGACTTCGGCCTTAGTGTTGTCTTACGCTCGGGCTGCGATTAGCCTCGCTAGGCGCAGTCCACTTTAAGACTTAGGCTTTGGGACTTCGGCCTCGGCGTTGTCTTCGTGAGCTTCTTTTGCTCGGGCTGCAGATTGGCCTCGCTAGGCACCGATCACGCTTAAGACTTAGGCTTTGGGACTTCGGGCTTAGCGTTGTCTTCTGCTCGAACTGCCGATTGGCCTCGCTCAAGCACTATCACTGCCTAAGACTTAGGCTTTGGGACTTCGGCCTCGGCGTTGTGTTCAGTGAGCTTTTGCTCGGGTGCGCAGTTGGCCTACGGGCGCAGTCCACTTTAAGACTTAGGCTTTGGGACTTCGGCCTCGGCGTTGGCTCGTGAGCTTCTTACATTTGGGCTGCAATTGGCCTCAGCTGGGCACAGATCACGCCTAAAATTTAGGCTTTTGGACTTCGGCCTCGGCGTTGTCTTCGTGAGCTTCTTACGCTCGGACTGCGATTGGCCTCGCTGAGCGCAGATCACGCTAAGACTTAGGATTTGGGACTTCAGCTTTAGCGTTGTCTTCGTAAGCTTACGCTCGGGCTGCGATTGGCCTCGTTGGGCACCATCCGCTCTAGGACTTAGGCTTTGGGACTTCGGCCTCGGCGTTGTCTTCGTGACCTTACGCTCGGGTCTGCGATTGGCCTTCTTTGGGCACAGTCCGCCTAAGACTTAGGCTTTGGGACTTTTGGCCTTAGTGTTGTCTTACGCTCGGGCTGCGATTGGCCTCGCTAGACACCGTCTCGCTCTAAGACTTAAGATTTGGGACTTCAGCACTGGCGTTGTCTTCGTAATCTTACGCTCGAGACTGCGATTGGCCTCGTTGGGCACCAGTCCGCTCTAAGACTTAGGCTTTGGGACTTCTGGCCTCGGCGTTGTCTTCGTGAGCTTCTTACTTGGCTGTGTTTGGCCTTGCTTGGTCACCAGTCCCACTAAGATTTAGGCTTTGGGACTTCGGCCTTAGCGTTGTCTTCGTGAGTTTACGCTCGGGCTGCAATTGGCCTCGGCTGAGCGCAAATCTCGCCTAAGACTTAGGCTTTGGGACTTCGGCCTCAGCGTTGTCTTACTGCTCGGGACTGCGATTGGCCTCGCTAAGCGCAGATCCCACACAAAGGCTTAGGCTTTGGGACTTCTGACCTTAGCTTTCTTCGTGAGCTTCTTCTTGGCTTTAACTTGAATTTCTTTTACGCATGCTTTTCCTACTCTTACACGCATTTGAGTTTTTACAAATCCCCATTTTGGGAAAGAATCTTACATTAACCCCACAATACAACGAAACTTAGTGGAAGTATTTAATCAAGAGTTGTGCGTTCCACGACCTCTTGACTTCTCGTCCATCCGGATGAGCTAGCCGGTATGCTTCTGGCCCTGCTAATTGAGTGACTCGATAAGGGCCTTCCCAATTTGGTCCTAGCACACCTTGCCTTGGGTCTTTCGTGCTCTGGTTGACTCTTCTCAGTACCCAATCACGCACCTGGAATCGGCGAATGTGCACATTTCGGTTGTAATAACGAGCCACTCTCTGTTGATATTCTGCGATCTTAGCAGCGACCCTTTCTCTCTTCTCTTCCAACAAGTCCAAACCTGCGCACATCTGCTCGTTGTTTTGCTCCTCATTGAAGTGTTCCATCCGATGTGTCCCCATTCCTATTTCAGCAGGAACCACTACTTTGTGCCCAAAAGCCAAGGAGAACGGGGTCTCTCCAGTGGCCGTTTTGTGTGTGGTTATGTAAGCCCATAAGACACCAGGCAGCTCGTCCACCCAAGCTCCTTTTTGCTCGCCCAATCTGGTCTTCAGAAGGCGTTTTATGGTTTTATTCGCGGCCTCTACTTGTCCATTGGCTTGTGGGTGTGAGGGAGAGCAAAATTTCAACTCTATCCCAGATTTCGTGAAGTCTACGAATTTACCATTGTCAAGCTGTCTCCCATTATGCATGACCAATGCATGAGGAATCCATACACTGCAAATCACATTCTTCCAGATAAAGTCGGTGGTTTTACCTTCAGTAATCTTGCTTCGAGGTTCCACTCGACCCATTTGGTGAAATAATCGATTGCGACTATGGCATGGGTGGCAGACGCTTTCCCCTTTGGCAGTGGCCCGATCAAGTCAATTACTCATTAAGCAAACGGCCACGGTGACTTCATCACCGTAAGGTTTTCCAGAGGCTGAGTTAGGTAGTTGGCAAAACTCTGGCAACTTTTGCAACTTCTGGTCTTCTCCTGAGCATCTTGGTGCATGCGGGGCCAAAAGTATCCTTACCTCAAGGCCTTGAAAGCCAAGGACCTCGCGCTAGAATGATTTCCGCAGATTCCTTCGTGTATCTCTCAGAGGACATAATCAGCCTCCTCTTGTTCTAAGCACCGCAACAAGGGGAGAGTGTACCCCCGTCTATATAAGACCCCCGTCGATGAGAGTGTACCTGGCCACTTTGCACTTCAACTTCCTTGCTTACTTCTTATCGGCCGGCATTGTCCCTTCCTTGAGGTAAGAAATGATCGGCTCCATCCAGGTGTTGCTCGTCGATAAGCTCATCACTTCGTCCTCCTGCTCGATGCTCGAGAAGGTCTTCATTTCCAAAGGGATAGACTTTGGTAACTTGAGGTCCGATGCAGCTGCCATGCGAGCTATCATATCGACTCAAAATTCTTCCCCTGGGATTTGTTCCACCTCGATAGCTCGAAACTCCCCATTAGTGCTTCACCTTCGAAGGTAGGCCTCCATCTTCTCCCCCTTCGTCTGGAAGCTCTCGTCGAGGTGGTTTGTTACCAGTTGCGAGTGCATGCTGAGCTTTACCTCCTCTGCTTTTACTACTGAGGCGAGCTTCGATCCTATTACTGACCGTACTCGGCACGATTATTGGTAACTCAAATTCTAATTTCCACAGTATTGCATCTCCGTCCGCTCGGGACTTAGGAGCACAACTCACCCTGCCCACAGATTTCCACAAGATCCATCTACTGTGACTATCCATGTATTGGTCGAGGCACAGGAATCGGTGGGGCTCGCTCTCTGTCTCCTCATCCCTTGCGGTGCACTCGACCACGAAGTCGACTAAAGACTCTCGACTTCCAAGAAAGCTACGCTCGTGTAATAAATAGGTCATTGTACCTCGACTCTTCCTTTACGGAGCCGAGCTCGTTGCCCATTGGGACACAGCTAAGTATAGAAACAGTACCTCTCCTGCTCGAGGTGTCGACAGTAACGGAGCTTTCAACAAGTATTCTTTCAACTGTTGGAACGCCACTTCGCATTCTGGCGTCCACTTTGTCTTCCTGCCTTTCTTCATTTCCTGAAAGAAGACTAGGCATTTATCCGTGGCTCGAGATACGAACCTGTTGAGGGATGCCAGTTTGCCGGTCAGACTTTGTATCTCCTTGAGGCTACGGGGGGACCTCATTTCCACCACTGCTCTTATCTTCTCTAGATTGGCCTCGATCCCCCTGTGACTGACCATGAAGCCTAAGAATTTTCCAGAACCCACTCCAAAAGCACATTTCTCTGGGTTTAGCTTCATCCGGTATTTTCTTAAGAGTGCGAAGGTCTCCTCTAAATGCCTTACATGCTCCTCCACGTCTTTAGACTTGGTGATCATGTCATCCACATATACCGCCATCGTTCGACCGATCAATGGCTTGAAGACCTTGTTCACCAGCCTCTGATATGTTGCCCCTACATTCTTCAGACCGAAGGGCATGACCTTATAGCGATCTGACCCACGATTAGTGATGAAGGCTGTGCACTCCTCATCTGATCGGTGCATGGGAATTTGGTTATATCCTGAGAATGCATCCATAAAACTAAGCAGCCCGTGCCCCGCCGTAGAATCCACCAGTTGGTCTATCTTTGGTAGCGGAAAGCTATCTTTTGGGCAAGCCTTGTTCACATCTGTGAAGTCCACACACATTCTCCATTTCCCACTTGCCTTCTTCACCAGCACCACATTCGAGATCCATTCGAGGTAGGAGACCTCCCTTATGAATCCCGCTTTCAGCAACTTTTCCACCTCGCAGTTGATGGCTTCATATCTTTCCTGGTTGACGTATCTCCTTTTCTGCCTCACTGGCTTAGCATCTCTCCGTATTGCCAGCCTGTGACACGCCACTTCTGGGTCAATCCCAGGCATATCCTCATGTGTCCATCCTATGACACTCCACCAACTATTCCTTCAACTGCTCGCTAATGCCCGAGCCGATTCGGATTTTCTTCTCGGGGTCGTCTGCTCTCACCTCGACCTCCTCCAACTTCTCAGCCGGCTCTTACCTTCCATTCCTTGATTCCCCCCGAGTCCGGTGAGGTTATCCGCATGGTTTCTTTGGCCGCTACGACGTAGCAACTCCTCGCCACCCTCCGGTCGCCTTTCACGACCCTCTGACCCATTTACTCAATACTTTAGGGCCAAGTAATGAGTGGATAGCACTGACTGGTGATCCTCATAAACGGCCTCCCTAGAATTGCCTGGTATGGGCTGGCTTCATCTACCACACGAAATCCATCATCATGTTCTTTTCAAAAGGCCTCGAGCCCATGGTTACTGCCAGCTTGATGATTCCCAGAGGTATTAGCTTTCCTCCCCCGAATCCTTTCAAAGAAGTGCTCGAGTGTGGATTTGAAGAGAATATCCACCGAGCTTCCTGAGTCAACCAGCATTCGGTCAACTTCCTTGTTTGCTATGTTGGCTTTTACCACCAGGGCATCCTCGTGAGGGTACAACACCCCCTCCTCGTCCTCCTCCGTCCACATAATTAGCACCTGCCGGACCCTGGCCTTTTTGGCAGCGGGGGCAGTGAATAGGACCTCCCGCCCGGCAACGACATATTTGTAGTAGTTTTTCTGAGCCCTATTTGAACTTCCTGCCATCGTGGGCCCTCCTGAGATCACCCTCGTGGACGGTGGTTCCATGTCTATTTCGTAAGCTCGGTCATCTTCTTCAGGCTGCTGCTCAACCACCGGATGCCCTCATTCAATAAACTCATCCAAGTACTGATTCCTAACCAGATCCTCCACCTGGTTCTTCAAATCACGGCTGTGATGTGGAATGGCCGTGGTCATCATGGAAACGGCAGAACCGCCCCTTGTCCCGTTTGCCAACTGACTTGGCCATTGGCATTGGAGGGCTCGGCGATCCTCGCTCCTCGACCACTTGAAGTATCTCTTGAGAGATACCTTCAACCTCGTGTATTGCTCGTGAGCGGGCTCTGCTCCACCACCATGTCGCTCGATCCTTGGGAAACTTCTCGGTGGGGTGGTAATGGGCGATCCGCTCTGTTGTGGTTCATCTCGAGTCCGCTTGGTGGTCGATTGCGGGATGTGTGGTCGTCATGACGCCTGTACTCCCTGTGATCCCGACACGGAGATCTGCGAGTGGCGGGGAACCATCCTCGGTGGGGAGCTCTACGGTAAGGGTTATGCAGGACGACCCGGTCCCTTCTTGCTTTTGAAGCTTGTGATCCTCGGGCAGGACCTCCTTTCTCCTTCCTCTTTACTCCATTGACCTGCTCACTTCTCAACTTTGTAGCCTTCTCCTCTTTAATTACCATATCCAGTTTTACCTGCTCATATGCATTTGAATATGAACGGATCAAAGGACTCCGCAGATTATACCATGGTCTCCCCATCCGGATCCCATCCTTCAGTCCTCTCAGCGCTTAAGGATGATTAAACGCGCCAAGATCTAGGACCGATCTATGGTATCTTTTGACAAACTCCCTGAGGGACTCTCCCTCCCTCTGCCTTACTTCTGACAGCTCCATCATGTCATCCTCAGGGGTCACTGCACCCCGAAATTGCTCTGCGAACTCCCTACACATCTGTTCAAAGCTCAAGATGCTTCCCCGTGGGAGTCTACGGTACCATTCTCTTGCCCTTCCCTCAAGAGTGAGCGGGAAGGCCCTACACCTCTGTGCTGCCAACAGACCCTGCACTCCTGTCATGTCGTTAAACCGTTCTATATGCACCAGTGGATCGCTTTTCCCTGAAAATTTCAGATCTGGGAAGCGGAAGTCACGTGGGATCGTGACACCCATGATCTCCGTTGAGAGTGGGGATTCGTTGTCCAGCATTATTCACCAACTTGGGCTCTTTTCGTTCCCCCGGAGATCCTCCACAACTTGTGCCAACCTACGCACCTCCCCCTCCAGCTCCTCCGCATGGGAGGTTAGGGCTGTATCCTGCAAGTGCTGATGAGACCCCCTTTCCTCCATATTTGTCTCCTCCCTCAAGACAACATTTGGTGCCCTAGGTCTTTGGGCTTCATCTCCCACATTCTCCCGAATGGGAGCATTCCCACGGCTGGATTCAGGGATGTCATTGCATGCTTTCCTCTGTCCGTCCCTGAGTTCTTGCAGTATGGAGGTAAAAGTCTCCATTTGTTTCTCCATTCGATCCATTCTGTCTTGGATCTCCCTATTCTGAGCCTCGTTGGCCACTTCTCTCAAAGTCACCGATTCCTCTGGGCTCACACCCCTTCGGCTGTTTCCTCTCATCGTCGTATTGTTTGTCCTGGACGTGTTGGGAAATCAGGCTTTTTGAACTGATCCCCACAGACGGCGCCAAAAAATGTTGATGCAGTTTTCCCGCGTCCTTTCAAGCAGTGCTAGAATCTTCTGCTCGCGGATAGCTCGACTGTCTCCCTCTTCCTATTCCTGTTTTTTCCAGAATGGAGGTCTCCCGAACCTGTACTCACAGAAAACAATGTCAGGGGTCGCCGGGTGTTGTTCCGGCGAAAACCCTCCGACGATCAAGTCAGTAATATGGTTGTTCTTTTTTGTATCTCCCTTAGTTAGAGAGACCAGAAGAATGAAAAAAGGAATTTTTGCCTTTCTCTTTTGAGTAAATATGGAGTTTTTCGGAGAATCAGGGTAAAGGGAAGTAAGGATAGGGAGAACCTGTGTGAATTTTTGGAACCCCCGCAACTTGCCCATTCGTTTCCTTTTATTCTCTGTTTTTCCCGCCTTTTCTCTCCAAGAGCATCCGTTCCCGCGTCAGTGGTGTCTGGGTCCCTCTGACAGCCAAGATTGGCGTAATATTCCCTGGGGATGTGCGGTTGTCTCCTTAACCCGGTTCACATGGCCAGATCACCATGTCGGGCATGTGCGCAAGGAATGATGACACAGTGGGGGCATGTGCCGGCCATCGGTAACAGTACCACCACCATCCCTTGTGGGGCCTTGTTCAAGCATCGAAAGGTGTGCGAAATCTTCAGGAAACGGGTCAGACTGTCCCGAGCCGAGTCTTACATTCCATTTGTCCTATGATTGGCGTAGCCCAGTTGTGCTCGAGAACTTGACTGCAGCGAGCAGAAAGGAGAGCTCGGGTCTCGATCAGTCTTCGAGCTCCCCGTCCTTGTCCAGCCTTGGCCGGACCTGATGACCTCGAGCAGGCAAGATAGCTCGGAGCTCAGACCGCTCTGAATTTCTCGACCTTGACCAGCTTTGACGTCTAGTGAGATCGTCTTCGTGCCAGTGGTCGGGACTTCTGCTCGAGCTGGGTTGACCTCGAGGTATTTTATTCGAGCTAGAAGGGGCTCGAGGAGACTTGCCCGATATTACCCAAACAATTATTTCTAATAAATACCAATAACTAAAAAATAATTTCATTTCTTTTGAAAACAAAAAATAGTGTTCATATGTGTGTAAGAAATATACATATTACATCATGGATGAATTTTTACTAGTTTTCTAAAGGATGGGGCTATTTGAACCCACCAAATTACTAATTAAACTTATTTACTAAATAAACCCAAGTTCAAATTTTAAAATTTTAAATTTTACTCAATTAACCCATTTAAATACCTAATATACTCTTATTAAGCCCAATTTTTATTGTAATAATAATGTTACACATTAAACTCATTAAATTCATTTATAAACCTATCATAAATGAAATATGTTGAAAGCAAAATGAAATATCATGTGAATTAATATTTGGCTTTTTGATTAATCTTATAGTCTCCGATTGAGGGTATTTGAGTCAGTTTGGTATACACTCAAAGTTTCAGAGAAGATGATTCAATTCGTTCGAGGTCTTTAAACAAATTTAGATTATAGCTTTGACGAATTTGTAGAAGAGAAAAAAGCTATAATGGCGTGTAAAAAGTGTAAGTTTTCCAATTTCCTTTCTCAATTCAGTCATATTAATTATCAAAATTTTAGAAAAACTAATTGAATTGTAGCAGTGGGTGATTTGCTGTTGTGTTGAAAAGAAGCTAGCGAAAGTAATAGTGCCAGATAAGTGGAAGGAAAGTGCCAGCAAGACCACAAAAGCCAGTGGCCATAAAGTCAACGAAAACAAACTCCTTTCCAAGAAGAAACGGTTATTTTCTTTTCCCATATTTTTATTTTTATTTGTTCGAATTAATTAATTGTTATAATTGAAGTTTTTGGGCATAAATTCATGTTCTGGATAATGCTTAGATTTTGTTATATTGAAGTATCATAATCTCATTGTTCGTTTGAGTTTGTGGTTTCCTAAAAGGCATTTAAATTTTACCAGCCACATCATACCTAGCAAGTTCTCTTATGACTCCAAAACACACTTCATATAAGCACAGATCAATTGCTTTTTTCAAATGTAGTCCATGTGCTTTCTTGATTCCAAAATTACATTTTTTTTCCTACTCTAGCTTAGCACCTTAAAATAAATAGAAAAGGGTAACAAGGCTTTTGGTGATTTTTAAGCACTTCCAAACGGATAATGAATCTGATGATATTGTGAATTATGGGAAGAACTCAATAGGGTTGTGATAGTTTTTATTGTATTTAATGAAATTTTGACGATAAGTTTACAATTTCTAATGGTTTAATTGATTACTTTTATTTTAATTTAATTTTTTGAAATTTTCTCCATCTATACTTGTGGTTTTGGTTTTGTGATTTTGCTACATATTTACTTTGAATTTTGTTGTTGCAGATGGACACCTATGAAATAAAAAATGCATCAATTACAAGCAGCAAGTACACCATTTCTCATTAAGCAATATCTTCTAAACACAATATCATGAAAGAACATTCACATTAGCTTGAAGACCTGCACTTCGGGATCAACTGAACACAATATCTTCTATCTTCACATGGTAGCAATTAATATTTAAGCACTCAACAATAGGCTTTGCAATTTGCACCACAACCCATGTCCATTTTAGCTTCCAAAATCCGGAACATAATTTTTTTTAAAATCCAAAACATATAATCAAAATCCATGTTCATTTTAGCTTTCCTCCAAAAATGGCATGCAAACATTAAAGCAAAAAATAAATAAATAAACAAATGAATAATATTGTTGAGTTAATTGTCTAAAACTATTCTATTTGTATTAGCCACTTTAGGACTAATAATTTCTCTAAAATGTTGTATTTGAGAAGCATATAAGGTCTACCATCCGTTTGCGATAGGATGATAATATATGCCCCAATCAGGTGTTACAGGTGGAACAGGATAACCTCACGTTGAAAATGCCTATAAAAACTTATAATTAATAATCATAAATTATAAATAGAACATTAATAAAATAATAAATTATGCCTCAACAAAATAATTGTTAAATACATAGCCAAGACCAATATTTCTACGATATAGTATATGCACTGGCTTAGATCTCAAAGGTAAAAATGTAAGGCATTGTACAGAGGACAAGTGTAATAAGACAACATTATAGCATGATGCTATAAGATGACCCATGTCAGGCATAGTCATCCATTGATCAAACAATGATGGCCAATTCTCAAATATAAAAGTATGTGAATAAGCTCGTTTATTTTTCAGGTTCGTATAATTTTCCATAATCATCTAAGTGAGACTACAACTCATTTAGTAAATCTCTCCTCACTTGTACCCATCCATCCTCACTCAAGCCTATTAAGTCAGCTATTGCTCTAAAACTACAGTTACTATCAGCTGCAATATCTTTAATATGATGAATATATGATTGTAATCCACCTGAAAATTCATCAATAAAAGTACCTAATTTGGCTAGCATGCTCTTATTAACCTGCAAATATAAGTATTATATATAACAAAAAATTAAATTACATGACTTATTGAATAACTTAAATGTAAATTTGTATTACCTTTGTTTTTTGTCTCCCTCTACGTTTAACCTCAGCCTTTGATTTAACAGTTGTAATTGAATTACTCTTCACATTAAGTGAACAACTTTCTTGGCCAGATAATACTAACTCAAAAGTAGATGGATCACGACGAGCAGAAGTATCAACTTTGATAGATGGTCGACCTCGTGTTCTTGTCTTCACTTCTGAATCTAAAAAAAAGGTACACCCAGGATTGGCTATCTTCTTCAATTTTTTCAAAAAATCTAGCTGGATTTCAATTTTACTCTTATTAAACTACTTAAAAATTAACTCAAACTCTAGCTGACAACTTAACTTCACCTTTTACTTCTGAGTAGCAGCCACTAAATCAAGTCTTTTCCATTGAAAATCAATTATCTCAAGTGGAATAGGCTGACATTCTCTTTTGTATTTTGCAATCTTATGAGCACATAGTTTATTTTGCAATCTCATGAGCACATGGTAAACCATATATTTGGCGAATAACACACCCGCATGCAGAGTGATCGACCCCAATAGAATTAGCACATTTCAATTCACTGAGGATTATATTTAGTGCACTTATAGAGACGAAGTCTCGGAGATGTTTGAATTCCTCAAGCATGAAATGATGTTGGACAATTGTCAAAATTTTCTCAATGATGCTTTAATATCTGTATGTTGTAGCTCAAGTAAGTTGTTTATTTTTACCCATGATGTCTCAAAGTTTCCTTGACTTATGGAAAGATACTTCTTCAACCTTGAATGTGTACTTTCAACCCTATTAAAAAGATGATGATGATGATGATGATGATGACAATAATAAAATGAATAAATTGAATAAGTAAAACCAATAAGTTAATGGTAAAATTAAAATGTTATCTACCTGTTTGTTGTCAAATTTCCAAAGTACACAATTTTATCTGTCCATGCTAAAACAAATCTTTCTTTATAGTTGTTCAATCATATATCTGTTACATATTCCCTCACCGCAGGAAAAGAAGCAAAATCTTTATGTATAGTTTTAAAGTGTTCAATGAATTCAATTTCATTTAAAGATAACACCAATAAGTTCCAACTTATTATGAACTTCTCCCACTTCTCATTCGCTGCAAATAACTTCTTACAGTTTGCCATAACATTCCTACTAATATGCTATCTACATAAAAAATTATTTGAGTTAGGAAATATTTTCTTAATGGCATTCATGAAAGCTAACTCTCTGACAATGACCCTAGGTAAAAAAATAATTGTCTATTAAACTCTTTAATCTATCTAATGCCCACATGTAGTTATCTTCCCATTCAGAACTTAAGTATAAGCAACATTAAAAGTCATATCAGTTGATGTCATTCCTATAATCTCAAACAAAGGAAGGTGATAATTATTGACTTTCTAAGCAACATTAAAAGTCATTTCAGGTGATGTCACTCTTATAATCTCAAACAAAAGAAGGTGATATTTATTGACTTTATAAGTACAATCCATCAACAAAACACTTGGCAATGTATAGGGTGTGCCCAAAATAAGTTTTCACAATGTCGGTGTTGTCGTAATGCCTATGCCACTCAATGTAATTATTGTTGGAAAAATATGCTCTTTAAAGCATATTTATATTTATTGTAATAAATAATATTTCTGATTAATAAAATAAAAGAGGTATTTTATTCATATATCTTTATTGCATTAATATTTTGAGTAAAGTTCATTTAATCATATTATATGTATTTATGCGATCACCATGTGGATTCGCAGAAGACATAAATACAAGTTATCTTATGATTAAATAAAATAAGTTCGCAGTTGATAAATAAAGTTTGGCTCTTTATTTAGGTATAGACTGTAATAAATTCATTGAGTGATTTGTCTTAATCATGTATGAATTTATTGATGTAGTATGTCTACATTGAACTGGATCACATATGAGATTTAATTAACCTAGTAATAACTGTCAGACTTATTAAATCTCATAGGCATTGATTCTTGTAATCTTAATCTTGAGTTAGTTATGATTTCATGATTGTTGTTGTTATTTCATTTGAGTTACCAATGGGCATGACATACACATGTAGTCTAGATTATCCGGTATCTTGGTGGGAGCAATTACAAGTATTGAAATTATAGATTAACAATATAGAATTTGTACGACACATCTCTTGATGGGTTTCGATTATGATCATAAAATTCTCTGGCCAGAGTGTCTCAACATAAATAAGTATGTTGAAAATGATCATTAAAGAAAACCAGTAAGTATCAAGGAAAAAGATGTAATTAAATTGATTGGACAGTTGATATATCAATTTAAATTAATGATGTGGTACAAAGGATTGTGCGATAAAGAAATCAATGTGGCTTGGGCGAATTATATTCGAGCATACAATTATGGAGATCGGTTCAATCTTATAGTGGAGTAGAATTGGAATTAAATAATTATATTTGTTTAATTACAAATTTAATTATTGTAGCCACTATTGTATGTTCCCAAATGATCCCGGGTTAGCTCATTTAATTGACAACACCATCATCTGGACCCAAAAGCAAGAAAAACTGGCATATTAGATGAAAATTATAATTATAATATTTGTTAAGGCCTAGTATGTTATATTAAAGTGTAAATAGAGGCTTGTAATGTTTTACAAGGTAGTCTCCTAGTTTGTTACACATTCCTTCCACTTTTAGGTAAGTGGAGAGATAGTTAAAGAGAATTCTATTTTAAATAGAAATCCTAATCCTAACATACTAGGGTTTTCATAAGATATTATAAAAGGGGCTTTATACTCTTAAATTAAGAGGGAAGAAAAAGAGAACCCCAGGGTTTTTAAGAAAAATAAAGAAGACGTCTAATAAGTGCTAGTTACAATTTGGGGAGTGGTGAAACAGACGCCCACACGTCCAGTGTTGATCAAACTTGAGTCATAGCCTGGAAGATCGTTTGGAGGCGGATTTACAACTCTCAATTGTTCATCTTCTCAAAACATCAAGGTATGAATTTCTAGATTACTTAATTCTTATATGTTGTATGAGATCGGTCCTAAAAGGTTTTAACATAAAAATTGAAAAACCTAGTTTATTTTCCCTTCAATTATGTTCAGATAACTTACTCAAAAGTTATTGCATTTTTTATACGCCAGCCATCTCAATCACTTTATATCCATCTTGTGCATTGTATATTGACTTCATTGTAGAAAAATTAAATGCATCTTTTTTTTTTCAAAGTGACTAAAATATCTTTTGGTCGTACCATATTTTTTAACATGTCAACTAATATTGAAGTCTTTTCTACAGTTAATCACCCTGCAACTGAGTGCCCTTCAAGATGTTTTGCAAATGGATGATTAGGCACTCCGCATATTACCTTTAACATCCAATCGTTATGAGTGTCTAACTTGTGGCCATTTAATTTAAAAGGACATCCACATCTTTTTGTACTTGCTATTCTCGATTTCGAATCTTTTCCATTGTTTTTCTTCTTATTTATTTTTTCATACTTTTCACCTCTCACACAACCAAAAAAGATTCTTGGTCTTTTACCACCATGACCTACTTCAGATCTCTTGATGACAAGCACTATACCATTTTTCTTTTCAACATTACGAGTCCACTGAATTATTGCTTCTCTACTCTTGAATATTTAGATAGACAAAAATCTCATGTAAGTTAAATAAAACTTCATAAAAAATTAATGAAAATTTAATTATACACTAAAGCTACCTCTTGAATTATAAATTCGTTGTTATAATCCAGCATACAATCTGTATTAGAATTGATAGATTTGATGGAAATATCATCATGCATATAATAGAATGTGGTTAATAAAACTACAAACTACATTTGAAAACTCAATTTTATATGACACAAAAAGCCTTTTTTTTTTTCCTTCACAAATTATCTCTCATGATTTTTCAATTTCATGTAAATTATTTTTTGACTTAATATGCAAGGCTGAGAGATAAGAAAAAGGAAAAGGCACCGATGCCTTCATCTCCATCCAAGAAAGGTTGGTTTGGTGACAATGATTATTGTAATTTCTTTTTCGTATGTTTGCAAAATTTACTTATGGGTTTTGAATGGATCTCAATTTAAAAAAGAGAAGAGAACAAAAAAACAATTATCAATATTGATAGCTGTTCGTGATAGTTCAAACAATTTTTAATATTCTCTTTTTCCTCCATCCAAGTCAAGACTTGTCACTGTCAATTCTCTTATGCAAACAAAACTATAACCTTATTACTCTATATTGAATTACATGCACTTATTTAACAAAATATATGGTTTATTGAAGAATCATATGATTGATTTGTATTTAACAAAAATATGATTATGTTTTAATAAAATTATGTTGAATATAAAAATGGGTTTAAAGAGTAAAAATTTTAATATTTTTCTTTTTATTATATTTTAATGTTCATAACTGTAATTTAATTTAAAGGTATTTTAATCATAAAAATTTATTTTTAAAAAAGGATTTAATGAGTAATTTGGTAGGTTCAAATAGCTCCACCATTTTCTAAATTTTTCCCCAAAAAAAGGAAAAAAATTTTGAAAAATTATGAGAACTTATCTAATTGATGTGAAATTATTGGAAGGTGTTTTTGACGGCCAAGTAGAGTTTAGGGGGAAAAAACCATTTTTCTTTTGGGCTTGTTTGGACCCGGAACCAAAACTTTAGGCTTTTTAAGGGTGATTTTGCCATTGAAGCGCTTCGGAGTTGAATTTCGAGCTGAAACAAGACCATGGGCAAAAATGAAAGTTGATTCTAAGGTGTAGTTGAGTTTATACTTTTTTTCCCTAAAAAGTGGAAAAATTTTCAAAAAATTAGGAGAATTTATCGGATTAAAGTAAAACTCTTTGATGATTATATTTATAAAATAAAATATTATTTAAATTTAAATCTTTAATTACAATAAAAATAATGTACATAAATCTTATAAGGATACATCATTGCATAGTAACATCAGGGACATTAGAGACTAATTTTGGAAATTAAAGGACAGATATGATTTTAGGCTAAACTTTAAGGACTCAAATGAAATTTAAATAATAAAAGTTACAACTCCAATAAATAAACAAAAAAATAAAATACTTGACTATTTATTAATAGTAATCATTGGATTCCATTAAATTAATTAGCACCAACTATATTGGACTTTATTTTAATGGAGTGCAATGGTTTCAATAAACCCTTGCAGCATAGGGGATTTTAAGTCCCTGTATTATGATTGTGGATGTGTAAAATAATGTGAAACGTTTTACTGGTGTATGTAAGACAATGTCATGTACATAATTCTGAAAAATAATACTAAGGATAATAAATTCTATTTTCTCATACCCTGATCCAACTTATTTCTCTCCTCAAATTTACAAGTGATTGATAATGATGTTTTAGTTTCCTCTAACATCTCTGACCTCAGTTTCTTCGTTATTGAATTTGAATGTGAGCAATATTGAAATTGAATAACAAGTTTAATTTCAAAATAAAAAAACAGAGAAAAGAGAGCTTAAATTATACATGATCTTTCTCAATTGGAAATATAGTACAATAAATTAATGAGCTTTGAAATAACGTAATGCTATCTTTCTAGTTAGTTGTATCAAAGTCATGACATTTTTGTTCAAGTTGGTATAATTGAAAAATAAATAATTTTATTTTTAAACTTAAATTAAGACTCAAACGCTAAAATCCCGAATATTTTTCTTCTATATATGTACATCAATATTTGAAGCCAGATTATATTCTTCTTATGCCAGCTCAATCTGGCAAGTTTTGGCCAACCTTGCTAAACAAAAAAGAGAGAGAGCGCAAGAAACAAAAATTTGGTCCTTCAATTGGAGGAACTCTACTCAATTTGGCACATGACATGCATAGTTGTTCACGTCAAGTCTGTATTTGTAACTTCATTTGTATTTATTCATGTATGTATTGTTGGATTTTTTTTTAGTCCAACGTTGTTGGGCCTTTAATCTAACGTTGAGTTTATACGTGAATATTTATTTATTGCAAACTATAATATAAGGTTAAATTTAATAAAAAGTGATCTAATAAGGTTTTCAGTAAATTGATCTTTAATATATATAATAGAGTATGGGCTTTTAATATGTAGAGACCAAAAAGTAATTTTACTCATTGTACAAATAATTGATTTACTATTATCTAGTTAGTCTTTCACATAAAACACTTGCTTTGCATGATCAGCTAGAATAAAGCAATCAGATTTATAGCCTTGCTTATAAAAATCAACTATAGTGAATCCTAAGTCATCAATATTGACCCCCTTATCATCGACCCAATCATACTTGAAAAGGATTTTCTTTTCCCTTAGATGATCAAGCTGCCAAATTTCATCAACAACTTCATAAAAAGGCATATACCTTAATGAGGATTTTTTTTCTTTTGAGCTTGAAATCTATAAAGTTTGTGCAACAACACGAACACCAATATTTTGCATTACACGATTTTTGTTCCGATCTCATGTAGTAAAATTAAAACCATTAATACAATAGCCTTTATATGTCACCATAGTTGAGCGTGGTTTATTTGCCAGCCAGCATACTGTTTCGGGCATCGACACATTGTTTGCCCTATCGATTTTTGCCCCATTTTTTTAAAATCATAAAAAGATCATAATTAATTACGTAACAAAAATTTTGTTCACATTTTGCTAGATACCTTATCAGATTAGTGAAACTATTATAACCTTTTCTTTTAACCAATCAATCAATGTATGAGAGTGTTCAGCTATCAACCGCAAAGACAGTCTTAACTAATGGGGGTGTTTTCTTTGCAAATAGTCAAAATCTATTTAACAAGAATTAAGAAAAGTTTAAGGTCACCTTCTATATGTATGGTTGAATCTCAAGGGTATTCATCAAAACATAATGATGCACTTGCGCTAAAATAGGGGCATCAACCACTCTAATGTTTGCACCTCCTAATGGCCTTTCAATTGTAAAATCAATTAGACAATGAAGAAGCAATCTAATTAATTCACAATTTGAAAGGTATCCAACACAAAATTCAAGGGTTCCTCAGTATTATAACACTCTGAAATGCAACATTCAAGACAGTTTTGGTTACAAATGTAACATTTAATAGGTTTCATTTCTCTTTCAATGGATACATCAATCGAAGGTAAACTAAGCCACATAACCTAACTTCTTCATCTAGATGGACTGTCAGATAGAGCATTACATCAAAAAAGGCAAGTATAAAATATTGTTCTAAGTTGTATAGATTGGTATCGATTTCCTTTTGCAATTAGTTGAGAGAATCAAGTTCTATTACCTTAGAATGCAATAAATTAAAAAAGAAGCAAAATCCAATTATGACGAATCTGACATTCTCTAGCCAACAATTCTAAATTGCTCGTGGTAGTATTTATTTCATCAAAATATGACAGTCATGAGACTTAAGCCTTTAAAGATGAAAATCATCCATTGAAACAAGATTTATAAAGTTATAACAATAACCATCAGGAAATTTGACACTTTGTAAGGTTTCACAGAACATTTGTTTTTTTTTATTCTTACTCAAAGGGCAGGGGGAAGAACTTTGGTGTGTTCCTCAAGAATTAGTGTCATACATGTTATTTTTATGTTTTCTATAAGATCTAAATGTGTAAGATTTTTTCTAGCATTAATCTCATCTTTTATCTTCCCCAGTTGATGAAGTAATGTGCCATAGATGCTTTCACACACATTTTTTCCAATGTGCATTACATTTAATTGATTTGCCCATATCAAGTGTTTTCAATATTCTAAATCAATAAAGATTGATTGTTTTCACACAACAATTGAGCCCAACATGTATGATCAATTAGGATTTTTTCCCTAAAAT
This sequence comes from Murraya koenigii, assembly GCA_025617385.1. Taxonomy (NCBI): domain Eukaryota; kingdom Viridiplantae; phylum Streptophyta; class Magnoliopsida; order Sapindales; family Rutaceae; genus Murraya; species Murraya koenigii. The sequence goes on along the minus strand of CM046817.1, from coordinate 14,056,260 downwards.
TGGTTTCAATTTCAGTTACCAAGTTTAAGACTTCCTCACTAGACAAAAGTTTATACGGGTTTTTAAAAAATTGACAGTGGCCCGAATAAGACATTTTCAGACTATGTGACAGCCAACATGCACATGTATTTATCCCACACACTAGACAATCATAATATCTCTTAATAGTACACCTAGATAAATTCTCATATGCTAGGAAGTCATTAATTTTCCACATCAACACAGCATATAAATTAAACATTTCTTTCTTATATACAACAAACACATCAACAGCTACCTCTCATAAGGTTTTCAAGTCCTCAACTAAAGGTACTAGGTATACATCTATATCATTTCCAAATTGTTTAGGACCAGAGATCAGTAGAGACAACATAATAAACTTCCTCTTCATGTACAACCATGGAGGAAGATTATACGTTATCAACGTAACAGGCAAGCAACTATAAATAGTGCTGAGTGTGCTATGTTGATAGTTGATTATTAATTTGATAGTTGATAGTGCAGCCGAAGATTTCTTGGCACTTGGGTAAAATCAGGCCTTTTATTATTAATTAGGTGCTAAACTGGTGAATCTGCAAGATGGCAAAGTTGGCCATCTTTATTTCTCTTATTTTTATGCTATGTTAAGTTTTCAGCAGTTTTAAGTGATTGAAACATTCTATTCAATTTAGAATTAAGAAGAAAATACCGTAACATCTTTTCAAGGACCCTTAATCTAAATTTTGTATACCCATGTTTTCTTCTTTGCCACCTAAATGCTCCATAGCTCGGGATTCACTAAGATTTGCAAACTCATTCCTACAGAGAATATAATCATTTGGACATGCATGTATTTCTCATAATCTAAGCTCAATACTTTCATTGTTCTTTTTTCGCCTCATATATTGACTCAGGTGAATTATTATAATTTGGCAATATCTCGCTGAGGACTTCCAACAAAACTGAAACCCATTGTCGAGCCACCTATACTGTCCTTTCACATTATATATTTTCATTAAATTAGATAGCTTTGAATGCAAGGGCTTTTCAACATATTCAAGCATATATTTTAAAGAATTGGAATCTTTATCATAATGCTCGAAAGCATCACGAACCATATCACCTAAATTACTATAATCCTTACATCCAAACTACTGACTTTGTGGCTGGTCATACTTTGCAAAGGTAGAACCACCGTTCATCTCACTATGCCAATTCCATATTGTATATTTTTTAAGAAAACATTTTCTAAACAAATGTAGCTTTATAACCTTAGTAGTTATTATATTAGAACATATGGACATCTTATCGAAATTCTATTTTCAAAATTAAGAATGGCAAACTCTATAAAGTATTCAACTTTATCCTGAAATTAGATAGACAATCTATCATAAAATATCCAAGAATTGTCCATATCAAGTGTTTTTACTTTATTAGACTTACCAGATGAAGACTGCTGTTAGCAAATGGAAAACATCAAAGAACACAATCAAAATGGTTGATTCACATGCTACCATATGGACATGGTCTGCATTATGTTGTATATGTCTTGCCACTAGTACTAGGTTTTGTAGTCCCACTTGAACAAACCCAAAAATTAAATTATTGTTTTTGGGATGTTAAAAAAATCGATATTTGATCAAATGTGATTTCAATTCTTTACGAGATAATTCCCAAAAGTCTATGTAATATGTTTTAACAAACAAATTGTCTTCTATAGTCAATAAAAAACTCGAACAAGTTTAAAAAGTTTCTTAATTAATTCGAGAAGTCAACAAAAGATATATTTTTTTTTAATTTGACATATCTAGGGTTTCGAATTAAACAAATCATAAACATTTGATTTTTTTTTTTTTAACATAGCAAACAATATAGTAAAACCTGCTAAAAATTTCAGTCAAACTCGCTAAATTAATTTGAAATTTTTTTATTAACTTTTTTCTTTTACTGATACCTTAGTGTCACCAACTAAGTTTTCATGGTTTTTCCTTTAAACTTAAAAGCTTGACTTCTGGAGATCCCGGTTCGAACTTTAAATGGAACAAGATTACAATTTTTTTGTTAACTAATACCTTTGTCTCAGTGATCTGTGATGTGAAATTTACAAACACTATAATGTCAATATTTAGTGATACTTGTCTATTAAAAATGGAAAATGACACACATATATTAGAAATTACTGATACTTTTTAACAAAGTGTTACAAGACAAGTATATTAAAGACTATTTTTCTTATAATGCATTTTGTTTCCCCCTTTGTGTTGTGTGGTTTTGTAAATTGTAGAGTGATAATTTTTACTTACCTCTCCTAAAGTTTGGGTAATTTTAGTTGTACTACAATATAAATTTGACCTGTACGATAATAATTGATTGTTTTATGAAAATGTATATACCTCATCATTAATTAAATTGATATCTCAAACGTCCGATCAATTTTCATTGATATAAACTAATTTTCTCTAATAATTATTCACAACATTTAGAATTATGTTCACACATTTAGAATTATGTTCACACATTTTTGAAGAACTCTTTAATTAAATACTGAAAACCATTCAAGAAATTGTTTGGTATAAATTATATTTCTAATTTATAAATTCACTACTCGTAAATACACTACCAAGTTACTAAAAAAATATTAATTTAAGTCTCATTTATTAGTAACTCAAATATGTATTCACAATCATTTAACTCTAATTAATTTAAAATTAATATTGAAATAAAATAAATTTATATGAAACTTAATTGAGTAAATAAATAAAAATAATAATAGAGTACTTGATCGATTAGTTAAACAATAAGAGAGTACTTGATCGATTGGTTATTTGCATCATATATTATTTACCAAATGTTTATTTTCTACTTGAGAACCATTAATAAATCTTAGATACAAAAACAAGGACATTATTGACCAAAGAAAAAGCAAAACTCCTCCTATGCTAAATATACAAATATTATATTGAATATATGGTGAATATGATACGACCCCACTAAGAACAGACGAGACCCTAATCAAATTAGGTTCTAAGATCATTTCTAAATTCATAAATTAAATGGAACCGCGATCCATTACTTAATAAAGTACGAATATTGGTATATGAGGATGCCACAATCAGCTATAGAAATTCTAATTGATAAGTCAAGGGCTGAACACTACGAAAAATCCAATAAGTTCAAAAGTTCATTTAAGAATTAAAGAGAATTACACTATCAAATAAATTATATGGAAACTTCTTATTCTTCTCTGATTGAATGCGAATATAGGTTATAAGAAATCTTGGCTGTAATTGTTCTAAATATTTCCCGCCACAAATCATGATCTAAAATCGAAAACAAATCCTAGTCCAAAATTAAATTAGAACCTCAATCTAAATAAAAAATGAAAGAGTCTAAATAAATCAAAATCTTAATCTAATAAAAATGAAAGAATTCAATCCCAAATAAATCAGAATTCTAATCTAATAAAAAGGAAACTATCTTAAATGACTAAATAAAATGAAAATAGTTTATTTGTTGCCTCTTATGACTAAAAAAATAGAAATAGCCAATTTGTTGCCTCTTATAAAAATGAAAACACTATCTAAAAAATTCTTAATGCGCCTATTTTATAGATTTGATTGCTCATAAAATTCAAGAGCTTAAATCACCATTTATTTGTCTAAATATCTTGTGAGATTCCCTTAATGAGTCTCCACGAATTTGAATTTCTTTGCATGAGTTCTTCCGATGGGACCTTGAACAAGAACTAAATATGCCTTATTCTACGTGCTTATACCAACCTTATCCATAATCTAATCATTCTCTTCCTCTTAAAAAGGATTTGTCCTCAAACTCCACCTACATCAAAAGGACTTAAATCATAAACATTAAAAACAGTACTTGCATTGTATTCACCAGACAAATCTAGCTTGTTTGCATTGTCGTTGATCTGTTCCTAGACTTGACAAGGTTTATCCGCTCAAGATAATAACTTAGATTTTCTTTGTTCTGGAAATTTTTCCTTGCACATATATAACCACACCCAATCAACAAGTTCAAAGACTAACTTATGTCGACCTTGTTGGCTTATTTGATATATATCATCGTTTCATGTATCTATTTAATAATTTCAGTCTTTTTTTTCATCTAAGTTAACACACTCAAAAACAAGATTAAAACCATAAACAATTTCAAATGGTGAATACTTAATAGCAGAATGAACAGAACGGTTAAAATTAAACTCAATATTTAACAAAAAATCCTCCCAAATTTTAATGTTCATTTTAATGATTGTCCGCAACAAAGTAGATAAAGTATTATTTACAACCTCTATTTAAATTTGAGAATGGCATGTGGTTGAAAACAACAACTTAATTCCCAACTTAGCCCACAAATTTTTTTAGAAGTAACTTAAGAACTTAACATTCCTATCAAAAACTATTATTTAAGCATACCATGTGCCTCACAATCTCTCTAAAAAATGAATCAGCAATGTTGAAAGCATCATCTATCTTGTGGCATGAAATAAAATGTACCATATTAGAAAATCTATCCATAACCACAAAAATTGATTATTTTCCTAATTTATACTTAGGTAAACTTAATACAAAATTCATTGAAACATCAATCCAAGGTGCACTAGGTATTAGTAATGAGATGTATAAACCATAGAGCTATACTTTCAATTTGGCTTGCTTACAAATGACACATCGACCACAAAGTCTCTCAATATCTCATTTCATATATGACCATTAGAAATGTTCCTAAAAAATGGTTAAAGTCTTTACAACTTTAAAATATCTTATCAATCCTAGTCCATGAGATTTTGTTACCAATAAATCTCTTAAAGAGTAATTAGGCCCACACAACTTATTTTCCCGAAACAAGTAACCATTATACTTAAAGTACTTACTAACCCCAAACTTTTTACAAGTTTAGTATTCAACACTAAAATCATGATCATTATCATACAATTTCTTAATATGCTCAAAATCAAGTAATTTAGCATTAAGTGTTGAGATTAAAGTATACCTGCGGGAAAGCACATTTACAACTACGTTTTCTTCACCTTACTTGTAACAAATGATATATGGGAACGTTTCTACAAATTCTACCCAACGAGCATGCCTCTTGTTGTGCTAGCCTTTAAGGTGTTTTAAAGATTTATAATCAGTGTGAATTACAAACTCTTTAGGCCAAAGGTAGTACTGCCATGTTTCTAATATCCGAACTAACGCATATAGCTCCTTACTGTAAGTAGGATAATTTAAAGTTGCTCTACTCAGTTTCTCACTTAATAAGCAATTGGTCATCCCTCCTGCATAAACAATCCATATGCCAATACTTGAAGCATTACATTCAATTTCAAATATTTTGTTAAAGTTAGGTAAGGATAATAAAGGAGCATTAGTCAGTTTTGGTTGATCATCTGAAATGCCTTCTCTTGTTCTGCTCCACACTTGAATTCAACGTTTTTCTTTATTACTTCAGTAAGCGGTACGACCTATACACTAAAGTTTTTCACAAATCATCAATAGGAATTATCAAGTCTATGGAAACTTCTCATGTTACTTACACTTGTAGGGCTCAGCCATTCTTTGATTACACTCACCATCTCTTCATCAACCTGTATACCCTGTGCACTCACAATAAATCTTTAAAACACAATGTTATCGATGCAAAAGGTACATTTTTTCAGATTAGCAAATAATTTTTCTTTCCTAAACATATCTAAAATAGATTTCAAAGTGCTGCGTGATCATCTAAGTTTTTGCTATACATGAGAATATCATTAAAATAAAAAACAACAAATTTACTAATAAAAGCTGACAAAATATGATTCATAAGTCTCATAAAAGTACTCGGAATATTATTCAGACCAAAAATAGACCTAACCATTCATACAATCCATATTTTGTTTTAAAGGTAGCTTTCCATTCATTTTTTCCTTTCATTCTAATATGATGATATCTACTTTTCAAATCAATTTTAGAAAATATACAAGAACTATGCAATTCATTAAGCATATCATTTAGCCTAAGAATGAGATATCGATACTTTACCGTTTGTTATTGATGGCTCGGCAATCAACACACATCTTACACGTCCCGTCTTTCTTAGAAACAAGCAAAACTGGAACTACACATAGACTCATGTTTTCTCTCACATACTTTTTTTCTATCAATTCAATAACCTACCTTTAAATCTCTTTTGTCTTCTCTAAGTTACTTCTATAGGCTGGTCGGTTTGGAATGGTTGCATCGAGTATAAAATTAATTTGATGCTCATTGAGAAAGACATCTTTATAATCCTGGAAAAAGAAAACAATCAAACTAGGCAAGGTAAGGTTAAACTTGTTAGTGTTCATAATGCCTCTTTATACAAAAGTATAATCATTGGCTGATTTGAAAACATTGCCCTTTTTATCTCACTCACTCTTGCATAAAAATTCTTTTGTTATTTCTCTAATTTTCTCTCAATGGCCTCAATTATCTTTTCTTTTTATTTTTTTTTCTTAGCCTCTCTCTAATTTTCACAATCTTTTTTCTTTTTTTTTCTTTAGCTCACTCTCTCTTTGTAAGCCTAATTGGTCTTTATAAACCTATTTTGGTGTCAATGAAGCAAGAGTGATCTTGTTTTGATTAAATTCAAATGAATACTTGTTAGTAAAGTTATCATACTTCACACATCTGTCAAATTACAAAGGACACCCAAATAATAAGTGTCTAATCTACATTGGTATCACATCACATAGTACTTTATCTTTATATTTACCGATCCTAAAAGATACTAGTACTTGTTTGTTCACATTCATCTCACCACTGTGATTCAACCACTACAGTTTGTATAGCCATAGATGCTTAAGTGTTGGAAACCCTAACTTCTCTACTATGATAGTACTAGCAACAATTGTACAACTTCTCTTATCAATAATCATACTACATACTTTGTCCTGAACATAATACCAAGTATAGAATATATTTTCACATTACACTACTTCATCTTCTTTTAACTCAAAGCTCTTCTAGCTACTAAAGTTAATTCTTCAGAAGCTGCATATTCTTCATCTTCAATGTCCTTCAACAGTGGCATCTTATTATATCATGCCTCATTATCAGTTATAATCTCTCCGTTATCTTGCAACATCATAACTCTCTTATTCATACATTCACTTGCTATATGTCCCCTGTCATGATATTTAAAACATTTAATATCAAGATTCCTAATAGTGAGAGTCATAATATTACCTTGTGAATTGGGCTTGGAGGGCTCAGATATTAGATTAGGTGCAGTAGATGTTTGTAGCCTCTCATCTCACTTCATATAGCCTAGCTTCCATGGAGTGGAATGTTAACATATTGATTTTGATGATAACAAAACATGAATTAATTTTCTGATATTAAAATTCATTATGTTTTTGAAAGATTATGATTTTGCATTCATAAACAAAATGAATTCTTCCTGCTTAAGCTAACCTGTAAATTGGTTATAAGAAAGTACTCACTGGAACTAAACATCTTCCTACGTAAGTTAACCTGGAAATTGGTTACAAGAAAAATACGTACTGGAATCAAACAGATTCTTGCTTAAGCTAGCCTGGAAAACGGTTACAAGAAAAGTACTTACTAGAAACAAACGGCTTCCTGCTTAAGCTAACTTGAAAACCGAATATAAGAAGAAAGCTCTCTAAAACCAAAAGTCTTCCAATTTAAGACAAATAGCAAACCGGTTATTTAAGATAAACTCTCTGGAACCAAACGGCTTCCAGCTTAAGACAAACAGCAGACCGAATATTCAAGACATGCTCTCTGGACCTAAACAGCAAACTGAATTTTTCTAGACTAGAAACTGGATATTTGAAAATTCAAGTGATAGCTCTAACGGTAACATTAAATGGCAAGCCGGTTACTACAAAATAAAAATTGATTATGAGCAAAAAGTCAATAATGGCTAGTTTTCAGTTCCAATTATAAAAAGGCTCAATGAAATTCAAATCAAAGTTAGACAACCACATTTATCACTGAGCATTCAAGAGCAACAAAAGCTTAAATTCTTGTATTCATTTTATTCACACATTAAGTATTCATCTACTAATCATTATATAGTGTGAGAGAAATTGTTTTGTATTTTTTACTTGTAAACACAAAGTTGAAGTAATTGTAAGTGTTAGGATACACTTTAGTTAAGAGATTGGAGATAATCTCTTATTGTAAAGTTTGATTGACACCTTGGAAGTCAATTGTAAGTAATGTTGAAGCCTTAAAGGCTTGTTTAGTGAAATCCTTAAGCCTGGTGAGCTTAGAGGCATGGATGTAGGCAAGGTTGGCCAAACCACATAAAAATCAGTGTTTGCATTTCTCTTTTTCTTACTCTTTTATATTTACTGTACTTTAAATTTGAGTATTTCTAATTTGCTTGCCTTATTGAGATTGAATTATGTTTTAATTTAGCAGTATTTTTAGAACAAGTCAGTTCCTCCTCTTGGGTGGCATAACTAGTATTTCATGGAACTCGAGCTTGGGGTTGCACGGGTATCACCCTTCCTCTTGAGTTGCTGCTTAATGTTGATGGCCATGTGGACCATCTCCTCAATCTCCACATAATGTTACAACTCAATCATATTTACAATCCTCCAGTTAAGGTCATTCAAGAATCGTGCCATAGTAGCTTAGTTATCTTCCTCTACATTTGTTTTAATCATAGAAACCTCCATTTTCTTATAGTAATCCTTCACTCTTCGACTACCCTAGATAAGACTTTGTTGTTATTTCAAAAGTTTGGGCCGGGTTCGAGTATGCTAATATAAAATTTAAATTTTTATATTTATAAATATATTTTTATTTATTTTATAATTTTTAAATTTATTTTAATAAAATTAAACATGAAATATAAACTTTAAATTTTTAATTTTTTAAATATATTGAATGAATGTATATGAAATGTAATTATTTAAAATAAAATATTTTTTATAATTTTTTTTTATAAAATGCAGGTTCCAGCTTTCTCAAGTGACACCCGAACCCGGCCCAGAGATTAGTCATGGCCAAGTATTACCCGACCTGCATCACCTGGGTCCGGGCAGGATCTAGGCCGGTGGGTATTTTTACCATCCCTATTTGCAGTTTTTAGTACAAGCCGATAGTAGTGGTTAGGCACAAAATGATTTCTCATCATTGTCTTCATTTCATCCTATGTCTCAATAAAACGTTCCATATTATGTCTTCTATTTACAATAAACTTATCTTACCAAGTAATAGTATAGCCAGAAAATTTAATCACAGTTAATTTTATCTTTTTGCCTCATAATAGTTGTAGCAATCAAATATGAACTTCATCTTCTTCTCTCATTCAATGTATGCTTCGGGATCATATTTACCTTGCAATATGAAATCTTTATCTTTATGCCACTCACACCATCATCTCTATTTTTCGCTCTCTTATAATTACTTACAAAATCCTCCCCTTCACTGTACTCGTCTCTATAATAGTCATCAACCTCTTCTCTAGCAAGAACATTCTCCCTCCTACGTGCATACGGAACGTGTTGTGGTTACCCTACACGTGCATTATCTACTTGAACTAAATGCTCATGTATATGCTCCCATCATTCATCTCATCTCGCCAATCAGGGCTTGAATTTGAAATTTTTGAATAGCTAGTTATTGATCGTTTTCATTTACGCTCCGTTCTTCATTGTGAGATATAGTTGAAATCTGTAAAAAGATATTATAAATAATGTGGAAAGGACCTCATCTCACTCCCTCACGTGTTACACTCAAGAGAATGATTCATTTAATTCCACTAGTATTTCACTTAAATTTATTGGCTTTTAAGCTCTGATACGCTCACACTCTCTTGCCTTTTTCTACTCGTGGTAATTTTCTATTGGATCTTATAAAACTAATCAAACTAATATAAAGATTCTAACAATAATTCACAAAGATTACACCAAGGTGATTTAGGTTTTAAACGCGAGAATACAATGAACACGTATGATCAGGTTTTGAAAGCACAAAATACTAAAATTTTGGGCAAAAATTTTCACATAACGAAAAATCATATTTGGACTCTATAAGATACCAATAATAAAAATTGAATATTTTTTTTTTGGCACTGTTCTCTTTTTTATTTTTTTTTTTTTGGTAAATCCTAAAGAACTAAAATTTGAATGAATTTAAGGTAAGGAATAGGTAAAATTTACAGATTTAAGGAAATAAATCACAAGATGAAAATTTAAGAAACCCTAGCAATATTGTTCATGCAATACTATTCACAACACTGTTCACAAGTGTTTTTTTTTTTTTTAATGAATCAAAATAAACAAGACATAAAACAAAATCTAAAGTAAAAATAAGCAAAACCTAATTAGACCTTACATTGATACCAACTGATACGAACCCCACCAAGAACTAAAGAAACTATAATCAAATTAGGCTCTAAAATCGTTTATAAATTCATGAATTGAATAGAATCGAGACCTATTATTTATTGAAGCACAAACTTTGTTATGTTCAGATGTCATAATCAACTATAGATATTCTGATTGATAAGTCAAAGGTTGAACGCTACGGAAAATCCGATAAGTTCAAAAAGTTTATTTCAAAACTAAAGAGAATTACACTCTCAAGTAAATTGCATGAAAACTTTTTATTCATCTCTTATTAAATGCGAATAGAAATCTTGACCATAATTGCTTTAGATATTTCCTGCTATAAATTTTGATCTAAAATTTAAAAAAAATCATAATCCAAAATCAAATTAGAATCTCATTCTAAACAAATAAGGAAATAATCATGAATAAATTAAAATCTTAATCTAATAAAAATGAAAGTATCTTAAATGATTAAATAAAAATAAAAATAGCTGATTTATTACCTTTATGACTAAATAAAATAGAAATAAATAATTTGTTGTCTCTTTTAAAAATGAAAATATTATCTGAAAAGATAGTAGCATAGCTTTCATCCTTAAGGTGTCGATTTCATGGATTTGATTGCTTAGAAAATTCAAGAACTATAATCATGCATTTATTAGTTTGAATATCTTGTGAAATTCTTTCAATAGGCCTCCACGAAGCTTAAATCAGCCCATTAAGTGCTTCTTTAAATTTCTTTGTATGAGCTCTTGTGACTGATTTGACGAGGACTTGAATAAGATATAAATATACTTTATTCAACGTGCTTGTGTCATTCTTATCTATAATCTCATCAAAATATTACAATAATTACTTAATTCTAAATAATTATAAATACCAAAACGATAAGCATATTGTAGAGCAAAAGCCAAAAGCACCGTGAAATCACCATTTTTAAGCCCTTATCGCTATGAGATTTGAATTTAGATATATTGTCAGTTAAATAAGATTACTTTAAAATCACTCAGCCAAACTCTTGAGAGCCAATAATTTAATTAGTAGTTTCAAGGGCGTAACTACAGGAACAAGGAACCGATCCTTATGTAAGGTCAATGAAAAAAACAAATACAAAAGCAGCATCATGATAGACTTGAACAAAAAAAATCTCTTTGTGTCCTCCATTGATGAATACACCTCATTTCAATTAAAATAAAAAGTTTACTTTTAAAATTTTTTACTTTGTGATTGAATCTAAAAATATATTGTGATAATAGCAAGTCTTTATATATGTGTGTGTAAAAGCTTAAAGGGTTTGAAAGAAGGCACAAAGATATATTTGGAAAATTAGTGTGTGATAGTCAATTATAAACATAGAAAATAATCTATAACATTTTTTTAACCACAAATTATTTCTGAACATAGAAAATACTAGTAATCTATTTATGAAACTATTAGGAGAGATTAATCTTATCAAGTCACTTATTAGTACAGTTCAAAAGTTTATTGAGACCATAATTTGAAACTCAAGACCAACTAATGATGAGACATCAATCCCATATTTAGGAAGATATTTACCATAATAGACACCAATATTTTTAAGAGGGAATATTGCTGATGTTGAGGGCACCACCAAGCACCAACTACCGTTGGCGCTTTAGTGCCAATGTAATGTTTTTTTAAAAAAAAAAATAATATATATCTATAAAGATTAGTATTCTCACCAAAATCTAAAAAAATGAATAAAATTATTATATAAATTTGGTTAGTTAAAATGTAACGTAGCAATTAGGAGTGGTTTGGGTTGGGTTTGAGGTCAACTCAAATTAAACCAAAAAAAATTTGGTCTAACTCAAATAGCCCAAATATTTTTAACACAACACAAACCAATCCATTTGGATTTGGTTTGAATTTTATGGTTAAAATATTTTTTTGTTCGATAAATTCAATTATATCAAAATTAGAAAAATTATAATTGTTATACAAAGTAATTATTAAATAAATGGTTGTATTTGATCATTTTGATGTTTTAACTAGCAATGTATTCATACAAACATTAGACATTAACGAGTGGACACAACATGAAGTAATGTAAACTTTTCATCATTGATGATAATTTTTTCATTATTTTTACATACTTATAACTAAAATTATGAATTTATGATGTGTCAAATAATATTTGAAAAATATAACAAAAAATGTGTTAAACAACAAATTTGTGATAATTTACTAATTTTATAGCTTTTCTATCAACATTGTTCACAAGTAAAAAGTGATTAGATAATGGGAAATTTACATAAATAACCCAAAATATTTTATATTTTTCACAAATAACCTTTCGATATTTTAACTATCATAATTAGCCAAACTCCAAGTTTCAAGACAAAACTGTCCCTGTGTCGTCACTGGCCAAAATTCTCAAACAGTTTTTCGAGTTTTGAGACGACGGACGATCTGGACAAAATGATGTAATTTTTTTTTTCTGAATTTGGTGCTGCCGAGGCGCGGTGCCGCGTGATGGCAGCTCCTCGCCATCGGCGCGATGGGCACCATGCCATCGCACCAGTTTGGTGTGACGGCATGGTGCCCATCGCACCACACTTGGTGCGACGGGCACCAACCTGTCGCACCAAACCTGGTGCGACGGGCACCATCGCAGAAATTCCAAATTCTGGAAGTTGGTGCGACATGCAGAAACTACTAAACAGTGCGATACTAGTGCAACAGGCTGCTGTGCACAAATTTGCTGTCTCACCAAAGCTTAGTGAGACAAGCTGCCTGTCTCACCAAAACTTAATGAGACGGACTTCCTGTCTCACCAAGCTTAGTGAGACAGGCTGCCTGTCTCACCAAAACTTAGTGAGACAGGCTGCCTATCTCACCAACTGTCACTAAAATATAAATCCTAACTCCGCAAACGATACATCACAAAAATTCATAACACTTATATAAATATTTAATACAATTATATTGAATGTATCGTGTGCTGGCTCTAATCTTTAGTTGCAGGGAACGGTGTTTGCAGAGAACGATGTTTGCAGGAAACGGTGTCTATAATTTATATATAAGGCAATAAAAATTAAATAGGGAGGGTAAAATAGGAAATGTGAGTTTTAATTGACTATACTTAATAAGAAAATAAAATGAAGGGTTAATTTTAAAATTTTAAAATTGAGTCGAGTTATTTTTGTAAATTTCCCTTAAATAATCCGAAAAGGTTAGCATCTTTGTCCAAATTAAAACTACCTTGCTTTCCATTATGACTTTATCACTAATTCTTTAGTTTTTTTTTTTTTTTCCTTTTCTTCTAATTTTTTTGGTCATTAAGGCATCACATTATTGTGCTACAAGTCCATTACAAATCTGTTACGACGATGCGAACCCAATTGCATTAAACAGAAGAACCATAGTTTCTTGCTAAAGGTTGGCATAAGAAAAAACTCCTTTACTATAGTAATATCGTATTCAGTGTACATTATGGGCCTAGTTGAAATTTATACAGTGGGCGTTTTAGCTTTGACCAACTTCTATACCTCGCCAAGTAATCTGATCTAATAACATCATTTGCCATGACAACTATGTGGAGTAATGTCAGTATATGGGTTAACCAAACCCAAACAATAATGAAATGGTTTATTGCACAAAACCTAACCCAATTTTATTATTTACCCAACCAAAACCATTTAATTTGATTTGGGTTTGGGTTAGACCATCCTACCCCTAGGCTTAGCTATATACTAAGGTTTTTTTTTTTGTCTGAAATCTTAATTTGGCTTAATTTAAGATATTTTGATATTTTAGTTTGTTTGTTTTTACATCTAAAGTCTTATGGTAAGACATTTTCATCTAAATGAAAAAAGTAAAATTTCCTGACTTTCATCTTAATGATAAAATGTCTGAATGGAAAATTATATTTTTTCTCACAAATAACTTTATTAAATATATTTATTTTCTACATAACTATTAGATATTATATTAGAATTTTACTTGATCTTAAATTGTATTTGATATCAAATACTTAATACACATTGAATTTAAATTTTAAACAAATTCTTTTATTATTAAATAATAATTTTTTATGTATAAATATTATGTTAAATTGTAAAAAAATAATATTATCAAAATTATTTTTCCTAAATTATATATCAAATGCTTACCTTATAAACATTTATAACATATAAAAATTATTGTAATAGAAAACATTGTAAATATATACTTATTTAAACTTAAAATATATATAATATTTTTAATGTCATAAGTATAAAAATATTAGAATTAAGATGTTTTAAGCTTATAAAAACAAACAACTTACCACTTATATTCAAACGTCAAAGAATAAAAAATAAACATAATTTTTAGATATATGCATTCAAACTCATTCATATTTCAGTAATATTCGGATCCATTTAGATTTTAGATAAAAAAAAAAAAAAAAAACAAACACTACCTAAGTCTCGTGATCTCTCCATGCTCATTCTAAATATATAAATAACAGGTATGACTAAGTAGTTTATATTGTCGCACAATGTACCATAAATGTGCATGACAAAGAAATAGAAGAGAAAAGCGAAACTAAGGACATTAAAATTGCAATAAAGATTAACAAACAAATCTTCAAATATGTCAATCATCTATCATATTCCATTAGTTTGTTAATTGTCTACAATAGGGAGTTGATGATATTACTACATACACAAGTTGCCAATCTACATTACACAACACTTTAGCCAGAGTTTCCATCTCCTAAATTGGTTAGTTTGTGTAAAACGATTCTCAGGAATTGTTTTCCTCTTCCCCTCACAACTTTCTTGGATCTTTCTGGCTTATTGCATCAATTTTTCTCAGTAAACTAATTACGTCGGCTATCGAACCACTTGATAACAATCTTTACATCTCTTTTGATTTAAGCTTCTGCATGCATAGCTGTTTGGGGAATGCCGAACAGACCTGATAGAGGCCAAACCCGTTAGAACAGAAGACCTGAATCACTAGCACGAAGATACCCATGCTCGGTGTCAAAGCTAGTCGGGGTCAAGTGTTCTAAGATGGTTGGGTTCGGATATTCCCATTCTGATCGGGTGAGGTCACAAAGACTCTCAACCACCGAGCAAGTCATGGTCGCGTTATGAACAGCACCATGAACAAGAAGAGACCAGAACTCGAGCAGAGCAAATCTAAGCATGGCAGCCTCATACCCTGACAACTTGTCACGAAGATCCATAACTGACAGGAAGCCCCACACCGTAGGGTTTCATTATTGTTACCGATGACTAGCGCATGCCTCTACAATATCATCATTTTACACAAACCTACACAACATCATCATTTGATCACGGGAACCTATAACCGCATAACATCCCACACCCCCAGGTTGTGCCGCAGCAACCCATAGCTGTCAGAAAGACGCAGGAGCAATTAATGCAGGGGATGGTGCCCAAGTAAGGGTGGCGGGAAAGAAAGAGGATAAATATCAACCAAACGGTAAGATAAAAGGATTCCGATTCTGATTTCTCTTCTTCTTCCTTATCTCTCCTAACCTTCTATTTTTCTAGTTTTTTCTCAGACTAATAGAGAATTTACAAAGAATCAATCCGATTACTGATTTAAACATCAGAGGGTTTTCACCGAAAAAATACCTGACAACTCCTGATACTTTTTCTGTGGATACAGGTTGGAGGACACAACCGCATCAGTGAACGGAAAAATGCATAAACCAACTGAAAATCTTGCTCGAGCAACCAGCGACCAAAAGGCAATATCACTATTTGGGAGCGACCAAAAAACCGCATCAACAATAGCAACCATTAAAATTATCACATGCCAATGTAAAATGACCAAACAACTTTTTCCGTTTGTCTTACCTTTCCCTAACCATGTTCTTTAAGCCTTATCATGTAAAATTCTGAAAGAACTACAATAAAAAATCAAAATTAGTAAGTACTTAAATTAAATAAGGGAACAGTTTTATACAAGGAGATATTCATACATACGTTCTTCTGTACTATTTTAATGCTTAACATATCCATCTTTGCCAATTAGGCGCATTGCATTCATACTAAGTTTTGTTACTAATTTTAACTTCTTCAGCAAATCCAAATCACTGAGCTTATTTTCAACTGATAATTTGACATGAATCGTTACTTCAAAGGTAACTGGCCAGACAGTTTAATTCTACAAATTACAAATTTAATATTGTAATCAGTGTACATGATAATATAGGGTGGACATTGTTGTGTACATGGTAATATACAGTGTACATATTGCAATAATGTAAATTGGCTACTTGTGTATGTAGCAATTTCATCAACTCCCTATTGTAGACAATTAACAAATTAATTGATATGATAGATGATTGAAAATTTTAAAGATAATATACAATGTACATGTTGTAAGATTACACTGTCTGGCCACTATATATTATCATGTACATTGAATACGATATTAGTTTTACAATTTGTAGGATTACACGATCTAGCCAGTTACCTCTAAGTAACGATTCATGTCAAAATATCAACTACAAATAAACTTAGTGATTTGGATTTGCTGAAAAAATTAAAATTGATCACTAAACTTAGCACTAACTTAATGCAACTGATTGGCAAAGATGGATCTGTTAAGCAATATAGGAGTGCAGAAGAAAGTATATATGAAAACCTCTTTGTCTAAAATTGTTCCCTTATTTAATTTACTGTGAGAAGAAATAAAAAATAATTAAATATTGAAAACCACTATGAAGGTAAATTGCTCACCAGAATAAAACGATCATTGCCTTTCATCATATGCTCCAGAGTCTCCTGACAATAAAAATTTATCCATTGGAAGCTCTCTGATTATGAACTCTTACCATGTTTTTTATTTCTAACACTCCACGCGTACTAACACTCCTCAGAATTAGGTTCAATGTTTCCAATAAACTTATTATACCACGGCTTCATTTTGTTTACTCTCTTACTCTCTAACAAGTATTCTAAATTTTCTATTATGCCCAACAGATAAAAGCATAGAATTTTCGTACTCCAGTCGGTTGTAATACCCTTGCATCCATTCACAAAAACAAGGGTATGATTAGGAATAGCCTATACAACACAAACGAGTTAAATCCAACTCAATTCATTTAAAATTCATTGGGGAAGGCTTAACAGTTAAATATTTCATTGAGCCAAATGTTGTTCGGGGTTGTGAAGAAATGTAGTAATCGATTATAAAACACAGCAAGTATGCTAAAGAAATGTAGTTAAGGTATAGAACACATGCATCATAAAAATTACAATAGATTTCCAATAACCTCACCTCAACATGATTGGAAAAACTACCACCACCATTAATGAAAAAGAGAATGTTATTCGTATCTAGGGATGGGCATAAAACCCATAACCCATGGTTTAACCCAAACCCAAACTAAATTAATGATTTGGGTTGGGTAAATAATAAAATTGGATTAGATTTGGGTTCTGTACAAATAAATTATTTAAGTATAGTTTGGATTTGATTAACCTATAACATTACCCCACACGGTCGTCATTTGATGGCAAATGATGTTACCAGATCAAATTACTTGGCGAGGTATGCAAGTTTGGCCAAAGCTAAAACATCCACTGAATAAATTTCATGTAGGCATGTACACTAAATACGATATTATTATTGCAAAGGAATTCTGTCCAATGCCAAACTTTAGCAAGAAACTATGCTTGTTTTGTTTAATGCAATTGGGTTCAGGTATAGTGGATTTGTAATGGACTTGTAACGCGATAATTTAATGTTTTAAAGCCAAGAAAGGAAAAAAAAAAACCAAAGTATTAGTGACAAAGCCGTAAAGGAAAGCAAGGTGGTTCAAATTTAGACAAAGATGCTACCTTTTTTCAGATTATTTGATCATCTACTACTTTTGAACAATGTTGACAAAAAAAAAAAAAAACCCAAAGAATTAGTAATAAATTATCACAAATTTAATGTTATCGGTAACAAATGTTCTGTTATATTTTTCCAATACTATTTAACACGTCATAATTTTAGTTACAAGTATGTTAAAATAATGAAAAAAAATTATCATCAATAATGAAAATTTTATGTTACTTCATGTTGTGTCAATGACTAATGTTTGTACGAATACATTGTCAGTGAAAACATTGAAATAATCAATTACAGTTATAGTTATTGCAAAATTTATTATTTATAATTTTTTTCCGCTATTTTTTTTCATGTTTTAATATTTATTTAATAATTAATATGTATAACCATTAATAATTATTATAATTTTTTATATTTAAATTTATCAAACAAAAAATATTTTAATCATAAAATTCAAACCAAACCTAAATTGATTGGTTTGAGTTTTGTTAAAAATATTTAGAGGGATTTGTGTTAAATCTATATTTTTTTTATTTAATTTGAATTGACATAAAATCTAACTTAAATCCAAACCAACTCATGTCCACCCCTATCTAGCATGGAAAATGATATTCGGCCATCTTTAATCCATGGGGAACCCAGAAACAACATCCCTCGTGTCGTTTTTTAAGTTTTGGATTTGAAAATTAAAAAAGATTTGTGTCATTAAAATACATTAAGTAAAGAATTAAAAATCCTGGCAATCATTACTCACAGCCCCAAGAAACTCACCCCGTCTTCTCACTTACTTGCCTCTCACAAATCCTTCCCCACAAGACGACGTCTTTTCAGTCACTTGTCCCGCTCACGAATCCTTACCCACAAAGTTCTTCTTGGATCCCAATTTCAAGGAAATGGTTTATCCTTTCTGCCTGAGTCTTCTTCTTTTTTTGATGTTATTGTATTGGATAACATTGTATTTATTTCAACCTTATCAAGATTTATGCATGCATTTTATTTTATTTTTCCTGGAATTTGACAGATTAGTGAATTTTCTTTCAGGATTTTAATGTATTCAAGCATATTTAGCCACCATTTTGCCGATCTATAGTGCTTGATAGACTATGTAGTTTTATAGCTCCTATCTTACGATCTTACACCAATTGATTTCATGATTTGCAGGATAAAGAGTTTTGGAGTTAATTGGATGATACAAAAATGTTTAAGCTCTGAAAAAAGTCTAGTTCACATGTCAACTTTTGTTGCCTCTGTAAACAATTGTACGCTATTCAGTTACATTTACTTTCTTTAGTTTTTCTCTTTATGTTGCTAATTTGTATTTGGTTTTTGTCAAATGTAGAATCTTAAGTGAATAACTGTACCTGAATTAGTCTTCTTGTCATAATGGTTTCATTTATGTTATAAATTACTATTTTCACTTGCATACACCTTCATGTTTGAATTGGAAACTCCAACAATCACTGACATTAGAGTAATATCATATAACTAACTAATACACAAAACACAACTATAATTATACAACCAAAGACTAAGTCAATAATCAATCCGTTTTAAGTCCGCTTCAAACTTGTCTGTTATTGTCATTTTGTTGAAGTAATAATTGCTGAAAACTCCCTTGTTAAGATCCTCTATAGAGTATCCAAGACCCAAAAAAAAAAAAGGCAACATAGATGGGTGCGATGAGAGTGATGGAGATTGCTAGTTTCCACAAAATGAGAACCATAATACATTATAGAAAGTGCAAATTCAATTAGGCATAAAATATACAAATTGGATTATAACTTACAGTGTAAGAATCAAAAGGCAATGATGGATAAATATCACATACTTGTGATTGGCATACAAACAAAGTGCCTAAATAAAAAAAGTATTGAGGGAGGCAGATTTAATATTAATAAATATACGTCAAAGAACATACAATAATGACAAACTTAGTAACCATTAAAATAAATAAAATTAAATAGTATTACATCAAAGAATACAAAACTTACTGAATCTTTATTTCTCTCGTGCGTTAGGACTACTGTCAACGGCGTGACGGCTGGTCTACATCGTGAATGTTGTGATGGATGGTCTGCGTTGTGAGTCAACTTCTCAGCGATGGGTGTGGCATTTACAGCGAGCTTCGTGGGTAAGGTTTCGTGAGAGGGTCTCGTGGGGAAGGATTCGTGAGAGGAGAAGTGAGTGAGAAGAAGGGATGAGGTCGTGGGTAATGATTTTTTAACTTTGTAGATTCTTTAAAAATGAGATTTAATGTATTTTAATGATAAAAAGAAGAGAAGGTGAACTTCATGGACCGTGAGTAATAGTTTTTTAATTCTTAACAATCTATTTTAATGATAAAAATTATTTTTAATTTTTAAATCCAAAACTTCGAAACGTACGGCACAAGAGGGATGTCGTCTCTGGCTTCCATATGGATTGAGGGTATCAATACTCATCTAACATTATGTTATGAATAGTTTACAACATTGATTGAGATTGTGTTCTACGAAATTTAACATCTGATGAAACAAAAATCATTTTCTTCTATAATATTTTTAAGTTTTCTGAAATAATATCAATATTTTTTGAGAAATTGAAATTTGAAAGTATTCATTCCCGCATCTATTTAGTATTTTATTTAATATCTAAGATTTATATCACATAAGGATGGAGCTATTTCAATCACAACTAAAAACACTTTTGAAGATTAGACTAAAGCTAAAATTTAAGTAATAAGTTCGAACCTCGCTAGTGAAAAAAAGGAATTTTTAAAAATAATTGTTTACCATTAAAATTCTCCTAAATCAAATTACATTTATGGGCTACAAGATTCCCCTATGTTGTTCTCTAAAGTAGCCCATCACCTAAAGTCTTAATGATAAGAGGCTAATAATAGAGAACAATTAATTACCCACATCCAGATCTTTGTCCACTACATAATAGCCCTATCAAGATCAAGTTAGATTGCTCGAAAGGCCAGTGTATCGCATAATCCCATGTTCCTAGTAAAGATATTACTAGTGCAATAACAAGAATTATCTTGTACAGAATTGAACTTTTTCCCTTTTTTTAGTTAACGGGCGCATACTAGTTAGATTCAAAGCCAAGACCCAAACATTTACACCTGAGCTGGACCTCGTACCGAATTGAACTCGCCAATAAAGATGAAATTGCACCAGAATTGCTTGAAGGCCATGTTAAGATAGTTACTGTTTTGTTTTGACACCCCCTCAAAAAGGCATGGGAAGAAACAACCAATTGAATAAAAATTGTAGACAAAGAAGTAACTCTTAAGACATGCGCATAGTGTGCCATTCAAAGAGAGAAATCTTGAGGTAAAAGAACATCAAAAACATTACTCATATAAGTAAACTTTAAACAGACTTGACTGACAAAATATCAATTATAACTATATGTAAGCTGTAAAAATGGCAATGGGTGAACGTACTAGTGCAATACTTAACACCCATCAAACAACAAAACCATCAATAATGCACTGCACTACATAAGCGCCATTAAGAGCTCTTCTGTTTTACGCAAAGGCTGAATCAACGCATTTCAATAAGTTGCAGGAGATGCTATTTGAATTCAAACCCAGTTCAGCTGTGACAAAAATAGCTACTCAAAAAGCCTTGTCGATTCAACTCACCTGTCAGAATAAAATAACAGTGGAGGCGAAAGTTGGCATAATTTCCAGCAATATCAGCACACACTATATGCAGACTTGATTGACTAGCCATATTTCGTAGTAATCAACAGAATTTTAAATGGTTATGAAATTAAGCTCTAGATTGAAAGCCTAAATAGCAGCTAGCAAATAATCTTATAAACCAAAAAATATATATTCTGAAAATTAAAAATAAATTATGAAATAAAGTAAGCTCAAGTTCGAAAATTGATGTGAGTTAAATTCCAGTACTGTAACTCAGACCAGGTAATTTACCAAGAAGATATTTTAAACCACTTGCTTTCAAGATGACAGGAAAGTGGAACATGAGAATAACAAAAATATCCAAAAAAACTTAATATGGAAAAAGAAAATCCAACAAAATAATACATAAATAACCCTCACCTCTAGATGCCAAAATTGTTTTAAGCACTACCACTTACTGTAGGAAGCTCAGTCACTTTCCCCACTGCAACTGTTTTTCCTGAAAGACACAACACGTGATGACTTAGAGACGAAGAAATCATAATTAATTACCCAAAAAAAGGGAGAAAAAAAAAATAATGACAGTATCCATCATCACCTTCAGTGCGAAGAGTGAACCTTCCCAGCTGCGCAAAATCTCCGAACTTCTCAACGCATATCGAATTGTTCACCTAAGGTACACATTTTGTTAGGAGGATAACATAAGAGAGCATGAAAAAGACCCCAAATTAAGTTTAACCCGAATGGGAAACTTTCAACTCATTCTTTTAGACATTTATAGAAAAAATGCAATGGGGAAAATAGGAGAGAAAAGAAAAGAATTGCCAATTTAATAAATAGAAAGTAAATAAATAAACCACTCTTTTAAAATTATTAATCAGGACACGCAATAAACCTGAATACGGCAGACAACAATAGCACCATTCTTAACAAAGAGAACTTTCTTTTTCATAGGTTTCTTCGTCTTCGGATCAATTTGATGTAGCAGCTCAACAATCTCACATTCCTCGACAACAGCATGAATGTGTAAGACAGCCTTGTAGCCGGCTGTAAAAATTGCCTAAAAAGCAACAAAATCCAAGACAGAATTTGTGATTCACCAACTAAAATTAAAAAATGCAATTTGCACTAAAAAGAAATCAAGGTTCTCATCCATACATTGTCCAGCAACTCAAGAATCTGCAACTGGGCAATAAATTCAGTGACTGCAGCTACCGGTTTTACTGCAATAAAATAAAATAACGTCACCAAAACAATACATGGAAAACAAAGAATAAAAATGAATGCATTGGGATGATTGTATCATATTTTACTAAAATACAATTAATTAGATAATAAACATAAATAGATTCCACCACAGTAATGGAACTCTTCCAACTGCAATCATATGAAGAAGAATATGAAAAATTCCTCCGATGATACATGCCTCATTGAATATATGTACTTCTTTCTGAACTTAGCTTTGAATAACAAATAAAATTCTTTTCCTCCGATGATACATGCCTCATTGAATATATGTACTTCTTTCTGAACTTAGCTTTGAATAACAAATAAAATTCTTTTTTATCAGAGGAAAGAATGTGTAACCTAATTAAAATCAAGCATCTGCAGACAAGCATGCCAAACCTCAATATACATGCCAAATATTAACTTACTGTAAAACTCTACATTGCAATAATTTTTTTTCCCCGATTATCATAAGGCAAAATTTTATTCAAGGCCAAAACGATTACAATAAAGACCGCAATCTACCAACAAGAAAAGCAAAACAAGGCCATTACAAACATCCATCAAATATCAGAAATCATTGAACTCAGCATAACAAGTTAAGAGCCAAATATGTCAATGCAACTTTCTAAAACATCAAAATACACCTTCATAATGTCATTCATATAAGCTAAAAAGGTAGGAATAAAAATTAACACCACCACACAATCAATAACGGACTATTATCTGCTAAGAATTACTGAAAGAAAATATAAAACTGTAAACTGCAAATTTGAAACATTTCCAATTACTGTACCAACAAATTATTACCCCCCAAAAAAGTAATAGAACGCAAGAGAACTTACCAACACTTGACAAGACAAAACCAGATAGTATATCCTCCTCTTCAATTCCAGATAATCTGACCCGTAGATTTTCACCAGGTCCTGCATGCCTAACCTTATTGTCATCACAGTATACGGCAAGAACTTTAACTTGAGCCTGCAAATTGATGCATAAGATCAATCAACAAAAACAAAGGTATAAACAAATGAAACAGGTCAATAAACAAGCAAAATCTAGATAAAATACCTTGTTTGGCATGACCAACAAGGAATCGCCCTCACGTATACTACCAGATTCTACCTTCCCCATAACAACAGTTCCCATGTCTTTGAATTTGTCAATTATAGGCATCCTACAATCAAATAAAGAAATTTAATTAACCGTTCTGACAAGGGATATTAACGGATATTTCCAAGGGTTATTATCCTTTCACTACAGCAAGTATTGCGAAATAATAAACCACTACATGAATTATTGAAAGATAACACTTCACTACATTAACTATTTAGTCTAATGATGACGCCACAATATATGGTCAAAATTGTATTTTCATCAAATGAAACCCCAAATTTGTATTTAAGTCTTAAGGGATATTATTCTTTCACTATGGTAAGTATTGTGAAATAACAAGTAACAAATCACTACATGAATTATTAAAAGGTAACACTTCATTAACTTTGGAAAATATCAATTTACTACATTTCCATCAATTTACAATTGATCATGCAACAGATCAAATGATATGTTATTTCGCACCAGGAGCAAAGTAAAATTATAAATTCACATGGCATGGATTTGTATGATTTTCCTTTTATTGTAGAACTTATTAATCAGGGGAAAAATTGGTATTCTATAAGTCAACTAACAGAAGTGACGGAAATACCGTGAACTATTATTTTTAAGAAGTTAACGTAGGGAGTGTTATCTCCCAATGACTCGTGTAGTGGCTTCTTATTTTGCAATAATTCCTGAAGTGAAAGGATAATAACCCTATTTTGAAAAGGATGGATCTTTCCAAAAGAACATGATGTCTCTCATTCATAGCACCCTATACTAAAACAGATGATAAAACACTTCAGCGTTGGCACAATAGGAAACATGATAAAATCACAAAAAAATTTCTGTACATAAAGAGATTTTAACCAACTTAAGCAGCAGCAACGACAAGATGAAAAATGGAAATCCAAGCTTGAGAGGTTACTGCATACCGAAATGGACCATTAGGATCTCGTGGGGTTATCTCAATACGATCAAGGGCTTCAAACAGACAGGGGCCATTCCACCATGGACAAAGGCTTTTATCCACTCTTGTTTTCATGTTTGAACCAATCAAACCAGATATTGGGAGAAACTGGACATCTGCAAGTTTATATAAGAACACATGCAACATTAAATAACCAGATACGAGCATGCTATGAAATCGTTCTGCAACAAACTACAAAAGCAAACTGGCTAATCAATCACTCAAGATGCTAAATTCTTCCCAAAGATTTCTCTAATACAGCATACCTCGGAGAAACATGATAACCAGAAAGGTACTAAACAGAGAACTTCAATACATGAGCTTAAAAGAAATGAAACGGAGAAGCTAGTGTCTTGCACCAACAGCTGCTAATGGAAAGCCTGTATCAAGTTCATAGATGCTGTATCCAAGAGTGACCCATTCTTCAATAATTTCATTCCAAGTTACATAATGTTCCAAACATTTTTAAAATATCAAAGGGACGTAACATTAACTGACAAAGTTTAAGATCAATAGCCTTCATTTTTTACACTTTGAATGGTTATGATTGCATCTTACATGTGCATTAAGTAAATACATATAATTGTGCATTAAATACAAGTTTTGCATCATGGGATGTGCTTTGACACAATGGCCAAAACTCTGTAATAATTTGTGTATAATAAATGGTACCACAGATCCTACCTCAAGTAGTGGACATGATAAAGTCGTAAGATGCAAAGAATAAAATCAATCACATTGATAATTGGGAACTCATTTCTTCAAAACTTTAGGATGAAGAATTACTTCTGACTCATTGCAACAAAACCACAGTACATATTTCACAGAACCAAGGTTACCGCAACAAAGAAAATTTTTGAATACTGAAACCAAAAGTGGCATGTCCTTTCCAACAACCACAATGTCCTCTACTTATGGAAATGCTTCGGTTTTATTTCAATGAACAAGAACTTTGCCCATCAGAAAAGAACTCACTCCTTGGACAAGCAAAGGAATTTGGAACATCAATGCCATGCCTAGTTTGAATCTCCCGAACAAACTAACAGAAACATGTCACCCTTTCTATGACAAGCAACAGGTGAAGACATTTTTAGTACTTCTTCCCCAAGTAATACAAGAACCTAAAGACCACCAACATTCGTTTTTTGCTAATATGTCACCAACCAAAGAATTTATCAACTAAAAATTGTCACCCATGATGATCAAATATCCAAATTAAAGCTATAATGTGGAAAATATTTTCTTGAGCATGACTTTTGATACTCAAATAAGAAAGAAAAATGACATTTACCGAAAAGTTTACCAGTTTGATATGGCTTTTGTGCCAAGAAATGCCTTTTTAATCCCGAAAAGCTCTTAAAAATTTTTGTTTCATTTGGTTGCAAATAGAGTGCAGCTTCTGGGGACTGAAAAAATGCTAGTATAACTTTACTAAGAAGAGCTCAAATTTTGGGTTTTGATAGTAGAGTTGAGGAGTGAAACTTTTGTAAAGGATTAAATTGTCTAAAGTACTCTTAGTTTTTACAATTATTTTCATTCCCTCATACCGTAACATTAAAAAATGCGTCTATAAAGTAAACTTATAGTGTTACTAGAATGTATAATAGACAACAAAACAGCCATTTTTTTGTTGTGGTGGTGGTGGTGGTGGTGGGGCCAAAAGCTCTAATAGTACAAAATCTACTCGAAATCTATTCCCAGCAGGCCCTTAGTAACTATGTGAATCAGAGTTCCTTTTGTAATAACAGTCAAACAGACTCACATCACAAAGAATTCTAAAAACTTCCCAGGACTAGGAAAATTGCAAGCAAAACTGATAAAAGCATTTACTTTATCCCCCTAAAACAATAAATAGGTTTTTTTTCCTGACTGCTTTTATTAAAATATGAAAATTAAAACAAAGTGCATGGTATAAAACCATTAAGTAAATCAATTCTAACAATTTTTTCATGAAGCTAATGATATAATACCTTTCTTCACGTTGTAACCTGAAGCCTTTAAAAATGGTGTCATCTTTGATTCAATCTCATCATACCTGTAAAAAGGTCAATAATGAAGAAAAACTAAAGCACAGAAAAGGCACAATAAGAAATTCATGAGCCAGGCGACCACCTTTCCTTTGACCAGTTCACTGTGTGGTCATCCATTTTATTTACAACAATAAGCAGTTTAGTCACACCCAAGGTTTTTGCAAGCATGACATGTTCACGGGTCTGCCCACCTTTCTCATACCCAGTTTCAAACTCTCCTTTTCGAGCAGAAATTACCTAATTAACACACACACACACTGAGCTCAAGAAAACATTCAAAATGCAGAACTCACAAAACAATAAATGGGAAAAAAGGGAAAAGAAACATAGCACTAACTGACCAGTACACCAATATCAGCTTGAGATGCTCCACTGATCATATTAGGGACATAACTCTTGTGACCCTGAAGAAGCCATAGAAGCACAAGTTGAGATATTTCCCCACAGTATAGAAGAGTGAAAAATATGAATTTCAGCAATTTACAAACAAATTAGAAACGCTTGGCCTATGGTCAAGTTCACTGCTTTTTCTATTCTACTTTAGCAGACCAACCAACAACAATAATGAATGGCAACTTATAAGTGACCACAATAGTAATGAAATAGAAACAAATTCATAAGCTAAACACAGTCCCTTACCGGTGCATCCAAAATTGTAAATCTAGTTGCCTCAGTTTCGAAGTGTGCTCTTCCAACTTCTACTGTTTTACCCTACAGAGTAGGTGCAAAGTTCATTTATATATACACAGTTAATTCAATAACAGTACCACAGCATTTATAATTGCCAAATTAATTACGATATTAAAAAATACCTTGACCCTCTCCTCTTCATTAGTGTCCATAATGTATGCCATATACCTAACATGTAGAAAATTGTCAAGGTCAGCAAAGGATATCCTAGTAAAGAAGTATACATCCATAAAATAACACATCAAATATTCTAAAAGGAAATGACATCAAACTGAACTGAAGCAGACTATCATGGAGGAACACAAGAATTATCTAGAGAAACCCACATTAGCAACCAAATTAAACTTGAAGTGCATATTATAGAAATATGACCAAAATAAAGAAAAACAAACAATAACATCAAGATGTTCATGAAAAGAATTCCATACTTTCAGAGCTACAGGAAGTGTGATTGATATGATATTTGGTACACAAAGAAATATTTAAGAAATTATATCCAAGGAAACAATGCTGCTTAAAAATTGTCATTAGGTGGAAACAGTCTGTTACTACAGGGACAAGGACTAATTGATGCAGAGGAAAATTCAAGAAATACTCTTTAACTATGTAACATCATAATAATCCAGTTTTTTGCCCCAGAAGGTGCAAATCAACTTCCTAATTTATAAAATGATAATAGAATGCATAGCCATCTGCAATTTTTTGAGCACCAAAAACAAAAAAAAAAAATACACAGGCATTGAAGCCATAGAGTGACGAGTTAAAAATATATACTGATAGGCATTAATACAAGCTATGAAGAAAGTAGACTTAGTTTACTTCGTGTACGCTCCCCAGCAGCAGAACTTTACTAAAATTAACCAGAATGACGTCTCACCAGCTTTCTCTACTTTTATCCTTTGCTTCTTTCTCATATTTTTGAATTGTACGGTCATCGACCTGGCCACTAAGAAAAAGTATCTGGCCTCCAGTGGTAGATTTACCAGCATCTGCAAACACACAAAAGATATCACAGTTCAACCACACTGATTTCAAGTAGGAGACTAGAATTCAATTGAAAGAGATGGAACACTATTTTATTAGAAATAGAGAAAATAGAATTTGTAATTAAAACAAGAAAAAAGAAATAAAATGTTTCACATAACCATCTTCGGAGAGGAAAAGTCCTTCAGAGGCCAGAAAAAAATTAAAGGGCTTGCTTCAAAATTCAAATAACAGGATTAAATAACCTAATTCTATAAACTAACTGTGATTTTTAAAGTACATGGTGCAGATTTCAGTTAACATTACTTGCTCGTAGAAAGAAGAAAGATCCAAGTCTTGATAAAATTTCCTTTTCTACCACTCTCACTAC
Source organism: Murraya koenigii (assembly GCA_025617385.1). NCBI lineage: Eukaryota > Viridiplantae > Streptophyta > Magnoliopsida > Sapindales > Rutaceae > Murraya > Murraya koenigii. Next base: position 14,027,097 of record CM046817.1, on the reverse strand, counting down.
ATAGATATCTTAAAGTTCACAGAATCAATAGCTTTGATGTTGGCATAATCTATTTCTTGACCATAAAAAAAAGCAATAAAAATATATAAAAAGAAGGTGACTCCAAAAGAAATTCAACTTAGAAGGATCAGTTTAAACAAAAAACCCAGGATATTTGAAATGAAAAGCGGCACTCAAATATCTAACGTAATCAATCCTTATCAGTCAAGTATTTGCTAAGCATTCTTCAATTAATTTTGAAGGCATAAATCACAAACAAGCAATGGTCAATCATACGCCACAGGCTTCAGATTTACCACACAGTTCCTAGCCATGAGGAACAGAATAGTGTTTGATAGTATTTTGTGAAAGTATGTTATATTCATATAACATTCTTAATTCATTAAAATAACGAACAATGAACGCATAAATATATTGACCATTTATAGAAAACTGGGAGTAATTTGAAATAAAGCCATATAACCAATAATGACATTTGTGTATTATTAAGGAGGGGGAACATAAATTATATCAACCTACCAACATGACCAATAAATACGACATTCAAGTGACGCTTTTTATTTCCTTCGGTCTCGTGATGAGATTCAGCATCTTCCACAGCAGATACTTCCTTGTGTGTCACTACAAATCCAGGTCAAACAATATACATGAGAAATGAATTGATGGTTAAGGAAAGAAGAAACTGTCCACTTTTAAGCACAAAACTAGCAAAAAGAAATACAAGCACTATGAAAATTAAGAAGGTAACAGAAAATAATTCTGTAAAACCTTTTGGCTCAGGATGAACAGGCTGGAATACTGCTTGCACCTCCTCTGAATCTAAAACCATCAAAATAGAATTTGTAAAATGTTTTCAAATCTAATTCATATGACAGGTTGTACCCATTTGCAGTTTCATTGAGGCACAAGAATGCAATAGTAATTAAAAAAAGATTACTATCTAGCAGAACGATGAGATTGGTGTTTTTAAAATAATCTTAGGGGAATTTGGAAAGGGCATCGCTCGAAATCAAGGGAAAGATAAGAAAAGAAAACCAAAACGGTTTCTATCGGACTAAAAAAAGGTTGCAGCAGCAATTACTTATCATGCTTTTGCCAACTACAGTAGCTAAATATAAGGTCCAGACAGAGCGAATAATTGACTTCCCTAACAAATCAAACTACACAATAAGCTCAATGGAGGAAGGACAAAGAGGAAGGACAAATACAAGTGAACTGACATTAAAACAGGTTAATCAGCAACCTGTTTGACTGTTAAAGCACTAGCCTAACAGGCATCCACGAGCAGCATGACAAGCTACTGCATGGCATGAAGATTTAACTTAAACTTCTGTTGAAGAAAATAAGACAACTCTACATTTATTATTATTGAAATAAAAATAAATGAAGCACAGTCAACTGAGAAGCTGCCATGTGAATAGAAACAATTCAGTCCAGCAGGAAATAATTCTTACTACTATTGTACAGAATTCTAAAAACAACAGAGAGTTGAATGCAAGTCAAAACAAAGCCATTTTACTCCAGAGGGCTCCAACTAACCACAATTACATGAAAATGTGCAGTATCTTACAGTTTTATATATCACATACAACAAAACCATCAAACTTCCAATTGTTTCAGCTTTGGTGCATTTTGATTGAAATTTTTTTCATTTCAAAATTTTGATCATATTTACGAAGTCAAATTTAGGTATTGAACAGGTCTAACATCTACCTCCATCAACCACAACAGCACTTTATGCACTATCTCGTAATAAATTTCTATCAACAAAAATGCGATAAAACGAAATTTATCAATCCTACCAACCTTCCTCCATCTTATCCACCACCTCAACTTCTTCCGGCTTTGCATCTTCTGGATTGACCACCCCATTATTCTCTTCTGCTAAGATTTGATTCAAACATTCAACAAAGTTCCAAAAAACAGGAAGAGAAAAAAATAAATAAAATTCTCTACGTGAACCATTCAAATACTACCTGCAGAGTCAAGCTGTAATGAGCGTATATCCTCCTCAATATCTACCAATTGGGGAAAAAGACACTCAAACAAGTTAATTACACATTTCTCAAACATTTAACTCCAGCTTGGTCGTCAGCAAACAATACAAACATAATTATTAACAAGACGTTCATCAAACCAACATAACAAATCCCTCTTATTGCAACACCGAAACCATCATGCATTCATAAAAAATAAAAATTAAAAAAATACTATTTCAATATATTTCACTAAACTTCAACCAAATTTTCCAGCAATTGCAAAATTAAATAAACGAAGCACAGAAATATCTAAATACTTAGCCATAAATTCAGGAAAAATATCACAACGAAAATTGTAGCGAACAGTTCAATCGAAATTAGATCAGAGCATAAACAATCAGAAATTAATCAAGTAAAATCAGCAGATCCAACAAAAATAATTAATTAAAAAGAAACCGCAATTCGATGAGAAGCATCAGATATTGAAAATAGAGAAGAAGCAGAGCATGATAGCTTACCCATAGTGATGAAGGCACCTAGGGTTTTTCTATTTTTTTTTCCCTTCTTTATTCGAGTGAAAGAGGCGAGTGGTAATAATATTGTTTGTTGTTCTGGAAGCTACCCTCAGCGTAAAGAATTAAACGAAAACCTGTGCGATTTATGTGTTATCTATGGATGTGAGAATGTGCTTTACTTTGGTTCCTATGCTTTGTTTTGCCACCTGTTGAACCATGTTGCCCAGTTTTGGGGTTCGGTTCGGTTGTTTGGGTCGACCGGATTTCTTGATTTTTTTCATTGAGAATACAATTACATTTAAGAATATTATCATTTTTATCAGCTAATTTTTTTTAAAAATATCACTTTACTACTAATTTTTTTTAATAATTATTTTTTTATTTAATATTTTAATTTTTATTAGTTTATCACCAAATCTTTAACTCTATTAATAATTTTTTGTGTCACATAAGCATTTTAGGAATTACAATATATTCATTATTTTAAAAATTTCACAAGATATAATATTTACAATTTTATCAATTAATTATTTTAGACATATAAAATAATCAATTGATAAAAATATTGTTTTTCTGTATATAATTAATTTTACATTTTTTTAATGAATAGTCTTTAGTGTAGAGAAATATGATAAAAAGCTTAGAGAAATTTGTCCTCTCTCTACCTATTCATCTCTCTCTTTTCTTTTCTTTTTGATTTCTCTCATTTTTTTCTATATCAAGTATTTTTTTTTAATTTTAAGTGTTAAATTACACTTACACAATCTAAGGGTAAAATAGATTTTTAATATAATTTATATTAAAAATTATGTTAACTTTAACAATTTGATGATAAAATGATAAAAATTAAAATATTAAATGAGAAAAAGTAATTGTTAAAAAAATTTAATCATAAAATGATATCTCAAAAAATTATTAGGTGATATAATTAATAATAATATCCCTACATTTAAAAGTAAGGGAATAAATGTCCATTAGTCAAAATGTATGAGTCCCATTTTTAACTAAAGTGGAAGACCAGCTTAACCACGAAAGATGAAATTGGACTGTGCGGCTTTGTGCCATATAGTTCATAAGTGGGAGAATTGATTTTTTAAAAAAAAAAATGATTTTGCATTTTGACAAAGAATGATTTTGCGACATTTTGTTTCTGTTCTTTATCGGACTTAAAATTAATTTATGACTAATTTTAAACATAATACTCAACCCAATAAATGATTTATAAATTTAAATCTATTTTATATTCTTTAATATATATGTGTGTCTAAGTCTGTGTGCGCGCTTCTAAATTTTGATGGAGTATAATAAACTTGAGATTAGATTAATTCATTAAATATTTATCTTACTCTATGTTTGGTGCATGCACAGCATGGGAATAATATTATCCTAAGCCCATAGAATACAAAAGCTTACGAAAATTTATCCCACGACCCCCATGGGATTAATTTGTTAGGATAATTCAATAGCTCAACTATATTTCCTAACTTATCAATATTAATACTATATCAATATGTAATGTTTATAAAAGTATAAGATATTATAACTAAAAAGTATTAATTGAATATAAAAGAAAATATTCAAAAAAATTCATTTAAATTTATATTTAGTATTATTATTATTTTATTAAGAATAATCATAACTATTATAATTTAATGTAGAATAAATAACTAATAGTAAAAAATAAAATTATTAATTGATTATAAAAATAAAATATTCAACAAATTTCACTTAAGTTAAATTTATTTTTATTATTATAGTTATTTTATTTAACTTATTATTATTATTATTATTATTTTATTTAAGTATTATTATATATTATAATTTAATGATGAATAAATAACTAATAATAAAAAATCCAAACGTTTAGTTAGTTTTTATTTATTTTTAATTAATTTAATGTAAAAATGTTATATGCAATTTAGTCCAATCCCGTGTATTACATCAAATAGGAGTCAGCATTCGGTTTGGTTCAGATTTTGAATCGAACCGAATCGAAGATCGATCAGTACACTATTTGAATTAAAAAATAAAAATTTTTAATTTATACGTACAATGTATTTATTATTATTATTTTTGCATAATTAATGATTATAATGGAATTGGACTAAAAATAATCAAATTTAGGTGACAAATATAAAAATTTAGCTTGTATAAAAGAAAAAATATTAAATTTTATGAACTGAACTAAACATAGAAATTGAATCGAACCAAACCAAAATAATTTGGTTTGGTTATTTTGGTTCGATTCGATTCAATTCTTAATTTCGGTCATAATTTTCTAAACTGATCGATTTCGGTTCGATTTAATTTTTGGACAAAATCGAGCCAAACTGGTTTATTCCCACCACTAACATCAAATATGAGATAGAACTAAATATAATTCTATCATATCATTATTAGAATAATGAAATTATTTATGGTGAAATCCATCGCCTAAAATTTAAGAATATTCATATCGTATAATCAATAATTAAATATACGGTAGCGTACTTGAATCTATAATACTGAATAATCCTATAAGGTTGTTTAGTTGGCCTTCCAGATTAACACGTATATCCTAGAGAGCTTTTTAGTTTCTCTGTGTACTCTTTCTGATGATTGGATATCAGAGAGAATAAAAAAGATATGATACATGTGACCCGGGGACCATAATTACTTATATAAATAACATTTCCTCTTGTCATTAATTATTCCTAATTCTATCCATTATACAATTAGAATAATACTAGGTCTCTATACATTAAAGTCTCACACCTTATTAGTTACATTAAAGTTTAAATTACTGAAAACCTAATTAGATTACTTTTAATTGAGCTTAACCTTATATGACAGTCCGTAATACAAAATTATTGACATATAAGACCAGCGTTGGATTAAAGATCTAATATTATTGAATTAAATATCCAATAATCTCCCACTTGGACTATATGTGAAACCTTATAACTATGCTTTGCAAAAATAATCATATGATATCAACCTTACTGTCATTACTAAAATGTATCCATAACCAATCCGATCCATCAATCATATCAATATAGGATTAAAGCGGCCTTCGTTACAATTGTATAACTCGACCAATCAATGGTCACTAAGCCAATACAATTGAATGACATGGATTACGATATAGATGTGTAGCATAAAAATTGCATACAATGTGATATTAACATGCCAATTTCTAACTTGTCCTCCGTAAAATTTAGTGAGATCAAACCTTATCAAAATCAGAGTGTGAATAAACAAAAACTTTATTTCTACAAAAAATAACCTTAAATAACCATAAACTGAAACAACTAAAAATTGTTTATATCATACGAGAATATAAAATCACAAACTCCTATTAAAACTGAATATCCTTAAATGACATGACACTCATACGAGAAATGTACTCATGAAACATTTTGAGTGGCAATCCCTTAGTAAGTGGATCCTCAATCATGGAGT